>JAKCOX010000010.1:14716435-15341435 GCA_022605575.1 Laterallus jamaicensis coturniculus | reverse complement strand
TGCCCAGGGTAGAGCCTAAATGTATATCATTGTCTATCTCCTCACAACATCCCGATATTTTTGCTTTAGGAGAAAAAACAAAAACATTGGTAAAGAAGGAAATAGCATGTTTGAGAAGATCCAGTGATCTCGACAATGGGGGATCACAACTGTGGAGTGTACAGTGGAACTCCACTGCTGCTAAATGTAGGCAAAAATACTATAAATCTTTATGTCTCCACTGGTCTCAGTAATTTATACAAAACAAAGTTCTAGCCCAATGTACCAAATATTTTTGTCATGAGGTGGCAAACACAGCCATGTGCACTGGGGTAAGAAGTGTGATTTAGTTACTGATACGGATTGTAGAATCAAGGTAAATGGAAGCATCTGTTTGAGGGAAAACAAAATGACCTTGTAGGTAAAGTGACTGAATCTGCTGCAAAAGCTATCACTTCATCAATATGTGTCTGGATAGAGATGAGTCTGCAACAGCAGCAATTACATGGGTGAGTCAATATGTAAAAAACTCTAGAAACATCAATCTCTTTTTTAATGTAGGTGGGAATAGTGGGATGGATAACTTCTGCCTGTAAATACCAATGATGAGATGTTTGCTGATGTGGACGAAAGCAGAAGATGAAACATGCTTTCCTTTCTGCACAACAAAACACTATATGCACCCCTTCAAGCATAAATAAAAGCCTTGGTTGTCTTTTTTCATAGTTGGAAATCAGGCATGACCTTGCTGGATTCACTGGAATTACACCAATGTAAATTGCGGTTCTTAACGTCAAGATCAAGACCTGAAAATTGATGACTTGGGTTAGTTTGTTGCATACTGACAGGCAGATTATCTTGAACTATTTTTGTCTCCTTGAATTATTCTTGCCTTCAATGAGCTGTTTCAAAGAACATCTTACATCCACTAAGTGGAAAAATTTTTCCTCCTGAGTGACACAAGGCCTGGAACATAAGGTTTCCAACTTAATCATGCAGCTGACATGTTACATAAATGCTCTGTTAAAGTAAGATCATTATTTGCAATTCCCTTAGAAAAGAAAGTGGGATGAGAAGCATCTGTATGCGTTGTTCTTCCTATGCTCTGATAGAAATCAAACCAAAAGAAAGAAGTGCCAATGACTCCAGTTGACCTCTCCCTTACTTCATCTGCTCATTGGATCTCTCAGGAGCGAAGAAACATGGTTCCATTTCAGTAACTTCCTTTTTGTCTTACTAAATGACTCTTTAGTGTACCCTGTAAGCACATGAAGCAGTGAAGGAAATCCTTGTGGTTTTGCTTGCTAAAACAGTGCTGCTATACTTCAGTGTATTCTCTGGAATCCAGAGACAGAGCAACTGGCAAAAAAATAGTATGATTTAACTTAAAAAAAGTGATTGAATGGCACTAATTTTGGATAATGCAAGAAAACAAGCAGTAGTTATTACTATAAAATGTTTATGCAGTGCTTTAAATGCATGTTTTCAGTGACTAAAGAGCGTATTATCAAACCCTAAGATTTTTTCAGGGTGGTAAATATGAAGCTGAAGAAAATAACAGGCTTAAAAAGAAACTTGTTAGTTGAAAGAAATAAAAGAAAATGTAATTAAGTATTAATGAATGTAGGATTATGGGGCACCTTCTAATCCTCAATCCAATTTATCTAACACTCTTTGTCTTCAGAGATAATTGATTGCAAAGTGGAGAGTGTTTAAAGGCATAAGTATGGGGTATTTTATGTTTCAGAACTTTGATGAAGGGCTTAACTGGGGTAAAATAAAAACTACTGTTTAAAAAAGTGTTCTTACATGCCTGTATACTTTGTAGTGTGTGTTTTGTTGGTTTATTTGGTTTTGTTCTGAGATCATAATACACTGTGTTGAAATAATGATGAGGGAAAGCCAAACAAACTGCTCTGTCTCATACCCAGTTGTTCTGCAGCATAACCCTGAATAGATGACTAGTGTGTATATCATGGCATATACAGAGAAATAAGCCTACCATATTTTCTGCTGGAAATGTCATGTGGATAGAAAATTGCAGAAGAGCAAGCTCTTTTTATAATTTTAAATTACTTTTCACAAAATGTCTTTTTCCAAAAGAAGTATTCGATTGTGATCAAGAAGCATAAATATTGAAAGCTTGATTAATTTCAGTTTGGATATAAAATGGCAGTGCCTCATGTGAATTAATTTCTTTCTCTTAATGGTATTGTCCATGAAAAGGAATGTTTTGGAGCACCAGGAGAAGGGGACAGAATAGATTGTGGAGGATACATAGGCAGACTAACCCATTCAGAGAACAAAGTGCAGAGCTTAGGAAGCATTGCATCAGCATCTTTCAGGTAAAAATAATTATTTTCTAGTTCTTACTAAAATGGAAAAAACAAATTCCCCCCAAATTTTCACTGGTATGTGTTCAGATCGTGTGCTGGAGACAAACCTGTTTCTACCTGTTTCTAACTGATGCCCTTAGGCTTGCAAGGAGATTCCCTGGAAGCTGTATGGACTTCATCTAGTATCAGTCTGACCACAGTACTGGGAAAGATCATGGAAAGGGTCATCTTGGGCTCTATCGTGCAACACAGGCATGATGGCCAGGGGATCAAGCCCAGTCAACATGGGTTTACAAAAGGTAGATCCTGTCAGACCAACCTGATCGCCTTCTATGACAAGGTGACCTGCTTGATGGACAAGGGGAAGGCTGTGGATGTGGTCTACCTGGACTTCAGTCAAGCCTTTGACACGGTTTCTCACAGAATCCTGATTGAGAAACTGGCTGCCACTGGCCTGGACAGGTGGACCCTCAGCTGGGTTAAAAACTGGCTGGATGGCTGGGCCCAAAGGGTGGAGGTAAATGGAACAAAATCCAGCTGGAGGCCAGTCACAAGTGGTGTCCCCCAGGGCTCAGTCCCGGGTCCAGTCTGGTTCAACATCTTTGACCTTGTAGGAAGGGATTGAATGTTCCCTCAGTAAGTTTGCAGATGACACTAAACTAGGAGGAAGTGTTGATCTGCCTGAAGGTAGGGAGGCTCTTCAGAGGGATCTGAACAGACTAGACCGATGGCCTGAGACCAATGGGATGAGGTTTAACAAGGCCAAGTGTAGAGTGCTGCACATGGGACATAACAACCCCGTGCAGCGCTACAGGCTTGGGGGAGACTGGCTTGAGAGCTGTCAGTCAGAGAAGGACCTGGGGGTGTTGGTTGACTGCAGACTGAATATGAGTCAGCAGTGTGCCCAGGTGGTCAGGAAAGCCAATGGCATCTTGGCTTGTATCAAAAATATTGTGGCCAGTAGGTTTAGGGAGGTGATTGTGCCCCTGTACTCGGCATTGGTGAGGCCACACCTTGAGTACTGTGTCCAGTTCTGGGCTCCTCACCATAAGAAGGACACTGAAGTCCTCGAGCGTGTCCAGAGAAGGGCAACGAGTCTGGTGAAGGGGCTGGAGGGCAAATCCTATGAGGAGTGGCTGGGGCGGCTGGGGCAGCTGGGGTTCAAAGTCTAGAGAAGAGAAGTCTGAGGGGAGACCTTATCACTGCCTACAGCTACCTGAAAGGAAGCTGTAGAGAGGTGGGCGATGCTCTCTTCAGCCAAGTGACAGAAGATAGGACAAGGGGAAATGGCACAAAGCTGAGCCAGGGCAGGTTCAGATTAGATGAAAAATTTTTTACTGAAAGAGTTGTTGGGGCCTGGAACAGGCTGCCCAGATAGGGGGTTGAGTCACCATCCCTGGATGTGTTTAAAAAGAGGGTAGATCAGGTACTTAGGGATATGGTTTAGTATAGGACAGGAACTTGATGATCTTAAAGGTCTTTTCCAACCTTGTGATTCTGTGAAATCCCTCAGCAAGGAAAATCGTCTCAGCTTCACTGTTTTCTTGAAGTCAGGTTAAAATGAATGCTAAGTGAACGACCTTGAGTTTTTACAAGCTGTAAGATGTTTTACCACTAACAGCCCTGTACGGACCACAGGCTTTGCAATCAATCTCTTTAATTTTACAGGTGTATCTTTCTCAATAACTACATCACAAATCTACACAGAGGAAGGGATTAGTAATTTATAATTCCACGCAGAACCTGCTGAACCATCTCACAGACTACAGTAAAACACTGCCCCAGGGCAGGTGAATTCACCAGTTCCTCTGTGGCCACGCCTGTGAGCTCTGCCCGCTGCCTGCTGCTCATTGCCCATGTCCCTCAGTTGCTGGGCGCAGGCTAGACAGCATGTGCTGCTGCCTCTGAACAGAAAGTCACCCCTGAATGTAACCTCCCCCTTTTTGTTCTAATTTTTAAATGTTTTGTTTTAATTTATTAATTTATTTCATGGAGAATAACTGCATAGACTGCTCAACTGTTTGTAGCTGGGATAAAGATGAAGACACTGATTTGGGACCAATAAGACGTATTATAAAACTAGAGGGTTATAGTTTAGGCTGTATTGATATGGAGCCTTAAGATAAAGCCAAGTAAAATCTTTTTCTTCATGAAGCTCTTTTTTTACTTTTTTTTTTAGATGTCTACTCTTAGATGAAGTTAAATCTTATATACTACCTCAGAGTATTAAGTACAAAGCAGATGGCTACTCATACGACAGAGAATGAAGTGCTGGGCAAAGCAACTCTGAAGAAACTGATCCTTCTCAATACCTCTCTGTGCAGGTCTACAGCTCCTTCACACACAGAAAGAAATCTCATGGTCACGTCTGTTTAAGTAAATACATATAATGGTAGACAGAATACAGAGCTTCTACACATCTGAGACTACTTCATCTCATCCAAGGCCTTTCAGAGCCTATTCAATTCATAGACTTCTTGATGATGAGAACAAAGAGATTAAACGTGAACCCATAAAAGCCTGACAGTATCTATGTCTGTGATTAGGTTATAGGGAGGCAGCACTACTCAATATGCCTCCTTTATATACCACATACAAAAACATCTTTAGTGCTGCTTTTATTCTGTAAATATTCTAAGTCAAGACAATGATCTGTAAATCTGAGCACAATACTGCTGCAGTATGTAGTTCAGGACACAGCTTGCTTTCTCACCAGCCTCTCTCCTTACCTTCTTGTGTTTGTAATAGTGTAGGTAGCCATTATGTTTCAGCACAAACCACCTCTTTCTCCAGCCCTTCAGTATCGCTGACTGTGTTCGTTTGTGCAGATATCCTCGGCAGGTAGGTCTGGGTGTGTTAGGGTAACGGCTGATATCTGATCCCACCACCATAGTCAAGATATCTGGACCTAAAATATTACACAAAGAATGTGAAAATAAAGGGCAAAAGTACAATCTAGCCTGTCAATATTTTTGAATACTCCTACAGGGTATAGTTCAGTAGGACAGCAGTGTGTCCCAAGCCCTTTTCTTCACAATAAAGGAGCAGCAAGGAGCAAAACAGCCTATGAAACAGTGAATTAAATCAAACTATATTTGACCTTCTATTAACAGAAATTCAGGAAAGGAAAATTTTTTTATTGAGAGTTAGTAATGGAGCCAGCTACTGAAGACACTTCTTAAACCAGTTTTTGTGACCTACCTCTGCAAGCAGCAGCTTAGGTGCTTGCAATTTAGCAATTTTAGCAATTTAGAGAAGTGGTTGGACTTCCTTGTCAAAATGGTATATAAAAAGTAGAATTTTCCATTTTTAGGGGGACTTAAATATGTTTGGGTTAGTGCTTAGACACTGTTTAGGGTTAAATGTACTAACTTCCTTTGTTATCAACAATGTGGTATGATTTCATAATATTTGCTGATGCTATCAATACACCTATGGCTTTGACCCTAAAGGGCTGAAATTCTGATTATATCAGATACCAACTTCAGAGCAGGTGGAAATGCCTTAAAGAGGATTGAGAAATTTGCCTATGACATATTTTCACTGGTAAAACATTTGCTGGATTTCTCTTTTGGGGACATTTGACTTTGGGAGTGCTGTCTGTGTGCCAAGATTTAGGCCAGGGCATGTTCTCTGAGGAGTTGAAAATACCCAGTAATCAGAGATTTATCTACTAAAAGACTTGACATACACCTAAATAGAACAGTGTGAATGGCACCTCTATAATTAAAGAACTCTGTATGTGTCAAGTTAAATTTGTCACTATCTTGTAAAAGCATTTTAATTTATTGAATTTCCAGTGAGCCCTTGTCAAAACTGTATCTGGAATAAATAAAAGAACCGCAGTAGGTTAACTTTCAGCATGCAAACATAGGTATCCTTGGGTTTTAGTCATCACAATTTTAGGAAGAATATGCATGATTAATATTACTGACTCCTTGTTTTGCTGGTGCTGCAAAAGGATGTCTCATGAAATCACCCCCCACTCTCCTGAATAGACTTAAGTTCTTAGCAACACAGGAATAACCACTGGGTGCAATGCATCAAGCTATGAACTCTCCCTGAGGAAGCAGAATGCATAAACAAGGTATCGGTGTCTCTGCAGTCACTTTCAGAACTCTCTCAGTCACTTCTTTTAAGGCAGGAGAGTCAAAAGCTTTACTGCCACACATGTGCTTTCAGGAATATTTTGTTTGTCCATTTTCCTCAGCATTCCTAGCAGCTCCTAGATAAAAAAGTGATTTAGACAATACAAGATATTAAATATTAATGCATTAAACTATTGATTAGTATTTCTGTTGTGTTCATCTGGATATATTTGGAACATTGTGAAGCAATCCTGACCTATTCTTGTAATTTATTGTGATCTCAAACTTACCTTTCCTTGCCAGATTAGCAGCTTCTGAATGTGGCATGCTGGTGACATCAGTTCCATTGACTGCTATCAGAATATCCCCAACCTGAAGTCCAGCTTCTTCAGCTGCACTGTCTGAAATAATAAAAAACCAGCATTTTATTTAGAGTTATGCTATCAAACATTTCTATGAACAAACTTTTCCAGCAAAGCAGGTATTTGTCCATCCAGTCAAAGACTAAGTTTTGGGGCCTTTGTGGTGTTATCTTGGAGGTGGACCAAGTTTTTCTGAGCAACCTGTTGGTTGTCTGTAAATTAAATGTTGGATCTAGGTACTGGTCAACACTAGGTAATCACTGGCAGTGGAGAAATTTCATTAAAATGCCACTAGGACTTAAATGCTTTAAGATGAAAATAGGCATTTCAGAATCTGAAGGTTTTACTCTAAATTTCTCTTCCTCTTTAACAGAAATTTGCTATAGTGTTTTGTGAGTTTTGTCTTTAGAAGGAAACAACATAGTAGAGTTAACAAAGGGTCAGTGAGGGAGGGACTGAATCGAATTTGTTAATATATCAACCTTTTGTTTGTTTATTAACTGTTGCGAAGTATAGGCACTCCTAATAAAATAGGGCTCAGACACATGCCATCCAGGAATGGAAACAAACTGGGAAAGAAATCAATATGGTCCATTCACAGGCAACATTACAAAGTTACTGAAATCCCAGGTTCAGATTTCTCAGACAGAAGTTTTTCCTTCTCAGTTAATAATCAAGCATTTCAGGCATACTGTGAAAAATTGGTTCTTGAAAGTCTTGCTCCATGTCCATACTATTCAATGTGTATTTTAAAGATTTTGTACTCTGCCATGCAGTGCATGTGATTGTTCAGTGTATTTCTGAGGCTGCTTATCAGTTGCAGTGAAGAGAGCAGTAAAAGCTTAATAATAAACAGGCACGAAAAAGCCACGGTTCACCCTCATGCATATCACAACTCATTTGCAAGTTTGCAAATGCCAGCTCGTTTGGATTTGTGAAGATCTTGAGAATCTTACACAAGACTTTATCATTGTAAATGGTTTTTAGAATGTTATTAAAATAATGTCACGCAAACACAACTTTCATGTCTGTTTTAATGAAATGAGTCATAGTTCGAAAGAACAGAATTTTACTGGGAGTTTGTAAAAAAGAATGCTCCTTTGTTGTTGTTTTAAAGCAACTGCATTTCAAAACAAATCATACAAATATACTTCAGGGTAGTAATATACAATGTGAATAGCTGTTTTGCTATACTTTATTTTGATTAATAGGTTATAGGGTTATTAGTGCTAATACTACATGCATGACCCATGATTTACTTATTTTTACAAAAAACTTTTGTTTTATTTTTAGGTAAAACCTTTATTTTTAAGTAAAAACTATTTTACATTCTAATTTGAAAGACCTCTTCTAAGGTCCTCTTTAAGAATGTGAAGGGAACCTGTATGGTTACAGGGCGGAAATAATCTAAAACTTTTAGTGCTAGAGAGAAGAAGCATTTATTTGCAACAGAGACAACCTTCTATCATTAGGTACTGAAATTCCCAGCAATCTGATAACTGCTAGTTGTCCAAGAACACACACATCACAATTGTGCTATTTAGACAAATGATGTTCCCTTAAAATAATCAGCAATGAACGACAATGGTCTTTAACCTTCTAGTCAAAAGTAACATTCTAATAAAATGAGCAGAATGAGCTTTTTAATTCAAAATTACTTGCTCATATTCGCAGATTATAAACTTCACATAAGTTACACTATGAAGATTATCTAGTCTAAAGGACTATAAAAAATAAATTCTGAACTAAAATTAGGTAGTTGTTTCAGAATATATAATTACATACCAACTTTTGCCACAATTTAATCTTAATTAGTCCCTTATGTAGAATTCTGCTGGCAAATATTTGGTTTTAGATTTACATTATTGGAAAAGCTTCAATTGATAATGGAAATTCCTGATTTTATTCAGAAATGTATAAATACAGAATGATCCCTAAGACATGGCATCCAAATCATGTTTATTGTCATGCAGTTTACATAAAAGATTAAAAGATCACAGAATCACAAGGTTGGAAAAGACCCTTAAGATCATCAAGTGCAACTGTTCCTGTCCTATGTTAAACCATATCCCAAAGTACCTCATCTACCCTTTTTTAAACCCATCCAGGGATAGTGACTCAATCCCCTATCTGGGCAGCCTGTTCCAGGCCCCAACAACTCTTTCAGTAAAGAATTTTTTTCTAACATCTAATCTGAACCTGCCCTGGCTCAGCTTTGTGCCATTTCCCCTTGTCCTATCACCTGTCACCTGGCTGAAGAGACCATCACCCACCTCTCTACAACCTCCTTTCAGGTAGCTGTAGGTGGGGATAAGGTCTCCCCTCAGCCTCCTCTTCTCCAGACTTTGAACCCCAGCTCCCTCAGCCGCTCCTCGTAGGATTCGCCCTCCAGCCCCAAATCCTTTGATAAACAATAGGAATAGCCATATAGAAGGTAGAGAAACCACTTCCAACTTTTTCCCTTAGTTCTTCTGAAAAGTTCTGTCCTTTGCTTGAGTTCCTCTTCTGGACTGAAGGTTTTATTTTTAGTATTTAATTTTAGTGCTCTGAGGCAATGAGTTGGAATGACTTTTAGAACTGAACAGCAGCATCATGCAAAAAGCATAAATGAGGTATAAATCTAACTGTGTTCAGATTCCAACCCCTATAAATCTGTGATTCTGTGATCTTATAGGGATTACAACTCTTGGAGTTGTAAAGTGCTATTAAAGCGTTGACCTTTTTGGATATGTAATTTCTTTTTTCTCAGCACGTTGCTCCGTTACTCAGATTTCTGACTTTTTCTGATCTTCTGTAGTGGAGTTTAATGATTACCTTGTTTGTAGTTCAGCAGGCAGTTTATAAAAATGATGGTTTCAGCTAGTGGATGCACAGACCTCTTAATTCACAGGCTTCCCCAGTGTTATCAGGAAGCTGGCCAACGTAATACATAAGGCTGGCAAAGTAACAGCTATTCTTAGATGACTTGCTAGAGGGCACTCACTACCATTCTTGCTCTAGAATGATATTTTTCACTGTTATCTGCCTTTAGTAAATATATCAGTCTTCTACACCTTCTGCTCTTTCTCTAATTCTTCTGTGTCCATTCTGAGATGCAGACAGAAAGTACAGCAAGCAATACCCTAGATCTGTGTTAACCAATTTTTAAATGGCAGAAAAATGACTCTGACTCCCTGAGTCTCATTCTCAGTGCTTTTCCTGACAAAGCTGGCTTGTTGCCAGATCTCTAAGCTGACATTGTGTGGAGAGCTGAAGACCTCAGAGACCTTTCAGCGGTGACTCCCAGTATCTCATTCCCAAGCATGACTGCCAATACCATGTTCTCCATCATGCAGACATAGTAGAGCTCATTCCTTTCTAGAGGAATTGCCTTACACCTAATCTTTGTTGAAACTGATCTGCCGCTTTTTTGGTTGCTCAGATTTGTGAATTTCTTCTGGAGCCCCTCAAATATTGGACTACCCTGCAGAAATTAACAGCACACATGTTAAGATTTATAGATGGCTGAATAGCTGAAGTGTCCTCAGATAATAAGACTTTAGGAAATGTCATTAGAATTACTGCAAAATACACATTCTTAAAGTTGTGTTGCCATTAATGGATGTCAGTCCCCACAATTCCTATGCTTCATGTCTAGAGAGAGGCTGGGTGCAGTCACTTACATGAGGTATCATCTGGCATGGAAGGACACAGAACAGTGGACTCTGATTTACCCACAAGCTTAAGCTGTCAGGAGCAGTCCAAAGACTTGTTATTAAACAACTTAGACCCACTAATGATTATTATGCACACCTATAATTATTTATGTACACCTAGATTCTATATTATAAACCAGATGTTATATATTTTGTTCATGATATTATTAAATATTGTATATTAATTTTTATACATTTTCTAGGACAATGTACAAGTACAAACACAACTTACTTGTGTCAACTTCAGTCACGAGGATAGGTTTTGAGAACTGGATCCTGAAACCCCAAGGGTAATTGCCAGTTCCTTTAGCAATCTTCACTGTTCTTTCACGAACTGCAAAAGAGGGAAAAGTGACATCCCTTTTTCTCTGTAAGTCAAGTTCAATCTAACAAGCAGCAGCCTGTTTTTAATACTTTTCATCTATAGGCACTGATATTTACTGATTCTGCAAATGGCTGGGATGCTTTCAGCATCACTGTAGCTCTTTGCTGCTGCTTCTCTGTCAGGACATACCCCCTCAGACCACAACTGGTCAAATGTCATTCATGTTAGGGCAAAGACAGTCACCGTCAGTGAAATGCACTTCCATTACCAGATTAAGTGAAGTGCCTGGACTTTGTAATGAAGAGGTGGAAACATTCAGATATTCCACTCTATTGATGGTGTTCTGGGAGAGAAAAACACTCCTGCTCTCTGAGTCAGACCACTAAGCTGCAAATCCAAAATACACTAAATCCTCAGATGAATTTAAAACTGTTTCTTGTAGTTTCATTCTACACTTTAGAAGGCATCTTTTGGATACCATTTGTTTTTCCTTTTGTCTACCCTTCCCTCCACATTCCCCACTTCCACTGCCTTCCAGTCCTCTAGTCCAACCCCCATAACACTGGCATCTCCTGCCACCAGTGGCTGTACTGAAATGTCATCCAAGTTGGAAGTATTTAACGTGTAAAAAGAAAGATCAGTGACTAACTGCCAATTTCCAACTTTTTTTGTGGGGTCTAGTATTATTACTGTGTCTCAAATTGTCTGGCTTGTTAGTGAGTTTTATACTCATGAAGAAATTCAGTGTGAATTTGAATTCTCAGAATGTCTGCTTTTGATCAAGTGTTTTATGGGGTTTGTTTAATAAAGGCCAATTTAATAACATTTTACAACAGCTGTTTTGTCCTCAAATTGTGTAGCATATGGAAGATAGAAATTGCTATAAAGGTTACTGTGCTAGCATGCTAGTTGACATTACCTGTCTAAAACAGCACAGATACTTCAATATCTGCTTTAATTGAACTGAACTTCTGAGGTAATAAAAATGGCTGTCCAGAATATTCTCATGCGCTTGAAGGGGGATTTTTCATACCTGGACATTTATAGAGGACATTTGTTTTCTCTCACATTATTAATGATTTATGAGCTCCACCAAAGAAGTATTTCCTGGAAAGCTACAGGGGTGTTTCAGTTTGTCCTAGTTCTTTGAACTGTTTTAGTTTTCAGTAACTTAAAATGTGAAGAAAAACCTTCTTTCACCCAGTAAAACTTTTGCACTATATCCGATTGTATGACAGGGTTTAATCTACAGATAGAACACCCCTTTTTATGCAGACTTGATTATTTTCTTTATTGATCAACTATGTTTGAAAGTTTGATGGGGAACAAGTTTTTATGGCCATTTTAACAGTTAAGTACACAAATTAGCACTTTGATTTTATCATATTTGAAAAAGCAATGAAATTACATTGCTTCTACCCTTATTATGAAGAAAGAGATGAGGTTTATTTATGATCTTTTTCCACTATTAATTTTGTCAAGTAATTATATTTGGCAAGACTAATAAGAACTAATTATATACATTTTTCTGTAACTCTTTATTTTCTTGAGGTGCTGTTTTTCCTGTCTTCAGCGTGAGTCCAGCATCATCTCCAAAACTTTGATCCCCTGAAATCCTCAGAGTGCCCAAAATAAATAGAGTTTTATGACATTTATTAACTGTTGCATTAGTGAACTTACTTGCCACTGGTCTAGGCCTTTTGCTGAGACATCTAGGACTGTTATCTGGTGAGACATCATCTCCTCTGAAAACCCAGGAAGCAGAATGGAAGTTTTCTGTATAAAAACCTCTGTCCTCATTTTCAGAATGTAGCCCCAGATCTACTGACCGAGCATCCTCTGAGTTTACTGTCATGAGGATAAAACAAAAGTTATGTCAGCAGCGAAAATGCATAAAGAATAACAGACCTGAGCCAGTCAGCACAGAAGTGCCACAACCTTTTTTCATGAGCTGTTTGTAATGTTTGTACTTAACTCTACAATTTTGCTGCTGTTAAAGGGGTAGGCCACAAAGATGTCCAGGTAGAAGATCACAATATTGGATACTATTGCATACTGAATTTAAATGCCAAATGAAGTCTTAATGCAAACTGTCAAAACAGCAGCTGCACCTCTTGAAGAGAAGTCTGGCTTCAGCCAATTTTTAAGCTTTTTTAGGAAGCCCATTTGATTAGGATACCAAACAATTTTTCTAGAAAGCTAGTATGAGTTCAATGCAGATAATGACAACAAGATTTTCTGTTTGCTCAATCCAAGCTATCCTAGATGTGCATATTTAGTTTAATTTAAAGGAGGCAAAGAAAGATTAGGGTTGGGGTGGGAGAAGTGGCAGTGTTTGTTTGGTTTTTTGGGTTTTGTTTGTTTGTTTTTTAAATATAGAAATTCAGGCTTGTCCTTGTGGAATATTTGCACAATGTTACAGGTATTATCACAAGGATTTTCAGATTCGTATTTTATATTAATTTACATTCCCAGTGTCATGCACTAAGTCCACTGGGTCAAACCATACTACCTAGATTAATACAGAGATGAAAGAGAGCTCTAATTCTCTGCTAAAGGAGTAAGGTTATAAACAGCAGTTTGACTATGGAGAAAAACGGTGTGCAATAGGATGACAACTTCTCAAGCAGAATGGGAGCTGGAACTGGATGGTGAAAAGTATAAACCATCAGAGACTGTGCTAACAGATTGACTGAAAAAAATCCTTTAGTATAAATTGTCTGAGATGAAAAAAAATGCTCCTTTCAGTACAAAATGCCTGGTATAATGCATCTAGGCAGCTGGAGAATGGATCTATTTGATTTGTTTATCCTGTGTTTGATGTGCTTATTATGAAGAATGATTTCCAGTTTCAAAACAGAAGAGATAAAAATTAACCTTTACTTAGTTTTGTTCAGCAAGTTACTTACTGAACACATCTAAATGACAGTCTTTTTTCACTTTGACAGTTTACTTAAACATGTCTATGTAGACAAATACTGCACATCCACTGGCTTCTCTCTGTTGCAGTTTAACCCAGCAGGCAGCTAAACCACACAGACTCTTCTCTCCCAGTGTGATGGGGGAGAGAATTAAAAATGGAAAAGGAATAAAAACCTCATGCATTGATATAAAGACAACTTAACAGGACACAACAACAACAAAAAAGAGGACGATAATAATAATAATAATGATAATGGTGATAATGATAACGATGATGACAATAATATCATCAACAATAACAACAATGATAATAATATACAAAACAAGTGATCAATAGCCCAACTTCTCCCATGCAACACCCCAGGCTGACCCTCCTCCTGGTCCACTCCCCAGCTGTATATGGAACACGACATCCATGGTATGGCATATCCCTTTGGCCAGTTTGGGTCAGTTCCCCTGGCTGTGATTCCTCCCTGCTTCTGGGACGCCCCCTGGCCTTCTTGTTAGCAGGGCAGTAAGAGAAGCTTAAAAGTTCTTCACTCCTTGGCAACAACTAAAACCATCAGCGTCTTATCAGCATGATTCTCATCCTGAATTCAAAGTACTGCACCATATCAGCTGTTAGGAAGAAAGTTAACTCTATCCCTACCAAACCCAGGACATTCACTTATTATGCAGAAAGTATGAGGTGGCATGATTAACTGTATAAAAAGCTACTAGTAAATAAATAAATAAATAACCCCAACTACTAGGCTAATAAATTTAAAACACATTTTAGCTTGCTTATATGTATTTATAAATTAAGAAAACCTAGACTTGCACCAAGCAATCCAGAACAGCACAGTATTTTTGCCGGTTTAATACTGAATTGTTATAGTTGTAGTAGAGCTTAAAATGTATGAAACTGCAGAAATATATGCTGCCATGCTGTCACAATGGAATTATACCAAGACATCTGATTGACTTTTCACCTCTCTCCTCCTTGAGCACATATGTCAGACTGAGCAGTTTGTGTGCGTCAGGAACAAGCTGCACTTGGGTTCTTCTCAGCTGCTGAAAGTAAGCATGTAAAGAGCTGCTGCTTCCAAATACTGATTAGAGTCATCTCAAGTGTGCAAACACCAGGGAACAGCCTAGCTACTGAAGAAAAAGGACCAGAAGTCTCAGGCATGTAGCAAAATGTCCAAAATGTAGGATTTGTCACTAGGGTTTGTGACAGAATTGTCTGCCCTCACTCACCTGTTCTAGAGACCACTTAAGGTTCACACTACGTGCTACCAAAAGCAATATTTTGTCTCAAGGAAATAAATTCTAGCTCTTGTAACTTAGTCTTTTTTTGTTTTGTTGGTTTGCCTTTTTTTTTTAAATTTTCTCTAGGAAACCAACATGTGCCTGATTTAATAAAATTTAGTCCAGCTTTATATTCAAGAGACATTACTGTTGAAATCAGTTTATCTTGGTGTATGTATCTCCTTGCTGTAGACGTGAATCTATCTTAAGAACAAAAAATGAAATAATTTCCACGTGAAGTCAGTCATTTATCCCTGCTGCTTTTTTATCTGGTATTAAAAACTTAGAGCTTGAATTAGTTATCTGAAATGGGTGAGTAGTACTGAATTCGATGACTTCAGGCTATCTCATTTGCTGTCCCGTTACTGCTTCAAAAGGTCACACATCCCCTGTAGGTCACATTTTTCAAGACCCTACTGGCATCCCAGCTGGCAGTGGACATTTAAGTTTAGGTTGTGAATTGAGGCCTTGATGATGCAGGACTTACCTACATATTTACAGTTTATCTCATACTGGATGTGCATTTATCTGCACCTTACAGCTGTCAGTCCTCTATAGGTTTGCATTTAGCCTTCTTCAAAAAGGGTTATACATCTACATACAAATAAAACTTCCCTCACCAAAAGCAAGCATTATATCACAAAACATTTCCTCAGGGGAGCTCCCATTTCTTCATCTGTAAGAAGTACTTTGTACATTACTAAAATAGCACAACAGGAGGCAAAGGCAATGTAATGTAAGGAGCACCACATATGTTCTCTCCTAGGCTGTGCAATCCTTGCCTGGGGACTCCATCTGCACGCATTAAGCAGTTCATCTTTAAAAACTCCTGACCATGTGATTTCAGCTGATGAGTTTGGTACAGGCTCAAGCATATGGTGAGGTGACAGGTTTCTTAATGAGACAGTTATCTAGGCAACAAACCTGAAGATAAAAGGTGGAGAAGATGGTTGTCTTGAGGTGAGGACTCACAGCTTACCATGGTTTTGACATACATAAACTAGGCAGCATGATTATGATTTTTGTTACACTCTCAAAACTGCTGCCAGAAGTGATTACCTGTTTGTGTGTGCCTAGAGCTGGTCTTAACATTAATTGCATATGGACAAGGATGGTACAGTCATTTTTTTTTTCAGTTACATTGTTCATTTGGTTATATGGAGAGAAGATACTAAATTCCATGGTGAGGAGTTGTTCAATTCAACAAAATATGCTTGTTCAGGAAAATGACTAAGACAGAGACTCAGGTTATGAACTGATCAATTTCCTTAGCTGAAGGCCCTGTCAGAGTGTGAGTTATATAAAGCAGGGAAAATACAGCCTTAAAACTAATGTACTTACTTGATCCCTCGGTGATTGTGCTGTTTATAGAGCTTCCTCCAGTTGAACTGCATTTTTTGCTGTCTTTGAACTGTTTCCGTCTCCTGGCCCACTGGTCTATTGCTTCTTCCTGGGAACTATCACTTGCTCTGGTGTCTTTCATCAAAGGCAGCTTTCTTGTTTTATTCATTTCTGATTTCAAGTCTAAATTATAACCGGACATTGTTTTTGAGGAACAAATTAAAATTGTATAAGACAATTTAAGCAATTGTAATGTTTCTAATTTCCACATTCTAAATACAGGAATAACCTAACCAATCATAGACATGAAAGCCATGTAATACTGAGAATATTCATAAAGTACACATTTTAGACTAATTGAGGTATTCGAGCAGAGAGAAGTAAATGCAATTATCTGGTGGTAGTTGTATCTGTACCTACACAGACAATTGTATGGCACCATTTTAATGAAGAAACATGTAAACTGATCTTAAGTGTGTAAACATACAAAGCAGTATGTAAACATGAAAAATCTTCCAAGACATGCAGATAAAAGGAAGATGTACCTTTCTACCTCAGTTTTTTTTCTAGGCAGGGCAGCATACGTTCATTTGTTATGTTACCATTTCAGCTAAAACAAAATTTGAAACCAGACCTTGTTTTAGATTCTGTTCTGAAAATGCAACTGCACCCACTGGCAAGGATGGATAGGGAGAAAGCGAGCCCAACCTCAGCAGGCTCCTGGGGGATCACGTTAAGTGCTCTCTTGGCTGGATGGTCTCTTTCTGGCTTTAGTCAGATTCCCACAGCAGACTTGTGTCACTGAGCCCCTATTCCAAGGTACCTGACTATTGCTCAGAGTCAAGAAAATAGTTTCTTGTAGTGCCTTTGTAGTGCCCTTTGCATGAGCCCTTGCCCTTATGAATTTAATGAAAAAGTAAGTTCCCACACCAGCATACTTCTAGATTGTCCAGTTTCTTCCATTTCCCGCTCCCCATTCTGTTTGCAACATTTACCTCTGTTTTCCTCCTCTGACCTAGATGCTCTCACCCTTTGTTGAAAAGTGCCATGCTGCCTTTCCAGCATCACTAAACTACCAAGCACAGAGCAAAGGAAGTGCCACATTGCCGCTTGTGCCCACTGTTTTGACTAAGTAGGTTGGTACAGCTTCACTACAAGTGGATTTTGATTCATATTGACAACTTTTAAAAATTTAAATCCTTATACTGCTCTCTGGATCTATGTGTTTATTCATTTGAGGTAGGACCTCCACAGCATTTCTAAGAAAAGCACAGATGTAAATCAAAATTTGTCCAGGGACTACAAGTGGGCCAAAGTGATGCACTAAGTGATAGGTAAGAGAAAGAACACATATAGATAATTCTTAGCAAGGGGAGAAAGGGAAGAGGAGAGAATAAAATCAAAATGCAAGAATTATCTACACCAGACTTCTGTGTAGTGTGTTTAACTACTGAGGACTAATGGCTGAGAAGTCAAGGTTTTTGAGCATGCAGGCAAATTATTAAGGACATTGTTCAAATCTCTCTTAAACATGGACAGGCTTGGGGCATCAACCACCTCTCTAGGAAGCCTGTTCCTCTGTTGAACCACCATCTCTGTACAGAAATGCTTCCCAATGTCCAGTCTAAACCTTCTCTGGTGCAGCTTTGAACAACTGGATCCCAGGAGGAGGAGCTCTGCATCTCTCTCTCCTCTTCCTATTCCCAGGAAGCTGTAGAGAGCCATGACATCGTAACACCACTCAGCCTCCTCTTCTCCAATGTAGACAAGCCCAAAGTTCTTAGCTGCTCCTTATCAAAAATGCCTTCCAGCCCTAAGACAGACATACCAGCATTTTCTGCAGATATTGTGCACTAGAAAGACTATTAAAAAACTTTCTGATTCTTTTTACTAAGATTCTGGAATAATTTTTATTTCTCTTACTAGATGTAAGTTGACTAGCATAGGAAACACACTTCTTGAGCAAAGCTACATCAGTTTTCTTTTGGTTTTTTTTTAAAGTTACTTGGCTCTAAGTTGGCTCCTATGATCCACAACACAATAACTGCATATTACATCCATATGGACAAGTGTACCAATATAATCTATTTCTAAATTTACAATATACTTCATTTTCCCAAAAAAGATATCACCAAGCACTAAAGTACCTATGTAAAAGGTGTGTAAGTTATATTAACTCCAGAAGTCTTGTAACACCTACCTTTCTCACTAATCTGTTTTACTGATGGTGGGGTGATATCTGTATTCTGATGAAAATCTTCTTTCATTTCAGTCTTTCTCTCAACTTCTTCAACGTCGGATTTGGCTAACTGAGGTGGTTGATGTGTTTCAGGCTCTCCCCTTAAGCTATCTTCAGTTGACTGTTTACTGCAAAGGATCTCTGATGTTTCCTTGACATTTGAATGTTCTATGAAATTCTCTTTCTTTTCTGTACATACTGAAGAGGTAGATAATATGGCAGCCTGTGCTGAATCATTATGGCAATCATATTCAACAAGAGTATCCCCAGATATGTCTTGTAACTCAGAAAAGCTTTCTGATTCATTATTTATGTCATGCTCCTCAGGATCTAATAGCAAGGTTGACAGCCAGGGCTTTTCTTGTATACTACATGGAAATTTAGGCTCTTTTCTTACTGCAGAGCCAAAGAAATCAGGTATCAATTTAGTGTCACCTTGTATGAATCTTTGTTCTATTTCTCCAGTTACCACAGTCATTACTGATCCTCTCCTTTTCTTTGTTACCTCTGCATCTGTAGGAGGCGGGTGAACATTTTGCTGTAAAGATGAACACAGGTTTGGAAAACTTTCTGTAGATGCATAATTGGTACTTTCCTTGTCATTAGTAAGGTCACCTGAAAGGCTTCTAGAACTTGGAGAGACCTGTACCAGCTGAGCTTTGCTCTGCAATTCAACATGTTTTTCTAAATGATGGTACAGTGGTGTCCCTTCATCTAAAGTATCTTCAGTAGACTCTGAATCTTCCTCCCATATGGCTAGGTTTCTCAGAGGCTCTGCATGCCCATTTTCTTTTTTCTCATTCCTAGTACCACTGGAATGAAGACTCTCCATTAATGTTTCTTCCATTTCTTCACCTTTCCCCACATAGTCTGCATAATGATTCAGTAAACAAGTGTCCTCTAGACTTACTACAGGTTCAGATGGATAAATGGTAATATTATGATCAAATGATGTGAAAGCATACTGATATGATGACTTAAGACCTCTCAAACTTTTCAGAGAGGAGGTCAAGTCAGGACACTTACAAAGTTCTGTATAGCTGGTATGAATGTATGAGTTCCTGTTATAGACATCTGCTCTGGTCTCCTTAGGCAATACTTTTAATGATGGCAATGAATAAAAGCCAGAATCCCTTCTAGGGTGAACCGGTGATGGTACATCAAGTGTAGTATCCGGGAAAGACTTTCTTCTTGCTGGTTTTTGCCCTGTGTCTCTGCATTTGTCACAGTTATTTCTTTCTTGTTCTAATACATTGTTCTTATTGATACATTCCTTCCCAGTATTTTGGTTATTCAAGGTATTACTGGCTACAACACGACTTGTATTATTGATTTTTGAGAGAAGTATTTTATCTTTTGAAAAATCTTCCTTTTCATTGGTGTGGTCTTCATAGTCCTTTTTGTTATGTTTACAGAAATTATTCCCTCCACCCCACATTCTCAAGGCTGTAGAGAGATTGTCAGACTCCTTTCTGTCATTAACATGGTACAAAGATACCCCCTCTGCAATTGTATCCAAATGCATTTTGTCACAGTCAGCAAATTCTTTAGGTGGAGGGAGAAGTATACATCCATCTGGGAATACATAGTCTACATTTTCATGAAAGCTGCAAGATGACTCACAGTCTGTATTGCAAGGTGCCTCTGTTACAGAATAAACTGTTTCATTCCAATACATATCTTCATGTTCCCTGTTGCAGGTTTTGCTCTGTGCATGTTCACCAGGTTTGATGTTAACCTTTAGATTTTCCTTTCTGTTAGTATATTCCACTTTTATTTCCTTTGCTTCAATGTTCATTTTCAGGGAGGTGTTTTTGTTGATGGCAGTTTGAATTTTATGCTTAGAAGATTCCTTGTACTTTCCACGGTGTTCTGCTGAATGACCAGTTGAAGGACCCTGGTACTTTGAACATTTTGAACACTGGCTTTTCCGGTATTGTCTTTCATGACAACGTTTATTGTTCTTTGAACTTTTCCTTTTTTCAGCTACAAGGTTAGTTGCAGAATCAAACAATGAAACATTCTTAATTTCTACTTTCACATTAAAAGAACCGTATTTTACTTCTGCAGAAATTTTTCCTGTAGCCAAGCCAACAGTCTCTGTTGATTCTGGCTTACCCCATAGTGTAATTTTCCCTGCAGGTGAGCCCTCCGATTCACCAAAAGTTACTGTAGCTAGGATTTCATCTTGTGCAGGAGAGAACATTTGAGGAGTGCAGTTCTTTTCCTTCTTTCCATCTTTTTCGCTGTCTGATATGTTATCAAGTTCTCTATCTTCAGATGCATCTGAGCTACTCTGATTCTTGTTTTCATGATCTTTTCCACTTTCTTCAGTACCCTTTATATCCAGTGGCTCACTGAAGCGAGCCAGAGCCTCGTCGGCTTTATTTTCAAGGCTTCCTATATTTTGCTGGCATTTACAAATGGGTGACAACTGTTCATCTAATTTAAGGTGAAAAAAAAGAGAAAACACATTTTTTTCCCCATGATTTGGTAAGCAGCATCACAAATGTATGAGTAGTTTTGAGACACCTTCCACAGAAAATGCCTGTTTTATCTTTAAAGTGTAGTGTATTTTCCATGTTATTTTTTCATTTTGATGTTAACTTCTTATGTAATGTGAAATCAGATAAACAGGATAGGGCATGATGACTCCGACTGGAGGAAATTAATGTATTAGCACTTTTTTTCCCTCAGAAAGTTTTACAGTTATTTGGTGTTATTTTATTTCTGTTTTCATTCTGTTTGCATTTAGAAAGACCTACTGTTTTTACTTCCATCACTCCTCTCAGTATTTAGTTCATTCCTGTGAACACACTGGGACAATCAATTTCTGATTGCAGGTTTGCAGTTTGGGGTAAATTACAGGGATCTTGACTTTTCTAATCCTTTTACACATAGACAAAGAAAAGCAGTAATGAATATAGTCAAATCACATATCAGACCAGTGGCACATTGGCAGGAGGTGGGGGCCACAGCTTCCTGTTTCAAGCAGAAGAAAATACAGTTTCCTGGTGGGAGCTGTCCTAGGCATGATTCTATGGCATTTGTACAATTACATAAAATTCTGCTTTGCTTGGGCTTTTTTTAGAATAGGTCATGTGCATTAGAGGATAACAATTCACAGTGACATCTACCTAAGTAGGATTAGAACAAGCTGATAAACTTAGACAACTCTGGATAAATTTACAGCAAGAATGCTGAAAATTTTAGGCAATTAAACATCAGCATCTTTGGAAAGACTTTGCCAGAAGTAGGTGGGATTGCAGCTTAGCCTCACCAAGACATTACTTGTATGTACCCGCATTTGAGTGTAAATATTTCCCATTCGACAAACAGCTTTGGGTAGAAAGATGGATTTCTGTCTTGATTAAATGGAAAATAACCATCTATGATTCTGATATTTAAGATCAAACATTTTTGTAAACTTACATTCTCTGGAATCAGAGCTTTTTCTGTCCTTGCAGCTTTTTCTTCTTTTTCTACTCATTTCTAAGAACTGAGGGCATCTGGCTTCCACTTTTCTGTATGGGAGGAAAAACATTGGATAAGAAGAAGGTTTCTCTGGAATAATTTAGCTCTCCAACTCTCACAGGCTTTTTAACTTAGCTTTTCTCTTGTAGAAGAACTGACTGGTTATAATGAAATATAGAAACACATCTGTTTTCTGCTCTTGTTTATTCAGGAATAAATTTTCAAAGGTTTCTAAATAATGGCTTAAAATCAAAGTCTGATAATTGCAGCTACGAGGCCTAAACTAATATTTTTTGAAGTCTGTCGCTGACCGTTTTCAGACGATGATTTTATCTGATTCTAATTTTGAGTGATTAATATAAATGGTTTAAGATTTCATTTAAAATTAAATCTTAGCTATATACACAACAAAACAATAATTGATTAATGTTCAGAATTAATACCTGAGAATAAAAGGCCTATGCTGGGACTAAGTTTGTAACTGAGATGCAGTAACCAACACATATCTTGCGGTTTGGGTTGTCCTTCGCATTTGCTTCTGGGAAGAAGGAAATTGTTGTAGATTCACATTTTTTTCGTCGTTTTGGTGAAATTGTTAAACAGAAGATTAACAGTTAATACTGGCTGAGGTTTAACCCAGCAGTCAGCTAAAATATCCACATAGCTGTTCATTCACTCCCCTCCCAGTGTGATGGGCAAGATAATAAAAATAGGTAACACTGTGGATTGAGATAAAAGGAATTTAATAGGACAGAAAAGGATAATCATCATCATCATGTGACAAAGGTGCAATTTCTCACCACCTGAAACCAACGCACAGCTAGTTCTCAAGGCAAGCTATCTCTCAGCCCAACCCCCCAGTTATGTACTGAGAATGATGTCACATGGTATGGAACATCCCTTTAGCCAGTCTGCGTCAGCTGCCCTGGCCGTGTCCCTTCCCAACTTCTTGGGAACCCCCTGCCTTCTTGTTGGCAGGGCAATATGTGAAGCTGAAAAGTCCTTGACTGCTTGGCAGCAGCTGAAACATCAGCGTGGTACCAACATGATAATCCTCTAAATCTAAAATACAGCACTACACCAGCTGCTAGGAAGAAAATGAAATCTTTCCCTGCCAGAACCAGGACACTGACTCAAAATTAAATGGTGGTGGAAAAGCTCTAATAATTAATTAAAAAATATTCTTTTTGCAAAATCATGCCAATAAAAATGAAAAAGTTTGTGATTCTCCAATGACCTGTGGAAATTTCACTGTCTGAATTTAACAGGGGTTAATAAGGCTCACCCCAAGGGAAATATTATGGATGCTACTATTTGTGTCCTTTAATTGTTTGAGGCAATTAAAGAATCCCTAAACACTCTACCAGAGCTGAGTTTGCATCCAAGTTTAGTTACTCACTTTTTTCCAGCTAATCACTGAACTGAGACCTTAAATTTATATTGAACTAAGGCAGAACATGTAAAATCTAGAAGTTACCTGTCATTGTTACCATACAGTGGGGCTGAATGCTGACTTGAAGTGCTGTAAGAGGTCTGTATCCCATGCAGCAGGGTTAGCATGTAGAGACGATTTAACCAATTAGAATTAATAGCACTTTCTGGGATTGATGTTTCCAGGGAAAATTGACTGAAACTTACAGCTGTTGTTGTTGTTGCTATTATTTTTGGTTTTTAACAGTATTGAAATATAACAGTCAACTTTACAAATTAAGTCAATGTGTGTGCTTCTGCTCATTTACTAAAAAAATATTTTCTGTTGTATTTTAAATTACTCTGGAAAATACAATTCACATTATTTCAAATGAAAAGTATCTGAACTGCTAATACATCATTGTGATAGTCTTGAAATTCAGTAGAGTTAGGTTGGGAAAAATTGACTGAATGCAAAAGTTATTACTCATAATCATCTTTAGCTAATTGTTCATCAGTATACCAAATACATCCTTGTGGAAAGACCATGAGCGAATTATTCAGGCTGCAAACTTACGAGCGAGGTATGGATTCTGTTGCAGAAGTAAGGATTAGGATAAAACTTCTAAAATCATTGTACTGACATTGTAAGACTCATGTTATACGTCACAATAGCTAGCTAAACACCTGGGAAGAAATTCTTTTTCAAGACACAGCCATTGAGTTCTACTTCTGAAAATTTCTTAATTTTGTGTGAGTCTAAATAGCTGAGTATGCCAATTAGCAGAAATGCAGGCATTCTTCCTTGTCTTTTTGGAAGAGACTCTAGGGGGACTGAATAAATTTTGTATTTATTTCACAGAAGACAATTTGGAATGTTTACATTGTCAGTTCTCAGGATGAAGCTATAATTCTATCCTTTTTCCAGGTGCCTTTAGTCAAAGCTTGACAGACAGCCAAAACTGCCAGCTGAGCTCTGTTGTCAGTGGGAAGAATGATCTTAAAGCCAAATTCAAGGCTTTGAAAGACACAGAAGCAAGAGTTGGGACTGATATTTATCTGTAATTTTGGGTATGAGGCAGTGTCTACAAGTTCCAGATAAAAAGCAATAATGTCTTAAAAAGTCACATATGCATGCATGCTAAGAATATCAAACTCATTTTTAGAGGTGCTTTATCATATATAAGATCTGCAGATTGCTTATTTGTAACAATAAACCCCAGTCTAATAGAGCTCCATTATCTGTCATATTTTATGTTTCAGTTATTTTTCATTAAGATGTAATTGAGGAAAATATTTTTACCTAAGATGCTACACACTCAGTTCCTTCCTCTTCTCTTTCTTCTTCCCCTTTCACTTCTCCTTCTTGACCTTCATTATTGTCTTTCCAAAATATTTTGTTTTGCTTTTTTTTTTCTTTTCCCTGGAATTCCACTTTCATGTTTTTCCCTCCCTATCCCCCTATTTCCCCTGTGTGTTATTCCCAGTAATGAAATGGTTATGCTCCATATAGGAAATGTGACCACTAAGCTTTGTTGCTAAAATGTTAAAAATTATTTACAGATTGGGAACAGCTGCCTGTTTTGCTCAAGTCCGTCTCTGCATTTGGCAGTTGACTGTACAGCTGCATGCACTAGCTTACACTTTATTTTAAACTAAACCTGAATTTTACAGAATGCTGAATACTCATCACAGGCTGGGAATATATTTAGTACATGAAACATTCAAGACATCTTCCTAGCAAAGAATAATAGGCATTGCTGTAGCCAGTTAGCAGTGGATCTGAATTGTGATGGTGTTGGAGATAAGGTGAGCCTGGTTCAAGACCAATAGAGGAGTAGGAAACTGAAAAGAACATTGAACAGTACTGAAAAGAAAGGAGGAAACACTGCAAGAAGGATTCTGGAATATTAAGGTGATAGAAAGTATTGTGGATGAATTCAAACAAAAATCATATTCATGCAAGCTTCTCCTCATGGTTGTAATGTATGTTTTTAACAGGTTTTTTCATGACAAAACATGATATGAATTTGCAGAATAACTTCTAGGTCTGAGGTGGTCAAATAGCATATAGTGTCAAGGGACAATCTGAAAGCACTGAAGGTGAACAGTGTTGGTTCTCTGAGTGCAGGGATTATGGGAAATAATCTCGTACCCTCTTAAATGTAACATCCTGAGCATGAGCAGTAAAATCAGTAGAGATAGCCACAGCTGAAAGTTTCTGATAGTGTTAGTATCAAAGATTTATTTTTTATGTGGTCAAAGATGAGATGTAAAACCAAAGTGAACAGGATGGTCAAACTATATTTAGTTATTTCTGTAATTGGTAGTAAAGAGAATTGCAACTTAGAACAATTGTTTGCACAGATCTTCTATGACTAAGACTACATTTCATATTTATATATTATTGATTTTAATAATAAATACAGCATATTAAATTGTTGATAATTTTCAAATAAATACTAGAAAGAGCCTTTAAGATGCAAATAGTTTTGTTCTATCTACTATATTTTAGTTTACTAATTCATGCTTTTTCCTCTAAGGTTTACATTATCAGAAGAGACATGGATTCTTTGCTTTTTACTCATCTTTTCTAAGTGGGTTTTCTTTGCACTGTCTGTCTATTCTTGCTTTGTAGGACCTACAGCTGAGATGTACTAATAGAATTAGGAATCTCATCACCTTCAATCCTAGTCACATGAGTACACCATTGACTTGAGTAAAGATTAGCTGTACGCATCAGGACTGCAGGGTAAGATCCTGAATTAGGGACTATTCTGTCCACTGCTGGACACTAGATGAAAACTAGTCCAATTATCTTCGATGAGAATAGATGCACTCAGCAGTTCACTGGATGGAAGCCAGCATCCACTGACATAGTGCTCTATGTGATAGGCTATTCTTACTGCCAACAGAAGTGCCTGGGTTAGCTCAGAGTAACAACTTCTTAATTTTGAGCACTTTCCACCATAAAAACAGATAGAGTTCTCTCTAGAATGTGTTCAATTCTGTTCATTTTCACTGTGAATAACACCTGTAGTTGTATTTCTTTCAGGATAATGGAGGTGATGACAAGTTTTGCCCTAATAAAAGCAACAAAATTTGTTTCTAAGATATGTCTCTGAGATCATCTTGTTAAGCAGGAAATGTTACCTTAAAAATGCTGATAGGAAGTAAAATTGAAAATAGACAAGACATCTTACTTCACTTTTGTATTTTTACGTGATGAAGATTTTATGGGAAAAAGTATTCTTAAATTTTTGAAACCACCGTGTTCAGTGAACCTATAGAGTAATTAGACACTGGCAGAAAAGAGAAACTAGGAAAGGAAAATATGGAGAAAATATTAAATATGTTGAATACGAATGCTGTGATCACATAATAAATTTACAGAATAATCTTTGTTATTTCAGGATACATTAATTGCCTTTTTAGATGGTCCCTTCCTTATAACTTCAGTATCCTATGCTTTATAAGGCATTGCTATACATGTATTCAGGGCAGATCACCGAATACTTCCCCAGTGAATCCTACACCTTTCAGAGACTGTAGAAAAACGATGTCATAGAATACCCAAACAAGCCTTTCTGAAACAATGACTGATCTTTCCTTCTGTATTTCACCCCATTGAACCCTTCTGATTAATTTCCTCCCTCTGAGTACAGAATCATACTTTTTGTCTCCATTGACTTAGATAACTTTAGCTATACTGAATTTTGCTCTTGTTGATTCCATTGTGTCTCATCTTGTTTTTCTCAGTATCCTTTTATTCCATACTAATCTTTGCTCCTCAAATTGCCAAGTGTTTGGCCTGGTCTCTTACCACTTAATTCCTCTTCTCCTCTCCTCCTATGTAATTATTCTTATAGCCTTATTTAACTTTCCGAGTTCTTCCTTTTACCCTTCTTACTGATTGTGTTTTTTGTCATTTTGCCTGGGTTACTGATTGTGTTTTTTGTCATTTTGCCTCTGTTAGGTTTTCTGAATTGAGGCAGATACCCCCCCGAGAATTTATTTTTAATGGAGACAATGTCATTAGAATGGGTTGTGTGTGAGAGTCTAGAAGTTCCATGCAGAGGGCAGGCAAAAAAGGATCATCTGTTAACTTTTACTTACCTCATTCAAGTAGGCCATAACCAAGTACCTTCCATTTTTGCCTTTTTTTGGGAAAGATGCATGAACTATTGTCATGAAAGTTCCCACTATTACTTTATTTGAGCAATTTTTGAACACCCACTTGTGCAGTATTGCTGCCAAAGAATGTATTTTATGCCAAGCACATCCAAGAAAAATGTAGTACCAAAAATGTCTTAGTTAAGTTTCCTAATTTTTGCCTCAGTCAACATCTATCTTATTTTGTTTATAGACTTGTCTGTATATTTCCAAGAAGACTGGTCTTTAGAAAAAGCCATTGCAAATACCTAGAACAAAGGAGTACAGCAGCCATCTGCAGTAGCTGTAACAGGACCCTAAAGCATTTTACAAAAGTAATGAAAACATTAATTATACAGCTGCAAAGAATCAACTTCCATTCAAATGGAACTCAGTAGTTATTTGGCAGTATCAAATTAGCTATGAGAACTGCATTGAAACGAAATGCTTAGAAAAGCACAGGCAAGTCAAATTAATCTGTAAGAGGTGTTAGGTACTAAGACCCAGTGATCAGCCATTTCATCTCATGATATGAGCGACTTCTAATGAGCACACCCTGTCAGGACCTTGCTTTTCTGTATCGTGGAAAGAGAGCAAACACCAGCCACTAACATTTTGTTGTTCTGTTTCTCAAGGATGGTTACCATTGGAGCAACTAAGAACATCATGTATGCTCTATGTGAGAATACTGAGGAAATCCCACGCTCATATAATTAGCATTATCTTGGACCCTTCTGTAAGCGACAAGCGACACCAGGCAAAGTACTAAATAGGTTTTGACCAACCTTTTTTTACAGTAATAGCCAGTATACCATTCTGGCCATTATGTGAAAGCTATCTCCCTGCAGGCAGGGTGCTCTTCACTTCAGTTTCGAAAAAGGCTAATAAAATGAGTCAAATGTCTTCAAGAGCATTTTAACTGAGAACTGAGTATCCAAGTGCTAGCAAATTCACAGTGAAACCAGATGGGCTATCATGGGCTGTATGTGCACAAGTACTTCTGCCTTTATAGAGAGAAGACAAGTATTAGGTCCAGCTTTCAGTTGTTAAATTCTGCAAAAACTTATATAAACCTCATTTTCTTCTAAAATTTCTGCCTAGTTACTAAGTTAATCTTGATTTTTGTTTAATTATTTTGAGCTTTTGCCACAAGAAGAAATAATATATTAGTAAGGACAAACACATTTAATCTTCTGGAGATACTTAATTTGTACTCAGTTCTGTTTATTTCTACCATTTATCCACTGTTATCCACCACACAAAATGGAGAACGGGTATGTAGCCTCTGTGCTGTAAGATGTCCATACAAGAGATCACACGATAATTTTAACACAAGGACTGTATCATGAATATTTCAACTTACTGATCAGATTTTTCCAGTGGTATCAGACTAATGCAATGGGTACTTATATATTTAGTAGCATATAAATAAAAATGATTTTTTAAAACCGTCATTGAGAAAGTAGTTTATTTTGCATTATATCTCCATTATAAAGAGTAAAATAACTTTGTCTTCAACAAAAGTTCTGGAAATATAGTTAAAAAACAATCCCATGAACTGTCATTCTGTTTCCACTGTTGGACCTCTGTTACTACTGTTTTAGAGTCACTTTTGTTTCCCTCTTAGCATGCAGTTCATGATTTTTCATGATCAAACATGACAGCAGGTTAAGACAAATACTTTTCAGAGATGATGTGTCAACTGGTCATGAAATTAGTGGAAATCTCACTAAAACACATGACCATTTCCACTAATGAAATTGAATTTCTATAGTCGAAGACATTACTGTCAATAAAGTCCTACAATTATTTGTCAAGATTAATTATTCAACTTATTTGAACTTCAGACTTGTTCATCCATGACAATAGAAATAATGTAAAGCCAAAATCTTTGATTACACTAGAAACTCAACCCACCAAAAGAGACCTATGCAATAGTTGCATACTTTAACAATTTTCTTCGAAAATGAGGTAGCTTTTTTATTTTGAGAATGCCTGTGACTACAAAGTGTAAATTAAGTGAAAAAACCCCCTACTTTTACTTCTCATAGAATGTAATAAGGGCAAAAAACCCCTACCCCAACTTCTGGGATTTGATTTTCAGTATATAAAATAGGGAAACTAAGCTACTGCATTTTCTGACAATGAGATCTCCAGGGTCAGTTTCTCCAGAAGAGTAAGTTATACTGCATAAATTAGGAGTAATTCGGGTTTCAAATGACAAAAAATGGAAGACAGTATTTCATAGGATCATTTTTAGTTTTATCAGGCACGTTGAGAAAATGTCTACATTTCTTTACTGAAGTGAGAGTATTCCAGTGTTAGAACGTTTCTCCAGAGAAGTAAGAAAGTACTTGCCCAAAGGTTATTTTGCATGCAGGATGATGAAATGGTAGGAGTTAAAATCCCTACTATCCAGGCTTATTTATATGCTGCAAACTGAATTGGTAAGCTTCTCTAATCAACAATATGTAATATTAATTCTTGATTAATCTGTAGTCCTGTCATAGCATTCCTTATATTCTACATGTGAAATATTCGTTGCAGAAAGATAATGCAAATAACGAACTGAAATTCATTCAGGTAGACTTTAATTTCTAAAATTATATACGAATACACTTGAAGTCCCTACATATTAAAATGACAGTCTTAGGAATCAAAAATCTATCCTAGAAATCCCTATGATTTTCCAAAGCATTCTTATTGACTGACAATCAAAAATCTACAAAAAATCCCTTCCATTTAGAAAACTATCATTCTTATTTATTCAGGAAACCAAACTATATACTGAACTATAACTGAAATTCTTTAAACCGTATCTACTCTGTAAAAAACCTGCAAAAATCCCGTTTTATAAAAGCTATGGTGAGTTACAGCAATTGGTTTCTAAAGAATACTACCTTAAAGGCTGTATTAAAAAAAGTAAGAAGGAGGAAAAATGTTTATACTTACTGTTACTGTGAGCTGATATTCCTTTTCTTCAGATACGTTCTTCTTATTATGGGCTCTCCGTGAATTACTTTGCTTTTCTAAGCTCATGAAGGATGGGCTGGCTGTCTTGCCAAGGCTTAACAGGATAACAAGTTCAAATTTCTTTCTTTTCCTTTGGACTTAGCCACTTCTTTATACTGTCAACCTCAGTCAGAGATGATTGGCTGTATACACATAGCCTTCCAACCACTGAAGTAATAAAGGACTACTAGTTATTTAACTCCTAACAGCTAAAACAGGTAAGAAAATAACTCAACTTACCAAGGCTTTACTAAACGTCAGTTTTGTCTGAAAAGTCTAATCAATCAGATTACCTAATTAAAATTAAAGAAGGAGCAATGTTGCTCACAGTCTTGCTCTACTTCTTTTTCTATTTCGGTCTCCTAATCTCAGAATCTGATTAGTATATTTAATTCCATGAAGCATCACGACTGGTCTACCTTTAATCAGCCTGTTGACATCCACCTCTTTTTCCTTCACATGTTGTAGAACTCAAGATAACAATTTACCAACTTGGCAATACTCCTACACAAAATACTATGTTCATATATCAGCATTGAAATGCTTTTATTTTTCATGTGTTTATGCACATCCAGTATAAAAAATGAGATTAAAAAGATATGCTTATAGGGACTAATGCAAAATTTGTAAAAGTCTCACACTCAATACTTCACTTACATGAGATGCCATTACATCACATGAGCTTGGTTACTAGGATCAATTTTATATTTAAACAGCTATTTTTTACCATGTTACTAAATTGCTATTTCTGTTATTTATAAATCATTGTAATTTCAAAACCAGATAAAATACCGACTATTTACAAATTGCATACTGAACAGAAGTTAGCTTTCATTAGTGTACTGGCAAATTGGGAGAAGGCACATCTCCCTAACGTTCTGCTTGCACATCTACACACGAGGGCTCTTGTGCCATTGTCGACACAAGGGAGAATGAGAGACTATTATTACAACATGAACAACCCCCCTCTTTTTAGTGGTTTGAGGAATACCATTTTCTTAATGCCTTACATTAACTTTAGCAGCAAGAAATAGGCTCCTTGTAAAAGCTGCAGTCTGTTGGATAAGGCATACAACTCAAATCATCATAGGGAAGGAACTGTGGCCAGACCTGTCAGAATCACTCCTGTTACTCCCTGTGTAACTGTTGCTAAATGCATTAATTTGGCACTGTTTCCAATTGCTGTAGTCACTAAATAACGACAGCATTTGGCTCTTCAATTAGGTATTTCATATATAATCTGCAAACAATAGCTATCCTTCAAAAATTTTATATGGATGGGTATTTTTAAAATAAAACTCAATCCTACAGCTTATAAAGAACTCAAATTAAGCAATAAAAGCCAGGAAAAGTTTCACTTGTAGTAAGAGACTAAAATTAATTTTCTTAAACAAGGGGTGTTTGTCAACTTCTCTATGAATGGTCTATTTATTGGAGACAGAAAAAAGTGAAGAAAGCTTAACAAGGACTGTTGGTTTAGCTTTTGAAAGTGTATATATATTAAAAATTTTTGCAACACCCGACATTATTAGAACTGAAAGATCATTAAAATGTTACTCTAAAATGCAGAAATCATTTAAATGTTTTTCTAACTATCCTTTTTCTGCCGTTTTCATACATTAAAATTGTTTTTGAAATTATTCATTACCATTGCAATGCATATATATATATTATTTTTACAGATTTTCAATTTTAAATAACATGATTCTTAAGATCAGTATTGGTTATGGATACATTCTTCTTGAGTTTCAGTTACAAACCTATTTCTATAGCAACACAATATACATCCCTACATGAAAAACTAACATTATAATGGGTCTCTGACATAACCAGAAATATGTTTGTGATACATTATTTACCTTTACATGTATTTACTCCTTGTTTTATCCTCTATTCCATTTGCTTCTCATTCCATCCTTGTTCATCTTTCTTAATATATAATATTCACATGACTGCTTATAAATCCCTTCTATTGCTTATCTCTCTATTTGCATACCGTCCAACGTTCTCCATCACTTGTATGAACAACCTGCAACATGTCTTCTTTCCATCCCAGCTGTTTAAGAGCAACTCCATTGTCAACACATGATCCCACTGGTAGCTGTAGTCTACAACATCATTTCATACTCCCCCACCTCTGCAAAAGCAATTTTTAAGGGAAGCAGTGTATTGCTTCCTTCTCTTTCCAAATGGCTCAAGAGATACCCTCATTTTCTTCATTTGTAGGTACAGCTTAAACAAGGGAGAGAACGAAGGAATGTAATGATTTGTCGGTTGTTCCGACTCTGCCAGTGATGCTCCTTGATTTCAAGTTTGATATGCATTGCATTCATTAAATAAAGGGGGGAGGAGGTGGATGGAAGAAGAGAACTATTAGAATTTGCAAAGTATTTTTATTGATTCCAGTTTGTAGAGAATTCTTAAACAACTCTGACATCTTTCACTGATCTAAAAATATATTGAAATTACTCTGAATAAACAAATGACCATAGGATAGAAAGTCAGTATTTATGGCATCATCGTATTTCCTTCTGGTCATTTGCATTTCTTTTTATATCACTGCAGAGACTGCATAATTACAGGCTACTGAAGCATTACATAATGACATTAGTAATCAAACCAGTATACTTTTTATAACCTTCCATCTCGAAAGAATACTAAGTTAACATTCTTTTCAATAACACAATAAATTAAGGCACTGAACTGTAGCATTAAATACATGTAATTAAATATTTTAATTCACATATTGTTTTCCCAGATTTACAGCTGGGATTAATATATTTCTTTCATCTGTAGAATTCTTAACAGCAGTAACAATCTTAGTGTCTCCATTTCCATAAAAAAGCTTTGTACATTTTCTGAGATACAATGTCTTAATTAATCTACTTTTCTCCTTTGTCACTCTAGAGTTCCATTTTTAATTATCATAAAATGAAATAACTCACTGTCTTGGGTCAGTAAGTACACTATTTTGTATATAAAAATAGCTAATATTTAGGCTTTTGGGGATGATTCTCCAATACCTTTTTCATAGACTACTGTGTTATACTTTTAAATTCCGCTGCTGTGTAATTGAGTAAGTGAAGGCCAAACCAGACTGGAGGAGTAAATACTCTGCTTAGAGAGTGATTAATGTGAAAGATAGAAAGTACGATATATTCAACATTTAAGTATGCTATTAGCTTAAAAATAACCATAATTGGTTAAGACATTCAGCACTGAATGTTCATTTTTGTGACATGCAAAATGTAAAGAAAGTAGGAAGGAAAGAAATGAAAAAGAAATAACTAAGACAAAACAAGAGGATGCAAGCATAAGAGTTCAAACAGCAGGCAGTCAGGCCTCTTTGTAATGCTGTGAGTCCTTCCAGTGGGAAACAGGAAGGAACAAATCAAGTATTAAAAGCATAATAGCAAAAGGCACAAAAATTCGATTCTAAAATGAAAAAGCAGCCTGAGCACAACAAGGTACCAATTTTACCTATTTGTTGCTTGTTTGCTTAGTATAATCACTGGGTGGTTGTTCAGTTCTAACTCACATCTGAAAACGCCTACAAAGTTTTGCACAGTTTAGCTCAGGAACCAAAGGAAAGGCTTAAAAATTCATGTAGTTGCACTTTTACTAGATAAACAATTCTTTCTAATTTATTCTTCATTTAGTGTTTACTAGAAAAAGTAATTTAACTTGAAGAAATCAATTATCTGAATTAAAGATTAGCATTCATTCCAATCCAATGTTTTATCAACTGGTGAGCAATAGCTCGACTTGGTGGTACAAAGAAAGAACGTTGGTTTCCTTTAATGAGAACTTCGATGACCTGCAATAAAGACACATTTTTTTCTCTTTAGAAGTCAGTATTATCAACTGTATGGATTATATTAATGCAGAAATTATCTTACTATGATGATCCATGAGTCTATCATTACTACAGCTATTAAAAAGCCACAACCAGATTCTCCAAGACAGACACAGAGAATAAAACCACACAGAATTCTGTGTGAATTCTGAGATTTTTGAGCTCAAATGTGCCCCAAAGGATACTTTTTAATACAGCTCTGGAGACTGACCATTAATCTGATATTGAAGGTTTCTGTGAAGCCTCTTTAGGTCAAGGACCACCAGGTGGTGCTCTACACTCTTCCATACCTTATTTTCCACGTATAGTGCAGAAGGAAATGTGTTTCGTTGTTTTTCTGAAGCAGCTGCTAACATGGGAATACACATTTAGTTTAGTATACTTCTGAAGTACGTTTATTTGTAAGTCCAGAATAATCTGTCTGTGACGAGCTGCATTCAGAACTTGTATTTAAAACAATGATCTCAGTTTTGTCAGGAATACACTGAGATACTACTAGGTGACTAACTTTACCTTCAAACTGATTTAGAGTTGACTTACAACTGCCAGGCAGTACAGTGTTACGAAAATTTTATCTCCTAAGTAGCCTGTGAAGACTATGTTATAAAAACAATCTTTCCTTTTTCCACTCATTAACTTAAAATCAATCTCTATGTGAAAGTCTTTTTTTCCTCTCTTTTATTTTAAATACTCAGGAAAACTTAGTGTAGGATTTCCTATTAATGCATAGCAACTGCATTCAGTAAGAGAGTATTAAAATGCATAGAAACTAATGAATTTACAGAGTTTTTATATAAACCTCCCCCTCTTCCAGTGAATCTTGTAGCTTGTTGGGAGAAACTTAGGTGATTAATGTTATCAAATACTACTACTGACAAAGTGAAAAGCATGGGCTTGCTAAGAAAGTGGGTTAAAGTAACAGTAACTTGGATAGCTCCCAAATGGAAAAGGTGAAGAGCTAACTGGCAAAAATATCATAAAACAGGCTTGCAAGTGACTCAGAAATTACCATGAGTATCTGCTTTTCTCTGGTGGTGTGTATTCTTCAATTGCAATGTAATACAACTGTAGTAGTGTGATAAAATGGGAGACTGTATAATTTTCAAGTTGCTGGAAAAAGGAAGTATCTGTTGTATGCCAGAACCAATACAGTCACAGACTAGGCAGTACAAGAAGAAAATTAAATTGAACTTCACCTGTTCTCTAGTAAACCAGCGGGCATCCTCTATTTCATTCTTGTCAACTCTAATTTCCGTAGACACTGCAACAGCTAAACAGCCAATCATTAGGGAGGAGGGCATTGGCCATGGCTGACAAGAGACATACTGAACATGGCCAACTCTCACTCCTGCCTCCTCTTCTACTTCTCTTCTAACAGCATCTTCTATCGTTTCACCTGATCAAAAAGGGCAAAGAACAAGCAGCTGATGAAAACACTGCAAGCAATGATTCCATCCTGTTTCCAACTGACATAAAAGATGTGAAACTGCCCCAGACAATTACCTTTAGAGATGTAGTTCACACATCTGGGCAGAGACCTGAAGTACAAGATACAGAAGGTATCTCTAATGTAAATCTAGCCCCTAAAGCAAAATAGAACTTCTGAAAGTGAAGTAGTATGATTTCTCCATCATAATGCTTATTTCCTGAATTGGTAATTTTTTGTAAAAACAAACTGGTATTACCATGCCTGATATGTAAAAAAAATAGGTAGGATGTACCTTGTTCCTTTAATTACTTTTGAAATGCTAATTTTTTCATTTATAAATAGTAGGGGTTTTTTTTTTGATTTTTCAGTGTGATTGTAACAGCATGTAATACAACTCAGATTCAGTATTTAAAATTAAGTAAAAAAATAAGAGACTTCAGAAGACTCGCACACATTCCTGCACTTATTATTCCCTTTGCCTGACTCATTCTTCATTGCCTTAGCACATACAAGACAATTCTCCAAACTTAAACTGCAATGTAAAGCTTGAATTCCATACTTATGCAAAACCGCTGGATGTGTATGTGGAATGTTTATGGTCATAGGGCTTACCTATGCCTGCATGTGCTGTGTAGTAATCATGAATTACAGGTTCATTAAAAGAGCCAGTCTGTGCATCAAAGGGAGAGGTTTTATTACAGACAGATTCAGCTGATTACAAGCTAATGATAAGATCAGCTAGTCTTAAATTTCAGTGTATATACTCAAACTCAGTACCAGAGTGTAGTAAGGTCAGGAGAAGAAACAAAGGAGTGGAGAAATAAACATTCTGACTTTTTCCAAATTACACCTGAATGAACTTATTCATGCTGTCACTGTACTTCACCTGCAGGCAATAAATACATATATTCTATAATTTCAGTGGTGGTTAAGATGCATTCCAAGTACGAGAATGTTTTACAAACTGTTCTGCAGCTACTAGTAACTGTAAGCAATTCCAACTATTGCTGCTCAACACACATAGCAAAATATCTCTTAAGTTTATGTTAACTAAGTTATGCTTTACTTCTTATTTTTCCTATGCTAAAATCCCTTGCTAATATCAGCAAAGAAATTATCTTTTGTGGTTTGTAATGTTTTTTTCACTTAAATGTATGATTTAAGAGAGCATGAGAAGTATTTTTAAATTTTATTTACTCAAGTTCGGTTTTTTCCCCCTTTTTTTATAAATCAGATGCTGGAAAGTACAAAATGGGCATGCTTATTGCAACAACTTACCTAACAGAAAGCATAAACATTTATTTGACATGACACCGAACGTATTTGTATATTATTTTCAATGATCAATAGTGTATGTGAGAAAAAAAAATTGGTAAGGGAAAATTAAATTACTTACCAGGTTCTACAAATCCAGCAAGACAGGTAAACATTCCTGGGGGAAATCTCTTCTGCCTACCTAAAAGGCAGTGGTTGCCATCTGGATGGATGACTTGCATTATCACAACAGGATCTGTAAAGGACATGAAAGGAAGGTATTTCAACTTTTTAGGGACTTTAAAGCAGTAATAAATTTCCGACTATTTGAAAAAAAATGCATGTAAATACAACTAAGGTACCTTTAAGTGACTGAAATAAGAACTGTATAGGTGCCCAGAGCAAGCCATTATTTTATTTCACTTCGGTTTTTTGTTCTCTGCAAGGTATCTCTTTATTTTGCTTTGCAACATATGTGCTTAGTAGAAACAGTTTACTAGCTAAGGCTTCAAAAGCATAAATTACCTGAAACTGAAGCACACAATCTATTAAGAGTATCAGTATACTAACCTAGCAATGTATCCAGCAGACAGCAGTAATTTCTACTTCAAAACCAATTTACTATCATCTCCTCCACACACACTGGTCTGAAGAAAGTATTTTTGACTGAAACACCAAAAAAGAACCAGATTCTCCAGTTACAAAATTTCTACACTGACTAAACTTTTTACTTTTGCTTTTATAAATCTCGTTTGGTTTTGCAATTACCTCTACTTTCTCAACTCAAGTCATTTTATATACCCTTTTGCTTTCGTACCATTTTCTCCAATGGGTATCATTCTTTCTGTCAAGCCTTTCTGCACACTGTTCGTGTATGATTTTTTTCCCCTTTTTATTGCTATCTAGCTCGTAACAATATATTTTTAAAAAATTATTTATCTACCTCTGTCTGAATTTATTTTTTCTCTTGGTATTGTTTTTCATGTAGGATTTTGGTTCAAAAACCAGTATTTTTTCTGTCAGCATAAAAGGTCTGATTGAGCAACCTCTTGATAAACAGTAATTTCAAGGACTGTTGTCCTGCTCAGAGGTATCTGCCATAGGACAGATATAAAATATGCAGAGTTGCTGTCCATAAACTTTCTTCAAGAAAGGCATCAGAAGGAAATGCTGGTTCATCAGCCTTTCCTATACAAGCCCGTGGCTTCTCTAGGTTTGTTGTCTAGAAACAGTAAAAGAAACAGCCAATAGTATTTTAGCAAGCTTCACCAGAATTACAACTGCAGAAAAATGGACAGGTTAGGGGCAGGGAAGATGATCAAAGAGTAAAATGTGACACTTTGTATTGTTGATATTTCATTTACATTGTTGGAATTTATAACTGGTATTACTCCACTGCAATAAAGATGGGTACTGTCACAGCAACTCTTTGTCACAGGCTACTGCAAGAAAGAAAAACATGAATTACTTAATCCTAAGCAGAGCTGAAAAACACACACTGTGGGGAGAGGCAGGTATCTCAGACGTGGGACAGAAGCGAGCACCTGAAATAACTACTAAGAAATTGATTTACATGTATGTAATTATACAAGTTGCTTCTGACCAAGTTTATGCTACAATATGCTCACCAACTCTTGGATATGACGTGTTGTGAACGCCTTGGAGACTGGGACAATCTTCTTTTAAACAAGTTTTCTTGTAACCCCCATCTTCAATCTTGGTTGCACTCCCACACGTTGGGCAGAATTGGTAGCGACTGTGCCATGCTAGAATAGATCTAGCCTGGGCTACTACTCCTTTAAAAGATTACATTGAAAATGCACAGAATTAAATACTGATTAATGTAAGCGTTGTATAGAAAAAGCAAGTAGTAAAGTTTGACATAAAAATCAAAGTAAGACTATAGCTTGAATTGTAATCTACTACAAAAGGAGCTGAACAATATGAGTTATTCAGATCTTTTCCTCGGAAGCACAGCACATTCAACAGGACACAGTACTATGTAGCTACAGACCAATTTATGTTCAGAAACAAATTCATCCAGATCAATAAACCCTGTCTCTCAGAAAAGTTACTTTGTCTGGGCAAAGTGCCAGAATTATGTATCACACCTTTTTCGGATGACTATTTTAGGGCTGCTACAACTATTGACATAATAATGCATTGTTTCATTTAAGCTTAAGCTGCAAGTCAAGATTGCACTTTATCCTTCTGTAAAAGCAAAACTGTTACAACAGCAGTTGTTAACAGCATGTCCATAATGACATTCATTCATTTTGAAACCACGACCTTCCAACACTTGCTCAGTTTCCTTCTCTGATGAGTAGGCAACACACTCTTATTTAAATAGCACCACTTACTATGATGGTCGATAGATTTTACAGTCTAATAATACTTGTCAGGTGTTTGCACACTGCAATCACATGTTCTTACATATAAAATTCTTCTCAAAACCACTGATATGCTTCTAAAATTAAAGTACTTCTAAAACCTCTGAAAATACCTGACTCCTTTGCAGTGGTTTGTCTTTGCATTGTACCTCAGTGAATCCCAAGCTATGTATTTCTGATTACACATTTGACAACTGTTGTGTTTTATGCACCTTACCAGCTTCTTTTTCAGGTAGCTGCAGTAGTGCTGGCATTGGTGGGTGAAGAAAGTAACAGTCCTCATGCTTCTGTTTAAACTTCTCAGCAGAAGCAGAATCTACACTAAGAGCAAACCAAGCAACCAACCCATCTTCTTCATCTTCCTGCAGAACTTTTCCATTGCAAGCAGCCAGCAGGTTCATGTGGAACTGAAGCTCAACACCAAGAAAAATCAAGGTACTTTCTTCAGTTTCATTCATGCACTGCTTCACATCCTTGTGGTACAGCCTGCAAAGCTTTACTTCTGGCTGTTGGGAGCTCTCTATTCCCCCACTCAAAGTAACCAAAGGACTTAGATTTGAGAAGAGGATGTATACTGTAGTTGGGTGGGTTTGTTTTTTGCTTAACCATTTGGAGTCTGTCCTTTTATCACTCCTTCTGTCCAGAAGTGTCAAGCTAAAATAATTTTCATATTCCTTCACCTCATTTGACAGAAAATTAGGCTTCTGCCCACCCTTCACGTTTGTCAACAAATTAGCTATGTGCTTATAACCCCAAAATTTAGCAATGTCCAAAGCTGTCTGCCTTGATTTATTAATGATGGACCTGTCACACCTAGAAAAAATAGAAAAAAACAGTGGTTACCATAGTGAATATGTTTAGGAAGACTACTGATACTGTATTATTCTTATAGCATAAAGATCTAATACTATTAAGGTACAAGAAAGTTTATACACTTTATCTACTTGGGCACTCTTTGGGCATTATGATAATGAAAGTATTCATACTTGATTTTCTTTTCCTAAGAAACACATCCCATGTCTTGTTGATCCACTTGAGATTATATTTACCGAGGTCCATGCAACTGCAATGAATTCATTAAAATCCCACACAATGCATCATGGGGGGAAAAAATGCTCAAGATCACTTCCAGACAGAACTTTGATAGCCAGGCTATGGGTCTTTTCTGAGTAACCAGTCATATAAAAAAAGAAAGGCAGCTTATCATTACTTTCTAGAAGCTGCTGAAAGCAGCATTAAAACATCTACCAGAAAACATTTACCATTAAGTAAGAATGAAGAATACAGCCTTTGCTTAGTGAGAGAAGTAGCACCCTTACAACTATGAGGATCTGTTTGTTATCAAAATGTCTGCAAAATCACGTACATGAGGAAACACTGCCTCATGATATGTATTTAAACATTAACAAAAGTATTTTACAAAGTTGAAATAGATTTATGTTGATCAGGATGCCAACACTAATGTACTTCTCTTTTTTCTCAACTTTAACACAGGTTGATAAGTAAACCACTGCTCACCACTTTAAACTACAAATTATGCAGCAAATGAGAGGCCAGACTCAGGAATTTTTTAAACTAGAAACCAGTATACTTATGTTGCTGATAAACAGGCGAGGCTGTCTTGACATGAGATTTTATATTAACCTCAGTAGTTTTTGAGGGAGTATGTATTTTAGAAAAGCATTCAAAATTTAATTTGAAATTTTTCATGCAAAAGAAACTGGTTCACATTTATCTTTAATTAGTAAGTATCATTTAGGCAAAATCTAATTTCCTTTCTCTCAGACACCGAATTTCACCTTCCATCTGCTAAGGCATGTTCTGTCTGTGATCAGGCTGCTGCTATTCAGTGTCCAAAACAGCGGCCTGAACTCTTTGGATCACCAAGACATTTTTTTTCCAGTCCACAAACATTTCCTGTATGTTTCCTTGAAACCTGTATGTATGTAAAAAAAAGCAACTGACTAGCTTTCCAAGATTAACCTCTGGAGTGTTACAAAATATTACTTTCATAGTCTTTCATATCTATATATATCCAGCAATGCATTTGCCCAAATTATTATTAAGCATAACTAAAATGAAACTAATGAAGCCACAGTATAATCCTAGCAATGATATTCAACCGCCTAAGAGAAGGGCGCTGAAAAGGATGCTTACTAGTGGATATTCACTCTAACTTAAAAAACCGTTACCCTATTTACCAAACCGGTAGCTTCCCCAAAATATCAAACAATTCCTCCATACATAGATTATTTCATCCCACAAAATTTGCCACTTTGATACTACTTTGCTTCCTGGAATGTACTGATTACAGTACAAAACAGAAGTTAGTGTGATGTTCAACCCTGATCCTGAGCAGAGCAAACAGCATCTGGATAGGACTGGAAAACGAAAAAAAAATAATGGTGGGATGATCACTGGAGGCTGTGGAATGAGATTACTCATAACTACAGAATGAGCTCAGCTTGCTCTGCTCTGCAGTGAGGGGTGCAGAAAGGAACAGACCAGGATTGATAAAAGCAGAGCTCAGTTGAACCACAACAACTGACTCTCACCCTTCATTTTGAAATGTTTTCCATTTCAAATATTTGTATGCTGACTTTGTTCAGACTTCAGAAGAATCTTCTTTGGGATCTCAAGGAGAACTTTGAAGCATTCTTTGCTTTTCTGTCTTGAATATCTAGAAGTACAACAGTTGGCTAGAAGATAGGTGATAAATATGATAGCAATCTTTTGACATCTATGTACATATTTGATGTCACACTGACTGTAGAAAAGAACATGCCAGCTCCAGGAGGAAGGAGTAAGTGAATTGTAAAAAAAAAAAAAGAGTCAAATTAAATTAAATCAATAACTTTGGTAAAGCTGTGTCTGACGTGTACCACAACATCCAGGTACTCAGAAAACAGTCTCCACTGTAACATAGACACAAGTGGATTACACTTAAATTTATGAGAAAAAGTTGTGGTGAAACAATCAAATATACCAAATTTATAATAGGTACAGTCATTGGAACGGGATACAAACTTTGTTCTAGTCTGTCAGTCTCTGGGCAAGAATGACGATGTAACCCTGAAGATCAAAGCTGTAATTTTAGAGATCCTCATTACAGAGTTTCTTTGTACATATGGAAAGCACGGTGGAAAGGCAGAATTGGGATATAAACAGATGCGCAATACGTCTTTCTGAGTTTTAGCCCTGGCAACTTTTCCACTAACAGTCACGTAAATTAACTTTTCTGAGACTGCAGAAAAGGATTCAGGTTAAACCTCTTCAACGGGATTTACCAAATAGCTTACCCTTCCTCAAGGAGAATTCGCACAACCTCAAGGTGTCCATTTCTGGCACCATACATCAAAGCTGTCCAGCCGTTATCTGAAGGCGCATTGATAAGTGATGGAGAATGGCTAAGCAGTGCTTTCAGTCTGGCTGCATCTCCAACAGCAGCAAAATTATGCAGCTGAGTAATCATGTCCCGATGGAAGGTCTTCTCAGAATTTGTCATTGTGTCAACTAAGTTAAAAAAACCAAAAATGCCTGAAAATATATTCACCATTAGGAAAGGGATTTAACTAATGTAAGTATGGACACAACAGTCAGATTTTTGTATTTAGTATGACATTGTTATTCCCAAGCAACTCTTAGTCCCACACATCTCCAAAGGGTGACACTTTATCCCAGGAATCAAGACTAGTTTTAAAGAAGCTTAAGGAGAGATTTTTTGCCACAAGAATGAAGGTTATCTGAATGTGAAACACGCGTTGTGGTGTCACACACAATGACAGAATGGTTGGGAGGGTCTGGAAGGGACACCGAAGACCATCTAGTTCCAGCCCACTCGTGTACACTGACCAGGCAGACCCACAGTGCTGAGCAGTCCAAAACAGGGCGAAACTCCACGCCAAGAAACTAGCCTCGGGTGCTTCAGAAACAACGAAGCACAATCTCGAGAGGGCAAGTCCCTCTGGAGGCTCCTCCAAGCTTTAGTAACGCCTCCGGCGGCCGCGCACCTCCGCCTCCCGCGCATGGCCGCTGTCACCCGCGCTAAAGGAAAGCGCGGACCGCGGGGTGAGGTCCGCCCGCTACACGGCCTCTCCTCCCGGTCGCGCAATGCACACCATTTTCCCCACCGGGCCCAACCTCGTCACGGCTGCCCGGCCGCCTGACTGCCTGCTCCCGCCCCGCTACGGGTGGCGGGCGGAGCGCCTGGGGTGCGCGGGGGCCGCAGATTTGGCCGGTGGCGCCGCTCCCGACACCAGCAAGGGATCTCGTTACCGTGAGCGGTCGGGGCGGCACAGCTCCCAAGGGCAGCCGGCCTCCGTGCGTTCTTCCGCCGCGGCGAAGCGCAAAGGAGCGGGACGGTCGCGGAGCTCGGGGACGCTCAGTGGGTTGCGCCGGCCGGAAGGCCCGCCCCGGTGCTCGGCCGTGGGCGGTACCCCAGCGCCCGGTGCTGGCGCTGGCCGTCGGCTTTCGCGGCTCCCGTCTGGCCGGGTGCGAAGGGACAGCGGAGGCGGGCGGCGCCGCGGTGAGGGCGGGGCGGCGAGCTACCGCTCGTAGAAACGGCCTGCCATTACCTGGGTGCTGCAGGCGGTCGGGGAGCTGAGGAACAGTTTGTCGTTCAGGCAGGAAGCTCCCTGGTTGCATAAAGCAGCCGCGCTGCTTTTCAGCTTTGCCTGGCTGTGCTAGGGGAAGGCAAAACCAGGTAAGCGGTGAATGTGCACGTAGCCATGAGAAGAGTGGAGCAAATGAGATGTCACGGCAGGGGAGAGCAGTTCGCAGGGACCTTGCAGTGGTTTTACCAGCTGGAAGATGCTTACGATGAAAGTGTGTCCTGTTAGAGTAGGGCCAGACAGATGGGTAGAATCACAGAATCATAGAATGGTAAGGGTTGGAAGGGACCCCGAGGATCATAAAGCTCCAAACCCCCTGCCACAGGCAGGGCCACCAACCTCAGGCCTGGATCTACACAAGGTTGCCCAGGGCCCCATCCAACCTGGCCTTGAACACTTCCAGGGACGGGGCAGCCACCACCTCTCTGGGCAGCCTGTTCCAGGACCTCACCACTCTTTCTGTAAAAAACTTCCCCCTAATATTCAACCTAAACCTTCCCTCCTTCAGCTTTAAACCATTCCCCCTTGTCCTGCCATTATCTGCCCTTTTAAAAAGTTGATTCCTCTCCTGTTTGTTATGGTCCCTTCAGGTACTGGAAGCCCCCGCAGCCTTCTCTTCTCCAGGCTGAACAAGCCCAGCTCCCTCAACCTCTCCTTGTAGGGCAGGTGCTCCAGCTCTCTAACAAAGATTGTGCTTCGTTTACAAAAACTGTTACCAAAGGGCAAACCGTAGTCCAACATCAGGTAGTCCAAAGTCCTGCTACCAGCTTTGAAGTTTAAGGGAAAGGAATGCAATAATCCTGTTGCTTAAAAACACAAAAACACTGGGCATTCTTTTTACTGGCCTCTTGAATTTTTGAGTTTGGGAGACTCAGATCTTCAAATTTCTTTGGCACTCTTATCTTTAAACCTAGATAGTTTTTGCTCCCAGTGCTTTAAGGAAATTCATTCCCCAATTGATATATTACCATAGTGCCAGATGTTTCTGGTAATGAGTGAAGAGAAGGAGAGAAATTCTAGGTCTTGTCAGTCCCAGTAATAGCATGTGTAATTGCTATGTCTCATGCAGTCATGGATAGAAAAACTTCACCTAGCCATTATTTTTAAAACTTGCAATATGTCAGAAGTTACTATTTCTAAACATTTTTATAAGTTATAAAGGTCAAGTTATTTTTTGCAGCGTGTGCCATTCTAAATTCTATTTAGTCATCATTAAAAGTTAGCTTTCATGCATCTTAGTAAGTGGGTTGTTGAACACAATAGTTCAGAGTTAACGCTTGTGCTGTGTAGTCTTTAGAACTCCTTCGTAATCAAGCTGTGAAGTCCATTATTTTTGCTCTTGAGTTGTGTACTCTTAATAGAGCTTCTTTAGCAGAGCTCTGCCAGGTGAGACAGAACTCCCCTTGGAAACAATGCAGACACAAAACAGTGAATATGCATGAAGAATTGATAAGAGTATTTTTCCAGATAGGAACAAATGCAAAAGGTAAGGGATGTGATTGTAATTTATTCACTCAGCTGGAAACTAGTCATATCCTACTGTAAGGAATTGTTGCCTTCTGGTGAAGGGGTTCCACTAGCCCTTCCATAGCCAATGCCAGAAGGATTTTTTTCCTTCCTGTTACGATTTATGGCTGAGGAAGAAAATAGCTTTGTTGTTGTAACAGACAAAGGCACGATACTACTCCATATATTAGTAATGTCTTAAATCTGCCATTTATGAAGTTAGGACAATTCAACCTTACATTCTGATCAGTATAATAAATTCCCTGATTTCTTTGGTGGGCTAATGCAGTCTTTGTATTCTTTACTGTGGTGGTTTAACCCTAGCTGGAGGCCAGATGCCCACCAAAGTCTCTCCTTTTCATCTGAACAGGGGAGAAAAATATTGGGAGGCTTAGGAGTCGAGATCAGGGAGAGATCATTCCACAGTTAGTGTCATGAGCAAAACAGATTCAACAAAGAATTAAAGCATAATTTATTATACTACATAGACATACAGAGTGAAACCAGAGTTGGTTAATGAGAAGTCCAACCAGATCTTAAATAAGCACCTCCCCCCACCCCTCTCTTCTTTGTGGATTTTATAAATTATTTCTCTTCCTTCTCCGCCGCATTGTGTCACAGGGTGGAGACAAGGAGTGGGGGTCTTTGTCAGTTCCTCACAAATTGTTTCCCTTCTTAGTGTGGGAAGGGGTATTCCTACGCTCTTCCTCTCCACTAGCTTGTGGACTGCCCCACCCATGGGAGACAGTTCTCCATGAACTTCTCCAATGTGAGTCCTTTCCCACAGGGCTTCAGCTCTTCACCAGCTGCCCCAGTGTGGGTCACTGCTATGGGGTGCAGTCATAAATCACAGAATGCCTCTCATTCTCTCAGGCCCAGACTGCTCCAGCCTGGCTGCCCATGGAGTCCCAAGTACCCCCAGCAAACCTGCTCTAGCATGGGCCTTTCTCTTTCCATGGGCTGCAGGTCCTGACAAGAGCTTGTTCCCAGGCAGGTTGCAGCATCTTCCATTATGTCTCCCCCTGCTCCAGTATGGGGCCTCTCCCGGGGTGCAGCTGGGGTCTCTGCTCCCCATCATTTTTCAAGGGCTCTGGGGGGACAACCTGCTCCACTGTGTTCCCCCCCTCTTCACTGACCATAGTGTCTTCAGAGTTTCTCCAATCTCACTCCCTTCTCTGGTGGAAAAAAGCGGCTGTTTGCATTTTGTGGGTTTTTTTCTCTTAAAAGGGATTCCCAGAGGGGTTGTAACCATTGCTGATGGGCTCAGCCTTGGTCAACAATGACTCTGTCCTTGAGCTGGCTGGTGTCTCGATGCTTCTGTGAGCCAAAGGATGTGCCATCTCTAACATTCATATTTCAGATATAGGAATATATGTAAGTTACTTACGTGTAATCTATATATACCCAAATCTGGCATTGAAGCAAAAATCAGAAAGTTACTGTATCCTGCGACATGATAAAAGAAATGGTATCGAGTAAAAGATCTGGTATGACTTGGGGAGGCTTTTGTTACCTTTGGTGGTTATTCTGGCAGTATCTTTATCATCTGTGGCATATACAATGTGGAGTTTCAGGTGAGCATCTAAACTCTTTCATACTCCAATATTTACCTCAATTAGGCTTTTTTTCTTGTCATAAAAGGGTTTTAAAGGTTGAAGAGTAAATGATACTTTCTGGTATTTCTAGAGCTTTTATTTTTCTGCCTTAGAATTTTTCTACATGTATGTGTGTGTTGTTAGCTCTTCCAGCATGACACTGACTTCAGGATCAGCCAGATACGTGGAATATTCTTTCCTTGAAATGCCTGAACAAAACCTATGTAGACTTGGTGTCATATCCATAAGTCATGTCAAATATTGTTTGTGCTATTGAGGTATTGCTATCAGAATCATCCTGCTTCCCCTTTTCCATTCTTCCCTAATTTGCCTTCAAGAAGTTTTGAACATACAAGTCAAGCATGCATTTGATCCTACAGAAACTGTCTCTGCCTTAAAGGAATTATCCTTGGCAACTTTCTTAAGAAAATTATTTTTCTTTCCTCTATTTTTTCTAAACACAAAGGAAATGTATCAGCTTAATGTCATTGAAGGCTTTCCAAATTTGCAAAATGTGATGCATGGTTTTCTTCTTGAATGATAAGCTATTTGAAGAGAAGAATTCTTGTTCTTTAATTTTCCAGTTTTGTACCTGTCCCAGAAGTGCAGTACAAGGTGTACTCATAGTTTTTTATACTTCTTTTATACTTCTTTTGTAGTCCATTTTGGTGAAGCGTTGCATTCTTTCTTTTCTTTTTCTCTTTATTTTGGTGAAGTTTGCATTCTTTAGAAAATGTAATTTCTGTAAATGTTATATTAAAAGGTGTAATGCTTTTTTTTTTTTTTTTAAATCTTTCCCACATGCTTTCTAGTGTATTTAAGAAAAAAAAAGTTGCGTTCAAGAGGTCAAAATATAATAGTGGTACTGCTGTCATAAAATCTGGCAAAAGTAATTGCAGTTACTCCAGTTGGAACATGCAGGTTAAGCTAAATCTAGTACTTCTATTATTATATTTTCAGATTTGTCAGTTTCATTTGTATTAAAAAGGAATAAATAACATTCTGTTTTAATGCTTTATTTAAATTGTTCACTGTGTTTTCAAATTCAAAATAAAACGATAGCTTATCAGCTTGTTTTTAAATGTGGATCTCTGAACTCATAGTTTTTATTTTAGGAACAGCTGTAGCTGGAGATAGGTGTACATGTATTGGTTTTAGTCTTTCTTACAGCTGTCAGTAGCAGGGTCCTCTTTTCTAAACACACGATTAAAGTTACATGGAAATAGTTTGAGATTTTGATGTTTATGGGCTATAAATCCCACTGTTAAATAACTTCAGAGCCACACCATCTCCTGGCCTGTTCTCCGTGTGCTGGTTTTTGTAACTCTGCAGTACGTTTCCTAGTGTATAGTATTTAATTCAGAAATACACGTTACCTTGTGCCTTAAGATTTGATTTGGTTGTAATTTCCAGATGTATTCACTGAAAAGTCTACATCAAATAGGCAGTTCCTCACCAGATCAGCATTAAGTGTCTTCTGTGTGTAATAACCTGGTTTTTTTGGATCCTCAGGAGTACTGCAGAAGGCTGGAAATGTATGATTGGAAACAAATAATGAAAGGAAGCAATTTTTTTTATTGTTGTTGGGAGGGTGCATTCTCTTGCATGACTGTAAATACCTCAGATGGAATTTGCACCATCTCCCTGTGCATCATTGCAAAACTCCTTGTTTTCAATATCAGTGACTATAATAAAAAATGGAGAGTGAATTTAAAATTATGATAACATAGCAACTTGTGAGTTTTAAGGTATTTTAGTTCAACTAACAGATTTAGTTATTGTGCTGGATAAAATACTAGAAATTCTTATGAAAAAGTAGAACTTTAGTTAATCATTGGTCTGTATGTTCTAAGAGCAATTTAACAGTTCTTTAGAATTAAAATATACAATAGCAACTTGCTTTAAAAGCTGTTTTTTCCTTTGATGTATTCAACATCTAAGTAAAGCTCACTGAGAAGGTTGAAGTGATGCTGGACTAGGGTGTGCTAGGATTCTTAAATTCTGTAATAAATAAATACCGGTCAGTATAGGCTCTGACTTGACTGAGCCTGTTAGCTCTTTATTAGTTTGGAGCATTGTCAAAAAAGTGTATTGGTAAGTCTTCTGGAGTCTGAGTGAGGTTGTCTGTGTGAGAATGGAAATGGATGCTGTGCCACTAATTTACTGTGATCCTGACAGAGACTTTGGAGGCTCTGTATTGATAGTGACTAATGATAGTCTTTTCAGAATGCTTGCTGATTACTGCACACAGCAGGCAAGGAATAATATGTGAATCGTTTCATAACCTTACCTGCCAGAGCTTAGAAATACATGGTTATTGTGAAGGCTGGCTCTTAGTGCTACCACAGAGAAGTTGCAGAGGAGACCTCACTGAGCCAGAAGTCAAGTCCTGCCAGAGCATGTGGCTGTCACTGATTCCAAATGTCTGAAGGGTGAAAAAAAAAGAAAAAGTACAATGCAGCATAAAAGGTTAAGCTTCTAGCACTTACTGGTCTCGAAGTTTTGATGCATAAATAGCTTACCTGAGGGATTCAAGGCTGTAATAAGACATGCAGAAATCAGTATTACCTGACAAGCTTCCTTGAATAGGCACAGCAGCATTGCAGAACAGTCTCCTTCGGTGTTTCCAACCAGGACTTTGGCACAATCTAATGAGTTTTTTCACCAAGCATCTCCCTGATCCTTTTCCAAGCAGTCCTCCCTGAGAACTGAATGGATAAATGATAAAGGGCCTAATCTGTGGTCCATTAGTTTCAATATGAGTCTCTTGGTGCTGAAGAGATGGAGCCAGTTTGCGGCGAGTTTTCACTTTCTTGTAGGAAAGACCTGTAGCAAATCTGCATAATCATAATTACTATGAAAAAATAAATCAGTTTGCAGGTATCAATTCATTTCAGTGAAACCCCCCAAAATGCTATTACATGTTTTTAATATGAAGCCTGTGCCTCAGCTAGCAGTGTACAGAATAGGGACACGAAGAGGACTTACAACTCAATATGCTTTCAGTCCACTAAACCGTTTTAGCAGGAAGTTTCTTTCAGCTATGACAGGTACTGCTATATTTGCTGTGCCCAAAAAGAAGAAAAGGAATGCGTCCTGAAAAGTGGATGGTTTGTGATATGGGTAGTGAAGCAAGTTTTTCCCAAACAATTAATCTAACAGGGTGTGTGTGACGAGCATAGCGACTGAATAAATGTATATGAGTTAAATTTGCAGAGATAGTATGCGTGATGTGGAGGAATGGAAGGCAGGACCATGATCATCAGGGCTGTCAGCTGCCAAAGTGTTAGCTTTCCAGCAAGTGGCATTTCAGAAGGGATCACCATGCTGAAAGGTCCCAGCCGCCTCATCTGTGAGATTGAGCACCTGACCTTTATCCCATTTTCCCCCTTCACCTTGTTTAACTGGTTTAATCTTGAATCATTGGAGAAAGATGAAGGCAATAGAAATGTAACTGTTCAAAAATCTAACCCAAAGAAACAGCAAAAATGTATAGTATAATTTGCTGGACTCAGAACCTGATAGACTGTAGTAAGGCTACAGAGAAAAGCAGTAGTATCACAAGAGTCTGTATGGATGTGCATTAGGGTATGGACAGGGTAATTATTGTGCTTTGTGGTTGACAGTTGGAGACTTTTTTAGTTTTTTCCAAATTATTCCTGTGTTTTCAGTTTTTTTCCTATTCTAATTTGGTTCTGTTTATTAAGCACTTGTACTTAACTGATTGCTTATGCATGTGACAGCATGGCTCCCTGAGTACTAGAGAGGTAATTTAGTTTCTTGAGTTTCTCAGGTGGTGGCTAAGTTTGTGTTTGAGTTGTTTAATAAGGGTTGATTAATAAGAGTGGTTCTAATAGTCTGTCAGTTTCTGGTTTACAAATACTTCCTCATGATTAGTGAAATCATATTTGCAGTAATTTTGAGTTGAAAGAACTGTCTGTTCCTGTCCCCCTTCTGTAGACTGCTAGCTGAGACCCAGAGTTAGTATTAAAAATATCTAATAGGCATTTGTTATTTTTAAACTGATAAATACATTTTTTTTTTTTTAAATGTTAAGTACCTTCATGCAGCTTTTTTTGAATGCAAAAATGAGCATGCCTAAAGGGAAGTTTAAAACTAGGAAACTAGTTTTACTTGGTTTGGGAAAAAAATACTTTCCAAGTGTCCATGGGAAATAGTGGAGCCAATGCAGGAAAAAATATGGATTTTTATAGAATTGTTCCTTCTCTGCTTTAATTCTTTGCCTTCATCATATTCACCATCTAGTTCCAAAAGAAATGAGATGGGGAACGTGCCAGTTATTTTTTTAAAACAAAATCTCCATGTGGTTGTCACCTTCAGCCCAGACCTTATGCCCAACTGCTGTGGCCCTGGCTGGGGACTCAGGGTCTCTGCCTGGGCTGAGGGACAAGGCTGGTGTTTCCCCCTTTGCAGGTTTAACCAGTAAAGGAAGTTACTGGAATCACAGAAGACACCTGACGTGGACAGTTACTTGCAGTGCCTTAGAGGAGGTGTGGCCTCTGACAGCACCCCACAGAGAACTGGCACAAACACAGGGGCAGGCAGCCCAGCCCACTCCTCTTCCTGGGCTGGCAGACACAGGTGCAGCTCATACAGGACATTCTCCAGGTTCATAAGCACACATGTATGTTCAAGGATACCCGAGTACTGGCATGGCCCTTCTGCCTGTCTGGCACCTCTATCCCCTGGCTTGCTCTGGTCTCGGACACTACAGATCAGGGGTGCCCACAACCCTGGTCTGACTCTATTGCTGGCACTAAATTCCACTTCCCTCCCCCATCACCACTGGCAGGTCACCACAGCATCTGACACAAGGCCTTGCAGCACTCGCATGCACAGGACAGAGAGTGAGGTTGTGCAGTGGGGTAAAGAGAAATTTTAGGAAGATAAAAGAAGATGGGATGGACTGTGGAATCCAGGTGTGGGGCTAATACAGAGAAGTATACTCACTAGCCCTGTTTTATACACAACTGGACACCTTTGTACCCTTTTCTATCTGCCCTCCTTTTGTTCCTCCCTGTTCCGCTTTCCCTGCCTATCCCTGCCTGGGTCTGTGCAGCTCTATCCAGCCCAGGAGCCCTGGGTTTGCGGACTTACGAGTTGCAAGCTGCTTGTAGTTTTGGTGTGGTTGGGTTCTGGTGGAACAGGTGTCCCCCTGCAGCCCATGGAAAAGGACGAGATCCCGCCTGTAGCCGGTGGAGATGCACGCTGGATGGAGCTGGTGGAGACATAGAGAAGATGCTGTGACCCACGTTGGAGCATGCCCCTGACAGCACTTGCAGCCCCTTTAGAGAGGCAGAGACATGAGCGAGAGAGAGATTTGCGCCAGAACAGGTTTGCTCGGGGGAGGCTTGTGACCCCATGGAGGACTGGGACTGAGAGATGTTGTGATTTATGACTGCCCACCATAGCAGATTCATGGCGGGGCAGCTGGTGAAGAGCTGAAGCCCTGTGGGAAAGGACTCACATTGGAGAAGTTCATGGAGGACTGTCTCCCATGGGTGGGACCCCACCATGCAGAGGAGGGTGTGGAATGAATGCCTCCTCCCCAAGAAGGAAACCAACTTGTGAGAAACTGACTGAAGCTCCCATTTGCCCAGTCCCTGCCCCTCCCTGTGCCACAATGCAGGGGGAAGAAGGGAGTGAAGTCATGACTTAGAGTGAAGTCTGCTAAGAAGGGAGCCGGGGAGGGGAGGTAGGGGTGTTTTAAGATCTGGAAAAGGAAAACAGCGCATGAGGAAGTGACTGAGAACCCCATTCTTCCCAGTCCCTGCCCCTCCCCCTCCCTGTGCCACAATGTGGGGGAAGAAGGGAGCAAGATCATGACTAAAGTGAAGTCTGCTGAGAATGGAGGGGTGGGAAGGGAAGGTGCTACTGAGAACCCCATTTCCCCAGTCCCTGCCTCTGTGTGCCACAATGGGAAGAAAGAAGGGAGTAAAACCTCTGACTAAAGTCTGCTAAGGAGGGAGTGGTGGGGACAAAGTGTTTTAAGATTTGGTCATGCTCCCAACTCTGGTTTCACTGTTTTTTTAGAGTAGTGTAATAAATTAGAGAGTTTTCTTTCCTTCACTCTGTGTTGAGTCTGTTTTGCCCATGTCATTGATGACAGGATGATCTCTCTGTCCTTATCTCGACTCTTGAGCCTCTCAATATATATTTTCTCCCGTGTCCAACTGCAAAGGGGAGTGATAGACTAACTTTAGTGGGCATCTAGCCTCCAGCCAGGGCTAAACCACCACAAGGACTGTCTCCTGTGAATGGGTCCCCACATCGGTGCAGGGGAAGAATGTGAGGAATTCCCTGCCCCTGGCTAAGAAGGAACAAATCTCATGAGGAACTGACTGAAACCCCCATTCCCCTAGTCCCTGCCCCTCCCCATGCCACAATGGGGAAGAAGAAGGGAGTGAAATCATGACTGAAGTCTGCTAAGAAGGGAGGGGTGAGGGGAGGTGCTTTAAGATCTGGTCACGCTTCTCATTACCCAACTCTGGTGTCGCTGGATGTGCAGTGTAGTGTCATAAAGGAGTTTCTTTTCTTTATTCTGTGTTGAGTCTGCTTTGCCCATGACATTACTTGCAGAATGATCTCTCCCTGTCCTTATCTCAATACTTAATCCTCTCAATAAATATTTTCTCCCTTGTCCAACTGAAAAGGGTAGTGATAGAGCGACGTTGGTGGGTATCTGGCCTCCAGCCAGAACCACCACAGACGTCTGGGTGGATCTTCCTTGAAGCGGCAGCTGGGGTTTCTTGATGGTCCATCAGCTCATGTCCCTGGCAATGTTTGTTTCTTGTCATTGCCTCCATGTTTACCTTGTCAGGTATGTCTCAGCATATTTTTTCTGAATTATCCCATTTCCCTTGGTTTCCTAGTTGACCAGGTCCACATCAAGATAACCTTGGTGGAATACGCATTCCCGAACTCTCACATGCCCTCATCAATTAGTGTGAGTGATCAGGTTTGGTTCCCATCAACGCTGCCCTTATCATTTGTTGGTCAGGTTTATATCTCTGTATGTTCCTGTTTACGACTTTCTCCTTTTTCTCTTGCTAATGTCTGCACTTCTCCTAATCTCTGCAGTCTTGAGCCCTACTATGTGTTTTATGATCATTATACTCCCTTTGCCTTCTCACTGTCATGGTTTAGCCCCAGCTGGCAGCTGAGCACCATGCAGCTGCTTACTCATCCCTCCTTGCCCCCACTTTCTATGGGACAGGGAGAAGAATGGGAAGACAAAGGTAAAACTCTGCAGGTTAGGTTAAGGACAGTTTACTGGGACACTGAAGGAGGAGGAAAATAACAAATATACTTTAAAAAGATTATACAAAGCAGGTAATACACATTGCAGTTTGCCCTCTGCCTTGAGACAATGTCCAGCCTGTCCCCAAGCAGTGTCCTTTTGGATAGTTTGGGTCCTGACTGTGTCCCCTCCCAGCTTCTTGTGAAAATTAACTCCATCCCAGCTGAAAACCAAGACACTATTCTTCATCTTACCTCAACTTCTTTCCGTATTTTTCTCTTACCCAATCACAGTCAAGTCTTCAATCTGTTTATCCAAATTGGGACCTCCTGCCTGTTGCAATTTCCTGTTCTGTTACTGTTCTCAGATAGTTTGACTTTTCTTGTTTGCAGACTGGTGTTTGCTTAGTTTGTTTAGCCCAAGATGTCTGTCACTTTAATCACCTTGAAAGTGATGAAAAACATAGCCATCCATGGTGTTAAAGAATACAAGAACTCTTCCCTGCACTTGCTTTCAATTTTTTTTTTCTTTGAATCTGCTGTCTAGTACTCTCTTTTGATCTTACTGTGTTGGAAGAGTGGGGAGTCCTTTCTTGTTTACTTATTTCATGTGACACATCTGTCATATTCTCCCCTGTCTCTTCTCCATCAGAAATATTTGAACACAAGTGTTGCCACCACCATATTGACTGCTTGTTCTACTCATTTCTTAGTAAATCACCTTTAGATTCCTAAAGTGTCTTAATATTGCCAGTGTTCTCCTCCTGTCAGCCCAGTCCCTTTGCTGCATTTCTGCAATTCATGGGGAAGAAGTATACACAAAAAAATCTTCACTGTGAGTGTAGTGACTAGAAGAAAGATCTACCATAAAGAGTAGAAGAAAATCCCTAGTTTGATTCCTCAAATCTGCCCCAAAATACTTAGTTGCTTTTTATCCCATAGTCCATCTTTTTTCTTTTCAACAATTCTAGTAAGAAACTTTTTCCTAGAATTCAGCCCTCAATACCAGGCACTGGAAAAGGAAGATTTCCCCAGCAGTATAAACCAACCAAACATGCTTAAGCTTCTATACCTGAAATTTAGTAGTATATTTAGGACAATACTATATGATTAAAAATAAACATCAAATATTTAAAGGTAGCTATAAATACCCACCAAACACTAACATATAAACATCTGTAAAACTAAGAATGTACATGTGCTCACTTTCAGTTTCAGAAATGTAATTATTCTTTAATTTTTCTGCAGTATTTTTTTACAGAAACTTAGGATAGTTCCAGCATTGTGGAAATACCATAGTTTCTGTTTCATTGGATAATGCCCCCCCCCCGATTAAATTCTCAGCTTTCTATTGATAGTGTAAAGCTGAAGGCCAAACTTTAATAAAATTCCACAACACATTTGGTAGGTCTGCATTATGAAGACTAATGGAACCTATTTCTTTAACATGTCTTTTATATATGTGCTGGGTTTATAGGGTTTAAATAAAAACTAACTTATGATTTTAATAAACTTGTGATTAGTTGATTCAGTCTTTATTTATTATTCTGTTAAAAGGTACTAAGAAACACAATCAGGATTGTAAACAAACACCTTCAAGTAGACAGAAGCACACGATTCTTCATTGTGATTATGCTCTGCTTAAAAAGACAAGTATGCATCTCCAGCCAACAGAAACTATAACGAGTGGTGTTTAAAATGGTAAAAAAAATAGAAATCGATGTTGATTATGTGTCTTCCTTAAAGACTAGGTGAAGTTAGATGTGCAGAATTGCTGTTTTAAAAGTATTGAATAGAAAATAAAATTGATGAATATGGACAGCAGGTGGCAGTGCTAGCAAGGTCCATGTTCCTGAGGTGCGTTTGTGTGTGAGTCAGCTCTTCAGGGCGAAGTAAGTTAAATACCTCCCAGTCAGTGAAGTCTTGTGATTTCGGGGTACGTAATAATGAGATATTGGTCACAGCCTTGTTTCTAGAGGTTTCTTCTGCTGAAAAGGTAAAATAGAAGTGCTTGTGAAATTATTTTTGGAAACAAGATTGGGTTTTTTTTGTTGTATAAAATAGCAAGCTTATGTGCTTCCTTTCAGATAGGATTGTGAATGTTAGTATACAGTTTATATAAGAATAGAGAAAACACATGAAAGTAAACCCGGATAAAATAAACATGGTTATAAAATTTCAGACATGCCAGCACCACAATGCATCATAAGTCTGATACCATTATAACAGATTTGTCATATCTTTGCTAACACAGGGCTCTTTGTTAAATCTCATGAATCTGTTGGTGTTTCAAAGAGTATTTAAAAAAATGATTAATGAAACAGTTTCTCTTAAAGACTATATTTTGGCTTCCCCTCGGTATACATTTAATTACAGAACAAATTGCTAAGCTTGTTTATTAATTTTTTTACTGAATTGGGTCTTGGTGCAATTTACTGCTATTTGTGGCATCTTCAATGCCTGCCAATGGTTAGTATCTTGCAAAGGAGCTGTACAGCTAGAGGTGACGTGGCTGAGGTTTGGTGTGCTTGTGTTTTTTTGTGTTGGTTAGCCTAAAAAGTCATTCCAGCTGTAGAGGATGGCAGGATCCTAGGTGCAGAGAGCACAAGACTGGTTATGGCTCATGAAGGCCTCCAGGTACACTTCTCAAGCATTGTCCTGAGGTTTTCTGCAGAAGCCTGCTCTGTTTTGATGAAGTGTTCCCATTTTCCTTTTTAAGAAAGAAATTAGTGAAATTGGTTACAAAATTCAAAGGTAAGACAGATGGAGTTAGAATGTTATGTTCAGAAGTTACAGGCCCTGTTATGGCACCAGTGCAGAGTCAGTTAATGTTAATGAACTTTTTTTGAGTGTAGTTCTACTGTAAGAAGCGAATGAGGTCTTTCTGTTTCTGGTCTGTATAATCCTGTGACCTCCCAGCATCGTCAGCTGTATGGACCATTAAATCTGCCTCGATTCTGCTTCATGTAGTCAGAGTAAGAATGGTGAAGAAACTCTGAGAAAGTATTGTGTCTAAATTGCAATCTTTCAAGCTTTTCCTAAGATGTCAGCTGATCCTTAATAATTCTGCTTTGAATTAAAATTGTCTTATAAGATTTTGTATGTGACAGATTAATAGGGTTAGCAATGAGAGTTTAAGGGGCTCCTAATGCTTGCATTGTTTAGAGGAAAAAAACCTGATAAGTGTCTTACAGATGATCAGTTTTTCAGTAAAATTCACCCACTGAAATATAGGACTTTATCAACTCTGGCCTTTGGTAATCTATGTATTAAATTAAAGCTCTGCTCTTTTCAAATCAATATAATGAATTGATTTGTACACATTTCAAGCAGGGCTGCTTTCTTTGGATGTTTAGTATTGAGTTTGCTCTACAGTTAAAGCATCTTTTCTGTATAATTAAATCTATATTTGTTGGCTTCTCCACTGAATTAAAATGGCTTTGAAAGGCAGAAATGTAACTTAAAGCAAAAATATACAAATATATTACTTTAAAAAAAAATAATTAAATACTTTTTTCTTGTATGAAATAAAGTGAGAAAGCAGGGCATGCTGTATTTCAAAATAAGCTATTTCAGGGACTTTAAGTAAATATCTGAAAAAAACTGTTGTTGTATTTAAGGAATTTCCACGTTTTCACAGAAATACTAATGCTTTCAATCAGCACCTCTTGGTTTTTAACCGTGTCGTTAATGGTGTTTTTGACCAGGTGAAGAGTTTGTCTATACTGCTTTCTAAGTATTCCTGAGCTTTTAAAATACCTGTCTCTGTACTAGCAAACTCTTAATTGCAGCAGCAAAACCCAGTTGAGAGGTAGATTAAAGTGGCTGGTTATGGGCATGGCTGCAGTTACACCGCTAGTATCTGAACCAGCTCATGTAAAACTGATAGTGTAAACTAATGATAAAGAATGTGCGATGGAACTGTGCTGTCTATGTAGCAGTATGTTCTGAAGCGATGGTTGCGGTACGTGACAGATTTGGGTGCTAGTGCCTATTTGTGTCAAAGGAATCCCAACATTAATGTAAATCAGTGGAAAGAAAAAAATGGTTAATTGCGTAGTCTTGTCTGAGTGCGGAACCAGTTAGGGGAGGTGCTATAAACATGAAAAATTGTTCACCTTTTGCAAATTAGCAAAAGGTGAACCCCAGTCAATAGAGGGTGCTCATGAGACCTTAGGTAGCGCAAGGCAGTGGATCAGTCCAATTTCTAAACAGCTTAAAGCAAGCAAAACATCCCAGACAAAAGGATTTTATGTGTAAAAAAATCAATTTTTGACACTATATGTTCCAGTTCAAATTTATAAAAAAATACATTGTTTGCCATACAGAAGCTACGGAGTGTGTATTTATCTGGTTTTGTGTGTATCTAAGGTAATAACACCAAGAATACTTGTACATGCACAATACAGAGGCACTGATACTTTTCTCATCCTACAAAACAGAACAGGCTGAAGGACAGTAAAGCAGAGTGTATGTATTTTTATCTCAAAATATACACATATGTATAGTATGCATTTGCCCTAAGTACTTATATAGTTCTGAACTTGTCATCTGTTGTTTAAAGTCACTATCGTGAACACATACAGAATCTGTATAGTGTTGAGTATGATTTACTCTTTCTTTGCAAATACTAAATTATGTTTTGTTTTTAAATGTCAGTTTAGATGGCTTGTTTAATTGAAATCTGATACAAAACAGTACTTGCTGAGTAAAGCTTTTAATTCTCATTACTGTGGACAGCCAGTTGCAAAAGATGGAGAGGAAAACTATTAGGATAAAAACAAGTTAATGTACCCTGTGAATATTCACATAATCTCCAGTTATGCTTAAAAAGTGAAGAAATTTAAGTTAGGTATTTGCACTGATTACAAGATAACTGTGGAAGAACGTCTAAGTGAGGTGAGGTATTTAGTTAAAATAGTAAAGAAGGGGTAAGAAATAATTACTAAATGTTAGACAAAAAATGGTTTTTTTATACCAAACAAGTTGCTTCAGATAGTTGGTAGATGTTGGAACTAGAAAGCTAGGTATTAAAGGATAAGAATGTTGTCTGTGAGTCTAGGAGCTCATATGTTAATTTTTTCTTCACATACATAAGAGGACAAAGATGGCAGCTTATTTTTAGGAACATAATATATAGAAGTAAAACTCAACAGTTTCAGGTACATGCATTCATTACACTGTAGTACCTAAAGAGTAGCTTTAACAGTAATTAATACACGTGGTATTAGCTAAAACATTTTTTCCAACTCTGTGCCACAAAGCTGATTAATCCTACCCTTGTTACCAAAATCTTGCTTCATTTTTGTTGAACACTCCTTGGTATAGCATGTTTGTTTAGCAGTGACCTGTCTGTAAATTCGTATGTTTTTGTAGGGAAAAATGTTACCTATCGAAGCCTAGGATCAGGCCCCTTTCTGTAAATTCTATGTAAATGCTTGAGGTGCTGTACATTGGTTTTAATGGTAATCCTTTTAAACTACTATAAAGACAATGTTGTAATCAATTTTTATGGGAAGGCAGATTTAGTCGAAACAAAGAATGGGGTTAATTCTGGTTTTGGAAACAGTCCAAATGCTCCGTGTTGCTGAGTGAACTACATTTATGAAAACAGCTACATGCAATTAATGGTGCAGATTGCCTGAAAAAAACTGGTAAAGGGATAAAAAAGACATCCTTGTTTCTTCAAAGTCAGCAAAATATTTTTTTACTGGGGAGGTGCCAAGTGGTGCATGTATCTGTTATGAGTACATACACTTCTAAAACTATGCCTTTATGTCCTGTTAGTATAAATTAACAGCCCAATATGACTACTTGCAATCTTTAGTAGAAGTTAATGGGATATAATTTCCTCTTTGCTGTGGTTCTGTGTTCATAGAAAGTACATGAATTCTAGCATCTCAGAATGCATCTGTCTGACACAGGCACACTGCAGACCAGCTGCAGGCTTTTCCATGTATATCCAATGCAGATATCCCTTAAACCTCTGTAAGACATCTACCAATCCCGCTGGTTTAGGGTAAGGATGCATTTGCTCTGAATACCTTAATCTGATTTGGTGCAGTAATTTGAATTGTGCTTTCATTGCTTCTGTCCCAATCAGAACCCTGAATTTGCTTACAGCTACTTTTTAAGGTATGGTTTGTGGGGTTTTTTTCTGTGTATGGTTAGGATTAGTTCTTGGTAGGTGAGTTTAGATTTTTTTTATTCTTTTCTTTAACTTTTGAACTTACTGGTTATCATTACTTTCTGTTATAGTTACATCAGAAACTCCAGTATTGCGCGAACTATGTTAAAATTTGCTAAGCTAAAGCATATTGCAGTGTTTCTGCGGCATATGGAATGTGCTTTGAGATTTCAGGTGCCTAAGAGAGCTGTTTATTGATTATGGGTGAGTATGTATCATGTTAATGTAAACATGGCATGAGTGACCTTGATTACAACGAAATTCTCATGAAACCCTATACTACCTGCACAATAATAACGTATCTGCTTAAGGTCTTAGTACCTTAATTAAAACTTCATATAAATGTACTCATCTGTTGTGGGGCAAACAGTAAGATAGAGCTGAAGTACTTGAAAAAAATAAGAAAAATACATCTTACAAAGGTCTTGCTTGCATTGCCAGTACTCCCAAGGATTGACTGCTTAAAAATTTGGGGTTTTGCCACTAGAGGGTACACAATGCACAGGAATAGCAGAAAGTCGGGCAAAATCCTCTGCTGCTTGCATGCTCCGCAAGAGCACCGAAAAAAACCTGTCTGAGGAACCTTGTATGTTTAACATTTCAAGGAGCATTCAGAGTTTCCCAGAGCATTTCTCTGAGTGTCTGAGTCTGCAGCTGACTGTGCTCGGGGTGGATTTAATGATAGCTTTCTTTACTGAAATCTCCTGTGAAACATTGTCACTGTTTATTCCTGCAAACCTAAAATACATATAAAACTCTTTAAGAGTACTGGAAGCAAAGAATAATTTAATGTACTATGATAGTTTTAGGTATTATTCCCTTTTGTGTTCTGAACTTTGTAGGCAGTTTGCATGAAATATGACTAATCACTGAATGATTAGAGTTTACCCGTAAAGCCTCCCTAAGACTCTAAATTGTACTGGTACTGCAGGTGTTGCATGTCTGCAGGGAACATTTAGTAGAATGAAAAAAGAAAGAGTAGTAGCAGGTGATGCATAGGAATGTGTACCATAAAATACCTTTTTTAAAAAAAAAATTACTGAGGAATTTGTATTATTGAGTGTAGTTATTCTGATCTGTTGGGTTTGATCCATGTAACTGCTTGTACATGTCCAAGTACATGTTATATGGTGTCCACTGCATGGTGTTGCTTTTAGGAGCAAAGTTGTCTAGAACATTAACATATTTTTGGGGGTCTTTACACTGGTTGATATGAAGGCATTCCAGGCACTTTTTAATGCTCACTTTCTGTCTTTCAACTAATTAGAGGATCTCTGCTGGAGGTAAGACACATGCCCAGAAACAGTTGGAGGATATATGAAATGTATGGCTATGTGGAGTGCTCATTTTTTTATGGTAATCTTCAGAGTCAAATATCCTTGGTCTGACGAGAACAGCTGTAAAGGATCTCATATATGAGAACAATAGTATGAGGGCTGGTAGCAATAACCAGCCAAAGCCTGTGATAATCTCTGTGCATTCACTTCTACAACATTATCAGGAAGGGTAATTTTGAGGGACCCTTGGCCAGATGGGCTGAGCACCCACAAGTTTTACTTGTATCTTCTTTGCTGGCTCAGCCCAAGAACAGGTCCCCTTTCTTCGGGTGTCTCCACACCTTTGTCTTCTGTGAGCCAGTTATCAGGGCTGTTTTCTGGATGTGCCTTGTTTAAAATGAAGGAAGCACAATTAGGAAAAAAGAAATAAATACTGATTAAACTGTATAACTGGTTTGATTATTTCAGTAAACGTAAAGAATACTAATTTCCCTCTCACTCCATCGTCTGGGTGGTTAAATTTCAGATAATATAGTCCGATGGATATTGCTACTGTAAAACTTCACAAAGGTCTTTGAGCACTGAAGAAGAGTTAAGTGGTCATAGAACTGGTCCACATCATTAATACTCAGCATAAAGGCTTGCCATACCTAACACATCTTTATGCAGTGTGTAAATTCTGAGCTAAAGTACCTCTTCCAGGGATAAAAGAGCAATTAATTTCATAAAGCAGTGGTTCTGCAACCATTCTTTGGAAACTGCCAACTCCTGTTAAGCTCTGCCACATGTAGTGGTTTTCTTGAAATGGAATAGATCACTGAGCATGCCACGTTTATTTCATATAAGACTTTAGGACATAATTGCTTATGGCTTTCATCACTATCATCTTACGATGCATTTTAATTCGTCTTACAGACTTGAAAGGCTATGTGTGCCCTTACCAATAATCTTGAATCATTCAGGCCACTTGTTCTAGGTTGTTTGAAATACTTTATAAGCAGCTGCATGTACAAACTACAGTGCTGAAAGAAAAAAAAATCAAAACAATAGTAAGCCCATTAAAGACTGTTAATGATATGCACCATTTTATCGTGAGAACAAAGCAAACACTGGGAAAGAGTAGAGACAGGGAAGATGAAAGCAGAAGGCACATCTTCAGCATGTTTGAAAAATGATTGAAGAAGATTCAAGAAAATTCTTCAGTGCTATGCTTCCCTTCTTGTTTGGAGGGTGGAGGGAAAAAGTATTTCTTAGTACCTACTGAAAAGAGGCAGAGATCGTGCTTTTGAAGATTTTCTGTATTTCTTTACATGTTGAGGCTTTCATTAAAGTGTTTTAGGAGGCACAAAGTAATAGGAAAACAGAAAATACCTGCCAAAAAAGAACAAAAAAAGAAGTAATTTAGGAAAAAGGAGAGATAGAAGGACATGCAGTGATACCCTTTTCACCTATATACTTGTACTCTTTATTTTTTACTTTCCATTTTTCTTCTGCTCACACCTGCTTCACACTGTTTTTCTTATGTTTAGTTCAGCCATGATGATTCATTATCACCCTCTACGCTGTTTTTCAGGATCTTAGTAAGTGGCTCACTCACTGACAGTGCTTTAGAAAACTGGCCCAGGAGCTGAGTCAGACCTGTGAACTGGAGAGGTCATTCTTCTGATCTTTGTGTTGTGTGGCTGTTGGAGCTGAAAGGATACAGGGGAGAGTTCTTTCAGGGAATGAACTGTGCTGTGATTATGGAACTGATTAAGCTTTAGTGACCTCTCGACTGTCTTTCTAGGGAGCCATGGTCTGGCATTCCTAAATACTATGAGGTCTAAATGGCATAAAATTCTGAAAGTCTGAAAAGCCATAGTAACTGCAGTGCCTAAATTAAACACACTAGACTATGTGAATATATATCATCTATTCTATGCAGTTTTTCTATACAGCTCCAAAGCAGAGAGTCAAGAAAAAGAAAAGACTGAATACAGAGTGAAAGGAGGGGTCTGTGTGGCTTTGTAATGTTGTGCAGGCCATAAGCACCATTGAGGGGCTGGTTTATATTAGAGCAGTTCAAACTGCAGCATGAGCAAAGGCCTCATAAAACTTTTTCTGTCTGCTGTGCCTGTCAGAAAGCATGCTAGGCCCTTCAGGAAACATGGCACATAGTTTAGCACAAAGGATTCAGCTTGTTCCAAATGAAGAACTTTTTGCCTTTTTTTTTTTTTTTACCTTTGTAAGAAAAAATCAGATGTTTCAGGTGTTTTGTGCCAAATCTAGGCATGGAACAAAATTGAAGGTAGCTGTAAACTAGATCTGAGGCCTGCAGCATAGCCTATCATTTAAAATGGCTAATGACTGCTTTGTGGTGCTGCAAAGTGTCTGCAGGATCACTGAGAATTATAACCTGTGCTTCGAGATTTATAAGAAACACCATATTTTTGATACATTGGGGATAGTTTTACAGACAGTTCTTTCCCTAGTTCTTTAATGTATTTTACAGAAAGAAGATGGCTTCTTGACCATATTTCTTGAGATGTGCTGGGGTTTTACCCAGTGCAAATCAGGATGGTTCAAGTATGTAATCTGCTGCACTCCTGTATTTTCTGCAGTTGATTCTATAATTAACCATGCCATCTGTATGCTTGGTGAACTTATTTTTTTGAAGTACTTGCCAGAAGCATGTGACTTAACATGTCTTTTATAAACCTGTAGATGATGTCATGTGCTAGCAATTTAAGCTAACATTTGCAAGTTGATGGTGTAACTGTTAAATTCCTAGTGTGATAATTGCACTAAGGAGTTCCAGAATGTAAAAGTAACAAACACTACAACTAAGTCCTTTTGCTACATCTGACCAAACATGCATAATCTATACTAATTCAAAATTTTTTACTTTTTTGAAGTCTCTGCCTTCTATAGAGAGTCACGTGTGTTTCTTGAGCCCTTCTACATAGATCTCTATATTGTTTGAAGTTATTTAATGCCTGACTTTGTAAGGTCCCAAAAAATCTGCAACTGGATTATAGAGGCGGCTAAGGACATGGTAGAAAAACATCCAGAATATTTTTCTACTGAGACCTTTCAGTCAGCTATTGCATTTCACATTGAGGATAAAGCATTTTGCTGGTGGCTGAAGTGATGCTGAAGTGATTCCCAAATTATGGGAATATTGTTAGAATTAATTAGCTGATAATTTTTACTTTTTAAGATCCTTAGGTAAGATGCTGTAGAAGGGAAATAATTACTTTATGCTTGTAAGAATTTTTGGTCATAGTAGATGAATAAAAGATGATGGTGAGTGAATCATTATGTAACAGTTCTGTAAAATTAAGGATTCCTCTGATTAAGGCAGAGGAATTAAAAAAATATTTTTCCTTTAATATAATTAATAAATTCAGATTGTGATGTGTATCAAGATGATGTGTTGTAGGTCCTTGACATGACAACACAGTTTAAAGGTTTACATAGAAAAAAAGTCCTTTTTTCTGAACATAACTGTTAACCATTTTACTTGAAAACATAAAAGATTGCAGAAGTTATTAAAACCAGATAATTCCTGTGATTGCTAATATTGTTTTTATTAAGTATGCATATGGCCAGAGCATCTAAACTGTGTTGTGATTAATGAGGAGATGCAGATGAATATTTTTGACTTCACAAAACCTGCTTTTTCATTAAAATACCCATTGCAAACTTGTTACAGGACAATTTAATCTAATTCCACTGTAAATGATTTAAATGAGTGCTGCATTAGAAGTGGAACCTGGAATGAAGCCAATCTTTTCCTCATGCCTACTCTATCATGCTTTTTTAGAGAGAGCCTGCCTTTTTCAGGTATAGAGGCTTCATAGTGTCACGGAAAAGATTAGTTACATTTTCTGTCTAGTGTGAGATTGGAGTCAGACATATGAGAACAGGCTTTATTGTTCAGACTTGCCTCCAGAAGGGAAGGATGCTCATAACCATTCATCTTTTCTCTTTCCAGAAGAAAAACCTGTAAAGTTCCCATGCTGTGAGGCTCACTCTTTACACCTCACCTCCTAATTCTCTGACACAGAGACTGTAACACATTCCCAGTGTAGCTCTCTGGCTTTCAACTATTTCTGAAGTGAAAAGTGCCAGGTTATTTCACTATAGCTAGGCCTACGTCTCTTGGAGAGAAATGCAGGCTCAAAGAAGGTTCACTGAGGGGACATTTCCAAGGCATCAGGCTGGCAGGGTGGTTGCTGTCAATCGGTTGACCCGTCTAATCTGAAGGCATACCCAGCGTGTAACTGCACATGTACGCAGATCTATTTGGTGCGCATAGGACAACACATGCCTTTCCTGCAGCTTTTTTACCTGGACAAAAGCCTGGCTTCTTGTACATCTGCCTTCAGGTAAGCTGGAAAGCCTTGGCAAGCAAGAAATAGAATAGAACTCAAAAAGAGAGTAAGTCATACTGTCTCTTGAAATGAGTTTTAAATCATGCTTTGTAGAGTTTTTTTTTCTGTTTGGAACAACAAGTATGCTGGATTGTTATCAGGCATAAATGGGTATAATTTGTGAGTACAAAGAGATGCAAACAACTTTGTTGACTCATTGAAGTAGTGAGACAAGTGATAATTTTTGTTAGATTGTAATGAAAATCAGTATCTCCCACTTTCCCCCAGCAAATTCATGGTCAGATGACTCAAAAGGGATGAATAATTCCTTCACATTTGTATTCCTTTTTACATACTGGTATGGATTTTTCCATTGAACAATCTGAATTTCTGATCAGAATAGCAGAATTGAGATGGTCTGAACTTTCTCAGTTCTGATGGCCTTGTGCTTACTATGCTCTGTGATCCAACTGTGAACAGAATAGGACATTTCGTTTTGTCTTTTGACTATCAGGTTTTTTCTGTGCAATTTTCTGGCTACAGAGGCCTTATTCATATTCAGGAGTAGGAACTGAAGAGATATTTTGGCTTCTATGTGCACACTCATTCAATTTTGCAGAGTGACTGAGGTGGCAGTATCCCATGGGAGGAAACACATGATTCAGAATATCTCTACAAAATTTTTTTATACATTTGAGAATGTGTTTGATCTGATACTGTATTTAATATACTGAGAATTTTATGCCTATAACCTTTGTCTATTACCTTTGTGAAAAGGATTATAGAAGAAAGACTGGGAAAAGAAAATTGAAGCCCTTTCATAATCCCTATTTAGACCTTTTTATTTATTATTTTTAGATATTGGCCAAGTATTGAAGTGTATCTTCAGTCCAAGACAATTCTAAGGTGGTTGTTACAAGGCCACCCCAAAGCCAGTAACCTCTGATTTATTGTAAAGCCAGGTTGTGACTCATGGTTTTAAATACAGTGAAAATCTTGGTAGTAGGAGAAACACCTGAATTGATGTTCAGCTTGAGAAGACTTGCTTATGTCCTGAACTAAGATCAAGAAGAAACAACAGCTATTGGAGAGGCTATTACCGTAGAGTCATTCAGGCAATCTTATTTAATTTGATTTGTTTTGTTTTCTGTTATACTTACAGCTGCCTGGCAAACATACTATCCTTTTTGTTTGGAGCCTCTAATCCATACATCATTAAATTGACCCACTTGTATTTGAATAGTCCTGGATGTTTCTTGCATAGATGTGTGTCAGCGGAATGTAGGAAACAGGATTGAAAAGAACTTTTTGGGTCATCAAGTACATATCTCTGCTATCACATCTGAGGATATCATATAATCCTGTTCATCATCTTATCAAACTGTATTCTAAAAATAGGCTTATTTAGTCTCCTGCATTTATAGGATGATTCTTCTGGAATGCTGTTCCAAGTTTGACTCTTCTGAAGGTCAGAGTGTATGAATTTGAGAATCTGTCTTTTTGATCTGAAGTGAAAATATTACTACACATAAAATCACTCTTAGAATATATATGTTTGCACAGCTATGTAAGATTTGCTTAAGTTTTTGGGGTTTTTTTTGTAATTAATTTGGAAATTTTCATGTTTTTTCTGAGCTTCTGTGATTTGGTATCTGAAAGTTTTTTTGAATAGAGCTTATAGTTGGGTTTTTTTCCTCTCTGCTGACCTCTGATTCACTGATACACCTTGCCTCATAGCAATTTAAAGCACTGCCAACAAAAGATGCTTTGCCATGTGTTGAATCTGTCAAGCTTTTAACTAGTTTCTCCTCAGGTGTCCATTGAAGATGAAGCAGGTTTTGAACAAATGTGTCTTGGGGACTGTTTGTTAGCTAATTTTTCATCTGAGCTTCCAGCTGCACCAGCAACCTGAGTAAGGAAAAAAGAAAGTGATTTTCAAGACAAATCCTCTCTGAAATAGAATAAGCAATGCAGTGTTTGCCATTTGTCTTTTGAGATAAATTGCTTTAACCTGTTACCTTCATCTGTTGCTTTGTTATCGCTACGTTTGTTTAAGTCACCAGCAGTACAAAATTTGACTGGAAATAGTGGCACAGATCTTTAAAGCACATTTTTCTTGTACTTCCTAGAAATTTATGCCAAGACTGCTATTTCTGCCATAGGGAATTTCTAAATTTGAAACAGTCGTAGGACAAAGGTCATTCGTAAGGAGTTGGCAGTGTCTGATAAACTTAAAAGCAGTTACGTTTCATTAAGAGCTAATAAAGGTAATCCAGTAATCTGTGTTTGAGATGATTGTGTAAGAAGATAAAATGAGTAAGGTCATATTCAGACTGTTCCTGCTAATACCTCCAGATGCTGTAATTTCTTAGTATTATTAAATCAACTTTTTCTTATTCTGTCCATTAGACTGACTAAAGAATTCCTGCAAATCACTGAAATAGGACTCGAGTCCAGGGAAGGCTTGGCTTGAGAAGTTAAAGTGATAGGTATTAAAACATTTACCGTTCTCCTTGGCTGGAGGCACTGCTTGCAATGTCTTATCTATGACTTTTCTTACATGGACTCATGTGAGTTTTTTGGTTTACTTTGCAAGATGGAAGTTTTCAAATAAAGTTTACTTGCTTTGCCATTTGTTTTAAGGTGAGTGTCTTTTAATAGTCCGTTCATTTGGCTTGAGTTCATTAATCTCAGAATTCTGAGATGTCTAATGGCAAAAGTCAAGGGTGTGTGTGGGGTGTTGTTTGGTCTGGTTTGAGGGTTTTTTTCTTTTAATTTTCATCTTTGTTTAGCAAATTATTGTTGTAGATTAGGTTTTTGTGGATTGGTTCCCAAAATTTCTTTAATTTTATGTGAATATTAACATATATTGTTTGGTAAGCATCCTGAATCTAAAAGCCCTACTTGCCTGTATTCCATGATACTATTTAATATAATGTTTCTTTTTTCATGTTGATACACTTCTGTCAAAATCCCCAATCTCAAAATAACAAGATCTTGTTCTGCCTAGATCAGAATTTAGACACACAGGAAATTTTTCACTGCTGCTATTCAAGCTGTATATATTCTGTACAGTTTGAGTGGGTGATTCATCTCCAACATTTCCTACAGCACATTTCTCAAATACTAAAATTCAGCATTGAAAGCTGAATTTACTTCTCAGATATGCTGGCAGGTAACTTCTAATGTTTTGACTTTAATAAACTGGATGCTTCTTGTTCTTATGAGTTTTGCATTATTTTTCAGATAAAATACAAGTGAGATTTCAGCATTCTGTATTAGGTGTTCTTTTGTACATTTGAAAATAAGTTACAGAAGGAGAAGCAAACCTGCTTCAGGGGTGCTCTGTCACAAAGTTGTTAAATTGTTTCTCTCGACAGGAGACCTGTGTGTGACTGTGAATCAACAGTTTCTCTCTTAGAGGTCAGGCGATGTAAAAGCAGAGTTCACATGAACCTAGCTTTTAGTGAAGTGGGAGACAGCATCAGATTAAATTAATATGTATGCAGATAATGCAGCACACTTCATTCTAGATAAATAATGAAAATTAGTGGAAGTAAGTATAAATTTGAGAAGTAATTTAGAAATAATCCATGTATTTTAAACTAAGTATGTGCATAAGTGCTTCTGCTAGACAGGGAAATATATTATTTTGCCAGTTACCTAACCAATGATTTTCTAATTCTTCATAGCCTTCTGAATGACTGAATTTATGGTTCAGAACACCCTAAATTAATAGCAAAAGATAAGTCTTACAGTTCGCATGTCTAGAAGTAATGATTGCACTATGCTCTTTCTAACTTTAAAATATTTAGAATAGAAATCCCATGTAGAGATAATAAAGGTCCTGTATCATTTTGAAGAGTGATATATAAACTCTACAATCAATTCAGTAAAATAATGTTTATCATAATTTTTTCTAACAAAATGAGTAAAAATAGGGTGAATTCAACTGTATGGTAAATTTGTACTTCAGTGCTTCCTTTTGGATTGGAGAATGTTTGGAGTAAAATTAATTTAGATATATGTGGCAAGTTACTGTCATGACCCAGCCTGAATAGCCCAGGGAGCTGTAGTGCGTTCATGATTCCCTCCTACTAAATTAAGGTGAAATGATACCAAAGAATCAGTGAAACATTTTATTTATGGTAGAGGCAACCAGAACTTGGAAAGCATAATGGTAGGTGGTGTGACCTCTTGCTGTAACATTTATAGAAATAAAAGGAAAGAGAGGAAACAGGGAAATGAGTGTGAGAAAGATACCGCCACCCTTGGATCCTATGAGGATTTTTATGGAGGCGGCATTCCTCCAGTGATGGACGTTCATGGGTCCTTGGGTTTATGTCTTTTCTGGTCAAGTCCCTGCCTTTCTGTTGTGCCAGTCACATCCCTCGAGGTCTTGTATAGTTCTTGTTTCAGAATATTCTTGGTCTTCTCCACGTGGTCGTGAGCCCCTTGCTCAAATGAACTCTTTCACAGTTATGCGTTCATGTTAATGATTTCATATTTGTATCATGCTTTATAGCTCCCAGTTCTTGTGTCCTTAATGGCTTTGATGAAAATAATGCTCTCCTTGTCTTATCACGTGCAACAAACCTCCAGACAAAGAATGGGGAATGATTCACTTCAGTGGTGTTAGGTATTGTATGGGAATTAGCTACTTTGTGTTTCTTGCACACCTGTAGTATTCATTTTTGCAGCTTAATGGATAAGACACTTGCTAATTGTAATTCTTCTTCACAGCTTTTAGCATCTGTATTATCCATCCAGAGATAGGTTGGTGTTCACGCTTTATGGCTTGCAAGGATATAGACATGAAAGGAAATAAGATGAAATAGAGTAAATACCTGAAAACAAAACAAGTAGGAAAAATGCAGAAACTTTCAAGGTTAAGCTAGGAGGCAGTCCCAAAAGCTAAATAAGCTCAAAGTCCCTTTTTGTTTTGTGTCCTTACCACATGTAAAAATATCATACAGTCTTTGGTTAAGCGTGTTTGTTCATGGAAGGGCTGTCAGAAGGAAGGTTGAATACTCTTTTTTTCTTTCCTTCTGTTGTTTGGTTTTGGTGAGGGATTTTTGGTTGGGTTTTTTTTGGTTTTTTTTTTTTGTTGGTTGGTTTGGTGGGTTTTTTTTTTTGTTTTAGTGTATTTACTGTTATTATGAGTGAAGTGTCACAAGTAGCAGTCAAATAATTTTCACTAAGTTGAATCTTTTAGTCTCATGATGGCAGTTGGTGAGTGGTCTCCCAGTCTTTGTCTTCTCCCACAGTGCTGTTGAGGAGGAACACTGGAAGAATGCCTGGGTGATACACAAGTGAAAGTATGTCCAGTGTAAGGTTTCACTACAGTTTTGTATTATTTGTGTTGATTAAAGGAGGATACTAGTTACTGACTGACTTTAGAATAGTTGATAACTCTATTGCCCATCATATCAGTATTGGCTATAAATATCTAATACTTTCTTCCTTGTTTTCAAACAATACTCTTCACACAAATACAAGAACTAGCATGTTGTTATTTTGCTGAGAAATACTTTATTTTTCAAAAGTTTGTAAGTTATTAATTATCCTAATACCTAAAGAAATTTAGTATTAATATTTTGAATGTGGGAATAGAATATTTTTCTGAATGAAAAAAGGCAATTTTTCATTAGGGATTTTGAAAAATACTAAATCGTTTTTCATATCTTAAGATGCAAAGTTGTGCCATATTATGAATATAACAGAAACAAAAGATTAGACATGCACTTAACTTGCATTTCAAGAAATAATGTAAACATGCACTTACAAAATATGCATCTGAGGATTTAGCTTTTTTTCCTTGACTTGCACTATAGTTTACTTTCTGTACTAAGTACAAATCCTCAGCAGGCATAAACTGTCATTCCTCTGACATCAAGAGATGTATAGCAGTTTATAGGAGTGAAGATATGCTGCTGGTCCATTTCTACATATTTTCTGTGCTCTCCCTGATGTATTCCACAGTCGCACAGTCCACGGACAAGAACTGCTTGCCTATCCAGCTCATTTCAGACTTACACTCCTAACAATATTCTTTTTTAGTAATGCTTTCCATTAAATATCCTTTATGTAGCCTTTCTAGTGCTTCAGACTTTTTTTTACTGTCCCTAGAAAGTCCGAAACTATTTATAATTTGTATATTGCGTAAGCAGTGCTGATATGCCAATGACTCCTTGGGATGGGTCAGTTGGAAACACAAGCTGAAACTCTCTGTGGGAACTTTGTATGCAGAATGTAAAGATACCATATAGCTATAGGAAAAAATACTACTTTCTAATGCCTTAATTCCACATGTCTCTCCTTTCTGGGGATGGGTATATGGTTGTGTTGGGTTTTTTGGGTGGGGAGGGGTTGGTTGGTTGGTTTTGTAAATGTGTGTTTGTGAATAATACAGCAATATTTAAAGTCAATTGTTTTTACCATTTAAACACCCCAGATGCTGAAAAACAATTTAATATTTACTGACTCATGACAATGCCTATTAACTTTTATATAATCTAGATCTGATCAGAAAACTGGCTTAGCAAACAAGTGAAGATGAATTTGTAGTATCTACTTAGTCCTTCGTGGCTGTCTGTCCAAATCACAGAACTGTAATACCACATCACTTATGTCAGTCCCTGCATGGAATAGGTCCAGATCAAGAATAGCAGGGATCTTATAGGTAAGGACTGAAATACATTTTCAGAGCTCCGTAAACCATGTGCAGCATATTCTAGTACTATGTATGATACTTTTAACAACTACTATCAATCCTTTACTTGAACAAATACAGTAGAAATTCAGCCTGAATCTCATAAAACTTTCTGTATTGAAAAGAAGATGAAAAAAAGTCCATCAGCAAAGTTAAAGACCTAGATTTAAATTACAAAGGCAGAGATGTTTAATGGAAAACAGGAAAAATATCTGTGGATCTGTAGCTGGTACAGTTGCAGCTTTTCCTCAGTATAAAGGATGGGGTTTAATTAGAAAAGTGAGATAGTTTAGGTGTAAGAAAAATAACAAGATTTGAATCTTCATTGGTGTTTACAGGAATACCACTTGGAAATGAATTTCTAGATAGCTTGTATATGTTGTGCATATCTTGGGCTCTTTTTTGCAAATGTGGTGCTTATTTTAAAATTAATTGAAAGAGGAAATAGCTAAAAGATTGACATGGAACTATGTACAGAGGTAAGAAGTTTAGAAAGGGGATTACAGTAATAGATGAGGGAAAACTACAGTACTGTTGCAGTCTAATATGCATCGTAGTTGCTAAAAACTATTTTTGAAATGAAAGAAATGATACATTTCTGTTGGTAAACTGAATCAGGAACATTATGAGAGCTCTATTCTGTTTTTTTGAACAGCAGCAGATATCTACAATATTGAAGATTGTAATAGTGTAATAAGACAACTAATTTAACATGACTTTCATGGTTTCTTATGCAATAGAGTTTTATATCTTCATGTCTGTCATCAAAAACTGAAGTTCATTTCAGCCATCTTTATGGGGAGTTATGATTTCTTACATATGAATGGGGACACACATTTACTTTTTATCTTAAAGACTGTATTGCGTCTTAGAAGATTTTTTTCTTTTAGATGAAGTGAAGACAGAAGTAAAAGACAGAATAGGAAGTGCAGAGCGGAGACCTAGGAGTAGAACTTGTCTAGACAGGATTATTCTGAGAGAATCACTGGTAATGTATATAACTTTTTGCATTCACACATGTAAACTAGTAAAATAAGTAATGAGTTTTGAAATGCTGTTACCACCTTATTTGAGGAAAGAGGTAACTAAAATTTCTTGTACAGTATTCCAGTACCATGGAATTACCAAACCCGGTGATTAAATAGAATATAATACTTGTTAATTTTCACTTTCCTTAGAGAGCTTTGAGAGAAAATAATGGATAGACTTGTACTAGTGTTTTGTATTAATTATTTACAGATGTGTAGTTTTGTTTAAATTGCAATGATCATTCTTTACTCTTGGCATGGGGAAAGAACCTTAGTATTAATTCCAGACCATTGTGACAGTAAAGTCCACTTTCAGGTGCATCGTCATAGATGTGGCAGCATATATGAAAGTAGATTGTTTAGGTCCTGTGAAAGGCTTATGTGTTTATGAAAACCATTATGATGGGCCTTGTTATTTTTGCAGTATAACAAACCATTTGCTGAGAACGCAGAAGTGACAAATTACCGTAGCCCACATGAAAGAGGGAGTGCAGACAGGCTGTTGATAGCTATGTGTCCTGGCTTTGGCAGGGCTAGAGTTAGTTTTGTAACTAGCAGTTGGTATAGTGCTGTGCTTTGGATTAAGGATGAGAGTCACGCTGATAAGAAATTCATGCTTTTAGTTGCTGCCAAACAGTTGAGTACTTTCAGCCTCTCTTATTGGCCTGCCAGTGAGAAAATTTGGAGCACCCAATACCGAGGGAAGGGAAACAGCCAGGGCAGCTGACCCAAACTGGACAAAGAGATATTCCATACCATGTGATATCATGTTCTGTATATAACTGGGGGTTGGTTGGCAGGCAGGTCAGCTTGGAAACTATCTGAACATTGGCTTTGGGTGGTGAGAAGTTGTACTCGTCATGATTTGATTATTCTGATTATTCTTATTCCTTCTCTGGCCTACTAAAGTGTCTTTATCTCAAACCACAAGTCTTAGGTTTGGGGTTTTTTTCCCTTTTTGATCCTCTCCCCCATCTCATTTGTGAGGGGTACTGAGTGAATGTCTGTGGGGTTATTTTATCTGCTGGCCAGGTTAAACCATGACAATAAACTATGGAAAGACTAATGTGGAAAGGAAGACTATTTATCAGGGATTAAGAAAGCAGTCTCGTTAAATACTGAGATAGTCTGCTGATTACAATAGGATTCCAGTGGGGAAATACCTGCAGAGTGGGTAGGTTTATGTCAGTGCTCCTTTGAAGAAGCTGAATTGCTGGCCCTGAATACAGTAGCCCAAAAACTGGGAAAATAAGCAGAGGCACAAGATGAAATGTGAAGTTGTCTGGATCTTGAGGCTGCTTTGAACTGTTACCAGTAGTTCTTGAAATTTATGGACAGGCCTATGCTGTAGATCTTTATATGTTTTTACAATTCCCCATGTTTTTCATTATATTATTGTGAATGATTCTGGAACATTTCAAATACGTTTGTGTTACAAAAGAAAGAGCAAATACTGTTGTGGAAGACTGCTGTTACTGAAAAAGCATGAGTTGCTAAGCTTTTTGCTACACGGTTGCTAAGTATATTAGAAGAATAATCAGTCCAGGTCTCAAACATAACTTGAAATGGGAAGCTTTTTCTCTGGGGATATTTTTCCACTGATCATAAGACACGATTTTAAATTTCTGCCTTTCTTCCTGTACCATTTGTGTCTGCAAACAAGTAGAAGTGAAGCATAATAGTAGATAACAAGCTACTTGCAATAACTCAGTATAATCCAAGATGGCACTATAGGTCCCTGTCTTTATGAGTGCAGATAAGCTAAGAAGTTTAGGTAATTTAAAGGAAAGAACAGTTAGATAGAACTATGGATAAGGACAAGGAAAAAGAAAAAATATAGACTCAACAATTATGGTGCAGAGGTTAAATGAGAAGAGGATTAGAGGGTGGTAGTAGAATTTCGTCAAATATCAGTAAAAAGAGAACAAAATTCTAGGCTTCTTATATAACTTGGTAACATTAGTTTCATGGAGTTTGGTATGGTTTGGTGTGTAATTTAATAACGTGAAAGCATTGTAGAAATGTGGAAAAATAAGAAAGGGCAACAAAAGTAATACAAAGACTTGAGGAACCCTGTGTGTATGTATAAATAGGTTCCAAAAGTGAGCATGCCATCGTCTGATAGAAGATGATTAAAGGATATCTCAAGGAGTTACAAGTTCAGAAATTGTAATAAGCTGTTTTTCCTTGGGCTTGTAACAAGGCCATGCAAATATAATAACGTTGGGCAACAAAAAGAACACCTTTGTTCTCTCTTTGTGTAACACTGGGTAAACAACCATGAGGAATATTTCAAACAGCTAGTACCAAGAAGCTACAGGTATTGCATTGTAATTTCTTTAAGCCTTATTAACTTGGTCAGAAATTTGTAATCTATGCTGATAGTCTGCAGAATGATTAAATTTTTGGATGCATCTGATACTAAAGACAAAGCTAAACTTTATCAAAACCAACCACATATATGAATTTTATTCTACTTTTGTTATCTCTACATGTGCTGTATGATAAAAAAAGTAAATGTAGGTATGTGTGTCACATGTAATGATTTTTCATCCTTCAGCAAAACTTTGTACAGTTCTAGAAGGACATTTAAGAGAGATCAATTATTTAATCTGATTAGTTTTCTACAATATTTTCTTAAAAAAATTCTTGTCAAAAGATCTTTTCAGGATGTAGCATATAAACAATAGCTCTGATTTTCTGTTGTTGAAAGGAATATAGCCATCAGCAAGGGTAGCTGGTAACACAGGTGTCAATATTAGTCTTTAAAAGCTGTTTGCGGGCATCTCAAGTTTTCCTCTGAGGTGCTAAGATAGGATGTAGACAATGTAGGACCTGAATTGAATAGATTGTATCTCTTTGCATCTGTTTCCACATAACACTTCTATAAACTGCAAGTAGATCAATCTTGCTTCCAAGTATTTGGAAGCCTTATTTGGTGTTTAGCACAATACTTAATGCTTTTTTCCCTCCTCTTTTAGACTGATAAAGTACTGGAACTTTTCTTTATCCTTTTTGCTCTTTGTCCCTTGCCCCTTTGGGAAATCTTTACTGGACAAAAATAATTAGAATAATTCTAGTATGCAAATCACACAATCATAGTAGAATTTGGGAGTGTTATGCTATCTGCTGCTAAAAGCTTTGCTACATTACCTCAGTTTTGATCTGTCTTAATAGAAGGAAAAAGGCTGTGCCTCTATCCCCATGAAGAATTCTCTGAAGTCTGGGAGGTTTGTTCCCTGAAGCCTACAGACACTCCAATGTATGTGTGAGAAGACTTTTACTTTCTGGAGACTGTATAGAAATGAACATTTGTGCATTTTCAGCTGCACTTTCAATTCTGTGACCCACATATCTCAGGTCAAGAGTTTACTCAGTGGAGAAATTATTGTAATAATTTTAATAATTTTGGTTTAGAATTTTATCTTTTTTGTATATTACTTGTAGACCTGGAAATCTAGCTGATCCCTGCCTGTTTAGTTGGATAGTTAAGAAGTGCACAAAAAAAGAAAAGTAGGGCTATTTTCTTACCTGAGAGCAAGGTACAGTGTTTAAGTCAGGAGACTTCTTGGAGCGTGGTTTCAATTTGTACATTGCCAGCCTTGATTTCTCACTTATTCTCCAGGAGCATGAGAATGACACCTCTAAGTAGTTCTACAGGCCTAGAGGAGCTATTCCCCTCCATTTTTTTTTATTGCATAAAAATTCTGTAGCTATTTTGCCACAGAAATGCAATTCTTAGATTGCACTTCAGCCTGAGAACTGAAAAAAGAAACAAAGAAAACCCTGTAAATAATGGGTTGTTTTCTTTCAGCATTGCATACTGTAGGCATGGTTTCTTATTTTTGAGTTTTCTTTCCTTTGGAAAGAGTTGTAGTAATGGTCAGTTTGGAAAAGCAGAGCACAGCTTTTAACGCAATATGAACTGATCTGACATTCTGTAGAGTTTGTGGTCAACTGGCAAAATAAATATTTAGGTCTTTTTTGAAAAATACTAATTTACTCTGCAAACTATAATTGAGAAAAAAACTCACTCTGCTCTATCAGCTATCTAAGCATTTTATGCATTTTTGAAAGTGACTGAAATAAATAAAATAAAAAGGTCTCAAATCTAACAAGAGCATACAAAAAATTGGAATGCATTGAAGTGGCAGTAAAACATTTTCTGTGACTTAGAATTTCCAAGTTTAATCTACCATTGATTTGTTCACTGTCACTATTTTCAGAAGTCACTATTCACTTGTAGTTTTGGTAACCTAGATGTTTCTACATGAATCTCTAATGTTAATTGATGTAGAAGAACTAAGGTTTTCAGTGTGTTTTGTTCAATATTATCACTAAATTATGCTTTAATAAAATTAGTTGTAGATACTAAACAGAATTGATCTGGATTCATGGGAATAGGGGTGAAACCCATTCTTTGGCAAAAACAGTTCTTGCAACATTGTTGACCTGAGTACTATATAAATCAGCATGTAAACAGATTATACTGGCTCATTTGGAGGTTTATCAGCAGGGAAAAAACCCAAAAGATATTAAGAAGTACTGACATTTAATCATTTTAAACCTTGGAATTGTATCTCTAGGAATGCAACCTATAAACTTGCTATTAATTAACTTTAGACAACAGTTTCTAACCATTGGAGGTAGGACTGACAAGACTTCGGATTCTGAGTAATATAGCAAAAAGAAACCTCTAGTCAGCCTTCTGGGAAACCTGATTAGTTGAAGAATTATATATCATGCAATTTTTTGTAATTCCAAAGCCATGGTTTTGATTACTTAAATTTCAAATTTTTTTTGTGGGTTTGGTTTGGGTTTTTTACCACTTCTAAGCAAGTAATTTTGCATTATAGGGACAAATTGTAGGCCATTCATTTACTTTGCAAAAGTAGTCAATTACCCAGTCCTTCTGTCTGTACCTTTTATTTTTTCCACAAGTGAACTGAAAGATATATTTGCATCTTAAATTTTTAAAAATCCATTCCCACATTGGGAGGAAAAATATCATTTTTATTTTTTAAATTAGAAGACATCCTTAGATCAGAATGAAACTTGCAAACTCAGAACCTCTACCAGGGGAAAATCATGTTCAAAAGCTGTGAAAAAGAGAAGCACTAGGTAAGTAGTGTAATTAGATAAATGTTAACTGTAAAACCCCTGGAATCTTTGTGTGAAATGAGCCAAAGAAATATGAACCTTGAGAGAAAGTCTGGAACATGAGGACTTTGAGATTATATGAAGAAACAGAAGAAGATGCTTGGGTGTAGGCCCAAGTCATTTGTGTGTTATGGTTGTGTCTGCAAGCAACTCTGAGGGTGCTGTTAATGTTTTCTGGCACTTGCACACAGTTGTCTGTGCTAATAAACAATCAGAATGCTTCTTGGCATGAATTTGGCCAGTGCCAACCACAGGCCTCCCCAGTACCCTCCCTGGGTATGATTTGGCAGTTAAAATGCTCTCAATTACTAGAATAGATAAGGCTGTGCTGGTTTGGAATGCTCCTTCTGGCACAGCTCTTTAATATCATCCCAGCAGCCTTTGTGCCATGCCCTAGGCAATGCCAGGTGCACTTTTGGCATCATTCTATACAAATGCCGTTCGTAAAAAGTGCTGTGAAGTAATAAGCTAATTTTTCACAGTTGGACACTGAAAAAACGAGTTGGTATTGAGGAGGCCAGAAGATGACCACTCTTTTTATAGGCTGCAAGAAACTGGATGAGAAATGGAAGTTCAGATCACTCTTATTCATCCATCACTACTGATGCCAGAGTGGCTTGTCCTATCTGCCAATACTGATGATCAGACAATTCCATGCGCTAAGCAGAGGCAGGCTACACTGACATATGATTAAAAATAAAAATGTCTGCCACAACATTCACTTTTGTGCCGCTCAACACATGAGCCTGCACTATTCCAACATGCTTGGGATCATCAACAGAGAGACCTTCCCAGATCCCCGAATGCGGCATAATTTTATGCTGTTCTCTCCTCTAAAGGACCATACCAACCCTGGGTATAGAACCTGAGAGAAGGCCTGTCTTTCCTTCTGTTTTTATCATTAATATGATGTACCCTAGTGACACAATATGGCCTGGAAACCTCAACTTAAGTGGAAATTAGGTTCTTTACTCATAATAGAAAGAGCTGTATTTTGGGATCTGAACGATGTCTAAGGTTCTGGAATAGCCAGCACTATGGATTGTGATTTATGAGACGGAGAGACTGTTAATGGGTCCTTAAATAGGGTCCTTAAGTCTCCCATGCCCAATTTTGCATAGCTACATCAACTAGGGAGAATTTCTGCTAAAAATCATTTGTTTCACACAGCAATGCCTCATCTCCAGACTAGGTCTGGAGGTTTTCTTCCTCTAAAGAGGGTGGCAAAGGAGGCTTAAGAAGACAAGGAGGCATCTACCCAGACAACAAAATCTGGAGCAACAAGGCTCTGACAAAGTTAATTTTTTGATGCATAGCAGCAGCAGATGCAGGCGTCATTTGGCGCTGTGTACACAACAGAGGTGACACATCTTGATAGGGCGTGGCACAGGCCATATTATTAGATGTGTTTGTAGTATAATGTGTAGCTTTCATGAACATGTGGAGAAGCTTTACACACACATGGCGCTGAAGAGATGTATGGCTGAGTACAAAGACTGTGGTGTGTTTATGGTAGGTCCTTTTCCAACTAAACTGGTTATTTTGAGAAAGTTCACTAGTGTAGATGTGGTCTGTACCACATTAATTGATCTTAGTTACAAGAGACCATTCCTTGCTACCTTTAGTTTATAACTGTAAAGCATGGGGCCTGTATTCTTCTTCCAGCTTAGACAGGCTCATTTCTAGACTGTATTGGAGTATAGATAATCACTGTGAAGGGCTCTGTGCTGCTGTGTGGTTCATCTCACCCAGGGACTCTGTATGCTATGCAGAATGCAGGAGACTGATGAGCATTATGGACCTGTGATGCTGGAGGCAAGCCTGTCCCTTTGTATCTACCACTTGAAGTTTTGTGAGTTTTTTAAATTGATTGTACTTGGCCCTGTCATGTAGGGGATATAGGTGGCAGGGCTGTAGGAACTGAGGCCCAGGTTTTTCTGCGAATACAACATGGATAAATGTGCTGCTGGGAGTTCGGAGCAGAGACTAGGGATTTTACTGGACATGGTTTCTTTTAACAATCTATTAGAAGGGGTTACGATGGTGTGCTTGAGACAGGCAAGTCAGAAGTTGATTGTATGCTGAAGGGCATGTCACAGTGAGATATACAGAATGATAGCTGACTCTTTCACTTCAGAAAAGTCCTGCTGAAGTGCCGTATGGATGCAACCCGTAAGAGGTCTGAGGCATACTGTTTCAGTGTTTCTGAAACAAAAAGCAGGACTTCATGTGTGTGCTTGTTGTCTTCCAAATAGATTTGGATAATGAGGCAAACGGTTCATATTCATAATACAATAGAACAAATTGCCATTTTTAAAAAAGAAGTAGGCATCGCTTCCCTTTAATTTCTTCAAAAGAGAAAAATTACTATTAAAACTTTAGCAGATTGAGTCAACAGTACTTTGTTTTTTCATGCTTTTTCCTAATTATAATGAGGTCTGCATATAAAGAATTTAATGGTATTGGTGATCACAGATTTTAAAGTACTGGTTATTTACAAAAATGCCAATGAATGCCATAAATAAGCCACACATGGAAATGAAATATTAATACTAATGACATGAAATCTAAAGAAATGTTGGAAGGTATTTTTTAAATAGGTAACATAGATTTATCTATTTCTCATAAGCTGAGTATTTGAACTGTGTGAGAGCATTAGTTGTACTAGCAAAATGCACATTTTTTTCTGTAGTTTGTTCTTCATGATGATAATCCTTTTTTTGGAATTAAGTGCAATAAAACTTGGCTGGGGTTTTTATTGTTTGCTTTCAGTGAAATTCCTTTCTCTGACCTTGTACTTAGATGAAAAGTAAAATATAATGAGGGCCACATAGACAGGTTTTAAATTATAAAAATTAGAAATAATGTAGGATTTAGCATTTTAAACCACAAAACACTTACTAGGTAGTTGTGTTGCTGGTTCTCCCATAGATTTGGAATGTTACTACATACCCACAACTTGCAATGCAGCATCAGGCTGCAGAAATTCCTAGCTCAGCACCGCATGAACATCTCAGTCAAATGCCGTGCTGATACTCTAGTTTAGCCCCTGTACAGCAGTATTATGATACTAATTATTTCTGCCTCTCAGCAGGTTGATTAGCTTGGGAATGGCACAGTGCTTATACTTTTAATCTATGAAGTTACTTAATTCAAATTTGTTTTGGCTATTTCTGTGTAGTAATTTCATATTAATGCACATTTGTATCCTTAATATTGTTTCCTTGTTTTCCCATTCCGTAATTTGGGCTTAATTCCAATCACTGTATCAGGAAAACTCTTAGATCTAGAAATTTTTTAAAGATTCTACAGATTATATACAGTCTGTCTCCACCCTTTGGGCATTTTTGCAAACATCAGGTGTCAGCTGAATAATGTTTCTGCTTTATGGAGAGATGCTTTAAAAGATCTCCTTAGACAGATTTCTCTTCATAAATCCATTTAAAAAGATGGTACCTGGAAGTTGCTAGGTTCTGTTGACTGTGTTACGTATCTTCATGAATGCATTTAATGGTATTTTTTCTCATTTTCCTGAACAAGACTCCTGATTTCTAAGATATTTTATAACTAAAGTATAAAATTAATTATTAACATTTAAATTATATTCTTGCTGAGAGTAGACAGGACTATACATTTTTCTGTGAACTTAATTTTGTTCTCAGTAGGTAATACTTATTGAGCACGCTTAGTGACCCTGATGAAACTTCCCACATGCATATTTGAAGTAGCCTGTTTAATTTAGATCCCCAGTGATTAAGAAAACAGCGCACATTCCCATCACCAACCCAAATTGTGGTTTTTAAATGTGCGACCATATTTAGACAGAACAATAGATGAAATAAGCTGGGTGTATTACTAGATTTCTTTAATGATAAAGACAGTAGGTTCATAGGTGACACAACTGTAAATAATAATCAGTGCTTAGACTTGCAAATAATTGAATAATTTCTTTAAACAACAGAGACATAATAAAGTTTAACATGGAATAAAAGTAATAAGGATAAAGTGATTAAGACTTGGCACTTTTAAAATAGAAAAGTCAATAAATGGGCATTAATATAGTAGACAAATTTCTTTAAGTATTTCATAGATGGTATTTTTATTCGTACTTTTTCCTGAGGAAATAATTCAGGGACATTTACATATAAACATACATTTATAAACCTAGCAGTGGGTTTATGGTGGCAACTACTTATTGTTTAGCTAACATCCATATTAATTCAAAGTAATATTAGCAGTTTATAGGTGGCTAGTTGCTACTTGTTTTTTCTCAATAAAAGAGGGAAAAAAAAAAGAAAGAAAAAGAAAGGCCTTGCTTCATCATTACATCCCAAATTGTGTTCTCAAAGAACATGGGTCTTATTCAAATCAGGATTTATACAAACAGAAATGAATTACAACACTGGGGTTAAGAGATAAATTTGTGAACTGTTCTAAATGGTGGTGAAATGAAGAGCATACCTAAAGAATCTGCCAGTGTCACTAATTTAGTGAGGCTACAAATGTGCTGGGATATGGGGAGGAATTAAAAACAATTTTGATGAATTGGGGGAATGCCTCTTCCTTCAAGAAGTCTAGAAGCCTAACATTAGGAAAAATGAACAGCTTGTTGGAGTTTAGCTTAGAGGTAAGTAGAGTAAGGGATGCATGATGACAATCTTCAAATACTGCGAAGCTTCTGCCAAGGAATAATGTTGTGTTCTTCATTTCCATCGGATTCAATAGCAGAATAAAGACCTTATGGAAGAATTAAAAAGGAGATTTATTTTTTCTAAAAATGAATATTCTTTAAGGACTCTTCAGATAGAAAGATGTCATAATGATGACATTAGAAGATAACCTGAATTGGAGCCATCATATTATTGTAATTGTGTGTGGAGTATGCCTTGATACAAATGTAGATGATTTGTCTTACTCTATCATGACATGTCAAGAAATGAACGCTGAGTAGTAAAATCCCATCACACATGCATTCTCCATACCTGTAACAGCTTTTCTGTCAACGTATTTTTGGTTCACTTGGTATTCTTATGTGTACTGCAGGGAGAAGCTGTGCAGATGAAATACATGGAAACATTCCTTTTAGCTAATATCACCCATTATATGTGGTATATTTGAAAGCATGCCCAAGATATAAGGGTGGATTAATTTTGTAGAATTGGAAAAAATGCCTGTGTCATCTTTAGAATTGTACTGTCACCTACAGGTACTTGTTTTTGGCAGTGAGTATTTTTCCCTTTAAAAAAATGTGAACCTTCAGCAATATGATCCTGAAACAGCTGTACAGTCCTCAGTGAGCTTTAGGAATTATATTAGAACTTGTTTTTGTTAAAGTAGTGTGGAAGATAATGGCAAACTAATGCAGTCTTTCAGATAACTGTCTGGTTTGATTGTCATGGAAATGTCTGGTGTGATGCACCTATGTATTTAGTTTTCTTGTCTTGTGTTTATAGAAATTGCTGAGGGAAGGTTGCTCTAGGGTAAAACACCAGATATGCTGAATTTCTGTTCCTGTTACTTGCCATCGTGAAAATGGATATCCTTTTGTTCACCGTGTGAATATTTTCACCTCAGCTTGACATGTCAGATTTTTTACTGCAGTAATTTTGTTACCTGTCACAAGTGAGATTTTTGCCACCTCTGAGCTCTTCAACATCCATATTTATATCATAGGGAAGGGGGTGCATTCTCTTTAATATTCACCAGAATGTCCATTATGAACACGTTAGACTTCACAGGGATATTCCAACCTCAGATACAATACCTAGGGATTAAAAAAAACCCAACAAACTAACTTCTGGAAATTCAGTGAGCCATTAACAAGTTTCATAAATTAATTTGCAACAAAAGAATTGTTATATCTCAGTGAATCCCAGCCCTGTTAGTGTAACCTGCTCATGTTCCCTTTCTGGAACCAATCATTTTGTGTGTCAATGTATTTGGAATTGGAGAGATGTAAATAATTTCTAACATGGCAAGATACTCTTCTAGCTGTGAAGGTACTTCAAAAAGCATATAAAAAATGCTAGCGACTGTTAGTAGCAGGAAGCCTGTACAGCAAGAAATTATTCAAAGAATGCTTCTCCTGGACATGTCAGAAGAATCTTCTCACTGGTATCAGCACCTTGCTTATTAGAATAAAGGTAACTCTTAGTATGTCTCCACCAGTATTGGATTAGTTTCATTGGTCCTCAAAGTGTGCTGTGCTCTTTTATTGTCAAGTCAGTAAGGTACTCTGTTATCACTGTGTGTGAGTGAAATTTGATATGGGCTGTTATTGTTCTCCTTTCAGGGTGCGTTTGTCAGCTAACTGTCCTTATCCCAACCCACAGAGGCTGTCTGTTTCTCCTTCTAGAGTAAGCAGTGGCATGTGGGGCTCAGCCACTGGTTGGGACTGAACCACCACAATAATGAAAACTGACCTGACTGTAAGCTCACTTACAGTATTAATTTCAGCCTTAAATATTGAATAACTGACCCATAGCACCACAGTGAATCTTCATTTTCCTGTTCCATTTGTTCTTGTTTGTGCAACTGGCCAAGTGCAACCTGTTCTCCCAGGGAGTGCAAATCTCCCAAGGGTTTTCTTGTCTGCTTCTTTGAAAACCACCATTAAAAAAACACCTGGTGATTTCTCATGCAATACAAATAACACATCTCTCACATGCTGGAAGAATCAAAGCTACTGACGGAAACAAAGTATTGATTATCTTCCCTTTGGCAGTGTCTTTCTAATGCCTTTTCCAGTTCTTATCTCATAAGACAGAAGGCTTACATGTCTTTATGCATACTGTAAAATCAAGTAGTATGTTCCCTAGTTTTGAGCAGCATCTACTGGCATTTTAGTGTTTTGAATAGGTCACATCTATGCAGTTTATGCAAACCTCCATGACAGCATGAAAATAAAGGATACAAGGATAAGAAGCTAACTTCCCAGACTTAATTTTTATTTTGATATGCTTGTTAGTTAAGGATAAACAGGTCTAAACCTTCTCTGTGCTCAAACATCTTCTCTAAAATAGTTTATATACATAATTAATGAGAGAACTTCTTTTGTCCTGTGTGTTAACCTGTGCTGTGATACTGAAGCTGGTTTATAGACAGCTGTCCTGTCGTCACTGCTTAAAAAAGAATAAAAATGTCTCTGCTCTGGTCTTGGAGCTGCATCATCAACTTTTCGTAGAGATACCTGGGTGAGCAGCAGGATGCTTTTCTGCAATGCTGACATGTAGTGCTGCTGCATTATGCCCCAGATTCTCTCTATGATGTAAACCTTCCTCAATGGCATACGGCTGCAGGAAATGTGCCAGTGTGCCAGGGTAGTGGAGCACCACATGTCCATATGTTAACTGAATGTTGTTGCCCTTGGATGGTGTAACGCAATTGAACCTCAACATACTGTAAACATAGCACACTGCATCAATCTATGTCAGATCATTCTCTGATCAGTTCATATGAAAGCTGATGAAGCCTCTGACACATGATTTTATTTTTGATGTATTCCACTGATGGAAAATGGTGAAATAGAGAATCCAGGAACCACACAAACTACTGAGCCTTATGCCACATTTTTTTCTCCTTGTAAAAGAAACAAAGGGAAAAGGCTTCTTTTCTACTAGGAGATTGCAGCAGTCCTGTAAGCTACATTCTTGTGATGATGCACTGAAAATACACCTTTTAGAAGGAAAATGAAATATTTCTGTTATCAAAGAGCTGTGCTTGTTATGCCCTGAGTGAAGAATACTGAGAAGTTTCTAACAGTTTACGTCTGTTTTTAAAATCTGCTTATTTTTCCTTTTTCTTTCTTCTTTTTTCTTTTTCTTTTCTTTTAATTTTTGTTCTATTCTTTTTCCTATTTTTCTTTTTTCTTTGTGGGTTTTTTTTCCCCTCAGAGGAACTACAATTAAGCACATAGATGTGAACAGTGTAAAAATAAACACAGAATCACTAGGTTGGAAGACATTTGAGATACTCGAGTCCAACTGTTCCCATCTTCTACTAAACCATGCCCCTAAGCACCTTATCTACCCATCTTTTAAATGCATCCAGTCTTGGATACTCAACCACCTCCCTGGACAGCCTGTTCCAATGCCTGATAATCCTTTCAGTGAAGAGCTTTTTCCTAATGTCTAATCTGAATTTGCCCTGATGCAGCTTGGGCCCATTTCCCTTTGTCTATCACCTGTCACTTGGGCAAAGAGACCAACACCCACCTCACTACTATTATTAGTATTATACTGTTCATATTTTTATCCAATTAAATTGTCTAAATCTCAACCAAAGATGGTTTTTTCATTCTTTTTCCTGGGGATGGGGGTGGGGATTGGTGAATGAGTGGCTGTGTGGTGCTCAGCTGCTGGCTGGGGGTAAACCTCAAGAGAGAATTAGAGTGAGAACAAGACAGTAAACATGACTTCATTCTTAGCCGAAGCTCTTAGGCTGTCCCTGTCTTGTTATTGCCTTGGCATTACCTGGATCATGGATGGTTTTCTGTAAATATTAGCTGCTGGAGTCAGTTGTTAAACTCAGCAGTGGTACCCATGTTAAGTAGGAAGATTAGACATCTTGGAATTAAATTTTGTCACCTAAGGTGATTTTAAATTGTGTTGTGGAAAAGAGTGATTATTCTTAATAATATGCTGGATCATAAATACCCACATAATTGCTAATTTATTATGTATGTAACACTCTGTAAACAATGCTTATTTCATAGGACAAAATACTGCAGTAATTATATTTTGCCACCGCTTGCTTAACTGGTAGCAATTTGGTGATTGAAAAATGTACTAATGTGTACTACCATGTTAATTGGGTGGTACTGATAAGGCCAAGAAACTATCAATTTGTATTGAAGAGTGACTGTAATTAAACTCTTAATAGTAACTGGATTTGTCACTTAACAAGAAAACAAGTTCTTATGAAGGATTTAAAGGTATGATCAACCTGTTGCTGATTTTTTTTTTTACTCGAGCTAATGGATGCAAAGTAGATCAATCACAAAAGTAGTGAACATGGAAGATGGAATTGATTATCACATGAGTACAATGTGTGGTCTTTGAAATGCATTATTTCCTAAATCTGTGGCTGAACTGTACATTACTCGTCACATAAAGTGTGAAAACGAGACTAGTACATAGTAACACTGTAAAGAAGAAAAGAGATTCTGAACACTCTTCTGCTGATGAGGAGGAAGATGCATCTGGCTTTTAGACGGCCACTACTCTTACTCTAATCCCTTTGAATAATGTTTTTGTTAGCCATTAAAGTATCTTCACAGAGCTGCTAATACCATTGCATATATTCAGTGGTTCAGTGCAGTAGCATCGTTACTGTGCCACAGCAATGAAAGGAAGAATGGCCATTCTATTTACCCCTTTTTCCCTAAGTGCTCTATCTGTGTTGCATGCCCATTCAGGAAAAATACCAAAAATGGTAAGATATGAAAACAGCGAAGGAAAAATAAGCAGAAATACGGCTTATCCTCTTAGTCTCCAGTGTCCTCATCCTTTGAGTCCTTATCAGCTTTAACCTTATCTCAGCTGCTTAGCTTTAAAGCAGAAGCCTCATCACCAAAAGACATGACATGCTTTTTATTGTGAAATACTACATGCAGTTTAGCTAGGCACAATACACTGTCAGGAAAAGTGCTTAAAATACTAAGAGGCTCTACCAATGCTTTAACACATTATTGAATGTAATGGGTAGCATATCATGTAGATTGATGCAATGCAAGGCTATATGAGCCATTAGGGGAAATAATTTAGTAGATAAAAAATTCCTCTCTGGGTCCCTAGAAGATAAACTTTTCTGTTGCATGTTTACATATGCTCTTTTTAATTATTGTACAAACACACTTGAAACGGAAGGGTTTTTTGTGTGTAACTCTGTAAGTGTTCTGCTACCAATTTCAAACACAACTTGGTGCTGTACAGCTACTTTGGAACTGTGCATTCATCAAGGATTAGATTGAATCTATCATCTAAAAAGCAGCTGACCTGGTAGGGATAGGGTTTTTTTCCCAGCTATGTTTTCTGTGAATGTATCTCTTATTTGGCTATTGAAGCTGCAGAGAAACTGAATGGAAATATTTTACCTCAGAGAACCTCCTGTGGTTTTGCAGACAAATTTTTCTGTTAACAGAGCTTTACATCAGAACGTATTATAAGAAAGTAGTGGTCCTACCTAAGAGACATTATCAGCATATTGCACTCAGAATTTCTGGGAATCTCTTTTCTCATTTCATGGTTATTTTAAGTGGATCTCAACAGCCACTGGCAATATTTGAAGGGTTTGTCCAAGGACATTTAAAATTTAGATTTGCAGTGTGGTTTGTTGTGGAGCAGTAGCCATTTTTTTATTAATAGAAAGCTACAGAAAGTCTGTGTTTTATATGTTCTTAATTCCACTTATGCTATTAAAGAATTTCTTACACATTCACACTTTTCCTAGTTTTGCTGGCAAGTAAATTGTATTGCACAGCTTGTCTAGTGTATCAAGTTGGTCCACAGACTCAGATAACACTAGGCTTGTGTGGTACTGTCATGAAAAAGTAATACAAGTCTATGTTCCAGTACGTTTCAGTGTAAACATTAAGTGGAAAAAAACCCACCAAAAGCCTACAGATACAGTGCATAGATACACTGAGACAAAAAATGGTGATGAAACAGAATGGGCCAGCCAGGGAATCAGTAATCATGACCTTTGTTGCCCACATAAAAAAAATTAGCCATAAGTGAACATAGAACTTAATTCTAGTAATAAGGGTTTTGTTGATTGCACATAGAAAATGGTATCATAGTGAAAACCTGTAATGGTTAAAGATGAAAGATTTTTATTTGAAAATATATAAAGAGCAGTGCAAGTTGGCATCACAGACTAGTGTGTACATGTTGAATTGGAAACAATGGGTAGGTTGTAGCGGCGCTGTGGAGGTTCTGAATAGTAGAAATTATGGATTATGGTACTTTTACTGCTATTCTGAGCTCTAATTCCCTTTATTTAAGAAAAACTGTATGGCAACATGAACTCTGATAGGATTTTCACACCGAAAGATTTTTTTCAGGGCTTCCAGTTCTTTATAACTTCATGAATGCCTTGCTTCTCTACAGTAATACACCACATGATATCTTACTCTTGTCTATTCACCTACAAAACTGTGTGAACACAACAAAACAATACTACAAAAGTATGTGAAAGTATCAAGTGATGTTTGATACCTGTACCTGATTTAAGAAAACCTATTTCTCATGGAATCATAGAATGCTTTGGGTTGGAAAGGACCTCAAAGATCATCTAGTTCTAACCATCCTGCCATGGCCAGGGATACCTTCACTAGACCAGGTTTCCCAAAGCCCCATCTAACCTGGCTTTAAATGCCTCCGGGGTGGGGCTTCCACAGCCTCTCTGGACAACCTGTTCCAGTGCCTCACCACCCTCATAGTAAAGAATTTCTTCCTAACATCTAACCTAAACCTACTTTATTTCAGCTTAAAGTGATTGCCCTTTTGTAGTACATGGTGGAAGTATACAATATTTAGTGTTGTTTTTCTTAAATGTTATTTCTCTGATTTTTTTTTTCTGTATTTTTCTCTGCCATGAAAATCCTGATACAGCTGAAGAACTTATTTGATCTATTCCAGATATCATCTCATATGGAAAGATGCGTGCAGGAGCACTGTGTATGTATTACAATGGATGTTGCATCAGAACTCTGAAAATAAGTTGGGGGTTTTTTTCCTACAAATTTGAAAAAAAGCATTTCAAATTTCCGGACTGACAAAATACAGACCTGCTTATTGGAATGTAGTAGTTCTACTGGTTGTTGATTGCCTCTAGCAAGAAGGTTTGTTTTGGAGTATTTGTTCCATAATGTAGATCTTTTAAAATAATTCTAAGGAGTGACAAGTTATGGAAGGTGTCTCTACTGCAAATGATGTAAAAGAAATAAAGGCACTCTTTGTGGATGTGTTTTGAGACAGGAAGGAATAACTTTAAAGATTACGATCCTGGCACCTGACCCTATGGAAAACTTACATCCTTCTGTAAAATGCCTAAATTGAATTTGAGTTAATTTCATTGCGACTGGTGTTAAAAATTAAGGCTCAAAATACCCCTTCTTGGGAATGATGCCTCTTATTCTGTCAAGGAGTGACCAATAGTGCACATACTAATGTGTAGCTGTGACATGCATGTGTGGTACTGCATTTGTGGTTTTTGTGTTAAACGCATTTGAAGGAGAATACATTTTCAAGAATACATTTTTTCTCTGCTTATACATTGTGGCTCTCTCAGGATGTGTTTTGTGTTCTATAAAATCTGAATGCCCCTTACTGCACATCTGACATCACCTCACTGCAATAAAAACACACGTTTTCTTTTGAGGCATATATTTTAAATGCCAGCTTCTTCTAATTCATCTCTTCCTTCCATCCACACTGGTTTTAGAATAACCTTCAGTGACTTCTTCTGTAGTGGATTTCAAAGCTAGAAGTAGTGATTGAGAGTCAGTTCTTGCTGTGACATTTTTGTCCTTTCAATTTGTCACTCTTAACAAAAAACCCTTTTCCTGATATTACATTCAAACAGAGAATGAGAAGCTTTGAGAAGAACTTACAGAGCTTATCACATCTTTAGGCTTTCAGGATTCCACTAGGAAATATTTTCTTGTAATCAGATGCTTGACATATGATGCTCTCTGGTTGTAGCAGTTAGCTTATTTCCAGGTCTTTCCTCTATGTTGAAGTTTGCCATCTTCAGATATATTGCAGACTGTTGTTTCATGTAGGTTTGGTGGTACCAGTCCTAGTCCAGGTATCTGGGTTTGGTGTGGGAGAGATATTGGCAGAAATATTGAATTGTAAACTGTATTGCGAATTTTACACACACTGATATTTAAATGGAGTAAAGGGTCTGGAAGAAGTGCCCTCCTTCCCACTGCTGTAATAAGTTTTTAGGAAAAGAATGTAAAATGAAGCAGAGGCGGGCCTCTAGACACAGTCAGCACAATGGGAAAGAATTTGGAAAGCAGTGAAGCCAATTCACATACATCACTGTTTTTATTTGGAGTCTTTCAAAATAAAATACTTAAGAAGACAACTGTAGACATCTGCTATATGTACAGTAGTGCTGATGCAGCTATGATCTCCTATGTGTTTACAGCTTTAAGCAAAAGGACATACTGGCAATTTGGTTTTCTGCATAACAGACAGACAATGCAATACACAAAGCTGGAATTCTGTACTGTGGTAGAAATGCTCAATGTCACCACAACTATTGATTTTTCCACCTGGCTTGCAGGCATTTGGAGAGAAATAACATATGTGCTGTTTTGTAAAATGCAGGCTTAATGAACACACAGGCGTTATGTTATACCCAATGTAACAATAGATGTGATGGCAAGCTACTTAAGAACATGTCATCGTGTTTTGTTAGTAACTGATTTGCCTTTGGCAGTGTTATGAGGAAGAATGTAGACATTTAATTTCTAGTCCAGAATAAATAGAAAATGTTCCTGATGTACACTTTTTTTCATTTTAAATAGCTATGTCAATATTTTTGTTTATAGAAAGTGGTGGCTTTTTTTTTTCCTATGGATTTCACTAAAGAATTCAGGGGCTGTTATTTATTTGACTTTGATTTAACTTTTCTGTTTTTTTCTGGAGACTTTTATTGAAGAATTTCTTTTAGACCTCAAATGCACAGTTATTGCAGAAATGTTCTCCACAAAAATAAAAAAAATAGAAATTAAATGAAGAGAAAAATCCTTCATTAAAGTGAAAATGAAATTAGTTAAGAACCTCTTATAACCTTGTAGTGCTGTGGAATTAAGCCTTAATCCCACAAAGTCTTAAGAACATGAATAATATCACTGGTCATCCAAATTACTGCAGGTTTCATTGTTTATCATGGAAATCCCATGGAGAATATACCCAATGTATTCTGCTTTTGCTGGTGAAACTCAAAGGAGGAAAAATGGTGTTCAGAATAGGTCACTGGGACAGTAGCCAGGTTATGTTTTCCCTCCTTTAATTCAAACTTGCTTTAGAATCTGGAGTAGGCGTGTTGCTTAATAACATAAATAACAAGTAGCCAGTTCCCTCCCCAGAAACCATTGTGTACTGTCCTAAGCAAGCGTATTAGTGGCACCCCTTTCCATAGAAATGTTTCAGAATGTTGTTATCATTAATCCACTGGAATCTTGTTTCTGTGGATATTGAGAGAAAGGTTGGATGCACCATGTATCAAGGGAATATATGTTCTGAAGCTTCTTGTTAGTGATCACTGTGTGTGAGCTACAAAAAGCCCTGAGAACTGGTACAGAATAATTCACAATCCCTGCCTCCTCTGTGGTGTGCTATGTAAACTAATTACATAATGGCAAACAACTACATGCCCAATGAAGCATAGTTTGCTCTTTGCTGGTGAAACGAGAATGATGTGGAGCCATTTACAGAGGTAGTGCAACATTGCTCGTATCTTTCTGATCTGAAGGTGAAGAGCTTGACACTACGGCAGCATTTGTGGAAGGACACTCACATGTCTTCCTCAAATTTGATTTGTGTGTGGCTGGGCCAAAGGCCTTCCTCACTGTATCTTCTCTGGACCGTTGCTTCCCTGATGAAGAAGAGCAAGAATAAAATGCTTTATGCATATGTGTGTTAGCTGTGTGAAGTGCTTGTATTCTGTCTAAGGCCATTCAGGACAGCAGGAACACATTTATATGCAGACACTGTCTTTCGTTCAGGCCTGTTCTAGATAAAAAGGTAACACCCATGCAGAATCTGATTGAGGGGGGGGCGGGCATCAAAATTAGGACAATTACAATATGCATTGCTCCAACAAAATCTATAAGCCTGTTTTCTGATCTGTTTGGACTGTCTCTAAGCAGTCAAGTAGTTCTCATGAATTACAGGAATGTTTAATTCCAATAACATTTTTGGTATAAAATTAAAACACACTTTTTGTAACAACAGTAGTATAACACAATACTAAGCAAACATAGCAATAAAGCTAAAAAAAAATAATCACTGTATTCATAAATTAAATTGACATTTTGAAAGGTTAACAGAAAGATCTGCTTTACTGCCTGTAATCAATAAAAAAAGGATTTCAAGTAATTAAAATCTCTGATGTGGACATTCCTTATTTGGTGCCTGTCAGAAAGAACAAAACAGACTAGCCACAGACAGGAGATAAAAGTAGGTACAACAAGCTTTGCTCCTAGGACCTCTTTTCTACCATAGGAATTATTGTTGCACAAGTCTTTCTGGCTTCAGATCGAAAAATGAACTAATGATATAGTAAGCATTGCAGTGATTTTGCAAGTTGGTAAAGAGAAAAGCCAAGATACATGACAATATTTTCACACAAATCATATATGAGAAATAACCGCTAAGTAATACTAGTTAAGTTGTACATGGCTGATACATAGACATATTTGTTAGAATCAGTTGTTTTAAAAAAGATTTTACATAAACATAATTGTCTGTGATTATAGAATTAGATGAAATCTCTTTCTCTTCTTGAATACCTCATTGTAAAATAGGGGGGAGGGGAAAGTACATTTGAACACCGCCCTTAGTTAATTTTTGAATTTGTTGTGAAGTTACACTTGTAGACACTGTTGATTATTGATAAATGGTGACAAATGTTTTGTCATTTACAACAAAACCATAGTAGGACAGTAACCTGGCTTCAGTTCTCTCTGTAAAAAAATATTTCCTGTGATTAGTGTGAGAGAGAAGCCTTGTCAAGTAGGTTGAGTGTCATTGATGTGGCTGTATGAGAAGGAGCAAGAAAGGTTGTTGCCTCAATAATTTGTAATCCATCATTTTTTGTAGTTTTTGTATTCCTTTTGTTTCCTGATTAGATGCATGCAAATGTTGTAGAAAAGGACATGGTAGGACACTTTTAAATTCTTCCAGAGGAATGAAAGGAGTGGTTTCTGGAATTACATACTAGCTTTGCAAGAATGGGAATGTTGGCAAGTTTTAAAGCTTTACATTTCCCAAGCTATTTGATCCAGGTCAGTCTTGCTTGAGACGTCACTTTTAAAATAAAATAGGCTATTGAAGCATCCTAGACAGAGAGCAGATTTAAAATATTTTTATCTAATTTATTCACAATAAGCAATGATACATGGTGTTTTGTTGCATAACCCTAGCTGGAAAGAGTAGCCAGATCCACATCTAATTTAATTGCTTCTGCGTCAGACCCCTGGTCCTGTTTACTCAAGTGGTATAGTTACATAGTTTTGTGTTTGATGATTAACAGTGAAGTTAACTGGGCAGGGAGAATTTTAACCTAGGATCACTGAGGAGGGAGTAATTCTTCAAAAACTAAGTGAGGAGGTTGTGAGTGGAGTAGGCAAGCCAAAGGCCTGGGGTGATAGGAGCAGAAAGAACCCAATATTCAACGAAACAGGGATGAAGAGCAATCTCCTTGAGTGTGGCATGTAAGCCTGCACTGGGGAATTTGCATGCTTGCGTGCCTCTGAAATGTCTCTATACTAATGCATGCTGCAAGGGTTAGTAGTTAGTATGAGTTCAAGGAAGTGTGGTGAGACAGCTCACACAACTGGAGTGCTGTGACAGACGTATACAGGCTCCTTAGGAAAGAGTGAGCAGGAGGGTGAGGAGCATGAGTTACCCTTTCAGTTGCCCTTTTTTTGAGAGGGCAGCTGGAGTTCATGGAGCTCTAGCAAGGTGAGGCTATGGAGCCAGCTGAGGGCTTGTAAGTGAAGACCACCTCTTACTGTTTCAGTGACTATTTGCTGTAGACTTCCTAATCAGAAAGAAATAGTAGCTGAGGCCTTCAGATGACTGGAAGGAACATCACATTCCCAGGTCCTGGTCCTTATGGGGGACTTTAACCACCCTGATGTCTGCTGGGGAGGGCAACACAGAAGGGTTCAAGCGATCTTGAAGATTTTCTAGAGTGCATTGATGACAACATCCTGATATAGGTGATTGAGGAGCCAACAAGGAAGGGTGCTCTGCTAGACCTGTCACAAGCATGGAAGAACTGGTTACAGGAGTGAAAGTCAGTGACAGCCATGGCTCTAGTGTCCAAAAGTTGGTGACATTTGTGATCCTATGGTGGAGCAGTGCAAAAAGGCAGTCCACAGCTTTGGATTTCACTAGAGCAGACTTTGGCCTCTTCAGGGATATGTTTGGAAGGATCCTATGGGATACATCCGTGGAGAGGAGAAAAGCCTAGGACAGCTGGCTGATATTCGGGGATCACCTCCACCACGCTCAAGCAAAGTCCATTCTGCCAAGAAGGAAATCAAGGAAAGGTAGCAGTAAGAAAAGCATGGTCCCTCTCTGAATGGGGCAGGAGCACTGTTGACAAATAACATAAAGATTAGGCACTGACTGCTTTATTTATCTCAGTCTTAACTGGTAAGACTGGCCTTCTGGAATCTTGAGACTGGAGTCAAAGTCTGGAGCATGGAAGATTTCCTCTCAGTGGACGGGGACTTAAAGAAACCACACATCATGGGGCCTGATGGTTTGCATCCTCAAGTACTAAAGGAGATATCTGATACCACTGCAAGGCCAGTCTTGATTGTTTTAAAAAGGTCATGGCATTAGGGAGAGGCTTCTGAAGCCTATAAAAGAGCAAATGCCACTACTATCTTCAAAAAGGGCAAGAATGAGGATATGGGGAACTACAGCTCAGTCAGCCTCACTTCCAGTCCTTTGGAGGAAAATGTTCCTTAAACCATTTGCATGGTGATTAAACTAAGAGAAACTAAAGGATAGAGTGCTGTGAGACACCTCTTAACAGCATTATTAGTGTGATTTTTTTTCCTCAGTGCCTTATAGGCAATGGACTTACTCATTTTAATTTGGATGTTGTAGAATCCTTCCCAGAACATTCTGGAGAAGATAGTATTGCTTCTGATTAAAATCGGAAGTGACCCTGTTAACCTTGCCATCCCTGGAGTATTTCAGCCATTCATTCCCAGGTCAAGGGGAAAATTCTTTGCCTGTGTCCTCAGTACTAAACCTGTATAATATAATTTTTATATTCAACCTTTATATTTCAACCTTTTCCATTATTTAGGCATGTCCATCTTGCAAAACTTCTGTTCTTCAGATTTGCTTTTCTTGTCTCCTCTGTTCTTTTGGCAGGGAACATATTTTTGTCCCTGTCTAAATACCAGAACATATTTGCATTCAGAGGACACAGCCTTTTTAGCAAGATTCAAATTAACCTAAGATAAACATGACTCTAGAGATGTGGGTCTAACTCTGTGGTGACAAATCTCTCTAATTCCTGATGCCTTCCTGGTAGAAGAATTAGCAATGACAGCAGGTGTGACTACACTGTGATTTATGGTATTCATTGTTATTTGTCTAAAAAGGGTCAAAACTGAAACTTCAACCCTTTTGGTTATGAACTTCTCACTGTTGTCACAGGTGCTTCAAAGAGATGGTAAAAGCATGGAGAGGACAAAAAATAATGCTGGTGATATGTTCTTGAACTCTTGACTTCCAGCAGCTGCATTTTAAAAACTGTCGTTCCATTTTGCTGGTATGTCTGCGAGGCCTCTCCATTATGTGTGCAAACACAATCTGATTAGTATTTTTTATAAGCTTGTCTTGTCTGCTTTTATTACAGACATCACCTTCAGACGTGGGGCCACCACAGCCATTAAATCAAGAATATTTAGCTATTATTTGTAATAAATGTCAGCAGGGCTGAATTGAAGCCAGCGGGAAATGTTCAGGGCAGAAAACACACTGACATTCATTCATGCAAATTTGTACCAGTAGTAGAATTAATCATAAAGCGGGAGGGTAGAACATACATTGCATTTATATTACTGTTTTGGCCAATTGTGATTCATCATGAAAATGAGGGCTATAATGGGTACGTAGCGGCCTAGTGACAAAGAGGCACATGCAAAATATAATTAGGTGACTGTAACTTCCAAGACAAGACATTTCAGGCCTCTTTTTAAAGTGACAATAGGTCACTATATAGGAAAATGAGGACTGCAGCATTTTCATTGGTAATTTCAATCAGAATTTTAAAGTAATAGGCAATTTTCGATATTTTTATCTTTTCTACCTCTTTTCACAATGTGAAGAGACTTGTTCTTAACACTATTTCATGAGAATAGGAAGGTTTTGAACACAAATTCATAAGGCACTTTATCATAGCCGCTAGGAAACTTACTATATCCTATTCAGGACATCATATGGGAATTCCCATAGTTTGACAGGAACAGGTTTCTTTGACAGGTATTACTACAGTATGGGAATGTTTTGCCAGATTGTGGTTAGAGATGACCACCAAAACATTTATGTTGATATAAAAACAAGAGGATGTCTCATGCCAGGAGTTAGAGATCCAGAAGTTGCTGGGAAGCCCAACCACCTTTCATCCTGAAGCCTGGAGGACTGATCTAAGCAGAAATTCCTTCAGGAGTCCAGCTATTTGGTGCTATTGTACTGATGCAGACTGGGAAAAGAATTCTGGTGACTAGTAAATTCAGATCTTTATAAAGGAATTTTGCCCATGAAAAAGATAAATGAAGTGCTCCCTTCCCCAATGCTAGTCTTTTCAAATTGCAATAGAGAAAATAATTGCAAATACATTAAACACCATTTGGAAAAGAGGTGAGCGTATTTATTTTTCAGTAATTGTATTCCTTTGCATTCATTCCTCAAAAAATAAAAGGAGAGTAATATTAGACTTTGTTGTCACTAGGTCACAATCTAGTGGACAGCTTATTAAGAAATCATTACTTGATAGAAATAAAAAAAAAATTAAACTCATTTAAATGTATCACAATGTAATATTTGTTGAAGCCTAGACACCTGAATAATCTGTAGGAAAATTGTAATTACTGTTTTTTTGTATAAGATGCAGTTCTTTGCAACTAGCCCTAAGGAAGATTATAATGTGAATCTGTAAGTGATAAAACTGAGAAAAGAATTAATATTGTATTTTATTATTCTTGAAACATCGAAAATCAGAGGATGAAAGCATATATTTTTTTATCTTGTTCTATTATCTTGATGCAAAAAGGAAAAAGTCGTAAACCTGTTCCTGAAGAGATTAAAAAATAAGCCATCTGAATGGAGCTGACATAAAAATGTTAGGGGAGTTTAGAGACAATAACTATTCTCGCAGTTCTTCAGTTGTACAATTTAAAAATGAGTCAGAGCATGAAGCTGAAATATGTTTCATAAAATTAAAAATACAAAACCCCTTTTCTTTTCATCTGGTGTTCTCTGAGCCAAATGTAATTTTTAGAGTAGTGAATTTTGTGAAATGCCAAGGAATTAAATGCAAACCAAATATTCTGAAACAATTTTCCATTCTCACTGTTTATAATTATTGCAGAGGGTGTTCTCGTGCAGACTGGCAGGATATGTAAACAAAAAACACCTTTCAAAATGCCAGAATCAGTCACTGTAAATTGTTTCCTTAGGGTTTTGCTTTTAATTGCTGAAGTTGGGGAAAGGACCTGATGTGGTCCAGGGGAAATTAATGTTTCCTGTTAAGCGAAATACTGCTTCTCTTCACATAATTCATGAATTCACACAGCTGCTTAGCTTGTATTGCTTAGTTATCATTAACATGTTATGCTCACTGAAAGAAATCGTAATTAGAAATCATTGTTCTTTCTTTTTTGTTTTTTAAAGGCAAAATGTGTTTTTTTTATTTCTTTCTCTTCCATGCTGTAAGTCTTAATCATTCTTGAGTGTCATTCTACATCCTGACTACACTGCTGTAGGGGCAAAGAGTTTTGTGACAGAAAAACACAGAAGCAACAGAGTTCATGCATAAGAGATTTGTCCCATGTTTTCAGGATATTCTGTAAGCTATGAACTGCAGTTAAGATTCTTTTTAAAATGAGAAATCTGGTGAGAAAGGATGCTATATAGAGCTTTGATATGCCCGCTGTTGGACTAATTTGAGCAATTCTGATTTCTTCATCTCAAGAAGAACACTAGAGAAGGAGCAAGAAAAGGCAACTGAAATGATCAAAGGGATAGGGAAGCTGCGTTATGTGCAGTGACGAAAAACATTAGACCTTCAGTTTGAATACAAGAAGGTTGAGAAAGTATATGATTAACATTAAGAACATCATCAAGGTGCTGCATAAAGTGGATTATATACTGCTGTTCACTAGATGACACTATGTTGTAAGTAGAAGCACAGGAGCATGCATTCAAACTAGGGGACAAGGGACAAGCTAAACTCATGGACAAAAGGTCCCTAAACTCTTGGGAAAAATGTCCATCAGATAATGGGCAGAAAGTCCATGGGGGAGTATAAGGAAAATGGACTGAAGACAGAAGTCAGGTGCTCATGCTTTTCTTAAGTAGCGTATTTACTGCTGATGCTGGAAGCAGGCTCCTGGGCTCTGAACCATTGATCTAAATAGGTAGGGCATTTCTGATGTTCTTAAATGTTCTGTTTGGAGGATACAGGTATAAGTCAACCTAAAATGTCCTGTGAATTTTTTTAATCTCAGTAACATTGAGGCATAAATGGCAAGGAGGCAGAAATTGGATTGAGAGCTGGTTGAAGGGAAGAAGACAGCAAGTTTTGATCAGAGGGACAGTCTAGCTGGAGGCCTGTATCTAGTGGAGTCCCCAAGGGGTTGGTACTGGGACCTGTACTATTCAATATATTTATTAATGACCTGGATGAGGGAATAGTGTACAGGCAGCAAGTTTGCTGATGACACAAAACTGGGAGGGGTGGCTGACACACCAGAAGGCTGTGCTGCCATTCAGCAAGACTTAGACAGGCTGGAGAGTTGGGCAGGGAGAAGTTTAATGAGATTTTACATGGGCAAGTGTAGGGTCTTGCATCTGGGGAAGAACAACCTCAGGTATCAGTATAGGTTGGGAACAGACCTGTTGGAGAGCGGCACAGGGCAAAGGGACCTGGGAGTCCTGTTGGACAGCAGGATGACCATGAGCCAGCAATGTGCCCTGGTGGCAAGAAGGTAAATGGCATCCTGGGGTGTATTAGAAGAGGTGTGGTTAGTAGGTGGAGAGAGGTCCTTCTTCCCCTCTACTCTGCCCTGGTGAGACTGCACCTGGAATATTGTGTCAAGTTCTGGGCCCCTCAGTTCAAGAAAGACATAGAACTTCTTGAAAGAGTCCAGCACAGGGCCACCAAGACGATTAAGGGAGTGGAACACTTTCCTTATGAGAACAGACTGAGGGAGCTGGGTCTGTATGGCTTGGAAAAGAGGAGACTGAGGGGTGACTTTATTAATGTTTATAAAAGGTGAGAGTCAGGAGGATGGAGCCAGGCTCTTCTCAGTGATTGCCAGTGATAGGATAAGGGACAATGGGTGCCAATTGGAGCATAGGAAGTTCCATGTGAACATAAAGAGAAAATTTTTCACTATGAGGGTGATGGAGCCCTGGGACAGACTGTCCACAGAGGTTGTGGAGTCTTCTTCTCTGGAGACATTTGAAACCATGTGGATGTGTTCCTGTGTGATTTAGTCTAGGTGATCCTGCTCTGGCAAGGGGTTTTGACTAGATGTTCTTTCGATGTCCCTTCCAACTCCCAGTGTTCTATGATTCTGTGAAATGAGTTAGGCAAGAAATTAGTTAGCACTTAGCTAAGCACAGATGGTACCATTTACAAAATAAGTTTTATGGTTAAATTAGACATTGTCAGTAATTGAGAGCCAACTCCTAAATAAACTTAAAGCAGATTATGACATGCCCTAGCTGTCTGTTTAAGATTGTGTATATATTTAATATTTAAAAACTTCTCATTTGCTTCCTGGTTGAATAACAGTGCTTTATGCCAGTTCAAAAGCTACTAATATTATCAAAGAGATAATAGACAAATATTCATTCCAATTATTACCAAAAAATCATGGGTTGTGTGCCCAAAATGATGGAGTTGAAATTATAGATTAAAATAAAAAAGTCTTCTTTCTTGTGTATTTCCTCATTTATATTTATTAGATTTTCTGTGAAATCCTGAGAAGATAATCCAATTTAAAAATAAGTAAAAATAAAGATGAAATTATGCTTCTGATAGAAAAAAATATGGCATCTCTAAGGCTGATGTCAGTACATAATTTTGTTATTGTAATTGGCTCATATCTGTTTTACAATGTGTGGATCCCAGCTCTCCCACAATTAAAAAATTTCCTTGAAAATGTACTTCCATGTCTAGCATTATGATGCTGGGATAAATGCATAGCAGGTGTCTCATAGCTCCTGGTAGAGTAGTAAGAAAAACGCGTGACTTACATTGTAACTGTGGTGATTTCTTGGATGTTTCTTTGTAAGGGATCATCTGCAGTGATGGTCTGATGTCCTTAAGAAGATGCTTACTCTACTGGAAGACAAGGTAAAACCATTTGCATCTGTGTATCCTGGACTGGATCTAGTAAGACCAAATAAATATATATGTGTTATAATATAAAGTGTGTGAACAGTTGAGTCTTAGGTTGGGAGCAGAAGCCACTTACTCATGTTGGTTCTTAATGCATTGCTTCACGGTTACATTCTGCATCGGTAAGGAAATACTGAACCTTACTGTCTTGCTTAATGTTACAAAGCTCAGTGGTTATAAGCAGGAGCTCCAGCAACCCAACAAATGGGGCCTAAATACAGCCGTGCTTTTCTTCTTTAGTTTAATAGTGCATGACCCATTCCTGAAGTGTGTTGTCACACTGTGAGACTGGAAGTGAATTTTCCAGACAGAGCAGTAGTTGGTATCTTATGCCAGATGTCAAACTTTATATCCAGATAATTTTTATGTTGGGCAACTCATACTTTGATTGAGGACTCCACTTTGTGGTTTTGTTTTTTCTTAAATTTAAATGTGCAGTTATATCTAGGAATAGCTGCGATTAGCTAAAATAAGAAATACTCTCTTCTCAGAGTATTTCTTAGCTTGTGGGCTGATATTTATGATATATTGGTCTACTATGCTACACAACTGTGACTCACAGGAATTTTAAACAGTAGTAAACAACAGTTAATAGAGACAATATAAGGCCTTGATTTTTATGGTTGTGGTGCTGTGACTCTTCAAAAGCAGTGAACTACCCATTTTGGTTACTTGCCCACAATTATTTTATATTTGTTTTACTCTGTGCATTTGATTAAAGATAATACTCTACCATTAACATCGAGGAGTAAAACAATGTACAAGTTTATGATTATTTTGTTGCTCTATTATTAGACCCTGATCAAAAATAGAAGTTAATTAATAAAATTAAATTTTAAAATATGTTAAAATAGTACTCTTTTTCTGTAACTCAAAGTGAATAGAATAGCAATCCTGCAACTCAATAAATTTGATATTTTCACTGAAATTATATATGTAGGCATACACATGTATGTAAACACACATTTTGGAGAGCTTGTTTGGATCTATAAGGCTAAAAATGAAAATGTAGTCTGTACTTTTATAATCCTATAGTTTTAGGGTATATCTTTCTCTAAGCTTTTTATACTGAAATCCTAAAAATGGTTGAGGCCATTATAAATGTTTTGGGTTCTTTGAAATTTTGGATACAAGGGTTGTATGGGAGGCCCTCAATGAAAGGAAAGATGCTACAGGTTGGTTGGTTTGTGAGACAGAGAATTCTGTACTTCTCAATGAGTTAATACTGAGTCAAACACTGTAGCGTAGAATTGGAGGGTGCTTTCTGCCTTCTAGCTGAGTAGTAAAACCATGTTCATGATAACTTCTGGCTAGCAAATATTTCATGGTACATTTTGCAAGAATAGGTGTATTAATTCTATTTTCCTTGTCTAGAATCCAAGTGCAATAATTAAATTCTGCTTTTCTAAAGTCTTTTTGAAGAAGTATCAAGTATACTCTTCCTGTTTTCTTTTTTCTTTTTGGTGTTGGAGAAATGTACTTAAAAGAGCAAGAGAAAGTGCTTTTAATATCTGTTTGAAATGTAAGTGTATTGAATGAAAGTGAAATATACAGTGCAACTGAGCATATCTGATGTAATGGTGTTGTAACCATGCATATCTTACAGAACATGCACAACTATGTCAGTTAAGAGAAGTCGAAAAATAGGTGGAAAGTCAGAAGAAGTTGCTAGCTTTCACTGTAAGAGTGAATTAGGTAGAGCTAAGTGACCTTAGAAGTGATGCTGGAAATCATTCACAGAGCAGTGCTGTGACATAGAGAGAGCATCCTTCTGACACAGGACTGGTTCAGCACGGGTCTGCCCTTGAAGTCATACTTCGGGGAACAAACATGATGCTGAGTTTTTGCCTTCAGTCTGGCAATGGCACTGTTCTTGCACAGTGAGATACAAGCAGATACTGCGTAGTCATTTCACAAATCTAGAGAAATAACAAGTGTCTGAAGAGCAGGCCATTCCCTCTTATTTACATGCAAGTCATAATGATCTTTCCTAAGGTTTTTAAGAAAACTTTACCTCTGTATCACCCTGTGGGGTTTGCTTTTCTGGTATAGTCCTCTACTGGGTTACTACAATGTATTTAGTTTACCCTTGAAACTTGTGCATTTGTCATATACATTTCTGAAGGTGCTGTTAACTGTTTATTAGGTCCTGGTGTTAACTGTTTATTAGCATATTGGGGATAAGCTATAATGTTTATGTGGGCAGGATGAATTTCTCAATAATTTGATACATGGTGTACACTAGCATAGAAAGACTGAGTGAAAATGTCTATGGTGTTTATTCTAATGGTTGCTTCTGTACAAAATGATGGATACATCCATAACTTTAAGTGCAATGTGATACAGAGACAAACAAGCTACTACTGACAAAATCAGTACGCTGCATTGTAGACAGTAACATTTGGCAGGGATGCAATTTTGGACCTCAAAGGTACTTTCTTTGCTTTCTTTGTAGTCTTTTGAACTTGTGTCCAGCACTATCATGCTGCTTCATGGGGAACTAAAGTGTTGTCAGTGTTGTCTTTCATTGAACAGTGTAGACTAACACCCTTATCACAGAATCACAGAATCACAGAATTGTAGGGGTTGGAAGGGACCTCGAGAGATCATCATGTTTCCAACCCCCCTGCCAAAGCAGGCTCCGAAGCTCATACTGCACAGATAGGCATCCAGATGAGTCTTGAATATCTCCAGAGAAGGAGACTCCACCACCTCCCTGGGCAGCCTATTCCAGTGCTCTGTTGCCCTCACTGGGAAAAAGTTCCTCCGCATGTTGGTGCGTAACTTCCTGTGCTCCAATTTGCAGCCATTGTCCCTTGTCCTGTCTACACAGACCAAAGAAAAGGGGCTGGCCAATTCCCCCTGCACCCCATACTTAAGATATTCAAAAACATTGATTAGGTCCCAGCTCAGTCTTCTTTTCTCCAGGCTGAACAGCCCCAGCTCTCTCAGCCTTTCCTCATAGGATATATGTTCCAGGCCCTTAATCATCTTCGTAGCCTTTATGCCCATAGGATCCTTAGCAATATTAGAAAAAAAGCTGTTCTATTACATACTTCTGAGTAGATTTTAGTTTGGTTGTTGGAGTTTCACAATGTCATCTGTGGTTGCATGGAAATCCTAGGATCTATCTAGGAATAAATGAGTCAATCTGTGAACAGGTTTGTAATAATAAAATTGGATGCTTTAACTGGTGGCTATAAGGCCATGTATGTCATACCTCCCTGTGATTTTTATTTTTTACCATTTGATGTGTTCTAGGTGTCACAAAGTTCTTGAAATGTGTAAGTCTCTCTAATCATAAACAGCGAATTGTATGATTTCTGTGCCCATTTGAGGAATAACAACCATAGATGAGAGCAGAAATCAGAGATTTTTCTGAAATTTGTGAAATTTTCATACCATATTATGAATTTTTCTAAGTAGAGTAAAGTAATATGAGTTATTTTGAGAACTAAGTAGTCTTTCACTTCTGCCATTTTAATGTTTCAGCAAGTTTATAGCACTTGTGGCTTTATGGCATGAATTCTCAACCAACTGAGGTCTAAAATGGTTTACTACTATAAGCATAATGATATAAATAGTTCAGTAGATCCTGGGACTACCTGTAATTCCCTGGAAAACTGGTATTTTCCTAGGTGTTTCAGGATGTCTGTTTGGTTCTCAGATTGTTTTGCACATTTCTGAGGCTTTAGTTCTGGAATGGTTCCTGCAAGAACTTGCTATCCCAAACTCTCATGGAAAAAATTTTACCTGCCAACTTAAAATGCCTTGCAGTCTAGTACTTTTACCTCTGTTGGTGACAGTATCAGCCTGACAAAGTAATTAGTGTAACCTTTTGAACCACAAGCTGTTTCCTCCAGTAACACTTAATACCTTTGCATTTAAATATATCAGGTAAGGGTGAATGAACAAAAATAGTGATCGAGATCCCAAAAAAATAAGCAAAGTGAGATGTTAGTCACAGTCTTGCCTTTATGAACTAAATTTATTAGTGAGGTATTGTAAAATAGCTGTAAACTGTCAAAATCCTCTGAAATAAATTATAAAATATATGGGGGCTAACAAGCCACATTAGAGGCTGAGCATCTTAGAAGCTGTTCTCTCTCACTAGGCATAGTTTTGATGGAAAAAATTTTAACAAAGGAATTATTTCAAAGACACCACAGCACTTAGAATGAGGGAGATGATATTTCAAACTGAGATGGACAAAACTTTTATGGTTTTGGCAATTAGATATATTTAAAGAGGAGTTAAACCTGGGCCAAATGGATAAATGTGCTTCCTGATGGCTGCATATTGTGTTAAAATGTGCAAATATTCTGTTGGGTATTTTTATTTGTAGGCAATAAAAGTTAATTAAGGTTTTTGTTATTTTCTTTTTTTGTGATGAAACCTTCGACACTGCTTCCTCTCAGAATGTCATGAAAATATGAGGTACTTCTTTGTGGAGTAGTTTTAAAATCCCAGCTGCAAAGACTATCATAAAGATATATTATAATAGACAGCCCATGGTATCTGGTTCCAGTGATTACCCTCATGAGTACACTTATGCTTGCAGTAATTCTGAGTATTTATTTTCCCTCTGTCTTTTGCCCATCAAGTTATTTCTTTTTCAGTTTCTTTAGGGTGTGCATGGCAAGGTTGTGGGAGCACAAACCTTGCTGTAGGGGTGGCTTCTGAAAGAAGCAGCTAGAAGCTTCCCCTAGGCCCACAGAGTACCTGTGAGCTCAAGGAGGGACCTGCTGCTGACCCATCAGCAATGGTCATAGTGCTTCGGCTATAACATATTCAAAAGGAAAAAAAAACAAACCTCAGAGGTAGATTTTTGCCACCAGAGAAGGGAGTGAGAAGATGTAAGAAACTTTGCAGACATCATGGTCAGTGAAGAAAGAAGGAGAGTAGGTGCTCCAGGATCTGAAGGAGAGATTCCCCTGCAGCCCATGGAGAAGACCCCGGTGAAGTAGGCTGTCCCTCTGTAGGGACATATTGTTTTGATTGGGTAATAAATCAGATTAACTTTATTCCATGTAGAGCATGTTTTGCCCATGATATGACACATTTCTGAATGATCTCTCCCTGTTCTTATTTTGACTTGCAAGCCTTTCATTGTATTTTCTCTCCCCTGTCCAGCTGAGGAAGGCAGCATTAGAACAGCTTTGGTTCACGTTTGGCTTCCAGACACAGGGTCAACCCACCACATATTTTAGAATATGGTATACTTGCAAACATGAGCATTAGCAGGTTATTTTTATGTTCCACCTGCTCAGTTGTAGGAATGTGTCCCTGGACCTAGGTGTTCATGTTGAGAACATTTTGTTGCTCGAAGTCAAAAGCATCATTTGGGGAAACATACATTGCAGTCTGGAGGGTGGCGTTGGTATTTTGAAATGACAATGGATGCCAATGATGCTAAAGGAAAGAACACAAATTAGGAGTGAAGACACAGTTGTTTCAGAACTTTGAAGCTGAATGTGGGACCTTTAATTTGACTTCTAAGTGAGAAGCCAATGGAGAGCAGAAGAACTTGTATACTAAGGACTAAGTTTTGACTTCATCAAAATACAAAAGATGGAATGGGTTGTCTTTTGTCATTCATGCCTAGTCAAAAGAGATTGCAAGCCATGCAGTCTATGAGGAATTTAGTTAGTGGTGAGTATAAGTAATGTGGGAAGAAATCCAAGAAAAAAAAGAGTTATAGGCTTGGTCTTAATATGTTTCAGAAATGCATACAGAAAACCGTATTCAAATAACATTTTCTGACCTATTGAATTCCTTCAGATTTCGGTTCTTGGCTTCTTACCTTTATCATTGTGTATTTATGATATTGATCCACTCTTCTGAAATGCAAAGTTTCATCTCTGTGGGGGTAACACAATTATTTATAGGTCAAATAAATATTTACATGGCCTTTTGTATAACCTCCTGTGTGATTTTGATAAATTACAAGATCATGATAAATTGTATAATGTTGTTTTAAATTCAAACACAGAAAGCTTGGGTGTTTGGTGTACATCTCAATCTGGAATCTCTTGATTCTATCCTACATGGGTTTTTTTTGATTAATCCTTTTTGGCAAATATTTAAGCAACTTGAGATACAGTTAGATTAGCTATTAAAGCCTATCATTGTACAGAAGACAGAAGAATGTGTTTCTAGTGAGCATTGTTTTCTGTAAAGAGACCTTTTTTAATTTTGCGATCAAGGAAGCAGTTGTAAAGAGTATTTTATTGGACTTTATGGGCCATTTTAGGCTGAGATGTATAGCATACTAGTCAGCTTCTCTTCTTGTAATTTACATATTTTAGCTCCAGACATATACAGTAGAATATAAGCTGCTCTTAATTGTTACAAACAAAAAGGGTTTCTGGGGAAAAAGGAGATTGAGTTGAGGCCAACTTTTCTAGGAATACAGAACAGGGAAGAATATATATATAAAATATATATATAATGAAAGGATATAATAAAACCTGTTGTGTCTTATCTCCATCAGACTCACCATGTTAACAACTTAAAGCAACTCTTCTTGGTGATAAGAGATCATGGCTGCCAAATGGCATCTCTTGAGGCAATCCTTCTTCATGTGTTTCTCCTTTATGATGCCATAACCTGTTGTTTGTAAAGGATGCTGGAGTTATGCTAGATATATTTTTAAGACATATAATACATACAGAAACACACACACACACACACACACACGCACCCCATCACTCATTTGCCCACTCACCCAATTTTAAGCAGGTATTTTCCTTTGGTCTCACAGGTTTATCTGAATGGTGTTACATGAATTGAGTTAATTAGATCTCATTATACTGTAGTTGATATCCCTTCGGTCCAAATCATGCCTCATGTCATAAAGATCACAGATTCATAGAATTGTAGGTGCTGGAAGGGACCAGAGATCATCAAGTCCAACTCCTCTGCCAAAGCAGGTTCCCTAGGACAGGTCACACAGGTAGGCGTCCAGGTGGGTCTTGAATATCTCCAGAGAAGGAGACTCCACAATCCCCCTGGGCAGCCTGTCCCAGGGCTCTGTCACCTTCACTGGGAAAAAGTTCTTGCCCATATTGGTGCGGAACTTCCTGTGCTCCAACTTGAAGTCATTGCCCCTAGTCCTGTCTCCACAGATCACTGAAAAGAGTCTGGCCATTTCCCCCTGTGTCCCACAAGTGAGATATTTATAAACATTAATAAGATCCCCTCTTAGCCTTTTTTTCTCAAGGCTGAACAGTCCCAGTTCATTCAGCTTATCCTCGCAGGGGAGATACTCCAGGCCTGTAGTAGAGGGCTTTTTGTGGCCCTCTGCTGGACTCTTTCCAGGATCATGAGATGCCTTCATGAAAGGAAAAGAAAAAAAAAAAAGTGATAAAACCTTAAAATTGAAAATGGAAAGTGGGAATCTGTGAGAAGAAAAATATGAATAACTTTTTTCACACAAATAGTGGAGTGACACACATCACTGGGACTGAAATAATTCTGATGGCATGTTACTTTAGAAACAAGAGCAAGCTAACATGAGGGAAAGCAGCATTACTTTATACTGAAACACCAAAGTAATTTAGAAAGGCTATTCTAGTCTAGAGTTATAGCAGAAAATAATAATTTCACTTTAAATCTTGGCTAATGTTAACCAAAGTACTGAAAATTCTACCCTTTGTTACTTGACTTTGTGCTTCTATTGGTTGAATTTAAATGTACTGGCGTAGTGAAATCTCAAAATACGGGCTTTGATATGTTAGTAAGACAGCACAATATTTTGCTCACTAGTTTAGCTGCATCACTGATTGCTACCATTATAAATCTTCAAGGATGTTTTAAAAAGTTTATATTTGTTCCTGCCCTGTGGTTTTGTGAGTAGATTGCTACAGGTTGATCAAAGACCATGGTATTACTCATGTCATGGGCAACAGCTGTTCCCACATTCCAGACAAGTTAGAATGACTTGGTTAAGACAGGTGGGGAAAATACACATCTAGCGATTCTGCCTTAGTTGAAGAATCAGTTTGGAGATGATAGAACAACACATTAGAGATCCAGTTGTTTCATGTTTCTTAAGCGAATAATGGAATCACAGAATATCCTGAGGTGGAAGGGACCCATAAGGATCATCGAGTCCAATTCCTGGCTCCACATAGGACCAGCCAAATCAGAGCATGGGACTGAGTGCATTGTGCAGATGCTTCATGAACTCAGTCAAGCTCAGTGCTATTTAACCAAAGATAAATGCAACAGATTGCAATTGTATAACACTTCTAATTATAATTACTTAGAATTGTATAATACTTAATAGTATTGTATAGTACCTAATATTTTGAAGTTTTTCATGTAAGTGTCACTTTTCAAGAATTTCCTCATGTTATGCCTATATGTTCCTTCTGCTTTCTTGTAAAAAACCAAACCCAAAACCCAAACCAACAAATCATGGCAAAATTGAGCACCTTCCTTTCACTTATGTGAATGTATCTCCAAAACGAAAGTTTAATCCTCTATGGAAACACAGAAGAACGTCCCACTGTCATGAAAAATCAAAACCCTCTTGATAGCACCGGCCACATAGTCAGAAGTTTATATACAATACATGCCTATTTCTGGATGCCTCTTTTCCTCCCACTGGTAGAATGGAGGAAAAGATAACTTGGGCACCAGTGCTTCTCGCTGGCATCCTCCAGGGCTTTATAGCCTTCCTTAGTTCTACCTTGCAGAGCCCACATGAAAGTGTAACAATGAATAGTAGTCTGTGCCCTTGACAAGTTGTGGTACCTACTCGGCATCTCAGATCTTGGGTCCTGGAAGGCAACATACCTCTCATGAGTCCATGTCAGGTCAGCATATGGTAGCTTTGGGGACCCTTAATAGAGAGTCACCCACTCACTACAAGCACTCCTTTCTTTCTACGCTATCCACTGTATGCTACTGGTACAGTTTTTCCTTGCAGACTTTGCTTGTGGGTGTCTATAGTTGTTAAATCTTCATATCTATTTTTAGTGGTGGAACTGGAGGGTGGAAACTGAAGTAAAGTCCTGCTTTTGTGGTCCAAGGTACCTCATTCTCAGAGGTGCTCACTACTGGTATTTTGTTATGAAACCACTTCTCTATCTGCATCTTTGCTTCTCTAATTCTGCATAGCCTTTTTATTGTTTCCTGCAGCTCCACCACCTGGCACAACAGATAATCAACCTGTGCACACCTTGTGCAGGTACTCACCTTTCCACCAGGAGAGGTGTCTGGACACTCACTGCAGCCTACTGCCTGTACTTAAGTCTCCTTCCTTATCACTTCCATCTGGGTTGATTCATCAGACATGTCAGAGGAGATGTTCCCTGTAGGAATACTGCTTTTAGGTCTGAGGTGCGTGCCCATCATTTTGGCAAAGACTTAGAGCACTTCCCTGGGCTTTGGACCTACAAGCAGGTAACGTCCCTCCTTGTGTGCCTTACTGTGCCTACCTGCCATGCCTTGTTTCCTGCCTTGCCCGCAGTGCCCTAGGTCTCTGGTGCTCCCGAGGGATGTTTAAATCTCCTGCCATTACTCTTGGCAACACACAAGCCCTGTCAGCCTCACTTGGACCACCTCAGTCATCTACCTTTGCTCTGTCCCGTACCTATTCTGCCTCCTTGCCATCCTGCCAATATGCTGTCTTTTTCCCAGGGAAAAGCAAGGCAAGAGCTAGCAGATGAGTTGGCTTCAGGATGCCACCTGCCTAAGAGGTGCATGCTTTCAAACATTAACCATTGTGACCGTTGCTACCTGTGCTATTGCACCTTGACTGCTGGAAATCTAGGCAAATGTCTAAATTCTCCTCTGCTGAACAACAATTTCTGGATGGAAGCAGGCACATGCCCATTGTAAGCTTGTTGGGCAATAACTTGATTTTAGGCATGAAGAGCTGACAACTTCAGGGCCACTGATAGTAATTTCTTGGGCTGACCAGTATCTAATGCAACACTGTGATTAATTCCCCTTATACACAGACACAACATAATCATGTACCACAACTGACAAAAATCTAGGTTTTGAATATTTAATGCTATTTAAATGCTAATATTCAATTCTACAGATTGATTGACAATTGTTCTATAAAGCTTGGGTTAAAAGATGAACAAATTTATCAGTGAGATTGTGTTCTGTTACATGACACATTGCTAAACCTTTGTTAATTTACAAAAAATTTACAAAAAAAGGGATAATAAGTGAATTGGAGTGATATTATTCAATGAAACCAAAATAATCTTCTGGAAATAAGAGACTGACTCTAAGAAACATTTTTATTCCTTGTAAATTAGATTTGCAAAATGGTTAGTGTTAACAATAAAATATAACATAAAAGTGAAAAGTATTAAAATTACATGCGAACAGTAGATAAACCTAGTGAAAAGGCAATCGTTCCTCTTTTTCTGCTCTTTGAAAACATTAATAAAATAATAAATAAAAATGATGCAATAGTAGTGATTTATTAGTTTTCAAATAATGCTTTCGATACATTTGATATATTTTCTCAGAAATATATATATTATTAAAGGAAAAAATTAAAGATGGAAGCCCTGAAACATGGGGTAAAAGCAGACCAACAAAAGAAAAGACTGTGTACTGGAGACAGGAGGATACCACACTGCTTGTTATTTGTGTGAGTTATATGTGCGTGATTTAAAGGAGAATGTGGATAATGAATTAATGTTTACTTTGGGATGTTGACCTGTCTTTTTTTCTAGTCAAAACCGTATCAGACTGTGAGAAATGACCCATTAAACTTGTGTTACTGAACTTCTGTGCACACCTGCTAAAATGTTTCAAGTAGCCTATACACATTGAATTTGTAGTGTGCTATGGAAAGAACTGGAAAAAAAAAGCATGATATTGCTCTGCTCTGTGCTTAACTTTTGTAATATTACTCGAAAGATATTTCAGAAAAGTTCCCTAAGAAGACACCAAAGGGGTAGTTTTGAAATGCACCATGCCAAATGTGAGACATTTAACATTACATACAGGTAAATTGGAAATGAAAAGTGTTACTAGGAAACAGACTGATGAATTCAGAGTTGAGGGCTTTTTCTGCTTTATTGAGCGGTAAAAGGAGAAATCGAATCATTAGTCACTCAGAAATCCAGTGAAACTGCAGACCTATTTTCTAACAAATTAAAAAAAATGCATCTTTGTTTAAAGCAACCTTGTACAAATTTTGTTTTGGTTCATATCACCTTGCAAGTGTCCAGCCTGGAATGAGAGCTAATGCTTGCCGTGTGAACAGACTTCGTCTATTTTAGATGTTGAAATAGAAATCCCCCGTGGCATTAGGCTATATTTCTGATGAACTGTAAAAGCTTCCAGTTACGCAACATTGAACTAAGCAAGATGAAGTACAAAAGGCAGTCCCTTTTAAATTTTTGAGTATGCCAGTCTTTTTGATGTCTACCCATCTATCTTTGTTAAGATTCAGAAATAATTGGTAGAATTCTGCCATACTCGTCCTGCTTAGTGTCTAACAGCATGGGCTTCTTTAACTGATAGTGCTCTATTTAGAAGCATGTAAAAGTTTTGGTGGTATGGTACGGATCAATTGCATAAGGAAATTAGGAAGGCTTCCCTTTCCCCACAGTATACTTCAACTTCTTGTTTATATGGGAAATTCTGTGGAGTTTATAATATTCACCAAAGTTAGAAATAGCTTGCAACTCTCAGCTCATCTAGTCATCATTCTGCTAGTGTAGCTCTGCCTTACAGCGCATTTTCTTGCATTTTGTTCAGCCTACTTTCACAAGTCCCAAGAAATGATGGTTCTACCACTTTACCTGGGAGACTATTCCCCCATTTAATAGATTTCATTGTCAGCAAGAGTGAGATCTGTCCACAAGAGATTAAAATGGCCACAAGTCTTACCACCTTCCAGAATAAATGTCAGCCCCATCTGTCTGCTGCAGCTTTCCTTCACTAACTAAAAAGAGCATTGAAATCAATAGAGGAGTGGCACAATGAAGAAGAAATTTACATTCATAGGAAAGGATACTCTGAAAGAGACAAAACATCAGCCGCGTTCAGGCTAGTGCTGATTTTATTGATTTGTTCTAGGATTTTGTTGTTGGTTTTTTTTTTGTTATTGGTTTTTTATTTTTTTGTCAAGCCTTTTGACACCATGGTGATGACTGTAGCTAAACCAGCTATAGAGGAGAAAGATAGGAAGTCATAATAAATGAAACTGGTTTCTATAACAACAGATGGAGTACCAGTTGTGAATGGATGTAAGGCAGGTTGTCTGCAGAAAGAACCCCAATTTTCCACCTTTTCAAATGGTCCCTGCATTACACATCAGAAAGTGCTAAGCACTTGATATAGAAGGAGTAGTAAAGATTAATTCTTCACAAGACAGTGAATTTTTTTATTAACACACAAAGCTCGTTTACTGTGTTATGTATTTGACACAGTGCTGGTATAGAGACCAGCTGTACAGGTTACAGTGCAAATGCAGAGAAAGGGATGTTCACTGTGCCTTCAAAGAAAGTCATGGTGTGGCAACAGAGACTGACTGGAGATATGAACAGAGGAGAGTGATTGTAGGTGACAATTTTTTGTGTCCAGATTATTGTCTTTATTTACTTTTACTATGTATAGTGGGACAGAGGAGAACAGTGAAAACATTAGAGATGTGTAAACTCACAGGGTTATACTTTTCACATGCATGATAATTTCATACATTATTAATCCATGAAAAATTTACAATGATGACTAAGTTTCTGTTATTCTGATATGGATTTTGAGAAAAAAGTTAGCAATGGCTTAAAAAATATCTTTGAAGATTAGTTTCTATCTTTCTCTGAGGTCTCTGACTGAGGTAAGCGTTTTGATAAAGATACCAAAATGTGTTTGATATCAAGAAGTAAGAAATTTGAAGTTGTGTCTGGGCGTAATTTTGCATTTTTTTTCTAAAACTGAACCTCAACAGAGACCCTCCTGCTGAAGGAAAACATAAAAGAGGATTTCCACTGCATCATTTATATTTGCATTAAACCTTGAGACTATGCAGAGACATATGCCACAATAATAATATGCAGAATTAGTGAAATATCATAGCTTTCACTGCAAAGTGTTCAGCTTATGGTGCAGCCTAACTTACTTTTCCTTCTCATTCTTCTCATACTTTAATTGCTTAAAGATCAGGACATTTTTGGATGTTCTCTGTGTTTCCACAAAACTAAAGCTACTGATTAATAAAACATAAAGAATATAAAGGAGACAAAATAGTCTCCCTCTTTTTGCTACCCCTTTTTTCATAATTACATGTGTAAAGAGAGACTCACTATTCAGACTTAATATTCTTCCATTGATACCTTCCTACTTACCTTGTCTTGTGACTTGAAACTTGAGAGAGACCGTATTTACTCTATTGTGCTGTGAGATTCTTAATGCACACTTGGGAACTGTAACATAAAGAAATTACTTGCATATTGGTATAGAAAAGTGGAAGGATGAAAATAAAGCAATTCTGTGATACCTCATAGAATTGAAGAGGGATCCAGGAACTGCATGGGTATTCATTTGGAGTCTTATGTTTGGAGAGTTCTGACAGAAACACAAAAAGGAAATTAAGAGTTAAAATATTGCATTGCCTATGCCAGTTAAGCTTGATAAATGTCAATAATTGTCAGAAAAGTTTGAAGCAGTTTGGCTAAGTCTTTAAAGGTTCTTAAGAAAAATCCACAGAGCCATAGTAGACAAGTGATCTCAGGCATCAAGTGATCGCAGGCACAGAAGTGTAACTACCATTTATGGAAGGCAAAAAAACTGTATTATCATGACCAAATTGGATTTTTTTTTCTATTTTTTTTTTTTTCAAATTCTTAAACAAGGACAATCTATCTACTTGAGGTTATTACATCTGGGAGTTGTGTAAGAAATTTTGTAAGTAGCAGTTACAGTATCTTTATCAATTCTCTTGGTGTTGAAATATCCACTATGTTTCTGAAGATAGGTGGTACCCTTAAATTCCACATATTCCTCTAGGGTTATTTCAATAATAGCTTAAAATATAATATAAATTTAAAAATAATAGGCTTGGTGGCTGATAAAGAAATGCATGTGCAGAAATACATGACATGATAATTTGTAAAGGTTTGAATCTGTCAGCATAAAGAACAGTTTTTCATTTCAAGGATTTATTGTTTTGTCTTTGTCTCTCACTACATTACTGTTTCTCTCTGCTACATTAACGCTGAGTGAGTTATAAATGAAATAATGTGAAGACAAGGGAAAAAGACTGGCAGTTTGACCTCTTAATAATTTTCTGAGTCTTTTCCTCTTCCAAGCCCATCATGACCAGGCTTGGAATGTGTTAGATGTCCACAGGTGTGTTCTTCATAAGACCTTTGCAACTGCTGCTGGTTATTTGGTCAGACATTCTAAAGGTCCACATTGCTGGGATTGCTGGAATCTCCTCACTTCATGTGTACATAAGCCAGGCATACTTTGAGTAACAGGGGTGTCAAATAGTTTGCTTGTGGTGTTTGCATTTTTTGATATTTTTTGGACATTCTCCCTCCACTGGTAGGTATAATTGAAGCCAGGCACAATAAAGGAAGTGCCCAAATAAGTTCTTCACCTTTCTGTTAATAGTAAAGTGGTGTTTATATTAAAATAGTGTCACAGTCTTGCAAATGAGTATATATGTGTATTTTTATGCGTATACAGAGAACTGGAGATCACTTGGATGGTGATGTTAAGGAGATTGACAAATAGGACAGTTTCACACTTTAATACTGAAGTTTTACTTGATCAGTTATTTAATGATGTACTTTGTGCTATTTTACACAAGATGTACTATTACTACTTGTCTAAAGCTGCTAGTCTTTAGCAGTTGCATTCTAAAAGAACCAATGGTATCCAATACCACAGAGCTCTTGCAATATGGTTAGCATGGATGACTGTGGTCTGAAGTCTTAGTTGCACGTATCAAATTAATCAGACCTGACAGGTCTTTAGTGAGAGAAGTGGGTTTATCATCTTATGTGTTTTCATTCCTTCCTTGTGCCTGAGATTTTTGTGCTACAACCCCACTCCCATGAAGGGGGTTCTTTGCTTCTGATTCTGCCTAGCTTATTTCATGTGGTCTTGCTTGTCATGTTTCACATGGGAAGGTACCCTGCCTATTTTCAGTCTCTTGTGCTTCCTCTCTTGGGTATTTTTCATTACTGGGATGCCACCTATCTGGAAATACAGTCATCTCTAGCTATCTCACTGCTGATATTATTATTCACACACATACACGAAAGACTGTCTGATTACACCATCTTAGCGTTACAAAATACTTGCATACTATTGTTAATTACGCCATTCCAGTCACTTATGTCCAGTTCAAGACAAATTATTTTTAACAATATGTTAATACTCATCATGCGAAGATATCACAGAATCACAGAATCGTAGGGGTTGGAAGGGACCTTGAGAGATCATCGGGTCCAACTCCCCCTGCCAAAGCAGGCTCCCTAGCTCATATTGCACAGATAGGCATCCAGACAGGTCTTGAATATCTCCAGAGAAAGAAACTCCACTACCTCCCTGGGCAGCCTATTCCAGTGCTCTGTCACAGGCCTCAGTTTTCATTAAACCCAATTTTAGAGAAGTAGGTTTAAGAATTTATAAAAATTATTCTGAGTATTTTGTAAGAAGTGTAATTCTTTGATCTTTTAACTGAGATTTCTTTTTGCAGTGGTTTTCATGAAAGATATCAATGAATATTTTGATAACTTGCATAGATACATGAACTTATCATGGAGTGGCAGATAATTTTTTCAAAGTACTTAAGAAATAATTTATTTTTTTCAATGAGTCTATCTAAATATTTTTGGATGAGTTATTTTACAATAAACTGGATAAAAGGCAGTTGAAACTTCACATAAGTGAAAAGAGTTAAAAAAAGTTTATATATTATAGCTGTATATGAGTTGCATGTGAAAGCTGATTTTGAAGCTGTGTGGAGTTGGGAGTCCTTGGACTGAAGATCAGGTTCAGAGATTGCAAAAATAACGTGGGACAATAGAAGTGCTGGCCGTATGTTTCTGGATTAGAAGCAGGCCTACAGCTGATCTCCTGACACGTGCACCTGCACAGTAGTTTATGAGGCTCATCATGTATCACATTGGCAGTGTAACTGAAGTGAGAATGTGAACTGTCGCTTTACATGCACAATTACATATCTCTACTATTTTCATGATATGCTATATTGTTCTTTTTTTATGCTGCCCATGTATGATCTGAGTAACAAAGGGTGATGATCCATTTCTGGAGTAATTATTGTATAACAGTGTATTTATTGATCACTTCTGCCTCATGCATGCATAGTAACTCAATTTTAACATTGTTGTTCTCTGCATTTCCTTTTCCCCCAGAACAATGTGCCACAGGTGGCTAAAACATAGTACACTTTAAAAGCAGACTGATCCTTGCCTGCTACCAAATATGAAATATGTTCTGATACTTTAACTACTTTTTCAGTATCATAGAACATAAACAGTATTTCTGTCCCTACTGAAGGCATAAAGAGACTGCCTATTGGCATGGTTTTCAGAGGTAGTCAGTCATCCTTAAGTACCTACAAGAAACATACTTAATGGTTATGCTACACCAGGTTTTCTGTTTAAAACTATTTTGAGGTGAACACACTGCTTCCGTAGAGCCATAGTTAAGATGAAGCAGCAGTGTGTGGACATAAAACTTACTCTACAGCTCTGCAATCTTCAGTTCAAACAGTCTTTGTTGCTGTCCAGAGATGATGGGGAAACAAGCTTTGGCAAACCCATGGTTACATGGTGTAGACCAGTTCTTGGCAAGACTTAGCATGAACTTTCTATATTCATTAAAGACTCCGACTAGAGCTGTTTGGAATTTCTGTAGAAAAGAAAGTGTAGAAGTGTAAATGCTTATGAATTTTTCGGTTCGAAAAATATTTATTGGATTTGAAAAATAACTGTCGTTTTTCTGAAGTACTGATACAGCCTTCTCTGTTGTTTGCCTCACCACCCACCCACTCTTATTTTAGTCTCTGCATTGGTAACAAAGAATTGCAGACAGGGGGACCTTTTTCCTTTATATTGCAATCAACTTTTATTTATTTTTTTAAAAATTATTATTTGTTTGCTAAATTCAAGTGTTTTTCAGATTATTTGGAAAAACCTGACAGTAATTTGGGTTTTTTTTCTTGATTTGAAATTTGGGGAAAAAAGGCTTTTACATCTTTTAAATACTCATGGTTGTAATCATTGTTGTTTTCAGTATGCCTTGTGACATAAGGCAGATTTCATAGCTGTCTCTTTCAGGAGAAGGGTAGGTAGTACCCTAGCCCTCTGACTCCTGCATCATATATTCTTTGACTGAGAAGGAACAGTATCTTAATTCATGACAATATCTGATCAGGTTCAGTTTGTTAATCTCACAAAAAACATTATCCCTGAGCAGACCTTTTCTCCCACCACACTTTTTTTCCTCCCTGTCTGTCTCTCTTCTTTTACCTTTTCTTGCATTTTAATTTTTCTTGTTCAGTGTAAAGTCAAGCTTTGTGTTAAGAGTTACTGTGACAAAAGCTTCTTGTTAAAACCACTAATATGCTCAAAGTTGTAAATTCCTTTAAATTACCTTTCTGAAAATATATTCCTGTCACATAAACAGAATATAAATCACTGGAGATATGCAGTGTATCAAAAAACTAACTTAAAAATCAGAGATCATACCAATATTCTGTGTACCTTTTTATAAGACATGAAAAAAAAATCATTAAAAAAAATCGAAGAGTAATAGATGAACTTTTTCCCCCCTAGTATTTTAACCTGGGTCATTTTGCACTTGGGCCGGAAGAATCCCAGACATAGAATCAGACTGGGAGAAGAGCTCCTTGAGAGTAGCCCTGCTGGGAAGGACCTGGGTGTCACCGTGGATGAGAAACTTAACATGAGCCAGCAGTGTGCTCTTGCAGCTCGCAAGGCCAATGGGATTCTGGGCTCCATCAGAAGAGGGGTGGCCAGCAGGGACAGGGAGGTGATTGTCCCTCTCTACTCTGCCTTCGTGAGGCCCCACCTGGAGTACTGTGTCCAGATCTGGGGCCCCCAATACAAGAAGGATGTGGAACTGTTGGAGAGGGTTCAGAGGAGGGCCACAAGGATGATTAGAGGGCTGGAGCACCTGCCCTACAAAGAGAGGTTGAGGGAGCTGGGCTTGTTCAGCCTGCAGAAGAGAAGGCTGCGGGGGGACCTCATTGCAGCCTTCCAGTACCTGAAGGGAGCATACAAACAGGAGGGGAATCAACTTTTTAAAGGGCAGATAATGGCAGGACAAGGGGGAATGGTTTAAAGCTGAAGGAGGGAAGGTTTAGATTGAATATTAGGGGGAAGTTTTTTACAGAAAGAGTGGTGAAGTGCTGGAACAGGCTGCCCAGAGAGGTGGTGGATGCCCCATCCCTGGAAGTGTTCAAGGCCAGGTTGGATGGGGCCCTGGGCAACCTTGTGTAGCTCCAGGTATGAGGTTGGTGTCCCTGCCTGTGGCGGGGGGGGTGGAGCTTTATGATCCTCGGGGATCCAACCCTTGCCATTCTATGATTCTATGATTCTATGATCTCTTTTGAAACTCTGGATATTTAATATTTTCTAGTTCTACCTGTGCTTAAATAGAAGAAATAATATAATTTTTATATAGAAATAAAATTAATACATGTTTCAAAAAATTAAATGCTTCTTCTTTTCCATTAGCTCCAAATATAGCTGTTTTCTTTCATTTCACTTGAATAATAAGAAAAATGGGAAATGTGAAAGAGAAATCTGAACTTGTAATATTAGTCTGCAAAGCAGATTAGAAAAACTCCGTCTTTTTCACGTATAAGGCCATACACTGTCATGTTACACACTTTTGTTTACAGCTCTTCATGACCTGTGGTACATGTTTACGCCGGTAGAGATTGCAAACCTCCTATTTTGGCAGCAATCAGAACTAGGAACTTTGAAGTGGGGAACATATGGCTCTCTACTGAGCAGTAATTAAATATTGTGATATATATCCTTATGGGAAAGCTACTGCTGCTTTTAAAAGAGCTATAATCTTTGTCCTTTTGAGGTCTCTGTGTCATGGTAATTGTGGGCTCTTGGTTTCACATGTGAAGACACAGAATCACAGAAGAAATAAAGCCCTACTAAAGTACTTACACTGATTTTTTTATCTCTTGTTTTGAAGCCAAAGCTAAATGATGCTTTGTGAGACCTTATCGCCCTTTTTTGGTGTCACTCATAACTCATTAACAACTTTCCTCTATATGAGCAATGTGGCTGGACTAAACCAATGTTGAGGAAATCTATATCATGCTACACATGTTGCTAAAGGTATTGCAAAGTGAAGAAAATGGGGTGCACTGCTCATTAACTAGCTTCCACTAGACATTTCACAGCCCCTGTTTAATTTTATTATACCACTCTATCAAAGTTGTTTCTCCAAGCAATAAGCTGCTTTTCCAGGCTGGACCTCCTCTAACGGAAGAAATGTTTACCTACAATTATCTTTCAAGAGTCCCTATTACTGCAAAAGAATACTCAAACTGATGTTTCCAGTCTAGCAGAGCCCTGGAGCTTCATACACTTCCCAACAGTAGACCTACCTAGAGACACATACAGATTTGTCTCCTCTCCAGCAAGGAGAGCAGAATGTTGATTGCCTCAGTTCTCTTTGCCGTTTCTGTTCAGACTCAAGATATAAATTAATTTATAACTCCTCTTTGTAAGGGTTACCGTCCTTCCATAAACTGTCTATTCTCTTTTGATTTTGTTTCATACAATTCAGATTTTACTTAACCTCAGTTTCCTTGCGTCTATGCATCCCTTCCTTCTCATCCATCTCTTTTTTCTTTCATTGCCTAACCCAGTTCCTTCAGTTTGTGTCCTTTTCTTATTTGGTGTACTGTCTAATGTTCACAACCTCTTAATGACTGTTTAATCACCTTACAGGACATGGAAGCAAAAGAATAGATGATCTCCTAGTCCATCCTCTTCATTGATGGGAGTTCTCAGTATGTTGTATGTAATGTCTAATTTCATATGACACAGGCTACTTTTTTTTTTATTGAAATAGTCCTTACTCATCTTGGGTTCCTTGTGAATAACAACAACAACAATAATAATACTACAATATTTTTTTCCTCAAACAGTATACGTATCAGAAGTCAAATGGGATAAGAGTATTACCTTATTTTCTAGTTTAATTACCTCTGCTTGAATGTTGTTAGGAACTGATGTAAACAAAGATAATGAGAAAGTTTTCTCTCCCAGCCATGCTGCGAGTGTGGAAATGTTTATGCTTCTGTACATTCTACGATTTTTAATTAAAGCATTTAGTTGTTGGCAGGTGTGTAAGAGCATTGTTAAATGTGTGGCTTAATTGTTTATTCTTTCCTCTTCATTATAAATTGAATGGATTTGAAAATGCATTAGTGTGAAAATGAGACTCAAAAGATCTGTTCTATAAAAGCTTGCATAGGCAATCTTCATTCTCCTGTAGAGGATAAAAGAAAGTGTTATTTTAAATGTCTAGTTTTACTTGCATGAAATGTTGTCTTTTGCTAGGATGCAATAAAAAGCACTTAAATCTGGAAAGTTTAAATCTCACCTGTCCTGAATTACATTTCCTTCCCAGCAGGTAAAAGTTTGTAGCTAAAAAAAAAATAAAAAATAAAGGAGAGCATTCGGTCTATTTGCCATGAGCTTGTGAACAGACCAAGTAACACCAATTACCATGATAACCTTCTAAAATAGTAATAATGATAATAATAAGAATGAGTAATCAGAGAGCTGTTTAAAATAAAAGATTAGTCACCTACATAGCCAGGTTACACAGTAGCTTGTATTACATCATCACTTTGGCAAAGGTTTTTCATCTGTAGCTTTCTGACACTCAGGATGAAGGCCAATTTAACCTTAATTAAGGTACATTTTACTTAGCTATCTAAATGACTAAACTGCTTCACTGTAGACACATGGAGAAATGTAGATGGAAAAAACCCTACATGGTTTTCTGCATTTACCTCCTACTAGACCAGAATTGCACCCTCTAGTAGTATCTCAGTTGCCTTTGCTGTCTGAGTTGGGTATGATGCAAAAAATACACCTGCAAAACTTTGCCGTGTTTCAGTAGAGCTCTAAATTAAGTGTGTTTCGATGTTTTCTAAGCACTTTTTGACTGATTCATGTCCTTCCAAAAAAAATACTTGCATTCCCTACTGCTATAATTTATATAGTATTTATATCTTCCTGGTACTTGTATGGTCTTTTTAGACAGCAGTCATCTTCCATGCACCCTTTCTGTTTCAGTTTTAATTTTGTATATCCTATCTTCCTTTCTTTATAGCATTTTTTATGGTCGTCTTGAGGCATGAAACCTAAGATGCAGCATCTCTGCATTCTGATCTTCAACACTTTATTGCTTTTTACAGAATGGATCAAGTTACATTTAGATCTATTCCTTCAGTTTTCCTGTGATGAAGTATTAAGCAAAGTAGAGAGGAAAACCCGATGATTCAGAAATGTAAATTTGACTGCTTATGGGGTAATGACTCGGACCCTGTTTATAACACCTACTCCCTCCCTTAAAACTCTCTTCTGATTAACCTCAGTAGTTTGGAGTGGGCAATAAGGGAGATTACTGCTAAATATAATTTTTTAAAGTAAATTTTGAACCTTGAGCCATTCTGTCATAATTTACTGCTTGCAATGACATTCAGGCAGTAGGAATGGATGGCAGGCACATTGGAAGGGGGCACCTACTCACAGAATTTTAAAACATTTGAAGAAATAATTATGAATGGTAACTTATCTAGGGTTTCATTGTTGAAATATGTTTCTTAGATACTTGGCTAAATTCTCACGAGTGATATGAGGTCCATTTGATTTGACCGAAAAAGTGTAGCAGCAGTATGCACAACATTCAGTTAAAACTACTGTTGATGAAAACTCATTCTCACAGGTATTGCTTTCTTGCACAGGTATTGCTTTCTTTCACACCTGGAAAAAGAGTAGCACCTAACTGGCAAGGTTGAAAACAACCCTGCATCTCTGTACTCCTTACCTTGGTATTGCAGCATGCCAAGGTCTCAACTTCATGCTGAAAGGAAGGATAATCTTTTAAAAACATATGTCTCAATCTGATTTTAGAGGTTGCAGTAACAGCACCTCTCTACTTGTTGACTTGACTACTTGGGACTTGTCCATTGGTCTACTGTACCATTAATAATGGTTTCTGGGTTAGGAGCCAAAAACTTTTTCAAGTTGAATTTGCTCTCCTTCTGCAACTTGATGCATCTTTTTCTTATCTGGAGTGTTAGCACAAGGGTTCGGAGACAAGCACCACCTGCTGAGGCACTTCGGCTCTTAGGACTTTGTTTCCTCCTGGGAGTAGTGACTGTTGAAGGGCCCGAGGACTTCTACTCACTGGTTTGCCTTCAGCTGTTGAGTTTTCTTTGTCCTTTGACCACACTTCTCTGCCTTTGTGAGCACCTAATTTTAAAAACTATTGGAAGAGTGAAGGTGTCAGAACAAAATGTGTCACAATGACTCCTTTTGCAACTTCACAAAACATTTTTGCACAGACTCTTCTAGTTTTTCCAGTGCGCTTGATGTGTGAAACTCCAGGAGGTTTACAAGCACTAAGGAAGCAGCATAATGGGTCTGCTACATGGATTTGTCTATCTTTTTAAGAGAAGAATTGTATTTTGGGGAGTTGAACCTCTTGATTGGTAATATCCATACATGAAAGCAGGTAGGAAATGGTTCTTATCACAGCTCTATGCACAAAAAATAGTTTCAGAATTACCATCATCAAATAGGCACTTTTTTACTTTGAGAAGACACATGCATAATACAGAGTTTACAAAATGAATTTAAAATATCCTTCTGAATAATGATTGAATTCCATATGACTGTCTTACAACCCAAAACCCCACAGTGACAGTACAAGTATTTGCAAGTTTTCCATTTTCTTTTCATAATTGCTTTTCATGTTTTTGACACTTGCTATGTATGATTGTATTAACTGATGATATAGCATCATACTGTGTTTTAAGAGATTACTGTTTTTTGATTGACAATCTGTTGTGAGTTTTTCTAATAACAATTATATCTGATTTGAAACTCTAAGGGCAGGAAAGGATATGACAAAAATGTCAGGTACTGGGGATGTGGCACACACCCCTTTACAGATAGTTTACAAAGTAGTGTCCTTGAAAATACCAAATTAAACCTGTTAAGGCTTGTTAAAGTGATTACAACTCGTGTCAAGTTAACAGAATAGCAAACTTGAAGGCACTTAAACATTTAGGAGGGAAAACGTTCATTGCCTGTTACTTTAGGAGGCGCCTTAGCTGTCCTAAGCGCAATGTGGATGGTGAAAAAGTGGAAAGCCAACTGACCAGTGAATATCCCCAACTAACTCAGCATTTCCTTAGGACTGGGGATGCTTTCCACTGTAAAGTCAGCCAAGAAGGCATTCATCCATGCAGTGCTGTGCTCTGATTTGGGCTCTTCTAGTTTTTTGTGGGGCTAGGATGTAAACTATGAGTTGATGCAGGAAAGAAAGTGTGCACAAATGTTTATATGAGCTTTTCTGTTAAGGAAAGTGTATGAAGATTCTTATCTTTAGAATAGACAAGAGATGCTTCAAAAAGAAGGTTTTGTTGGCTAATATGTAAAGGATATTTTGAAATCTAACCCTGCTATTCTCACTCAGCTCCAGAGTATCCTTACCTGGAAAGGTAAAGGGCCATAGAAATATATCTATGAAACTCAATAGAGGTTGCATAAACTAATTCTAGCAAAAAAAGGCAAGGAAAAAGAATGCTGTTATATCTTGCCATAAGCTATCTGTTTTTATGTGACCATTTACATTTTTTATGCTTTTCTTTAGAAGTGAGTATGAATTCTGAAATCTACTTTACAAAACCATTACATACATTAAATGCTTACATGGCCACATAGTTGCCATAGGATGAACCCACCTAATTAAAGGACTACCCAAATGACCCTTACCACACCTTCAAGGAGCACGCGTGCTAATTTGAATATGCTTGACCAATAGTAGATGATGTGGTAATTACTAACCAAATAGTGTAAATTTAAGCAGGTTTTTCTAATCCTGTAGCAAGATAAATACATTGTAAATTCTGTATGCTGTGTGGAATTGCCTCCTAGCACCCATCTCTGAATGGAATACATCAAATACCTTGCTCTGTGTGCATATCGGCATACTGCATACCAGATAATGACCCCACTTTTGGGACAGTGCTTTCTAAAATCATACTAAGATGTGCAGATGTATATGAATGGGCAGGGAGCTGAAGTGTGGCAATTTCTAAACAACCTCAGGGACACCTGTGGCTACTAAGTGCTTTAGTTTCAGGCAGATAAGGAAAGCGGGACTGCTAGAAAGTATATCCTAAGTGTATAACGGCTGGGCTTCTAATATTTTGTGTAATTCTGAAGTGCAGCTGTTTGTAGAAAGAAGTCTGTCATGGTTCTAGCATAACTCATACAATGCACAGTGATGTCCAGTGGTGTTCAGAGAAGGAAAGGAGGGCTGCTGGTGTTTTTAACTGAAGCTGTGGGAGTAAGACTTACTGCACAAAATTTGTGATGTGTCATGAATTAGAAATAAATGTGCTTCTTTTAATGTGCTTATGTGCATACACTTTTTTATTTTACTTTTAAAAAAAATTGTTGGCTTTTTATTAAGATCAACATCTCTAAAGATTATATTCTAGGCAATTCATTGTGTGACTCAGCAACTATATCCAGTAAGGAACTGAAGGAAATATGGGTTACTATTGAATTGTTTTTCTGAAATTGTACTCCTTTTTGGATTTTACTGTGGAAATCACAAAAATGTGAGGATAAGCAATAGGATTGAATAACAGATGATTATCTGAGCCTGCCTGGTTTAGCTGAAGTAGATTTAAAAAGGAACATGTTGAAGGAAAAATAGGACTCTTAAGAAAAATATTTGAAAATTAATTAGCAGTGGCCTTTCAGGTACACATACATTTCCTTGAAACATAAAAAAAAAAAAAAAAAGAAGAAAAGGTTAAAATGCCTGTTTGTAAATAACTGGGGCTCAATTCAAAAGCACTGTGTAATATCAGGTAATTTACAATTAACTGATATCTAATACAGTCAAGGAACAGCTGTGTAGGGAAGGCACTTTCCTTCCTGTCCTCAGTGAGCAAATTTTAAAGACCAAAGTATTTCACTACAGTATGGTTCAGTGCAGGCACAGCTGATTCTGCATTCATACTGGGTTCACTTAGCATAAAGGGCATTGTCCAGATACTATTAGACCAAATACATGTCTTTGTTAGTTCAGGATTTTAATAAGGAAAATGGGCCTAAGCTATCTAAAATTTTATGTTACCATAATTTTCTGTGGTTTTTGGGTGCAGATGAAATCATGTCCTACTTTGAAGTGTCATAAAGGATTATATTATCTTTTCTAAATTCTGCTTCTAAACTTGGTAGACCAGAGTGCTTAGAGTGTCATGGACTTGCTTATGTTGTATAGTGAGCAATTAGGGGCCTTGAGCCCTGTTGCTTTCTCAGTAATTATGTGTAGCAACTGAGTTCCTGGGCAAAACATCCTTATGAAAATTTCATTGAGGGAAAGAACTGTGGTTATATTTTCAGCATGGTGTGCAGGAATTTAGCTGCATGACTCCCATTAATGTTAATAAGTGCTGTGCATCTAAATGACTGTGCATTGTACTGAAAATTTACCTCTTGGTGTGCTTAGAGTTGAACAGTATGTATTTGAAATCATCTTTCCTTGAAATAACCTGAAAATCTAGTGAATATGGGGGTGGTGGGAAGGCATTCAGAACTGTAGATCAAAAAAGAGCTAGAAGGAACCACAGGGAAAACAAAAATTGAAGAGACACAAAGCAGTTCAAACAGCTGTAAAGTCAAACAGAACGTGTTGGAAATAAAATGAGGAAGTTAAAAGTTTAACAAGTCAGAATACAGAGGAATAACAAAACTGCATTATATTCGGGTCATCATTTAACAAAGCATTTTGTATCAAAGAACCTCCTCCAAACCAGAAATGTCTTCTGTTGAGGAGTCTGAGTCTCAGACTTTTCATGTAGTTGTGGCTAGTTGTGAATCATGGTGTGTAGAAATGTGTGTAAGTGCTTCTGTTCTTTAACCCTAATAAAAGTTAGGACATGAGGTTGATCCTGTAGACCTTCACACTGGGGGGTTGGTTTTTTTTTTCCCTTGACCCAGAGATTAGGATTTTCACTGTATCACCCTGTTGAAATAATCAGAACTCATGTGCCTGTAGTACAAGCTTTCAATAAACTGACCTTACAGTAAACTGACATGTCTAATCTCTAAGATTTGTGGGAAAAGAGATGGAGAAAGAGGAAATCATGTTACCTTAATTTTCCTTTATTACACTTGCTGAGTAGGGTGCTTTTGTTGATTATTGGCTCAAGTGGAACTGCAAAAAGAGTCTGTATTGTAGGCCAAGCTTTGACCTGACTGAATTAGAACTTAATAAAAGGACATATGCAGGACAACCAGGCGATCATACCCAGTCAGCCTGGGTTTATAAAAGACAGATCGTGCTTGACCAACCTGGTCTCCATCTATGACAAGGTGATCTGCATAGTGGATGGGAGTAAGGTTGTGGATGTTGTCTACCTGAGCTTCAGTAAAGCCTTTGGCACTGTCTCCCACAGCATCCTCCTAGAGAAACTAGCCACTCGTGAATTAGATGGGTATAGACTTTGCTGGGTTAAAAACTGGCTGGATGTCTGGGCCCAGAGAGTTACGGTGAATGGAGCTAAATCCAGTTGGAGGCCGGTCACAAGTGGTGTCCCCAGAGCTTGGCGCTGGGGCTGGCCCTTTTCAACATCTTTATTAATGAGCTGGACGAGGGGATGGAGTGCACGCTCAGTAAGTTTGCAGATGACACCAAATTGTGTGGGAGTGTCAATCTTCTGGAAGGCAGGAAGACTTTGCAGAGGGACCTGGACAGGCTGGATGCAGGGGTCAACTTTACAGGATTCAAGAAGCCAAGTGCAGGGTCCTACACTTTGGTCACAATAACCCCAGAAAATGTTACAGGCTTGGGACAAGGTGGCTGGATAGGTCCCTGGAGGAAAAGGACCCCGGGGTGTTAGTGGACAACCAGCTGAACATGAGCCTGCAGTGTGCTCAGGTGGCCAAGAAGGCCAACAGCATCCTGGCCTGCGTCAGGAATAGTGTAACCATGAGGAGTAGCGAAGCGTTTTGCTCAGATCTGTTGTGCCTGCAGCTTGAATACTGTATTCAGTTTTGGGCCCCTCACTGCAGAAATTATGTTGAGATGCTGGAGTGGATCCAGAAGAAGGAGGCAAAACTGGTGAAGGGTCTGGAGCACAAGTTCTATGAGGAACAGCTGAGGCAACTGAGACTTGTTAGTCTTGAGAAAAGGAGGCTGAGGGGAGACCTTATCACTCTCTACAACTGCCTGCAAGGTGGTTGCAGAGATGTCCGGATCCGTCTCTTCTCTTGGGTGACAAGCAACAGGACAAGAGGAAATGGCTTAAAATTGCACCTGGGAAGATTTAGATTAGATATCAGGAGAAATGTTTTTATTGAAAGGGTTGTCAAGCATTGGAATTGGCTGCCCAGGGAGGCGGTGTATTCACCATCCCTGGAGATATTTAAAAGGCGTGAAGATGAAGTGCTTAAGGACATGATCTAGAAGTGGACAAGTCAGGGTTATGCTATGGTTGGACCTGATATTCTAAAGGGTATCTTCCAACCAACGTGATTCTATGATTCTATGACTGATGATTGTAAAAGAAAAGCAAGATTGTCAGGTTTGTGTGAATAATTTTTCCAGCTAGGTTCATCTTCATAAATGCCAAATATTTTATTCATTTTCTGTGAAAAGTATGTATATGAGATTATAGTCAGAAAGGCTTGAGGCATCAAACCTCTCTGTAATTAATATTTGATATCCAGTATTAAAAAAGAACAACTTAAGTTTGTTGAACCTGCCAAAAGATTCTAAAAGAAAGTGGTGAATAGCTGTATGCTCAAGTGGTATTTATTGTGATGTTGCTAATAAAAGCTGCATTCTATAATGATCTTCATGTTTCTCTGGATGCCTAGTTTAACTGTAATGCTGCCCCACATTCTGTTTAGCACTTCCTTCAGAAAAAAAACCCAAACCAACCCTGCCACATGGGTTTAAATTAATCTATTTGACATTTTCAGTTTTGAGCTCAAGAAAACTGTCTTGGGATCTCATTAGGAAGTTGTGAAAATTGCTTTGTCATTTGTCTATTGTTTCTGGGCAGACAAACTGTATTGTGATTTTGAATCTCCACTCTAGATCTACTCTTTCTCTCCATTCATCCCTTGTGTGTTTGTATACATGTATCTATATCTTTCTATATAGATGAAGCTGCCATGAGGGAAAGAGAGACCTCATAATTAAAAAATAACTGCACACTTCTATGGTTGTCAAGGGAAAGTTGAATATCTCAAAGAGCAATGACTATGTTACATACTTCTGCAAATGCACAATAGTTGTGAGCTACCTGCTGTCTAGATGGTTTGGGAAAGCTTTAGTCCTGAGTGTTTTCATCTGCATTGTGGTTTTGCTTTAGAATATAATATACACTGCCGGTCTATGTCTGGCTTTAAATAAAATTCATCAAAAAATGAAAGAGATAGTGAATTGAGGAGTCTTGAGTAATTATTATTTCTGTAAAGTTTAATCTAGTTTGGAAAATTAACAGACCAGAATTTTTGAAATTCCAGGCTTAGTGAAATTAGATTTTTCCATTTGTTATATTTTGGCTGTTTGTTTGGAACCCTAAGTTTTGTTATATGGAAAATAAGTAATAGCCTTCCTGTCTCAGTGTCTTGTCTCTACAAGAGGTCAACATAAGATTCTACTGAAGGAGGCAATATATCCATTATAGCTCCTGTTTGGTGTCTATATATAGGGACCTAGATTTCTTCCTTACAAAAAGCAGTAATTATTTTGTATATTGAAGCATGTATATTGGATTACTTTTAAAACTTTATTCTGGTTGGCTTAGTATAACTATATATTCTGCTTTTTGCTCAGAGATATCAAATCCTTCTTGTATATTACTACCTTCAGTAGAGTCTGGGGGCACACTAAGCTCCACAAATTAATTATATGATGTGTATGTTGGAATTTCTCCCACCCCACCATTTATGCATTTTAAATGTTTAGTGTTTTCTATCAGAGTTAGTCAAATGGTTGAACACTGGCAACAAAAGTAATGAAAAAGGTCTGTTTATTATTAGTGAATAAAAGCCCTGATTTCTTTCTCTGCTCTTCTTCACAAGATGCTGTTTGATTATATGATATGTTTTGATTATGACTCTGCAATACTTACAAATTCCAAAGTATCAGTGTAATACTATCAAATGTTTTAAGAAAGTGTAGTGATATTACATGCTTATTGTTTATCATTATTTTGCTAAAAAACAGTGTCATTCAATGAAGGAACAGACACTTAACCAGCATGAATAGTATGTACAGTGAACAGCTCAAAGCCTACCTATAAATTTAGTTATTCATCCAAAGAAAATTCAGCTAGCAGCTATGAATAATAGATACATATTGCAAGAAAATCAAGATTCTTCACTGTTCTGTGTCTCTCAATGTGAAAGGATTATTCATAAAACATAGTAATTAAAATCTTAAATACTATTCTTTATTCCAGAAATACAAATTTCATAACAGCATTGATCTAGCTGGATCACTAAGCAAATTTATGACTTGTGTCCAATTAAAATAACACAAATTTAAACTTTTAAAAACTTACAATAAGCTGTTGGCAAACATGTTTCAGGGTAATTTATATTAAATACAAATAGTTTTTGAATGTCAGTACTTTCAGATATACCTGATCAATCCTGTCAGAAAAAGGTAACTAGGGCATTTTCCATGAAATAGTTTGTTCAGATATGGTGTTATTCTCTCTGCTTGGCAATTTCAAGATTTTGTCTATTCTATCAGACTACAGGAATAAAATCAAATTATGAACCTCAAAACAAAATAATTTGCATAGCTTAGCTGCCAGAATGAAAGAAATGTCAAATTTAAGATTTTTCAAAGCTAAGCCCTGTGTTTAAATTTGTCATTTACAAAGTATTGTGGCTTAAATAGTTTAGTCCAGCTGCAGGCTGAGGAGTGGGGAGACGACAATCCTCTTTTAAGTCCTTTATCCAAGTCAGGTGAATCTAACATCTCTGTAAGAAGTGGAGATTTTATCTGTAGACATAGGCAACTAAATTCTAAGAAAGCAAAATATTCATGCATTCTGATGAAGTACCAAGACATGTAGGTATCAGAAGACTGTAAAACCCATAGTAGTATTTGATCTCAGGCTATGATTTTAGACCAGATGAAGTGAGACCATTTACTGAATGTGCACAAGGATCATAACTCTTTGGAGATAGGTGCGACTATTATCAGTTTCCCCAGTTACCTGTAAGTTTCTACGGTTAGTGGTACAACTATTTGCCTTGTATGCCTAGGGTGAAGACCAATATAGTATTATTATTGTTATTCATATCTTTTCAAGGGCCTCATCCATCCTTCTCTTCCAATTATAAACTGAACATTGTCATCTTCTTTCCCATATGCAGTAAATAGGCAGATACATGACTTTGTGTGCAAGGTCTCACCTGCTTGATTGTCACTTTGCCTCCTGTTGTAATGATCCCATGAAGCATTCTTGTGTTTGTTTTGGGGTTTTTTTTTTATTTTTTATTTCCTCTGGCATAAGTACCTAGCCTTATTTATATTTGCTGTTATTTTGTGTACTTATATTTTATAGTTTGTAGTTTATTCTCTCTTTGCTTCATTTAGACTAATTTTACAGAATCTAAGATAACAGGTTTGGATTTTTTTTTCCCTACCCTTTTCTTATGTGTATTCTCTGAATATAGGAAGCAGCACATTCAGCTGAAGAAGGTGATTCCAGTGTGTAGCCTACCAGATAACACTTGTATGCCTGGTCAAAAAGCATACTACTTGCAATAAAATGCAGTGAGTACCACAAGGCAGTACTGCATTCCTGCCAGTATGGTTGAAGGCATTATGGTTGCTGCACATTTTTGCAGAGTTAAAAAGCCTGGCACAACTTCTTGTGTGTATCATCTAGGTTTAGGCTTCCTGCAGTAGTCCTAATTTAGCCCTTAAATGAGCTAATTGTAGCAATGGCCCTGAAAGGCAAGTTGGAATTAAAACGCATAGCAATTCTTGTATGTGAACAGACCAGTCTTTGTTCACTGGTGACTTGTTTTAGATGTAACAGAGAAAAGCATTGAAGGACATGCAAATTTTATTCACTAGCACTGCATTGTCTGGCAAATAGCTACCTTGATTGTTAATTAGTTTTGTAGTACACAACGCAGTTAAATGCTGCTGCTACTGAGACTGATTCAATGCTGAAATAAAGGCAAGACCTTTGCTGTGATATTTCCAACTCTGGTTTAAATGAAATAGTAGGAAGTACAAAGGCAAACAAAATGAGAATTGTTGTTTTCTCTACAAAGCTTTATTAAGCCCCAGATACCTTCAGTGCATGATAAATAAACTATCTGAGAAGAAAAAGGCCAAGAAAGTTCTTGTTACAGCTGATTCAATTCAAGGTTTTTTTAAAATGGTTTGTTACCCAAAGTGGAAGGTACAGACACAAAGAAGACAGTATTCAGAGAAGTATCAATGTTCATAAATGCAACCAAGTAGGACTTTTTAATACCTTTATTTTAATTCCTCAGTTTCTTTGACTTGGAAATGTACATTTCTGTCAATAATTAAATTGAATTTAAAATGCACTGGCATTACTGCCAATCTCACAGCTACAGCATTCATCAGTTGCAGAACTTGTTTTTCTTAATCAGTGGAACCTTGATAAACTTCTGTACCTCTGTTTTTCCTGTCTTCAACATATGACCCAAGTATCATAAAAACAACCTTAGAACAAATATTGGCATGAATTACGAATTATTCTTTAAATACATATTAATGATATTCATGTTTTTCAACAAAGTAAGACAACGATGCCCATAGACTTCCTGAAGTATCTTCACCTCTCTATACCATCTTTTCAGCCATACAGGTTGAATGGATTTTCTGTGTGTATCTTGTGTAGAGTGAACAACAATCATTGCAAGTGGTGGTGGCAGTTTGGTTTGTCAAGTGGCGGTGTTTTCTGTTGTGTGAAAGAAGAAAACCCCTTCATTAAAAATATCCAATGGTATAATACCATGTCAAGTTCTCCCACAGTCTACCTATGGCTTTGACTTTGAAATACTATTATTTCATGAGTTTCTTACTGCTCATCTATCTTCATCTTTGTAAAAATTTTATATAACCAATTAGTTTTCTTTTCCATTCTGTACTTACATGATGCCTTCCCGCTTCTCTGTTAAAAGTACTGCCTCAGACTCCTGCATTCTGCTGTTGATAAAAAAATTCCTAAGCATAAGATAATCACGAGCAAGCCAAATCTGTGATGAAAACTGCAGATGAGTAAGGATAAAAAGGATCATATATTCACCAGCTTGCTGTTGTATTACAAGGTCTCATGTTCTGCTGACAATGCAGATGCTTTGTTTCATCCTGTGGGACTAGAAAATAAATAATCATTTGAGTCTATGGGAGGAAAACGTCTATTTCTTTCCTTATCATTCCTTTTTTCATGCATGTTACTTTTTCTATTTTGCCACCTTTACTAACTTGCTTTGAAACACAAGGTCCACATATTCATGGGCAAACAGGAAAGTATTTTTTAAATGATAATAGGCAGGTTTTTCACTTGTCAGTACTCCAATTTGTATATATAACTTTTAAATTCTTACTACATATGCCTCTGGATAAAAACCTGGTATCCTGTGTATTTGCAGAAAGGAAATAGAATACCCAGGATGGATTTATGACCTTACTAATTTTACAATAATGAAACATGTTTTCCAGTGGAGTCCATCCTATGTCTTCTACTTAAGCTACACTAAGGTTTTGGTTCTTTGCTTGTTTTTTTAACACCAGCATCACTCCTTTTTGCTAAAGCTTCATGACCCTTCCCCTAATTTGCATGTGTGAAAGCAAATTTTAAAGATCACTCTTCTTGTCATATGGAGTCACCAGTTAGATATAACAAACATTTAATAAAATTCAGCTTCCTGCTCAGAGTCATCATGGAGTCTATTATTATTTAAATGCTATGTAAATCCTTGAAATTAAGCTAAAATTTTGCTTACGTTTTGTGCATATGGCTGAACTTATCCATAAATGTACATCTGCAACTAAGCACTCCTTTCTCTTTCACTGAATTTTTGGGAGGTTCAGTATTCAAGTGTCAGTCTACCAAGTTTGTCCTTAAGCCTCATCGTTTCCCAGATTTCTCCAGATTTGTAGAGCGCTATGAAGGATGAAAAATTTGTAGTACTTGGTAATTTTGATTAATGCATTTGGACATTCTGTCTGGTGAAGATGAGTGGAGCGTCTCCTTAGGGTGTAACAAAGAGGTTTGACCTTTGAAAGCAGAGAAGTAACACTGACATCAGCTCAAAAAAAAAAGGAGCCAGTCTTCTAGGCTGGAGTGAAGTCACTGACTAGTGTCTGTCCAGAAGGCAAATTACAATAAAACATGATACACAGAAGAATTAAAGTAGCTGTTAATTTTAGATGTCTCTAAGTTTTAGTTATGAGAAATAACTTAATTAACTTCAGTAGAATTACAGGGTAGAAAAGAACAGCTGTTCTCCTGGTCTGATGGGATTCAGAATGTACCTTTTATAATGTTAGAGTGGAACATTTGGGAATTTTAAACAAAAAAAGAGGGCTAACAGGAATAAGGGCTATAAGGATGCTTTCAACATACAGGCCCAAATCCTGCTTGTGATAGCCTTTTTCCCATATTTGCTTTTAATCCAAGAGACAGTGAAAACTTGATTCAGCCTCTGGAGAAAAATAGGGTTAGTCTCAAAGCTGTTTTGTCTTCTAGTGATTGTTAACAGCTCAGTAAAATAAGTCTTTGCTTGTCCCAGTAAATGGGCTGTCAGGATTGGGGAAGTGACTGGCACATATTTGCCTGGGAACAGTTATCAGCATGTGAAAGACTTCTTCCACGTTCAAAATGAGGGAACAAAAACTCATTCTACAGAAATACCTCTGCTACTTGCAGGTTTGTATGGCTTCTCAGACAGACTTCAGCAACACTTTGATGTGAAAGAGAGAGAGAGAAAACTCAACACACATTGAGAAACAGGCTGAAAGTAAAGCTATCAGAGAGAGCCTTCCAGAGACCATTTTACAGAAAGAGTGTAATAGCAATGGTTCAGGAAGTGAATTGCGCTTTTACAATATAGCAATAAAAACACCATTAGCAACTGGCTCTGGGAGTGCTAAACTGAGACACATTAAATTGACAGCTTAATATTTGTGATTTCTGGATATGAAATACTCAGTCCGTTACAAATTCTTTCATGTTGCAACCATGAGCAAAGGTAGTTCAGTGCATAAAGAAAAGTTTCGAGTGTATTTACTAGCATAAGCATTGCCCAATATTGCAACCATTAAAACCTAAACAATAAGCATGTGAAAGGCAAGATCTGAGCATTTCAGATAGAGTAATGCTACAGCAGAAATGCTGGGTTTTGACAGTGACCTGAAACACATGGCTCTCTCAGGATCTGGATTTAGCTATGTGGAGTGTTTAGTGTGAACTTCACCTGAAGTTTTAATCCATACTGACTGCAACAGCCTGTAGTAGCTATGCCTGCACTGCTAGAAGAAGGACCTGGCCCATGTTTGTTGCATAAACAAAGGTAATTGCAAAACACTGTCAGAAAGCTACATAATACGTAACGTAATATTTCATACATAGCACAAAGATGTTGGGACCATCTCCGTATTGTATGTCACTGTGCTTTATATTCCTGGGAAAACTGTCAGAAAGGCATAGACAGGAGAGCACTGCAACAAGGAAACTGGGAATGCAGATAGGAAATTTCTCCTCAGATCCAGCCATCTGTACCAGTGCAGTTGTAGGCTTAGCCAAAGATTCCAAACACACTGGACATACACTCTTCTAAGGTTTTAGATCAAGTATGAAAAAAAAACCCGATCAAAAAACCGGCACTGCTTTTTTGTAGCATGTATTTGTGAGTGCTCGTTTTGCTGTGTGAATTGAGTAGCATCTTTCCTCAACATATTAGCATAAAATGCCTGACAATAAAACAAAAGATAGAATCAGGACCTTTTGAACAGTGATGAATGAGTCTCTGATGTTAACTTCAGAAATACAATAACTTTTTTAAAGCATCACATCCAAAGAGAGCTGACTTAAAGGAGAATTTTAAATTAAAAAACCCCAAAACAACCACCCCCCAAAAAAAACAAACCAAAAAACCTCTGGCAAGGTAGTAAGCAGTAAAATTAGTTAAATTGGAAAATATTTGCTTTTTCATCCCCACAATTCCTCACTCAAAATAATAGCCTTTGGTTCACAACTGCCTTCTTCAAGCCTAGGATCCAACTGAGAGTCAAGTAGCTAGTACTCAAGAGATGTTACTGTGAGATATAGCTTGCATTGCACAAAGATTTAAAAACAACAAAAAAGAGAACCCATAAAACTTTTAATAATTTGATAGCCTTGTAAAAGCTTTCTATAGAAATTAACTTTAGGACTTTAGCATTTATTTTCTCATAACAAGGGTGAATCGATTATTGAATGGTCGAATGCACACAGTGCATATTGATCTGTTCATGCGTAGCAGCTTTCTCCCAGCAGGCACCTTGCTGCCTGTAACATATTTTAAATAGGATTACTACTCATTAAATTACAATGACCTGGAGCAATGGTCAACAAAAACGAAATTGCCTCAGTTCATCATGGTTTGGATCACTGCCATTACATTTCAGTGGCTGGGTTTCCCTAGAGGAAATAGACCTGAAGAACATATATGGTTGAATGCTTCAACTTCTTGGATTTAATCAAGTAAAACAAAAAATTTCATACTTTTATGTGAAGATAAAGAAATGCAAGGAATACTATATTGTAGTTTTAGGGCATTTAAAAACTTGGTTTAGATTAAAATATAACAATGTCTAGCTGATGTGATGCACAGGGTCTGTGCTGTGCACTGCTACATTGGCTTCTGCACACGGGGGACTTTATTTTGATTTCAGGCACTGCTTTTCTTAAATCAGGCCAGGATGTTCCATCTAGACTGTTAGATCACACCTGTGTTTCTTAATTTTAGATATGAACACAGAAAAAAAGACATAGATGTCAAATTAAATATACAGGCACCATATCAAACCATTCACAGTAGTTTTCCAGTTTCGGGACTGAGTGCGAAATCAGGTGTTCAGGAAAATGATTTGAAGAACTTGGTCTGGCAGAGGGTGTCCCTACCCATGACAGAGGTATTGAAACCACATGAACTTTAAGGTCCCTTTCAGCACAGACCATTCTGTGGTTCTTCTACGAAACTAATGTTGTAAATATCAAGTAAAAATCAAACGAACTGAGTTTACAGTTACAGCTTGCTCAAAATGCAGTTTCAGTAAATTTGCTATAAATTTATGTTTACAAAGCAGTAAGGGAATTCTTTACAGAGTACAAAAACTCCAAGTGGTACATCATCAACTATATTTACTTTGGTGCACTATTCTATCTTTTGGTGTTCCAAACAAATATGAATATAGCTTGGCAGCTGGAATTCATCAATAGTTAGGAGTGGTGCTTTTGTTAAACTGACATACGTTGGATTTAGTGATTTCATTTAACACAGATGATAGTAGTTTACAGTTTTGTTGAGAAATGGTATAGACATATTTCCTCAGAGTGACTTCTGTAGTGGAGATAAATTCCATGGTCATTTATGAATGAGTAACAATGTTTGAGGGAAAACATTCTGATTTGGATGGACTGAAGAAAGTAAATCTTATACATGACGGTGCCTGAGTTGTGTCCAAAATTCCAGTGATCTTTAATCTTTGATAAACAATATTAGATTGTAAGTCATAATTTAATGAAGTCAGCATTTATTATCAGACCTGGTGAAAATCCTGGATGTACTCCATGTTCCACCATATGACGCCTGGTGGAAACCTCAGCTGATAATGAAAAGAAGATTATGTAGTGAAAGAGAAAAAAAACCACGGAGAACTCCAAGCTGGTTGATTTTATAAATTTTACAAACCTGCATGCAAAATTTTCACTGATTTAGGAATTTTCAGTCTTTTGCCACAGCTTCTGAAGATATGAAGCTTTTTTTGTTTTCAATGGAGCAAATACTAGAGAACAGAGAGATTCTGACAGACATCCATCAAATATTCCTGTTAAATATGACACAAGTTTTTTGGCTCTCCCTTTTGCTGGGTCTTGTGTTCATACAGCAAGATAACAAATTGGGTCACATCCCTGAAAAATAACCTGAGAGTTATTAAACTTATGTGTATGTTTCATTACATGTATTCATAAATACTAGTGCAGGCACAAGGGAGATAGATAGGAATATGCATCTGGAGCATCACATGGAATTGCATTGTAGTTTTCTTTCTATCCTGTTGCATTACTAAAAGCGATTCGATTTCCTCTGAATTACCCAGTGGATGTTTTCCAAAGTACTAAGCTTGTAATAAGGGAGCTTTTGAAAATGTTTTTTTGTAGAGTTTGTACTTTTAAAAATGTATTTGCTTTTTTTTCTAGACAGTTTTTAAGGCACAATAATATTCACCATGTCACTGTTTTAGCAGAGTACAATTCAAATATAACAAATCCAGAGCGTGTATACTTTTCTGGTTTTAGTGGCTGCTAACCTGTGTTACCTAAGAGTTTGCACTGAGTTACACTTTATGACACCATATTCAGTGTTGGTACTTTTGTATAGAGCTGATTTTTTCTGTTTACAAAATGTAAACTAGCTTTTCTCCAAATGAGTGTGTGCACAGAATTTGCACATAAGGACGAAGTGTGGAGTAGCTAATGTATGCAGTTCACTCCTTTGTATGCGACTTTTCATGTGCCCTATATTTGCAGATGGTAACAGCTCCAGATAGGCAGAATTTAATAGGAATATGGATTCTTCCTCATACAGTATCCTTATCTAAGATACGCTGAAATACAATGATAGATGGATTGAATAGGCAGACATCTGGATTAAATCTGGAGTGTTTCATCCACATCTATAAAAAAGAACAAAGTCAAGATTACACAATTTAAATTACTCAAAAAAAAAAAAAAAAAGCTTCTTCAAGAGCCAGGGTAACATTTGAAATATTTGCCTTAATGTAGGTTTGGGCATGATATTTGTGCCACATTTAGCAGTTAGGCTGTTAGGGTCTTGCTTCATTTGTAATAGCATCTGTAAATTTCTAGGGGTCCTGTGTTTCAAGCTGTCACTTGAAACTCCACCACTAAAAGGGTGGAGTTAATGTCCTCTGTAACAAAGGAGAAGCTCATGGATCTCTACAAGAGATTTTTTGACATAAAGGACCATGAGCTTGTTTCATGTTTTCTGAACAGAAATTAATTGACAGAAGGTGAATTATTGCATTTTATGCTCAGACCAGTATAAATGTCTCATCTTCTTATTATGATCAAACCATTATCTGATTTTCATCTAATTTCTCCAGTGGCTGTTAGCTGTTATCATACTGAGTCCTCCTCATTCCTTCTCCTTACAATGGAGACTAAACAGACATGGTAGTCTTTCTCTCTCTCAGTGCTCCCAGGACACACACATACTTTCTTGGACGATTGATTGAACTGGAAGCTTTCACTCTTTTCCAATTAGCCCAATAATAAGTTATCTCTGAATTTTTAAAGAATAAAATAATTGTCTAATTTTCAAGTTATTTTTAAAGACAGACAGAAACTCAAAGTTATTTACAAAGATAGTGGTACTGTCACCCTTTATAACAGGAATCCAGTGATCGAACCTTGGAATCTTGGAGCCCAGATACAAATTCTCTTTACACTGAGATGAGAAAGAATCTGATCTGTATAGACAACACTCTTCGTGCTAAGGTAAGAATTATAAAAAAACCTCTTACCTAGGGTGTGCTGAAGAGGTTCTGTGTATCGTTATGTGATCACCATAATGACTATCTTTCTGACAAATAGATGTTTTATCAATGTTTAAACTATTGATTTACTTTCACACAAAGACTTGAAGTTAAAGTTTGATTGAGGAACAAAGTTTGCAGGTAACCATGCCCCTTTTAATAAATAGAACCTTTTCCATGAAAGTACATTCTGTTCCATACTGGCACTAAGCATTTCCCTGGGATTTACTAGCCACTTCTGTAAAATTAACACATAACTTTTGTTGACTGTGTTTTCTAAACCAGTTTTGAAACATAAGTTCAAACAATAATGGACATTTCCCAGTTTTAGTGAAAATGAGTTTGAATTTACCCAATGTTGTGGTTCAGCCCCATCTGGCAGCTGAGCATCACACAGCTGCTCACTCAGCCCTCCCTGCCCAGTGGGATGGGGAGGAGGATCAGAAGAAAAAGGTAAAGCTCATGAGTTGGGATAAAGTCAGTTTACTGGGACAGGAAAGGGGGAGGAAAATAACAACAGGACTTAGAATATGCAAAACAGGTGATACACAGTGCAATTTCTCACCTAATTGACACCTAGCCTATTCCCAAACAGCTGCTCCTTCTTGCTGGCCAGCTTGCTTTATACACTGAGCATGATGTCTTATCGTGTGGAATACCCCTTTGGGTAGTTTGGGTTGCCTGTCCTGGCTGTGTCCCCTCCCAGGTAATGTGAAAATTAACTCTACCCTAGCTGAAAAAGAGGACACACAAATCTATTACTAGCTGTTTTTTACTATTCATGTGAATGACTGATGATTACACAGGGAGTATCAGTCTCCTTGCAATCACATCTTCACCAGCTTATGTGGTATACACCTGTGCCTTGTTGACAATACAACTGGTATTTTGCCACACATGAAATTGCTCTTACAACTCATGAAGTAGGTTTATGTCAATTTGGCCTTTCAGCTGATGCTGGGTGTTTCCTAATGAATTCTTTCAATTTTTACACTTCAAAATTGCTTTTGCTTTCACTGTCATAATTTAACTTGACTGGTCCAAATCCACATGTCATGGATAATGCAGACATAATGCCATTAGTTGCATCTAATAAAAAGGTTTCTGGAAAGTGGGATGATTTGCCCAGTGAGATTGAATTCAAACTAATTACCTACTGTTATTCTCTAGACAAGCAGTCAGTAGCATAGTTTTGAAAAACAACAGGAGAGCTGCCATCATTTCCAGTCTGCATTGCATTTATTTCAAGATGGGGGATTTGGGTGCTAGCTGACTTCATGGCTGAGATCCACAGCAATTTCATGTAACAGATGATGTCCTGATTTTCACTTTTATTTCTACTTTGCTACATAGCTTGAAGGCTTCATTTTAAATAGGGATTCTTAACAGTTGTTTAAGGCTTTGATTTTAATAACAGCAAAGCATTAATGTAATTTCACCTTCTGTGCTTATTGGCTGTTTTTAGTTTTTGTAGAGCCATTTCTTTTAGTTACAGTGAAGCCTAAGGTTTGTTTTGCATGTGCACTCTGAAAATGCTGCTATTCCTGTCCTACCCCAGTCTTGCTACAGAATATGGGACTTAAGTGTAGAAGTTTGAGAATTACAGATGTAAAACACTGAGTACAAAGTAAAACATTATCACACACTTTTACATATAAATGAACAGAAAAATAGAGACAGAAACTGGCAGCTTATGAGAATAAATATACTAATATTTAGTATATTATAATAGATAATATGTAATGTTATAATGATATGTAATATATAATAACTAATATTGACTTTATAATTTTCATATTTGGTCATTTACATAAGAAGCAGTCAGCTTTGATCTATTTCTCTCTTCTGCTGAGAAAAACAGGCTAATATTTGAAGTCCCGTGTAAATGTCCCAACCACTAAATGATTTGAAAGTTTGTCTGCTGAATTGATGAAGATCTTTGAATAGGAATAGGCAACTCTGTTTTAAAAGTCTTGCTTATAGTGGAAGAAAACAGCTCTGAAATCATAGAGTTTAGAAAAATTAAGATTGAGGAAAGTTTTCCTCTACATTTTCCTATGTGGCAGTTGAGATATAGTCATGTTCAATGTATTAACTCAATTGTTTTGACTCCCTAGTTTTGGATTTAATTTTGGGGCACCTGATCCTCAAGGTTCACTGCAAAGAGGGTGCAGAAAATTTGATACAGTTTAATGGATTTCACTTTGGGCCAGAGAACCTGAAAGTTAGGTGTCATGGTACATATGCTGAAGGTGTGTATGTCATTCCTTGAACCTAGTCTGACCTAATTTTCATCATGTCAAAATGACTAATCTGACAACAACTGATATGTAGCAGTATCTTCCAAAGCATAGCAGTGCAAAGATTTAGCAGTGAATGGAAAAATTCCACTAAAAACTTTGAAACATGCTGCTAGAGAGGCTATACAGAGAGCATTTGCTGTCAGTTATTTCTGAAGTACCATTTATGATTTATCACCAGTTCCTTCTTTTTCCTGTTTGCAAAATACTGCTAAGCTGAAGGGGCTTTTGTCACTTCCAATACTGATTACTGAGACGCTTCTCTCTCTCACTCTTTCTTATTTTTTAGAGGGAGACTAACATACCATTTCATAGGCTTTAGTTAGAGTGAAACACTGCAGCAGGGACAGTAAATCAAAACTACACATGGCTTGTCCCCTTCATTTCTTATGCTGGCTGACAGTTCAGTGACACACAGATTTTGAGTTTTGCTGCTCTCTATAAAACATCCTTCCCCTGTTACATGTTGGTGGCTTTCTTTTGCCTGAGGATGAGCAGATGCCTCACAGCTTGTTGTTTTAGATGAAGTTAGATTTTGGGCCCCACTGGTGTCCTCTGTCAGCCTGGAAAGGTTGTTTTTGTTTTAGATCTAGGGTGACTGGTTTCTTATCTAACAGAGATTTTGAAAAACTTAGATTGCCTGTTAGTGTACTACAATGAAATATCTCCCCTTTGAAATATCTCAGAAACACCACACCGTGGCATGTGTTGTATCCTATTAGTATAGCGATTACTGACTGATGATACTTTGCTGTGTATTGTTAAACTGTTTAGTGGATTACATTCCAATTTCTTTCCTTCTGAGGCTTTATGTGTCAATTGAGGGGGTTTTTGTTGGTTTTTTTTGGGTTTATTTCTGTTGCAAAATTCATATGTGTTGAAGCACCCAGCAGGTAATCAACAGTTTTGATTCCTCTTTTATCTTAAAATAATAATTAAAACCCCTACACCCCCCAGTTTTGATATGGACAAAATCTGCTTTTTTGACTTGTAGGTTGATGAATAATCAAAACTGAAGTAATTTTATTTGCCCATTTTTCCACCCTATGTTTCATTTTAACTTCAGTGGATATTCTTGCTCTTTCACTGTGGTGTTTTTTTTGACATTTTGGAGATTTTTATGGTAAAACAGCAATGTTTTCCAGTCACTTCACTACAGTGACATCAATCCTTGCAAATGGGACAGTGGCAGAGAACATTTGCAGTTATTGGAAATCATCTGCCTACACTTTTAAACTATTAGAATGTCATGCATTTAGCTTTACTACTCAGAATTCAGCCAGGTACTTCAGGCTACTGTTCCAGAATTAACATAATGTAGGAACAGCTCCTGGTCACTTGCATATGGTCACTCTGTAGTGAAAGCTTGAGAGTATTGATAATGCACATTGGATGTTATGTGCTGTTGGCCTAATGTCAGAGGCCAGTTATGGGCAACTTTAATTTAATTCTATTTCAACAGGTCAGTTGTATGACAAAAATAATTCTGTTAGCAGACAGAAATCTGTGTCTTATTTCAAGGTTTTATGTTCAAATTTTTTTCCAAGTGAGTACTGCTGAAAGCCAAATAATCTATTTGTCAGAATAACATATAATGTAGTGTAAAGCAGAACACACAGCCTGAGAAACTCATGGAACCTTGATTTCAGGCTCTTAATTATTTTTTTAATGTAATATAGACCCCAAATTCAACAGGTAGTTCCTGAGAAAACATAAGGTAGAGTGAGTCATGTAGCAAAGACAGAATGATGCCACAGCTACCCCACATTTTTCAGCCAAGATTTTGTCCTTTTCATCAAAGATACTTAATTTCTTCTAATTGATGATGAGGTAATAAATATCTGGGAAATTAAATAGTTCTTTTTTCAGGGGACTTATTCACCTGCCTCTGCTGGCAGAACTCTACTAGAAAAAAAGAGCAACTTGACCGGCAGTTTAGAAATGCTTCTAAATCTAACATTCCTTCAGAGTGTTTTAACATCCAGTGTGTGGTTTAAAGCAGCTGCAGTGAATATATTGAATCTAGCCTTAAAAAAGGAGTGCTTTAAAAATTGGTAACATAAACTTTCGATCTATATGTGTTTATTTCAGAAACCAAATTTTTTATGTCGCTTTCTGTGGCATAGACTCTTGTAGTATAGTTATTTGCTGCTGTTGATTGGTTTAGATTCTGCTGCCTTTTGGATTCATGGAATATCATATTTTGATTCTGGCTATTTTGTATTCCAAGTATTACTTTTCTTACTTATGCAGTACTGACTGTATAGAAGAAACACTCTGCTTTGCCACAGTTTGTTCCTGGCTTCTGCTTTAGGTCCTCTGTGCCAGCTACTTGGATAGGACTCCCAGAAGGTATTTAACAGCTGCTTTTGCTACTGCTACTCGGCAGGCTACAGCTCTGAGCCATACCTCGCTGAAGATAACTATGTGTTGGGATTATAAATTAGTGCCTGCTATATAAATAAGTGGGTGCTACAGCACTGCTGCATGCATTATGACAATTCAAGTAGCTGAATTTTCTTAAATGACGTCAAAGGGATACCGTAATAAGAGGACTATATAATGCTATAATGTTTGTTCCTGCAATTTTGTGGGAAAATGTTATGTGATGTTCTCAGCTGAACTGAGTATGTGAAAGACTGATACTGAAAATTGAAGAGTTGGGCTGTAGAAGTGTAAGCTCGGTAGAGCTTCACAGATGAAATGAAGTTTGGCTGAGCATCATAATTCTCTTGCAAACTTTCTATCTTAAGAAAAAAAATTACACATTTAACTTTTGTAGGAAACTGTCACTTGCTACACTGCCAAAAGTGACCTGTTGTATAAAAACACATCTCCTGGAACACGCCCACCCTTTGAGCAGTGTGTATTCCCAAATTAAAAATCCTGCTTTGATATGAATTTATGAAAAATAATGACCATATGGATGCCACCACACAATTAAGGTCTTTCTGTGGTTCATAAAAGATTTCCAGTCAAACAGTGGGAGCAACGTCATGTTCCAAACATGTTTAATAATCTCTCTACGCTTAAGCTGTATATATATGGCTGATCTAGATGTAAGTTTTTGTGCCTGACCTTGTATCTGCCTTTTCTCTTGTATGCTTTTTTTTTCCTGCCTGTCAAAGCCTTTTAAAAATAATTTTTTATAGCAATTTTCCTTCTATTTTTAGTTCTGTTATTTTTCTGATGAATTAATGCACTGCAACTTATCAGATCAGTGTTTAATGAGTGATGGGTGGAGTTCTAAGGAAATGGTGGAAGAATGCAGCAACAAAAACATGCAGACTGGACAGCAAAAGCCAGCAGTTATATCAGTATACAATGGATGCCAGAGAGGCCTAACTTTAGATAGCTAGAATATTTGATACATTAATTATTCCAGGGATTGCAGTCTTGCTACCTTGCCATCTGTGATCCCTTAATAATAGGCGCCTTATTAATGTATCACAAGGGAACAATTTGTATTGTATAAATCTCTTTTTATTTTTCCTTGTCCAGGAACATTAAGACATTGTTCCACTATGCTCAGTCTTGAATAAAAGTAATTTTCAAATAACTTGTATTAAGGACCCCCCCCCCCCCCCCCCGAAAAATATTATTATTATTTGTTTGTGTGAGAAATGACATAAGCAGAGCCTGACAGGAAAAGGTTGGGATTCTGGCTGCCATTTTTTCCTTTCTGTAGCAGACAGGATGTGTGTGTATTTATGTCTGTGTTTCTGTATTTGTGTGAAAGCTATTAGGTAAATATTCCTTGTTTTTCATTGGAGGCTTTCAAAGGGAAAACAAACCACTGAACTTTGGGAACCAGTTTATCAAACTCTGCTATCTGTAATGCCCCATAGGTTGCTTGGCAGATTGGAGGTTACAATTTTATCTTAAGGAAGCACAGAAATGAATGTTAGGAAATTTGGTTCTACTCCAGGTTATTTTTCAAACCTATTGTGTGACCTGGCAACTACACCGCTTTACCTTTTTGTGGCTTCCTAACCCTTTGCATATCAGATCTTTATTATTTCTTGAATGATCACAGTAGACTAGTACCATGTAAATTTCCACAAGTCTACAGACCCTTCTTTCCATGGATAACTGTTATCCACATGAAGATTCCTTAGTTAACTTTCCCTGCCTTGAGTTCTTAAAGCCAACCTGAGAGATTTCCTTTTGCTATTCAGAGACATGATTCCAGTCTCTGCCACGTACATGCCCTGTTGCCACTTTGGGATCTGCAGAGGTTAATTTAGGTTGTAATCTGAAGACAGTGTAATTGCACAGGACTAGATCTACATAAAGAATGAGAGTAATAGAGATATCATTTGTGTTCCCAGCCCGAATATAAATATAAAACCAATTATGTAGTTGCATAAATGAATCTTTGTCATTGCTGCCACAGTGGACTCTCGTTTAAGTATCACATTATGGGCAGGGTACTGCAATATCTGAGGATGTGAGCAAACTCAAAATTATATAGGCCCCCACCCCCCTTTTTTTTTTAAAACTCAGTTTAATCAGGCTTCAACCCAAGAGAGGAAAGTGCTTGCAGAACTCTGTGCTTACATGCATTGATTTACTTTAATAGAGAAAGGGAGATACTGCTTGAAGATAAGTAGTACATATAGTGCATCACCAGTGGAAAAGAGTAGATCTGACTTACATCTTCTCTGAACAAGTGCATGTACTAATATTTGCAACAAAAATAACAGATCTTGTTTTCCCAGAGCTTCTCATCCAAGTCTGGCATGTATTTAGTGAAGGAAAAATCTTGTGTGCTTTTTTCTGATCAGGGTTATTGTTTTGGAGCTGAGTAACTAATTAGAACAGTACATTAATGGATTCTAATCCAGACCATATTTTCACCTCTAGTGGTAGGACAGTTTTTTTCTTAAAAAGACCTTTTGTTTTTTCCTCATGGGATTTGGATGTATCTTTTTGTTAGCCAGGTCTCTAGATGATGCTGGGCAGTGCACGAGAAAGACCTTTTTTGGAGCTCCTTTTTGTAGCATCAGATTGTTAGAAAATGAGGATTGGTATATCCTAGTGCTAAAAGATATGTGTATACAACATCTGCAGCTGCCTTATATGGAAAATGTCCTTAATTGTGCCTATTTTTAAAAATAAAATAATAGTTTCATATTTGGAATGTACAGAACCTTTGTCTAGGTTATTTATGGGATAAGGTGGTGATACACGAAGCAATTCATTGTGGTCATCATAACAGTCAAAATATTAGGGAAATTCAGAAAAAGTAAGAGTTTTATAACCTTAGTCAAACTTAAAAAAATAGAGAATACTTCGCAGCACCTGTCTTGCTGGCATTAAACATGAGAAAGAGGTGGAGGCATAATAAGGGAAGTGGATGTGGGAGACACACTCTGGAGAAAGTGACATAAATGTATAAGGAATTTCCCTGCTGCTAAACCTGTTCAGTTTTTGAGGTAAAACCTCCAACCCTTTGTTTTATCAGACCAATATCTGATGAATTTTCCCACGAAAAGTAATTTTCTGGTTTTCATAATACAGTAAAATCTACTATATAGTTTAACATTTTCTGCTAAAATATATTAAAGACTTTGATTTTTAAAGTATTTACAAAAAGAACAAAAACTAAACCCAAAGTAAAATAATCAGAGATTGCTTTGAATAAAAGAATTCATTAATCAGTTTCTCTGACTGGAGGTTTCTGGATAAGTGCCTGACGTACTCTTAATTATAAAGTTTCAAAATTATGTCCACCAAGGTCCAGGAAAGCTTTTGAATAACCCTTTATACTAGGCAAAATGCCAGCCAGCCTTTGCTCTAATTGTACTGGCTTTTGTTGCAGTGATTCACGCTCTGTATTCTCAAGGGAATGGATAACACAAAGCTATATAATTTGTTAAAATCTGTCACAGGTCATTAGTGTTTCATCTTGTAGTTGATCAGTGATCTAATGTGGTTGGGCTGACCTTGGATGGTTGCCAGACTTCCCACCCAGCCACTCTATCTTATTTCACCTCCTTAGTGAGTGGGAAGAATGAAAGATGGAAACCTCACTTACCATTGGGCACAAGGGACTCAACTTGGGTAAATTAATTTACTTTATTGCCAATTAAAAATAGAAAGGGATGATAAGAAACAAAGACAAAACCTAAAATACTTTCCCTCCTGTCCCCACTCTTCTTCCTAGGCTCAACCTTGGCCCTTCATTCTTGACTCCTCCAACTCCTTCCTCCAAACAATTCATCGGGGGTGAAGGAAAAATAGGAGTTGTGGTCAGTCCATAACAATTCCTTTCTGATGTGCCTTTCCTCTCACTTCCTTCTCTACTCAAGTGTGGGGGTATCTCCCATGGGATACAGTCCTTGATGAACTGCTTCAACATGTGTTCATCTTCAAGACCTCCTCCAGCGTGGGTCCCTTCCACAGTGTGCAGTCCCTTCAGGAACAGACTGCTCCAACTTGCGTTCCCCAAAGGCAACAATTCCTGCTAGAAAACCTGCTGCTGTGCAGGCATTTCTGCACAGGCCACGAGGTCCTGCCAGGAGCCTGTTCCTGCAGGGACTTTCCACAGATGCAGTGAAGACATCTGTTCCAGCATAGTCCTCCATGTTTCATCATGGTCTTCTCTGTTGGCTGCAGGTGGGTCCCTGTTCTAGCACCTGGAGAACCTCCTCCCTCACTAACCTTGGTGTCTGCAGTGCTTCTCACACCTGAATTTTCTCAGTCCTCTCTCTCACACTCTGATGTGCAGCCTGTTTTTTAAAAAAGCATAAACATACTTTCTCAGAACTGGCACTGCCTTAGCTGCAGGCCTCAGCTGTGCCCTGTGGTGGGTCCGTTTGAACCAGTGGGAAGCAGATGAGCCTGGCATGGGGCAGCCCACGCTGCTGGTGGACAAACAGTTAACAACAGAGATCACTTCTGCAACTAGCATTAGTAAGCCTTTTTACAGACAGTCTTAGTGAAAAAGTTGAGGACTGAATGGGAAATGGACAGTGATTTGCCTATCTGTCCTTGAAGTCAATCCTGCAGGTAAGTCTGTTTATTGGTTAAAAATGTTGGCAAAGCAGTGTGCAGGCAAGGGCAATACCAGAGTCTTGCATTACCTTGCTCCCTGGGGAAAAATGGTCATTTCAGTCGTTAGGGTTCTTCACATGACAAGTCATATAAAACAGTAACATCTGTTACATTATTATTTTGTTCTCAAGGCATATTTGCATCTTGTGCCCTCTGAGGGTGAAAATAAGCTGTTTGAAAGTTGGACCTTCTAGCCTAAGATAGTAATTTTGCTGTGATCTCTAGAAAAAGAGTCACCTCCAAGAGTATTTCACTCTACGTGAAGGTAGAAATCTAAGAGAGGTGAGATGGAGGGTAAATAATTCATTTAGATTATGGGCACTAGCTTCTTGATGTCTAAAGAAAGGTGTGCTGAACATTGATTTAGTCTTTTGTTTGGAATAAGCCAGATGCATAGAGTCCATATATCGTTAGGATATTTAAAAACTCTTTGAAAGAAAAATTTTTGTCTGAAGATTGTGGCAACGTTGAAAATATGGATATGGTCCTCCAGGACCTCAGGTAGAGTCCCAGATATTATGACAAATGCTTCTTCATGGCTTTTTTTTATATATATAGTGTCTGATATTTAAATATATTTCCTTTTCTCTATGCCAATATTCATTTCTCAACAAAATCTTCTTGTGAATCCTATTCCAAAGTCCCTTAAATCAGTACAGTGTCTGACTTTCTAGTTTCTTTTAGTTTTGCCAGTGTGGTGGTTTGATCCTGGCTGGAGGCCACATGCCCACCAAATTGCTCTATCACTTCCCTTTTCAGCTGGACAGGAGAGAAAATATATATATTGTGAGGGTTAGGAGCTGTGATAAGGGCAGGGAAAGATCATTCTGCAATCAGTGTCACGGGCAAAACAGACTCAATAAGGAATAAAAAACCCCAAACATCTGATTTATTACACTACACATACCTGATGAAACCAGAGTTGTATAAAGAGACATAAACCTAGATCTTAAAGCATGTCCCCCACCCTTCCTTTCTTTGCAGACTTAACTTTATTCATGATTTCTCTCCCATCCATGCTACCACCAAGGTAGCATGGGGGGCAGAATGGGGAATGGGGGTTCAGTCGGTTCCTCACAAGTTGTTTTCTTTTTTAGTGGGAAGGACATTCCTCACACTCTTCACCTGCTGCAGTATGGGGTCCCACCCAGGGGGGACAGTTTTCCATTAACTTCTCCAACATGAGTCCTTTTCCATGAGGCTTCAGCTCTTCACCAACTGCCCCAGTGTGGTTCACTTCTATGGGGTACCAACCTTCAGGTCCGTACTGCTCTAGCCTTGTCCCCCATGGAGTCATAAGTCCCCCCAGCAAACATGCTCCAGTGTGGGCCCCTCTCCATGGGCTGCAGGTCATGCCAGGAGTTTGATCCAATGAGGGTCACAGTGTCTTCTATATGTATCTGCACACTCCAGCACAGGGTCTCTGCTCTCCATCATCTTCGATGGGCTGCAGGGGGACAACCCACTCCACCATGGTCTCCTCCACTGGCTGCAGAGGAATCTTTCTGGTGCCTGGAGCACATATTCCCCCTCCCTCCTTCACTGGCCTTGGTGTCTGCACAGTTTCTTACATCTTCTCACTCCCTTCTCTGGTGGCAGAAAGCAGCTGCTTGCATTTTTTTTCTCCCAGATGTTATTCCCAGAGGTGCTGTGACCATCACTGATGGGCTCGGACTTGGTCAGCAGCAACTCCATCCTTGAGTTGGCTGGTGTTTCCCCTGTTGGGCCTACAGAAAGCTTCTAGCTGCTTCTTGCAAAACCCACCCCTGCAGCTCCCCCTCCTCCACATCCATTCATGGAGTGAAGTCCCAGATAAATTTTCTAAGTATTTCTATCACTTCAGCACTCAGAGAGCATGCAAAATGTTATGCCTTTTCTGGCACAGATTAATGTCAATATAAACAAGTCTCACACAGCTTCTTTTAAATTTTTTTGTGCTGTGATTAATTTTAAAAACATGACCTCATGTATAGTATATAGCAAGTTTTGTTGTCTGCATAGCAAACATCGGTGTATGGTTATAAGGCATTTCAGGGGCATCATTGTCAGCATTTGTAAGAATTTCACTTATATTTGATGCTGGGTCTTTGTCTCTGTAAAGATTTTGCCTTATGCTTACTGCCATTCCTCATGTATTCCCCAATTAATTTCTGTAATAAAATGTTGATGCGTATTTAATTAAACTGTTTATAAAAGCCTATGAATAATACCATTAAAAAGCATACTTTTTATCATTAAATTATTATTTTAAGGAAGTTTAACAGCATCCCCAATACCTAGGACTGCTATTGCGTGAAGCAGTGAGCACAGATAAGCCAGACTGTCATTGTTTAATGTATTTACAGTACGATACCAAGGTGCTTTGAGCAGTTTTTCATGCTGTAGAGAGTAGAGTCCAAAATTCATATATTGTAATGTAGGTATTTACAGGGTTAGCGTTGTGTGATTCTTTCTAGTAGTTTGAAACCATCTACCATAAGAGAGAGCACGTATGTGTGTCTGTGTTTGAAAGTGTGTGTGTGTGTGTGTGTGAAAATAAGCTATAAGTGGTAATTTGTCAAGGCTTTTATAGAGAAGAACAATATAAATTATCTTCTAGAGCAGAATGTGTCCTAGCAGAGGTGAATAATAAAGCAGATGTGTAGTTTTTTACTCTGTAGCTAAAACTGTTGCAAAAAGATAGTATTTGATTCTTTACTGCTGCAAACATCTGAGTTTCAGATTCTGAAAATAAATTTTGCAAAATCCTATTACGTTCTTTAGTTTAACAGGTACAAGACATGCATAATAAAATATAGTTCAGTTCAAATAAAAGCCATGATAAAGTAGATATTTACTGAATAGGGAAAGTATTTTATAGTAGAAAAAATGAAAGTATGATATATAATAATAAAAAATGTAACCATGATTTACACACAACCCCCCCAATTTCCACCTTATTTTGCTGACTCAAAAGGGTAAGATAACACTTTGTAAACCAAAACTCCTTCTCTTCTGTCAAGGCTTTTATAAATAAACGGCATATTTATCATGTATTTTTAGCATTGCGCTTCTCACGGGAATATCTGAACAATACATGATTCTGCTTAAATAATGAAGCAATACCTGTCCAGATATTTGCAAAAAGTTAATCAGCTTCAAAATTCAACTGCATATTCACAGGTAGTTTTTGGCATTACTTTTTTCCAGTTCTGCTTTCTCATACCCTCCACAAAATTTTTGGTGATAAGCAGCAAAGAGTTGTTTCTGCTTCCATATTACTGCTTGAATCTTGTTAGAATACATTTCCCTCCTTGTAGTATAAATATGTGTATATAGGAAAGGTGTGAGAATAAAGGAAAGAGAAGTGGTAAAGTCACAGTGCAGTTGTGGACTTCTGAGTCACACTGTTCAGTATTTTTTTAATTGCAGGTTAAGTAAAGGGAGAAAATATTGTCCATAACTGAAGTTCAATGAAAATGAAAAGCCTGATATTGGAAGGATGAAATCCAATCTCAAATGATCTCAAACACAAGGGAGCAACTATTTCTTTCAGAGGAAGCTCCACTAAATTTCAATTTCTAGTGCAAAAAGAACTCTTGTTATTAAAGTAAAGCGAATACAGCTAGTTTTTAAAAGAATTAGGTAGTCTGTCTATTTTAACTTTTGGTGACCTAGGAACATTCCCTATAATATTCCCTGTAACCCTGTGGGACATCCACAGGGATATGAATCCAATATACCCTGTTATGCCTTTCCTCTGTAGTGCAGAGTGTATAACCACTGCTGTGATAAGCTGGGCTGCTCACAAAGAAGAATTTTGAAAACAGTATGTTCATAGCTCGGATCTTAAATTAACACAGAAAGATGTAGGAATTATGGAAGAATGAGCTGCTGTATAATATCCTGCAAAGTGATGAAATCTGATAAAGGGCAACATAATTAACATTGTTAGAATTGCAGAGGAAGTATCCTGTTCTACAACTTCTAACTTAATTTAGTTCCATGCATCTGTTAAGGCAACTGGATGGATTATTTATCTCAGATAGGGTACAAGTAAATAAACTGAACTTATTGTGAGAAGGCCACATAGTCAGCTTGGTATCAATCACTGGACCATTTTTGATGCTCTTTGCTCAAAGGAAGGTGATTAAAAGAAGAGAGTCTGTACTAGTAGACAGACTATATACTAGCCTCAAACAGTTCTGGCATTACTGTGACTCACTCACCTTTAGCGCACTCAGTTGAACTGTGCATACTTGCTACAGCCTGTAGTCTTGTCTTCCTTAGTATCAATTATGAAACTGAGGCAGAAATCAATGATGTTATCAGACGATAATTTCTCCTGTGAAACAGTTCTGCGATCTGGAACCTGAAAATATCTGAAAAGGAAGGCCAAGAGGAACAAAGGATGAACAAGGTTTAACAAGTAATTTAATTATGTTAACAAACATTCAGAAAAACTAAACTCAGACTTTTGAAAGTTAATCTGACATTGGTACAAACATTTACTACTCCAAATAACTTTCACTTGGCAGATTTCAGGAGGTTGGAATTAAAAAAAAAATTTTCTTGTTTTCAAATTCATTTATTCACTTTCACTTTTTCATCTAACAACTAAGAATGCTGGACTAGTAGGGCTATAAGGCTTTTTTTGAAATGACTATTGCTAATTTCAAAAGTATCTTTCAGGTGGCCAAGTGAATAATGCTGGCATCTATATACATTGAGTTGGCATTGTGTATGATTGTACTTTTCTGGTTAGATAATTGACAAAATAAACATTTGAAATGAATTTACTTGGCCTTGAAATTCTGCAAGCACTTATTTCCTTTCCTTTTTTTCTGGGTTTTTTTGCGAGTTTTTTTGAGAGAGAGGGATGGGATGGGATTTTTTCTTGTTGTTTAGCTTTGTTCTTATATATGCCAACATGGAATAAAAAGCATGAAAAAATCAGGAAAATCAGATTGCATAGCAAGACCACTAACACACATCATTACTTTTCATGGTTGAAAGTTCTGTTGGGTATGCTAGTGAATGGACCTTTTAAACTATACTTCAGTAGTCTAAGGTTTTCTTCTAAATTTCGCACCAAAAAGAACAATGTTCTGTTTAATAAGTGTCTTATCTGTGTGCATGTCACAAATAGCAGCTCAGAAGATACAAAGTAAGATATTTAGTATTTCACATCTGGCTATCCTTTGCAGCAATTGCCAGGGTGAGATTTGTATCTTACATCTACAGCAAACCAGTTCTGGATTAGGCAAAACAATTACTATGAGGGTAATCTGGCTATTTATAATCAGTAAGTATAATTAAAATATATAAAAATATATTTGTAACGTAGCTATTTAATTAGGAAAAAAGCAGCTGTTTTCTAATACATTAGAAGTAATTTCAGAAATTAAGAAAAAGTTCTAATACTTCCCAATTTTGTAAGATATCTTCAGGGCATACTAGCTATATATTATGGCCTCTATATTAGTTCATATAGCAATCTCATTTATTATATTGTCATGGAATTATGCATGTGTACATCAAAACCTGCAGACAGTGTGGAGAGCAAGTGGAACATACTTCTACCAAATTGGGTCTGCTTATTTATTGTCTGTCTATTGGGATTCCAGTCACAATATTAAACATGGCAATCTCTTCACTAAAAATGAGGAAAAAAATTTACAAATGGTCATAGATACATATGCTTGAGATACAGTAATTTTGACTTGCTCTATTGTCTGTGATGTTTCCCACTGCATTGCATCTATCATCTGTACATGTCATTTGTGTCTCTATTTCGTGATGCTGCTAGGCAAAATAGCAGACTCAAAAGTTCTTTTTTTCAATTTCTCTCTCTGTTCTCTGTTGCTCTTCCTCTTTCATGATGTCACTGTGCCTATTCTTTCTCCTTCTCATGCACTCTTTCTCCTTCTCTTTCTTGCTCAATTGCTCTCTCTGTCTTTCTCTTTGTCTTCTCTAAAAACCCTAGGCACATATACATGCACACAAGTACTTCTCCTCATTGCTTGTGTTGTCACCAACTTTAGAATTTTATGGTGTTGCTAATTGGCTCCCAAGACTATATCAAACCACTGAAAATAACAGCATGTCTGGGAATCAAATTGCAGGAGTAGCTTGACCTTCATAAAATAAAATTAGCAGTGGAGATTTTCTGGATTCAAAAGGAGGATATAGGGAGGAGGGCTGCAAATTAGCTATTAAGATGCAAAGTGAATACCCTGGTCTCACAATAGGCTGAAAAGAGATACTTGTTGCATCTTTATACTGATTTAGTTGCTTAATAAGTAATGCTAAAGTGTGGAGATTCAAAGAAAAAAATGTAATGTCAGGTTTTGTCTTTGTATGATTAAATGCAGTTGGTCAGCATTTAATATTTTCTAAATAAAGTAGGGTCAGCTGTTGTGTGTTTACCATAAATTAAACCTCATTAATTTCAGATTAAAATTTGATATTTAGTGAAAATTTCAATGAGTTTCTTTGTGCCTGCTTGGTATTCTGAAACCTCTAAAATATAAGTTAAAGAATATAACAGAATTTTAAGGGCATTCATGAAAAATTTTAAGGGCATTCCTACTGAATGTGGTAATGCTGGACTTCAGATATATTTCTAGCTGGTGTTTTGACACTGTAAGCTCTGTAGGTAAATAAATTTTTTTTAGTTCACTTTCTTCTTGCTTATTTAACTTATTTAACAAGTGTTCAACCAGAGCTCCTGAACTTAGGGTTTAAAGAGGTTTTCCATTGCCTGAAACTGCCCTGCTGATCAGGTTCAGTATATTGTTTGGCATAATTATAAAACTTTCCTAAGAAATCTAGTGTTTCTTTGCAGCATGACAACATGCAAATTCTGGAGGGCACATATTCTAAATAAACGAGTCTTTGTACTACCAGACTAAAAAATGTGTCCTTTTGGAAAGCTTCACTTTTCAAGGGTAAAAAGTTGGAACATGAACGAGACTTTGATAACCTTTCATTAGCAGGCTTGAAACATATTTGTACAAGCAACCAGTCCCACACAAGTAGATCACCATGCAGGCACTACCACGTGAGCTGGGACAGGTGGTGTTTTGGTTTTTATCAGTGGCTGCTATAACTAATGAAAGATAAAGAGCCGTGAGATGATGACTTGGCAAATCAGCAAGACATCCAAGCAAAGTTGACCTATCTAGCAGTAAGAAACCAAACATCTAAGAATCAGAATAATGAACTCACTAGAAGCAGGGAAGTTGTTCTCATGGGGTAGGGAGTGGAAGGGAATAATCAAGAAAAGACAAATAATGTAAACCTTAAAGAAGATCTCGGGGAACTATTTGTGTTCAGTACTGTTAAAATGTGAGGCCAGAGATACTATACTATGCTTTTTTTGTGTCCTCTTTTTCCAGAGGTAGCATGAAGTTCTCAGAAGAATGATTTTCAATAATATTGTTACAATGAGGAAAAAACCAACAACATTTTTAACTTAAATACTACTTATTTGTAGAGATGCATATTAGGGAAGAAAAAAAAAAGAGATGATGTCTAATGTAGACACTGATGAATTATAATGAAGAGGGAATCCATAAGCTATTTGTCTGGGTCTGCATTAAGATGACAGATAATTATCACAAAGAGTTAGGCAGCCTAGAAGCATTTTGTTATCAAGTAAGCTTAATGTTATTTGGCGATGTACCTTCTTCATGTTGAATATAGGCATTTGAAAAGACCATCAGTGTGTAATGTTTCTTCCCTATTAAGAATTAATTTTCCTATTTAACATTTTAGATTCCCTTCCCTCCTTTCCTCACTTCCTCTTCTCTCTTTCTTTTGCTTTTTTCTTTTCTCTCTCTCTTTCCCTCCTTTTCACCCCTCTTTTCATTCTAAAAATGTTTCAGCAAGAGGCCACACCACCTACCATCATGCATTCCAAATTCTTGTTGCTTATACCATAAACTAAATGCTTAATTGGTCACTTTGTGTTGTTTCACATTAGTTTAATCCAAAGGAATCACGAACCTGCTACAGCACCCTGGGATATCCAAGTTGAGTCATGACAGCAGTGAGAAGCAAAAAAGACTTTGACTCTCTTTAAGCACTACTCAACAATAACAAAAATCAATGTTGTATAACAGAAACTTCTCTATATTATCAACATCATTTCCAGCACAAATCCAAAACCTGCTCCAAGTGGAGCCTCATCTATGAGTCAGAATCTCTCCAGCGATATACCTGCTAAGGCATAGGCTTCTCCACAGTCACATTGAGATGCGCCTGTTCTGGCATGGCCTTACCCACAATCACAGTCAGTTCAGTCCCTTCCAAAATAAATGTGCCCTATCATGTGCTCATCCATGACCGCACACTTTGAGGTGCTTCAGCATGACTCCATACACGACCCAGATGCTTCAGGGTGTACCTACTGCAACATGGTCTTACCCTTCCCACAGATTCTTTGATCTGTACTTTCTCCAGTGTTGACTTATCCTTGGCTCATCATCCCTGCAGAGGCTTACCTGCTGTAGAACAGACATAACCACAGCCATAGTCACTTTGAGATACACCTACTGCAGCACAGAAATAACCATGGTCACAGATGCTTTAAGATACAGCTGCTGTGGCGCATACATAGCCATGGTCACAGATGCTTTGAGATATACCTGCTCTGGGGTGGACTTACTCATGGTCACAGATATTTTGAGGTGTCCTGCTCCCACACAGACTCATCCACAGTCACAATTCCTTCAACTTGAGTGCATAGAGGAGTTCCAGCAACACAGAAACTGCAGTGAAGCTCTGGCCATCTACCAGCCCAGACACATCACCATTGCTGTTATCAAAATGTTCCCAGGGACAGCACAGTAAGATGATAATCAGTGCAGCCCTACAGTACACAGCAAAAGCAAAAAGCAGCCAGTAACAAGCAGTAGGTTCTATTATACATGAAAGCCTGCAAGCCGAATGGCAAGCACAGGAGTCTGAATAGCTAAAGAGCAATAACATCTTAAAATTCCATCTAGCATATTCCAATAAAATCTGTTGCTATCTCAAATCCTTTGAGCCCTATGATTGGCACCAAAAAGGACTGTTGTGATATAGACCTGGCCAGCAACTAAGTACCATGCAGCTGCTTGCTTGCTCCCTCTGCCCCAGTGGGGTGGGAGAGAGAACTGGGAGAAAGAAAATGAGGCTTGTGGGATGAGATAAAGACAGTTTAATAAGTAAAGCAAAAGCCACACATACAAGCAAAGCAAGACAAGGAATCTTTTCACTACTTCTCATGACAGCCAGGTGTTTAGCCATCCTTGGGAAAGCAGGACTCCATCACATGTAATGGTTACTTGGGAAGAAAAATGGCACCATGGCTGTGGATGACAATGCTCTCCCCACCCCCTGGCTCAGTCCTTACTCTTTTCCAAGCCCCTTATAAGCTGAGCATGACATCACACAGAATAGAATATCTGTTTAGTCAGTTTGGGTCAGTTGTCTTGTCTGTGACCCCTTTCAGCTTCCTGTGCAGCCCCAGCCATCCCACTGGCAGGGAGGTGTGAGAAGTAGAAAAGACCTTGACTCAATATAAGCACTTCTCAGCTATAACAAATACATCTTTGTATGACAAGATATCTCTATATTAACAACACTGTTTCCAGGACAAATCCAAAACAAAGCCCCATGCTAGTTACTATGCTAATTACTATAAAGAAAATCAACTCCACTTCAGCTGAAACCTGGACAAACTATCGGAATGATACCTTGATGGGTACATATGTAACTCCAGAGAGACTGCTGCAAACAAAAGCTGTAATAGAGATTCATCAACCTTCAGGCAAAAAGTAGTATATGAAATAGGAAAGAAGAGTAAATAACAGGAGTCACTCATCAATGGTCTTCACATGGACATTGAGCCATTGACTGCCAATTCTTTGAATGCCACCCTGCAGCCAATTCCTTATCCACCAAGTTGTCCATCCATCAAATATGTCTTTCCAGTTTAGAGACAAGAATGTCATGTGGGACAGTGTCAGATGTTTTGCACAAATCCAGGAAGATGACATCCACCAATGCTGTACCCCTCTCTTAGAAGGCCATTAAATTTGTCAGGCAGAATTTCCCTTTAGTGAAACCATGTTGGCTGTCACAAATCACCTCCTTATTTTCCATGTGTCTTAGCATAAATTCCAGGAGGATCTGCTCCATGATCTTGACAGGCACAGAGCTGAGACTTACCAGCCTGTAGTTCCCTGCGACTTTCTTTTATCCCTTTTTAAATATGAGGGTTATGTTTCCTCTTTTCTAGTCAGTGGCAACTTTACCAGACTGCCAGTAACTTCTCAAATATGATGGATAGTGGCTTACAGACTTCATCTGCTAATTCTATCAGGATCTGCAGATGCATAGCATTAGGTCCCATGGGCTTGTACCTCTTAAGTTTCCTTAGATGGTTGTAAGCCTGATCTCCTAAAGTGGTTGGTTCTTCATTCTCCCGGTCTCTGCCTTCTGCAACTTGAGCTCTGTAGCTAGACTACTTGCCAATGAAGGCTGAGGAAATAAATTCTTTGAGTACATCAGCCTTCTCTTTTTTCTGGTTAACCTGCTGTTGTTTTCTAATGGAGATGGCTCACCTTTTCCTTAGTCTGCCATTTACCCCCTACATACCTATAGAAGCCCTTTTTGCTGTCCTTGGTATCCCTGGTCAGATGCAACTCAATTGCAAGGAGAAACTGAGTGTTAGGGCTCTTTAGGTTGGAGAAAAGAAGGGTCTGATGAGACCTTATTGCATTTTTTCAGTAATTACGGAGGGCTTATAAAGAAGTAGGAACAGAATTTTTAGTAGGGCCTGTAAAGTTAAGACAAGAGGTAATGGTTTTAAATTAGAAGAGAGTAGATTCAGATTAGGTGTGAGGAACAAATTTTTTATGTGGGTGATGAAACAGTGGAACAGGGTTCACAGAGAAGTGGTAGATGCTCCATCCCTGGAAAGAGTCAGTCGGATGGGATGGGTCTCTGAGCAGCCTGATCTAGTGGAAGATATACTTGATCATGGAGAAAGCATTTGTTTAGGTGACTTTCAAAGGTCCTTTTCAACCCAAACCGTTATGGTCCTGACTCAGTTAAGGGCCAGGAAGTAAAATCTTGTGCTTCAGGGTTTTACACAATCCTTAGTTGTTATGAAACACAGATATCTGTTAAAATATTTTCCTGTAATTTCTTTTATGTCCTCGCTGTTGACCTCAGGGTACTAAATGAAATGTGTTGCAGGCATAATCCTTTTTAGCAATGCCACCAGGTCAAAAAAAAAAAAAAGGTATAGAGCTTAAATAGAAGCTAATTAAATATTTTTCTTTCTTTTTGCTCAGGCTCTGATTCATTAAGAACAGCATCCCATTCAGGCAAATACCAGTAAATTATTTGTTTGACAGAAATCAGCTGGATTTATCTTTGAAGTTAAGCATATATTTAAAGGTTCCTGAACTGTAGTTTCAGTTCTATTTTTGACTTTTAAAAAAAATATAATTCAAGAAAGCAAGCTATGTATCAACCCCTAAATGTACAAGGAACTTAAAAATCCAGAAAAACATCCCTGCAAATGGTTGTATTTTTTGCATCCGTGGAAGGAATTGTGAAAAGATCTTTAATGTGTTAACATTTCCAGGTCATTTCTCCTTCTTACAATGTTCTGCTGTCATCATTTGGCAAGATTCAATGCCTTAATGATTTCTTCAAGTAATGCTTCTTTTCTACAAGGTTAGAGTCATCTTCTGAAAGAACTGAAATCATACTGTGCTTACAAGCTAAATAGTGCATAAAAATATTTGTAGATTAGGTGACAATAAGGGTCTAATGAACACTTAGTCAGAAATGGAATGGAGATGATCTGCAAAGAAAGACAGGCTCCCTATCTTCTGCTAATGTCATGTGGGAGTTCAGGGTGCCCAAAGGTATTGCAGAATATGCTTTTCACTAATGATCTCTAAACTACCAAGTAAATCTGTAATATAATCTACATTCATTAGCAAAGTGTAGTGCTTTAAAAGAGACTAGTCTGTTGAAATGTATTTTACAAACAATGTTCTCCGTTTAAAAGCACAGTAAATACTAGTGTCATGTCAATACTTGGTTCTTTGACTGTGATTGTTCATATAGTTATGTCAAAGAATAGGTGACAATGCCAACCTCATGATCTGAAAGCTGGGTCAATCTGTAATTGAAAAAGCACCATAAAGCAGGCAAAAACCTTCTGACTGAGACATCAGTTAACTTCACTTTCCCATTTCTATTAACAACAGCTTTCAGGCTTTACTTAAGAGAAGCGTAATTGGGAAAAATATTCTATAGCCAAATATGATACTATTGTACCTAGATAGAAGAGGCTAGTGTTAATAACAAAAAAAAAACCCCACAACAAACCCAAACAAAACTGCATTAAAAAAAAACACAAAAGAAATAATTGAAATATCAAGTCACATTGCTCTGCCAAAAGTAAGTAATTTCTGAATGTGGAAGTCATTAAATACTTATGACCATGGCAACCTTTAAAAAGCGTACATTATCACTTCAGTGTACAGCTGTCAGAACTTCAAATGACTTATCTTAGAAGATCATCCTTTCTCATATAAATTCATGTGCAAAACCAGTTTGCAGATATTGTGCTGTTCAGGCTTAATAAGGCCTTATTAAAAATCAGTTTGATGCTCTTTTTTCATGGCTTGAAACTCAGATTGTGCTATCATCTACTTCTTGAGAAAATTCTGCGCCCACAGCAATGACAGAAGAGCTTATGAACCGTCAATATCATATGACACACTGCTGTGTTTGTCTGGACACTGTGGTACCAGTGACCTCCTTCAGGTAATTAATAGATTCATAACAACAAGATTCTGAGATTTATGTAAATACAACAGCTTTAGGGGGAAAAAAAGCACCATGTTTCAAAAATACATTTCTAGAAATCAGGATGCATTCTTAGCATCTTAGTGGGAGGTCATCATCGCACACTGTAAAACACGCCTATGACTACAATCCAGTAGAGCCTGTGTTTGGAAGAATATTTCGAGTAAATTTATTTTGAAAAAAATTGTCAGAAACTAGACAGTTTCTTCTTTTACTGAAAAAAAACCAGTAACACTGCCCCCCTCCACCCCCCCCCCCCCCAATATTAACACATTTAACTGAGCCAATATATTATTAGCAATCTCATGTAATGGAAAAGTTACTTCTAAGATAGACTTATATCAAGAACTTTGAAATTGCCTTACGTGCTTTACTGAACTGTCAGTTTGTGCATTCATGCTTGAGTAGTGGCCTCTACCCCATATTTTAGTCAATGACATATGACAGCAATAAGGAAAAAAAATACTCTGACAGCTGGAGAGATGTGCAGATGAGATGTTTGAACATAAAATACAGTCTATCTTATCTTTTTCTGGACAACTTCTGACAATAATATTAAACAGAGTTGATGAGTATTCAGTGTATTATCTGATGATGGCAAATAAACAAAGATTAACCAGGATTAAAACAATGGAAAAAGAGATTTGTTTTTTAATCTCTCCAGCAAAATCACCTGCGTAATCTGCCAATTTTTACAGCTAGCAACTGGGATTCAGAAGGCGACAGGTAGTTCTTTGTAATGAGAGACACTAGAAACTGGCTTAAGGTTTCTTAATGATAACATAAGTGAAACATGACTGAGCATCTTTATCTGCATGGCTGAAAAATAAATATCCTTGCAACAACAAGTAACTCCTAAGTGCTAAAATCTTTTCCACTCCTCTAATAAAACAAGACAAAAACTTCTAGGCTGAATGGTACAATTTCTTGCATTTTATGTGCTTTGTGAGCATGTCTACAGGAGCAGAAGATTTCAAGGAAAAAGGGGAAATGACTTGAAACAAGCCATTTTTATAGCCTACATTGATTTTTGTGAAATGTGTGATGGCTTATCTGTTTTTTGAGTGGTAGCCTTTAACGAGACAGAAAATAATCCAGGATAAACTCTATGTTTGCAACTGCATTAGCATGAAAAGGGCAAAGTTTCACTGAAGAGTTAATGCAAAGAATGATACAAGAGACATCAGGCAACAGTGAATTCTGGATTGTGTTTTTGTTAGTCAGGTATTGTCACCATCTTTTCCATTGCCTGCGGTTAATCCTTATTACAATAATTTGTGGGAACTGTGGACTGTAACCTGTGCAGAAATGTCTGATTCTGCAGTGGTGCTCAATTGATTATAGGAGTTTTCTTTGCTGCTGCGCCTGAGCCTAGGAACAGCGATGCGCACTAGTAGCGGTGTGTGTCTGTGTGTGTGTACCCAGTCTGTTTCTCTCATTCTTTCCTGCACACCTGCTCTTTGTGAGTAGGAGCAGACATTGGGAATAAGATTTCCTATTAGTTGACTAGATTCAGAGGAGTCAGACAGGCTAGCATCTCCTATTAGCTTCCCCACTGTACCTGTCAAGTGACTGACTTAGAATTGCTGCTGACCTGATGAAAATGGGGGTTGAGGGTGGGGAGAAGGAGAGGATGGGGATTCATACACTCCTGTGTGTTTGAATCATGCCAGCCTTTATCAGATGGCAGTATGTTTATTCTGTGGATCAGGCACATTTGAAAAGCAGGAAGTTTAACTACCTCAGCTGCTATCGAGTAGCAGCATGTGAAGCATACATCTGAAAAAGCTGAGCCACTCTCAATATGAATGATTGGGTGATATATATGTTAGGCAATGACTACAGCAGGTAGCTGAACCTGGGTTAATCAAAACAAGGTGCCTGTGATCTGAGGTATATTAGTCATGGAGAAGACAGGAGGATGTGAGGGTGTAAAGACTAGACAGCACACAGATAGGGCCTTCTGAATCAATTGCAATTTGCATGCACTTGAATGCAGGCTTTAATAATGGTTGGAAACTGAGAGCACACTTACATAAGGTAATTAACCAGGTAGATAGTGTACGCTGGATGCATAATGGAAGATTCATACCTGATAAAGATAAACATATTTACGAAACAACAAATGCATATAAGGAAAAATGTATTTAAGCACGATAGTGTTTAAACAGTATAAAAGCATTAGTGATTGCATATGTATATGGCACTTGATTTTCATTATATGAGTATTCCCCTTACTGTGTGCTATTCTCTCTTGTGAAAATACCCAAGTAATTAATCTAATGGTGAATTGAACTCGGGGGCTAAGCATATCTGACTGAATAAAAAATTTGGGATCAGAAGCATGTTTTGGAGTAGTCAAAAGTAGCTGATTGATGAACAATCACACACTGGTATGTGAATAAGCAGCAGCCAATGTATTTTTGGCATTATACTTCTGAGCTACTTGTTTGGATGAAATGAGGAAATCATGTTTGGTGTGGGACCGGGTGAGCCTTGCCAAGGGAAAAGGGTCTGCCAAGAGTTGTGGCACTCTGTTACATTGAGACTAAAAAAGAAGACAAATTTAAGTCACTCTGGTGGATTCACCTTGGCTGGATGCCAGCTGTCCATGAAGCTGCTCTATTATTCACATCCTTAACAGGACAGGGAGGAGAGTAGCCAATGTCCCTCAGTTCCCCAGGAAGCAGGGCTTCAGTACAAATAGCAGATGCTCTTACAGACAAATGTATATAATGAGTGCTCCTACTTCTTCGTCCTTTCTCTTAGTTTATATTGTTGAGCAGACATAACATGGTATGGAATATCCATTGGTTAGTTTGGGTCAGCTGTCCTGGCTGTGTCCCTTCCTGAGATCTTGCCCACCACCAGCATGCTGGTGAAGAGCGAATGTGTAAGAGACAGTGTTGATGCTAGGCAAGTGATGCTCAGCAGTAACCAAAACACTGGTGTGTTACTAACTCCTTGCTCACTACCCATACCCAGCACAGCACTGTGAGGGCTGATATGGGGAAAATTAACTCCATCTGTGTCAGACCCAATATGGTGACTGAAAGGGAAATTCTCCTGTGTGCCTGATTTAGAAGAGCAAATTCGTAAGATCCAGCATGTACCAGATCTAGATGCTTTTTCATCCATGAAAACAAGGTGGGAAAAAAAGAAGATGCAAGTGTTAGCATTTTTGAAAAGAAAAATGAAGCATATTGTCACACAAACTGTTAATCCTATAAGCAATTAAAAAATCTACTGAAAAACATTTTAAAAATCAATAGATGTGCGATAAAAAGACACCTTTGTATAAATTTAAGAAAAAATATGACTGCAGAATTCAAAAGGATTCTGTAGTGAGAGAACAATGAGGTGTCTAAAATGCGTGACTGGATACATAAGTGTGAAGTTTTAAATTTGCAGGAATTAGTAAGAGTGTGACTTAAATAACAATGAAAAAAGTGAAACAAACAAGCAATGAAACCAAAAGGTATTTGTGCTTTAAAATTAACAAGCACCAAAGAAAAGCTCAGCACAGTTTTTCATCTTCTACAGTTGTCTCTTCATCACAAAGTAACTTTTGAGAATTTTATAAGAAAATGAACTAAAAATTAGAGTTTTATAAGAAAAGGCCTTACCTGAGGAATATATCTGAATAAATGGCTATGTTGGCAGGTCTAGGATAATGTCAATAGAATCCAATTAAATTAACTTCAGTAAATAATGTAAGAAATATGTAAGCAATCTACTCTAGTATAAGTTTTAGAATATGTTCCAGTTATAAACAAATGCAACCAGGTTTTAAATTTACAGGGAAAATAATTGACAAAATCCCGAAAGAATGTCTTGTAAAAATCAAATTGAAAATAAATACAACAGTCTAAGGATTTTTTTTTACCTTCTATTTCATTTGATGAGCCACTCCGATTCCAAGAAGAGTAACAATTAAAACAGTTAATTTTTTTCTTCAAAGTAGTATGAAGCAAGGCTGAAATTATCAGGCACTTGCAGGTACAACTTTACTTAAACAGGATTATATTCAAACTAACCACTCTGTTTTAAGAAGAGTGACAACTGTCTTCTAATGCTTTTTTTCTCAGTTTGGTTAATTAGCTTGTAAACAAAAGCATAAAAAACAAGTGGTTGTACCTTTTTCACTTTGTTTCTGAAAAAGGAAAATTAAGTCGTGATACTAGAAGAATTGTCACAAAAATGGTAATAATCTAATGCATGGCTGAGGGAGGCCATCCCATTAAGTCATGAGGTTCACAAAGGACCCCCTTGCTTTCTAAACTCCTTATAGAGGGACCTAGGTAAGGCTAGGTCAATCTTAGTCCCAGACTTGGTTAACGGTTTATGTCTAAATGATTTTTTACATACATATATATAAATAAACCCATATATCAGAGTCAATATTTGCCTGTCAGAGCCTCCTGAAGGACTTTCACTCAGAGAGTTTTATAAAGTTAAAACTAATAGAAAGTTTATTAAAGCAACCAATGTAAAAAAATGGGGACTGGCATTGATAAATGCTCTTACTGCAATAGTGCTAATATATATCTATGGTTATAATTAAAATGCTAAAAAACTATTATTCCAGGTAATGGCAAAATCACAACTGCTTGACAAGAAGGTGTTCCTGTCTTGGGTGGTGGAAAACGAGCAGAACCCACTGACTGCGTCTTTTGGGTCTTCAGTTTCTTCTGCCCCTGTGTCCTGGTTTCAGCTTAGCAGTGGGCCATGTTGGCCAATGAGAATATTCCATACCAATTACGTCATGTTCTGTATAAAAGGAGAAAAAGCGCGCCAAAAGCCGTGAGTCCGGCAGGCATGGCTCGGGCTTGGGGCAGGTGTGCGGTCTCTCGGCAGCGCATGGCCTGGGGGGAGGCGCGGCACAGCCTAGTCGTGGGGTGTGGTGAGAGGTTGCATTGTGTGTCACTGGTTTCGCGTGCCCTGCGTCCTAAAATAGTGTTATCACTGTTGTTCTTTGTATCTTTTCCTGTTGTTTCAGTGAACTACCCTTATCCCAACCGGCGGAGTTTTTGGTTTTTCTTTCCTTTACTCCAGGGCTTTTCAGCACGCCGCCCCCCTCTCTCTTAAAGTGACAGGTAACTTTGTGGAACCCAGCTCTCAGCTGAGGTTAAACCACCACACCCTGGAGGTAACTTCTTCAGTATCCTTTATACGCCAGTTTTAGCTGTTCCTTACCTGACCATTAACATGGTTTGTAGTCATATATGTTTAGCATGTACTCCTTTTAGCTCATTAGCATATTTAGGTATGTTGACTTTAATATTCATTTCATGGATAATGAAGTAAAGGCTTACCCCAGGCACCATGGCCTTCAAAATTCCTTGTAGAAAACAACTATCAGTTTATTCTGCCCTCTCTGGCCAAAAAAGAGACATCCTGCTGCCATAAGTCTCCCTCCTTTGGCTGCTCCTAACACCAACGTTTCATGTCCCCATCCAGAATGTTTGAATAAGAGGTAAGTAGACACCAGTGTTTTTAACCTCTTAGGTGCAATTTCCACAAGTATATTCAAAACAAACTGAGGTTAAAGAACCTATTCTTCGGGAGAAAAAAAAATCATTCTTAAGCTAATATGCAGAATAAATTGTTATGACAAGAACCTGTAAGGGACTAGCCTAAAAGAGAATTACAGTGCTATTTATCCCTTCCAGGAATACACAAATTACTGTATGTTTGCTTAGCTTGGGCCCGAAGAACAAATATAACTTCTAAATGTAAGATGAAATACTATTTCTTGCCTAGTATTGACTACAAGCATGGAAAAGCTCATCTTGCCATTACTTTAAAAGTATAAGAAGTCCTCCTAAAAGAGTAAAGCAATGGTATAACGGCCCTGGTTTAAGCAGCTGTTTGAAAACTGTAAATTAAAAAATAAAAGTAAACGCAGTCAAGGTTGAAAAAATTTTGCTTACCCAACTATAAGCACAATGAAGATCAGGGAATAAGGTGTACATAGAAATATTTTGGCAGCTCATTATATGAAATATGGGGACTTTAAAAAGATTTTATTAGATAACTATACAAAAAATAATTATTAGATAAATATAAGTTGTAGAAAGTTTATATAATGTTAGACATGTTAGAAGAATTGCCCAAGAAAGTGTGGAATGCAAGCCAGAGAAACTTTTTAAACATTAGGTATATTAATATATTATTTCTTTTGCATGAAAAACTATGGAAAAATTACAGAAATAAAAGTTGGAAACTGTTGAGTAGTGCATACTGTCTTTGTAAGAACAATAAATAGAAGAATCTCTACATGTTTTTTGTGTATTTTATTATAATGACTACATTCACGTGGAGAGCAAGATTTGTCTATTCTTATGATTAATCAGCAATGCATTTGGTGTATTTATACCAATGTGCAGAGGAAGGAAGGGTAAAGCAAATCTTCAGAGTACAAGTCTGACTGCAAAACGACTAAGATTTTCCTAATTTGCAAACTGCACCTATTGGATGTAGAGTTGGATTTACTTGATCAGTTGGTAGAAAACTGAAGGATCTTAAAAAAGACTAGATTCTGCATGAAGAATAAAAAAATGAAATCTATGATATTACTGTTACAATTAGCTCAAGAGAAGGATTCCTACTATATACACAAAAGGCGTTACAAGAATATGTTGGAGGGAATTTCTATTGAGTTATCTGAATGTATATCCTGTATATGTACGTGTATTATGTGGACCAAGCAGGCAATCGAAAGAGCAAATTTGTCAGCTACCTTGAGACTATAAAATGTAATTTTTCTGAGTTGCTTTAATAATATACTGAAATGCTGGCTGCCTGAGATGTCCATGACTTGGGTCTGAATTTGCTTGATTCTGGTGATAATTCTGGGCATCAGAGGACCTTGAAACAGCTAATGAGGAAATTGGCAAATGTGTGGGGGAGAAACTTTGTATTACCTTTTCCAATTTGAAGAACAGGAAGCCTGTCTCAGCTGTCATATCACATGACATAATGGATTCTGTGTTCTCAGTTCATGGCATAGAATGGGAAGAGTTACATTTCCTAAACATTTAGCTGCTTGTAACTGATTGAAATAATATATTTAAGGCTTGGATTTGAAAACTTAATTGAGCCTAAGAGAAACTAAGTACTGCTAATCAAAACAGGAGTTATGTCTGCCACCCTAAGAATCCTGTACTATGGGTCACACACATTGAAAAATGTGTGCATTGGCCAAAGCATGGTTTAGTGAAATGCACTGAGCATGTGAATTCAACAGTGGTAAAGACTGTATTCTTTTTGTGCAAATGAGATTTTTAACCACTTAGATAATATGATAGAGAGGTGATCAAAATTTGAATAATGCCTGTTACATTGTAAAAAACAGTGTGATGTATGAAAGGACCTGGAACTCATTTACTAGTCTGTGGCTGCTGGGCAGATGTACACTGTACAAGCTGTTGGTATATCAATGTTCCTTTTTTACCCTGTATCACTAAGTCGAATACAGAGTAATTCTGGATGAATAAAGCTGAAATATACTTGTATTTAGAAGGGTCATATCTAAGACTGATTTAGAAACTGCCAGATATGTGTGGACCCATTTCTGGGCCATTAATATTGAAACTACGTCCTCGGAGTGGCACCAGTTTATAAAAGAGAAAGATCAAGAGAAATCCTAGAAGATGCACTGGGTATAATGTCTTTGTGCTTCTTTGGTCAGAGAGCCAAAATAAATAATATTTTTGTGTATGCTACATTTAGTCCTAGCTGGCTAGGACAATGAGGAGCCATTCTGGGCTATTGATACTTTTGACTGTTGACAATAATTTGTGTTCAAAATGTAATGCTGTATTTTCAAAGTCCTTACTACAATCAAAGAATCATAGAATGGTTAAGGTTAGAAGGCACCTTAAACATCATCAAGTTCTAACCCCCCTGTGATGGGCAGAGACAACTCTCACTAGTCTAGGCTGCATAAGACCCTATCCAACCCAGCCTTGAACAGGTAGGGGTCATCCACCACCTCCCTGGGCAACCTGTTCCAGTGCCTCATCACACTCATAGTGAAGAATTTTTTTCCTAATATCCCATCAAAATCTACCCCCTTCCAATTTAAAACCATTCCCTCTAGTCCTATCATTACATGCCCTTCTAAAAAGGACTTGGAACAACTTTTCTCTGACTTTATCAAAGACTTTGATGCTAGGAGCTGATGTTATCTTTGCAAACTTGCTTTACAAAGTTAGAAAAAAGCAATGGGCTTGGCTGCTTTTGATAGACTTTCCCTTCAGTTACTCGCAAAGCCTGCCAAAAAATGGTTTGCACCATTGTTAATATATGTAAGAGTACTCTAAACATTTTGTTTATTGCTTAGATATTTCTTATTTTACACAGGAAAAATTGCAAAGAATTGCAGCCTCTGAGACTTAATTCATTCCAGCAAGATGTTTTCACTTAGTATTGTCTGAGAAACTGATTTATAATTCTATATTACTCCTATCAGTGCAATAATTCACAAAATAACATATTCTTTAATTTGGCAATTTAAGAACTTTTCCATGAAATATCTTAAAGATCTTTAAATGGATTCTCTTGTTTTAATGAAGGAATAATGGAGTTGCAGATGAGAAATTGTATGGCTATGATTAATACCTAAAGAATGTATTTACTTCTGATTCTGCTACTTTTTTCAGTGTCAATCTGAAAGTTACTTACCATCCCTAAATCTCCATTTATCCAAAAAACGAATGTAGTTTTTATTTCTTTGCCTGGGAGAAGTATAATCTTCCTAGTACTAATGGTCATCAATATAATTAGATATATGTAAATTTATACAAAGTATTATTAATTTTAATTTAGAATCTGTGAGATTTAGAATATAAAGCAGACTCAGGCATGGTGGATGAGGCATTTTACTGAGATATTTTGTAAAGGCTGTTTTAAACAGCGAAAGTTAAAATGATACTCTGAAGTGATATAATTAGTGAAATTGTCTCTGATTTCATATAAAGTTGAAAGATTGTTCAACTGGACTGCACTGCAAAAATTACTCTGGAAAGTAGAAACAGTTCAGAATATATTCACAAATTAAAAGATCAGGATACCGACATAGCTGTTACCTCTGTTGCAATAATCCGATTCTGAATATCTCAGTATGAACCTACGTAGTCCATGAATAAATTCTGTCATTAAAGAAATCTGTGTTTATTTTCCCTGGGAAGTAAAAATATATGTTGTTTTATTGTATTTACAAAGCTCTTTCCTGATTATGGCACTAAATTCCACTCGCTTTTGTGATCTAAAATTCTTACCAGATTCTACAGCACCAAATTTATATTTAGAGATAGTATATCTGGCAGAAAAACTACTTTTTGATTATTTAATTTTTCCAGAATATTTAAAGATACAATCCCATCTCAGTCCTCTAAGAAAAATACTTGGAGGCTTTAATGAAAATCCTAGTATAAAAAATAAGTACCAAATTAATTCTATAGTTCATACAGAAAAGTTGCGGTTCAGAGTTTCCTCTGGATTTGTTTTGATATATTCAGCTCTTTAAGTGGCGTAATTTTGATAACATATGCATGGTGATGGGCACTGAAAGAGCGAAGGATAATCCCAAGGAGCAACCCCAATGACCTCAAACAGGAAAAATAAATAGAAAAGCTAATAAATATAGGTTAAGCCTCCAAGGTGATCATCCACTTCCTGATAACACAGAATCAAAAGATAAATGAACCATTTTCAGGAATTGACACATAGCATAATGTTATGAGTATTTATTTTGTAGCACTTCTGTAGAAATGCATTTTCAAACTGCAGAGGACATAACAGCCTTGTGCACCAGCTCAGGAAAGAAGCTGACTTATATCTGACCCCATTAAAGGAGGTATGGAGATGCTTTCTGAAGAAACAGAGAGGTAAGTTTTCAAGGCTGTCACCATCCCTTGTCTCCTTCAGCAAGATAAGATAAAAGAGTATAAAGCAGAAAGAGACATAGTTTGCATTATAATGAACAGAAATAAACTTGTTAGCAATGATTAAAAAACAAACAAGTGCAGGGGGATTATAATAACCCTAAATCCCCAGAAAGATCTTTCCTGTGCCCTTTTGATTATCTAACCTGTAACAAAGATGGTTTTGGGAACAGAAGTATTTGAAATGAGGTCAAAGGAAAATGAAGATATGCTGTGTCTTTTTTCATCTGCTTTTTTTTTTTTTTTTAGACGTCTGATCTTGTAAAATCTTTTATACTATGTACATTATCATCAGTGTATCTTAGATGGACCTTTCTAATTATTGTACTTTGATGAAATATATCTCCCTGGATGGCTTGTAATCCCATGCACTCTGAAAGAAAGAGTGTGTTCCAAAATATTGCCACAAAACCAGAGCATTTTTCCCATCTAGCTAGCAAACTACATTCTATTTCAAAAAAAGTTGTTTATCCCATTTGAAACAGAAAAGCAATAAAAACCACTGCACTCCAGTGAAATAAACACACATATTGCAAGGTAAATTCGAGTAGTTTTGTCTTGTATTTTAGATTAGAAGATTACATGCCCCAAAATTGCAGTAAATTAGCACTGATTTGGCTATTTCAGCTTTGATGTATGCTTCTTGTCCTAGGATCTAGAGAACATAACAAGGAAAGGAAATATTCACACTAGGTTTGAATGAAAAACACTTACAACACTATGAAAGTATAATTTTGTATTTTTCTTGATGTCTTTTTGTTTTCAAAAGTTTTCTGGTATAAAATGGTGAAAAGAAATCATATAAATCATCAGGAGCTGGTTTTTTTTTCTCTTTTTTTGGATGATGACAAGCTTTTAAATTGCAGTTTGGAGTTATTGAAGATAGCAATAACCAGTTTTACTCAGGTCTGTTTTAGGCATTATTAGGGTTGGAAAAGGATTATATTGCACAGATAGGGCAATAGGAATATCAATTTGTTGTTCTTGTGTTTGGTGAGCTTGTTCTTTCCCGTGACTTACACTCTATAAATAATAATGAACTCCATGTTAGGACACAGGATTTGCTATCCTCTAGGTGCCAGACAGAATGCTGGCTACTATGTTGCATTTTTGAAAAATTATTACTTTTCTGCTAAAACAGCTAGATTTTTAATTGACCTTTTGACATCATCAGAAAATACAGACTCAAAAGTCAAAAACTTCTAGAATCTATTAGAAAACCACTATTAACAAAAGTGCAAGCCAGAAAAAATTGATTCTACTTTTAAAAAAAAAATTTTAGATGTTTATTTGTTCAAATTAGACATAGACAGGCTTTAAGGGACTTGAACTGTGCCAAAGGTGATTTGAGATAAGTCAGATAACTGACAATCATAGCTTGTCACAGCCTAAAACAAACTGTTCTGGTTATTGTGGTTAGATAAAACAGAAATGAAATAAAAAGAAGGGATTTTTTCTTTGCAGTTCTCACACTGCAGATTCAAGTGGCCAATATTTTTAGTATAATTATGAAGTTTTAATAACACAAACTAGTTTTAGCCTTCTTGAAAATATGCTGTTCTCATGCAATTCACTTGCCACTAGAAAAATCACAGAAGTGAATATCCTGAAAATATCTTGGCAGGAATCCTCTGGTATTTTGGGGTTTCTCTGTGATTACAGAATCACAGAATCACAGAATTGTAGGGGTTGGAAGGGACCTCGAGAGATCATCGGGTCCAACCCCCCTGCCAAAGCAGGCTCCCAGCTCATACTGCAAAAATAGGCATCCAGATGGGTCTTGAATATCTCCAGAGAAGGAGACTCCACCACCTCCCTGGGCAGCCTGTCCCAGGGCTCTGTCACCCTCACTGGGAAAAAGTTCCTCCGCATGTTGGTGCGGAACTTCCTGTGCTCCAATTTGCAGCCATTGTCCCTTGTCCTATCTCCACTGACCAAAGAAAAGGGGCAGGCCAATTCCCCCTGCACCCCATACTTAAGATATTTATAAATATTGATTAGGTCCCCGCTCAGTCTTCTTTTCTCCAGGCTCTCTCAGCCTTTCCTCATAGGATAGATGTTCCAGGCCCTTAATCATCTTCGTAGCCCTTCTCTGGACTCTCTCAAGGAGATCCCTGTCCTTTTTATACCAGGGAGCCCAGAAATGGGCACAATACTCCAGGTGGGGCCTGACCAGGTCACAGTAGAGGGGGAGGATCACCTCCTTGGACCTGCTGACCACACTTCTCCTGATGCACCCCAGGATCCCATTGGCTCTCTTAGCCACCAGGACACACTGCTGACTCATAGCCAACCTGTCGTCAACCAGGAACCCCCAGATCCTTCTCCACAGAGCTCTTCTTCAGCCGGTCAAACCCCAGCCTGTACTGATACATGCAGTTGTTCCTCCCCAGGTGCAAGACTTTACACTTGCTTTTGTTTAATTTCATCTGGTTTCTCCCTGCCCAGCTCTCCATCCTGTCCAGGTCTCGCTGAATGGCAGCGCAGTGTTCCTGCGTGTCAGCCACCCCTCCCAGCTTTGTATCATCGGCGTACTTGCTGATTACAGTGATTAGAATCATAGCATCATTTAGCTTGGAAACAATCTTTAAGGTCATCAAGTCTAACCTTGAACTAACACTGCCAAGTCCAGCCAAGTCTCTAAGTGCCACATCTACACATCTTCTAAATACCTACATGAATGGTGACTGAATCATTTCCATGGGCAGCCTGTTCCAGTGAATGACAACCCTTCTGGTGAAGCAATTTTTCCTAATATCCAATCTAAACCTTCTCTGGCACAACTTGAGGCCATTTCCTCTCATCCTATCACTTGGGAAAAGAGGCTGACACCTACCTCACTAAAGCGTCCTTTCAGGTAGCTGTAGAGAGTGATAAAGTCTCCCCTCAGCCTCCTATTCTTCAGATTAAAAGACCCCAGTTCCCTCAGATGCTTCTCCTAAGACTTGTGCTGTAGACCCTTCACTATCTTTGTTGCTTTCCTTTGAACATGTTCCAATACCTCAATATTTTTCTTGTAGTGACAGCTGCAAAACTGAATGCAGGCCTCAAGATTCAGCCTCTCCAGTGACAAATACAGAGGCATGATCACTTCCCTATTCCTGCTGGCCGCAATATTCCTGATACAAGCTTGTTAACTGTTGGCTTTCTTGGCCACCTGGTCACACTGCTGGCTCATATTCAGCCAGATGTTGATCAATACCCCCAAGTCCTTTTCTGCCAGGCATCTTTCCAGCCACTCTTTCCCAAGTCTTTTAATCTTGCATGAGGCTGTTGTTACCCAAGTGCAGGAAGTGGCACTTGGCCTTAGTGAACCTCATACAGTTGGCCTCTGTGCCTCAATCCAGCTTGTCTAGATCCCTCTGTAGAACATTCCTACCCTCAAGCACAGCAGCACTCCCACACAAGTTGCTGTAGTCTGCAAAGTTATGGAAGGTGCAGTCAGTGCCCTCATTCAGATCATTGATAAAGATATTAAAGAGATTTTCTCATTAAGATTTAATATCTACTTGAGGTTGCTATGCAATAAATTACATCATGTGTACAGAAGTATGTACATGTGGAAAGTGCTAGGTAAAAGTGAAAAATTATTCTTCAATTTTTTCCTTAATCACTTTCAATTTTCCTTTGTAGAATTTCCTTTGATACTATTTTTTCAAATGAAAAAGGACTTTAAAATGTTCATATTTTGAAGTGTCCTTTTCTCCTCTATTTGTTCTCAGAGCATCAAGTACACTACAAAACCACAGCAGTGGATGATGCTTATTTAATGATGCTGTACAGTGAATAATACCAAAGACAAAATGTAACTCACCTTTTTCTTGAACTTTGAAAAAAAAAAAAAAGAGTTAGCAACAGAGAAGCTTTTCAAAGGATTTTTAAAATCAATTAAAAAGCCTTGTTTGAAAGAAAATCTCATTTAGCTGCCACAAGTGGCATTTACTTTTTCACTTCACATTTTCCAGGCCTTACTCTTAATGGTCTTCTATTTTTCCCCCTGCAGGTTCAGTAATCGTATTGGTTTAGTGGTCCTCACTTTTCTTTACAGCTGTTTAATCAGCAGGATAAAAATCAGTCATCCTTGACCTTTCCTTGAACCTTGTATCATTTGGTGAACCCAGCTTCAACCAGCAAATGATTATTTCAGAAAGTGCTAACATTGACAGTCCAGCTTTCCCAAAAATACATAAGGGAAACCTGAATAATTAGAAGTTAAGAGGTTTAGCTGGAATCCAAATTATCTACATCTCTCAGATTTTAATGCATAAAAAACTGTGTCCTCGAGCCCAGAAGAACTTGTCACAGCTCAGTCATAAACCATTGTTAAAATAAGACTGCTTTTGTCCTGCAGTGTGTGCAGTATTTGTGTTTTTACATCATGTCCTGCTTTGATCAAACATTTTATTGTTATCATTGTCATAAGGGGATATTTTAATTACATGACTCCTCAATAAAAAAAAATTGGCCTAACTTTATAAGATTTTCAGCTTATTCACGGAATCTAAATGATATTAAAAATAAAGTACATTTTTCATGGAAATCTAAATAAATAATTAGGAATGTCATGTGTCAGAAAGCCCTTACATATTTTGAGTTTCTTCTATTCTGAGTTAAATAAAACTATGTGGGAGACTCAGTATCTGCAATAGATGATGAAAAATGGTAAGTGATCATAAATACATTAACTGAAACCCTTTTTTTAAATCATAATTTACAAAACAAAAATTGAAATTTCTCAAGTAATGGAGAAAACCAGTAAAGGTTTTGTGAAGACCAATGGAAAGTAGTTCTATAAAGCAGATTAATCTCTACAACTATAAAAAGTGTAAGAACAATATTCCCTGGTATGAAAAATTATGGCAACTATGATTCTAGTTGTAGCCATAAAATAAAATTTCATATGCTAGAGGTAAATCTCTGTACATGGACTATATAGCTTATGCTCTTGCAGGTCTCAGCATAACATTTTGTGAGTGAGGAAAGGAGGAGGCATACGTTCTGATTTTATGTGCTTTTGCTGTGTTCCTCCATCCTTTGTCAGATATGATTCATGAGAGAATATTTAGATAGGCAGGAATCCTTTTGAAATAATTTGCTGTGTTCTAAATGTCTAAATTGGGGTAACCAGCCTTTTCAATGGCAAAATTTTTGGTATTTTGTTCCTACCTCTGTTAATACCTATTGTTACTTAGAGCCCATTCCAACGTAAAAATTCACCACTTTATAACAATAATTCATTTTAGAGTGGAAGCTGTATACGTTATTTTTCATAATTTATTAACAATTATTATTTTTAAAGGAAATATATATTTCTAAATCCTTCTGAAGACATGCCAGTAAAAAAATAAAGATCTAAGTTATTCCAATGTTCCTTGGAAACATTAGTTCCTCCAGTTCAGTATTGATTGAAAAGATGTATCTGAAGCTCCATAAGAGAATCTTAAGAGTTCTCTTGGGAGATTACAGTCAGTGAAACATGGTGTGGCATGCATTTTTGCATTGATTTTAACACACATATATTGCATGGAGATGCCAGGTATGCTACATTAAAATATGAAGAATAAGAATATAAAAAAGTACAATTCATTGTTAAGTACTTGTTAAAGTGGGCTAAATTATCTTCTAGTAACTGCCTGTCAGTAATGCAGTATGATTTAATGTGATTCCTTCAGAACTATTCTTCTCTATGTGACAGAAGTTTCTGAGGAAGGTCAGTGATATCTCTAAGAGATTATGACAGCTGAATTATGGATTCAAACTGCTCGCCTTTTACATGACCACAAAAATGAAATAGCTTTTGATTTATAGCCCTTTTATTCTAATATACATTTCTCCATTACACTTCATCTAGAATTAGGCAATGCAGGTATATATATAGTCCACACTTTTCCTTGATGCATCCAGTGAAATATATATTTTAAATTAAAAGGCACCACTGCTTAAAGGAAATATGAGATGGAGCTAGTATTACAGAGCTAACAGAAAGGCTTGTAATATCCATTACCAACAGAGTCTGGACTGCAAGACAAGGTTTGATATGGAAGATACGGATTTTTAAATTACATTTGGAAATCCATCAAATGACATCTAGTGAAGTGTTTTCCTTGAATTCAAGGTCTTGTTTAGTTGGTATTTAGTTTAGAATAGATGTAGCTGGTTGTGTACACATTACTGGATGGCAAGACATCACTGCTATAAAATTTCAGATGTGAAAGACCAGCCTGGAATTAAGTTAATTGCACTTATAGTGATGTCTTCAAAGTGTCTTCATATAAACATCCTTTTCCTCAATAGTAGCAAAGATGAACAGAGTTGCTTACTTCTAAGAAAATTCTAGGAAAAATTTCAAATCATGATGCCAGCAATCCTCACTATGGATAGCAAATTTCTGTATCATACTATATCCTTACCATAGATCCATCCAATGCTTTATCATCTCAGGGTTCCCAACATCACAAACGAATGTAAAATGTTATAATGTGCTACTAGTTTTTAATGGAGATTAATTAAATCTTCCTTGAGAGTGCCTTTCTTGCTGGGAATCAGAAAGAATGAGAACCTGGTGGTGCAAAACAAAAGTCCTCCTAGAAAGTAGATTTTCTCTGTACCTCTCTCTTCCTTAAAAAGTAAAAGTTTTTTCAAATAAATTTCCATTTAAAAGCAACTATCTGAAAAAAGGAAAGAAATGAGAAAAGTTTTTTTATTAAAAAATAACTCATTTTTTGAACTTTTAAATGTTATCTTCCACTTCTTTCTCATCCTTTACTGTACATTGGAATACTTCCTTGACCAAAATTTTTCAGATCTCTGGCTATAAACCTTCTTCAGATTCCAAGTTATTACATTTTGTTATTGTTAGAAGCTAACATTTTGCAACTTACGAACAGCCATGGGCATCAGATATTCCCAAATACTCAGGAGAGAACATTACGTAGCAGCAAATGGAAAAAAACTTAGGTGTTAGATGTTATTTCCATAGGGAAAAGTAGTTTGATATACAGCTGGAAGATAGAACATGATAAAGTGTTACCCATCATGTCTGGAAACGTGTGATGCTAGCACATCACTACTGTGTTTTCTCTACAAAGTAGCATGTTTTGTTATCTTACTCTTAGTGATGTACTACCCGGCTATTTTTAGTGCTCTCCTTTTGGCGAGGACAGAGTTAATTTTCTTTCTAGCAGCTGCTGTAGTGCTGTGATTTGGATTTAGGATGAAAATAATGTTGATAACAGACTGAATGCTTAGTTGTTGCCAAACAGTTGAGGACTTTTCAGCTTCTCATACTGCCCTCCCAGTGAGAGTGTGGGGCAGGGGGAATCCAAGAAGCTGGGAGGGGACACAACCAGGGCAGCTGACTCCAACTGGGCAAAGAGAGGTTCTACACCATGCCACATCATATTCTGTTTATAACTGTGGGTGGGCTGAGGAGTTGAGTGGCAGCTGAGGGCCTGGTGTGGCAGCTGGGGGTCTTGCATTGACATTGCAGTGATAGCTGAACCCCTGCCTGTTGATGGAAAGGGGTGAATGATTCCTTTGTTTGCTTTCCTTGTGTGTGTGGGCTGAGAGGCTGGGCTGTTTGGGGGCACCCTGCAGCCAAGGGTCTCACATAGCACCAACTTTAGGTGGACAGTGCTGTTCATCACTTGTTTTGTGTATGTATATTAATTATTATTATTATCTTCCTTTTTTGTGTGTGTGTGTCTATGTCCTATTAAACTGTCTTTATCTCAATGCACAAGTTCTCTCATTTTCAATCACAGAATTAAAGAACAGTTTGGGTTGGAAGGGAACTTTAAAGATCATATAGTTTCAATCCCAAGGTTGCAAGGGGTTTCTACCATCCACACACTGAGTTTTCTACAGAAATTATGAACATAGGTGACTTGCAGAAACAGACTCTACAACCCAGAATGTTGTACAGTAGGTATGTTTATTACATGTAGATGCACAGGGGATTGCTCCACCACAAACGTGCATGCCAAACATGGCAATTCACCTTAGTTATATACAGTCGAATGTTACATATCAATGGCATTTCGCAATAAATCTATACATATGCATAACCTGTCCTCACTTTGTATTAAAATTAGTCATTTCCACAAACTCCTCCCAATTGCGCCTGCTCATTGTCTCCTGGTGGTCGTTGTCGGGGGTCTCAGGATGAAGGCTCAGAGTCTTCATCAGGTTAGACCTTTCACCTTCTCCCTTGGCACATGAATAGTTGTGATCCTTCCAGCTATTCAGGATTATCCTCCAGGCCCCACCTTCCTTGGGATGCTTCCTCCTTACCAGTCACAGGCCCCACCTTCCTTGGGATGCTTCCTCCTTACCACTCACAGGCCCCACCTTCCTTGGGATGCTTCCTCCTTACCACTCACAGGCCCCACCTTCCTTGGGATGCCTGGGTTACGAGTCACAACCTTGCTCTCATTTACTTTGTTCCCCTTATTGGCTTTCCCCCCAAGCATCTTGCAGTAGTTAGTAATTGAATTTACTCTTACTTATTAGTTATTTTAAATGTACTCTTACTTGTTAGTTATTTTAAATGTGATTTCTTATGTTCCCTTATATACCCCTCATCATAGGGACTTTAAATCCCAATTTATTTAGCTTTTGCTGCACCCTTCTGTGCCTAAGTACCATGTGGGTACTGGGATGTGGTGGGGGTTACCAGCTACAACCACCTCGTGCTCTTCATTTCCTACCAGTCTCTGTTTCATTTTTATATTGTCAGTCCACCGATTTGGGGACTCTTGTGATCACCTCATTTTTCTGAGGCAACAGTGCAATACATTTAGGCAACAGTGCAATACATTTTTCCCTTTGACAGATCTACCTTGGGCTGAGACAGGAAATTATTTCCTAAAATGTTTGCACACCCCCCCCCCCCCCCATTCATCCACCTTATCTTCCCCTACCCACAACTTGGCTTCTACTTTTTTCTCTCATTTTGACCTGTCCCACTCCCAGATTTATCCAAGAGTGAAGTAAAATCTAATAATGTTGTCTCTGATCCTATAGCAATTAATTCTTCTGATTCTCTTCCCCATTCTGCTGGAGAGGGTAAGTGATAGAGAGGATGTATGGTGCTTGACTGCTGGCTGGGGCTAAACCAGCACAAATAGATAGGAAGATTTAGTGAATAATTATTCAATTTGTTCTGCTGTTATGAAAAAACCCACCAAAAGTAACCCATTCCTGATTTTCCTGTTAAAATTAGCTCACTTATTAAGACTCTGTGGATGGCGTTGCTAACTCTGTAAGTAGCTAAGAGGTTAAACACTTCAGCATCATCTACTCAGGAGCCTCAGAACTGGTTCACAAAAGGGAAAAAAAAGTAGGATGCAATTATAATGACACAATCTAAAGATATAGACATAATAGACTCTTGAATAGAAACAGTAACCATATTTTAAAAACGACTTGGTTAAAATGAGTGATTTGATCATGTAAAGACAAATTCCTAAGACTGTCTGTATTAAGACAACATTTCAAACAGAGAAAGTACATATAACTGGAGTCTACAGTGCTTTCTCATTTCAAGGGCTTATACATTCAGGAATGTGTTTATATTTAGGCTCTGATATCTCTGACAGTTTTGTTTTGCACTTCAAGAGTAGACGTACAGTCTGAAATGGAACTGATTTAAAAGTGACAAACTATCTGATTTGTGTGTGTTTCCTGGTTTTCAGCTAGGGCAGAGTTAATTTTCACCCGAAGCTGGGAGGGGATGCTGCTAGGACAGGTGACCCAAACTAGCCAAATGGGTATTCCATACCATGACCTCATGGTCATTATATAAAGGGAAGCAGGGGGACTATTATAAGTCCTGTTGTTATTTTCCTCTCCCTGTGCTGTTCCATCAAACTGTCCTTATCCCAACTCATGAGTTTTGCCTTTGTCCTTCCATTCTCCTCCCCGTCCCACTGGAGGGACAGAGCTGAGTGAGTGTCCCTGGGGTGCTCAGCTGCAGCTGGGGCTGAACCACAACTGCATAGTATTTTATGAGGGGGGAAAAAATATTATGAGCATAGGTTGTAATTTCTTTGAGGTGTATTCTAGACACTAAGACATTAGAGTCCTTCTCCTTTCTGATACCTGTGTCCAAGAGAGTGATAAACATTTTTTAGTTGTGATTTCAATTTCTTATGGAATCAGGAAGGGATAGAGAAGAGCCATTGATACTCTGGCAGAGTAGGCTATAATCATTTTATTTTAGATGGTCTGTCTGACCTTATGTACTACACAAGACTAAGAATAGCTATTTTTTCCATCAGAGGTCTAGCAATTAGTTCATCCTCTGCCTGGTTTGCTTTCCTGTACAGATCTTAACAATTACTATTAAGTGATAAATATGATGTATGCATGTATATATATATATATAAAATAAACTTAATAACATTTACCCTAATTAGTGAACAATTTTGTACACTGATACATGTATCTATAGCTTTGTATAATTTTTATGCAGGAGCTGCCAGGCTACATTAGCAAATACTTGAAAACATTTTACAAGAAATAGACATTAAATATATTCTATTGGTTATCTCTACCCTTCCAAAGCTTAGAAAATTCTACACAGGAGATACACATCTTAGCTGAAGCAGTTTGAGTTAGCTAATTATATTTGCAGGTTTTTAGTCCTTTATTTAAAAATTTTTATTCATTTTGGCTAGAAGGAAATTAGTAACCAAATCAAGAAGTGAGAAGCAGTGTGCAAAAGGAAGTGTACAGAACAGGCTTCTGCCACTAAAGGGTATGGAAGGTATATGGCCAAGATAAAAACCTCAGGGAAAATAGAAATGAAGACTTTTCAGTCCTCTGGTTTTTTCTTTAGGAGAAATTACTAGAACATTACCTTTCTTCTGGTTTTCTGAAATGTATTGGTCATAGAAAAAGGAGGACAGTTTTGGTTTTGCATTCTTCCTTGTCCATAAAGCTTACATCTGGTCAGCCACGGTCCCTTGAACTTTCACCTTCTCCTCTGTGGACTAAACCTCTTTCATTTGGGTGTTTCTGCTTCAGAATGGGCCAAGCAACAGGTCATTGACTGTATGACATTTTCTTCCCTAACTGCACAGATATGATCCTGGAAAAGGGGTGACACTGCCTTTCCTACTGCTACTTTTTTATCTGGCTATGAAAACTGTACATTACAGTACACGGGTAATTCTTGCTTCTGCTGACATTTGAATCCCATGTTCTGAGCTACAGCCAACTGTATTATGCTGAAGGTTGCTATGTCTGAGATGAAGATTATGTTTATTTTGCTGATGTTAAAAACAGGACACAGTGAACATCTTTTTACTGTTATCTGGTTGTCATTTTAATTTCTTCTCTTAATGCTGGAGATTATCTAAGTTTTATTGCACCAGATGTATCTTGTGAGTTGGTTCTTTTTCTCAAAGTCTCAATCCCAAGCAAGTTAAATAAGTTTGTATTAAATGTATCCATTTCAAACCAATATTTGAGGGCTTATCCGTACCTTCTTCACTTTCTCTCTAGCGCTCATCATCTCCACACTAGAGTACATGATACTTTTTAAGACAGGTATTGACCAAAAGAATTAGAGATAAAGAAGGCATTTTTTTCAAAACAGTTAGTGCAACAGACTAATGGAAAATGCTGAGACTGCATATCAACTTCACCAAATCGATTTATTCCCTGCTTGTTTATATACGTTTCTTTGATTTCAGCAGTCAGAAAGTCTTTCCTTTTGTTTTCAGCTCTGGGAAGTCAGAAAAGCTGATTCATGCATCCTTAATCCTTCTATTTGCTGGACAAAATAAATAGGGTTACCTGGAGATCATGAATTGTTAATCCTTTTTCCTGTAGCTGTTTACAGTGAGTCTTAGTTTTAAACTGAATTATCTACAGGTGCTAGTACCATATATCATAAGTGATGAGGATTAAGGTCTTGTGCCACCTATTTTCATGTTGCTGGACAAAAGCAAAATGTTAAAATAATGAATGACAATAAAACCCCATCCTATGTGGTACATCACATTGTAATAAAACTAATGCCCTCATCTAAAACAAACATACCTGAAGCAATTTTTAAAAAAACTGAGTGTGGGGGTTTGACCCTGGAAGAAAAAAAAACCTCTCTCATTTATTACACTACACTACACACAGAGTGAAACCAGAGTTGTGTAACAAAATGTAAACCCAGATCTTAAAGCAGCTCACTCCACCCCTCCCTTCTTAGCAGACTTCACTTTAGTCATGATTTCGTTCCCTTCCTCTCACTGCATTGTGGCACAGGGAGGGGCAGGGAATGGGGGTTTCGGTCAGTTCCTCATGAGAAGTTCTCCTTCTTAGTTGGGGTGCGGGGGAGGGCATTCCTGTCTGTCCCACCCATGGGAGACAGTCTTCCATGAAGTTCTCCAACGTGAGTCCTTTCCCACGGGGTTTCATCTCCTCACCAACTGCCCCAGTGTAGGTCACTGCTATAGGGTGCAGTCCTAAATCATAGAATGTCTTTGAGTTTCTCAAGCCCAGACTGCTCCAGCCTAGGCCTCCATGGAATAACAAGGCCAGAAAACCTGCTCCAGCGTGGATCTCTCTCGTGCTTATCTCTGTCTCACCTCTCTCCACAGGCTGCAAGTGCTGGCAGGGGCTTGCTCCAACACAGATCACAGGGTCTTCTGTATGTGTCCACCCGCTCCAGCGTGCAGCCTCTCCACGGGCTGCAGGTGGGATCTGTCCTTTTCCATGAGCTACAAGGGGACACCCGTTCCACCATGGGCTTCTCCACAGGCTGCAGGGGCATCTTTCTCTCCAGCAGCTGGGGCACCTCTTCCCCCCACTCTTCCCCAGCCTTGTTGTCTGCACAGTTTCTTACCGCTTCTCACTCCCTTCTCTGGGAGAAGGGACATCTCACATACAATGACAATGTTTAGTTTAAAATGTAACAGCATTCAAAAGCCTTTAAAAGTGGACTTACAAAGGAGTAATGGATGTGAGACTCTTTTCCTCCAAATTATTTTAGGTAGTGATAGCCACTCTAGGAAGAATAGCTTAATTTCCAGAGCTCAGGCTAATTATTTAACTAGTTAAAAAGAAACAAAAAACACACGAAATATCTCCAAAACTTCTTGTCTCTAAACTGCTAGCAGTTACCTGGATAGTAGCTATACTAAACACACAGGTTCTTAAGTCTGTTTCTCCCACGTTACTGGTATGGCCAGAGATAAGACAGGGTCATATGTAGCACCACTGAATTCAGAACGGACAGAATTTTGCCACAGGTATGGTCTAGTCTAACAATGATTTCTGCAAGTTTCAAACATAGATTCAGAAGACGATTGTTGAATTTGTCTGCAGTTACTTTTCTAGCAGATTCTATCACAGAGTGGGTCCAACCATTACATTTCAAAGATCTGTGATATTATAATACCAAGAATCTGACATCAAAGATATTGAAGTAAATAACTTAAAAAGAGTGCAACTGTTTTAAAATGAGTCTTAAATCAAGCTAGAATAGTATTTTCTAGCAGATTTTTGTAATATTTTTTCTCTGGGTATAGCTAGATTTCTCTTTGCATGCAAAATTCTCCAGCTCTAGCTCCGTAGTTGCAGCTTTTAATAGAAGAACAAGGGGGTGGTGCTATTAAAAAGGGGAACATTTAAAATTAAATACAAGAAGCATGTGATTGAGAACTTGTCTTCAAAGGGTATTCAGACAAGTTAAAATCATATTCCCTTAGGACCTATTTAAATCAGAAAAAAAAAGTTTGCAAATTTCATGTCCTGGTCATGGTAATGCTGATAGATTTCATGGGCTGAAAGAAAAATCATATTAAAGATGCAATTATCTATGTTGCTTAAGCAAATTACTATCAAAGATTGCACACATCTTCTCAGGGATAACTATGAAGAGAAATTAACATGCCTTCCAACTTGTTTTTTATTAATTCTTCACATCACTGCAACGTCAAGTTAAATTCTCACCCAATTGCACTTGACTGCATACAGTACAACAGGTTCTCAACTGGTGTACATGTGTTGACTTCAGAGGAATTATGATGATTTGTCTCAGCAAATTATATTGTCTGGGTTGTTTATACTATGAATCTGGGCTTCATTTAATTTTTCAGAGTTTTAAAAATGAAAATGAAACAAATGTTGACCCAATTATTTGCTTTTGCATTTGCTTCTTTAGCTGTTTGTCAGTAGGATGAAGGCACCTGATTCTCAAATACCTGTCCGTATCTCTTGAGTTAGAAAATAATTGAACTTTCTGAAATACAAGAAAGGTCACTGAAATAATTTGCTTTATCAACACAATTTTACATCTATTCAGAGTACTTTGTTTAATTTCCATTTCATGCTTAACAAGTCTGCAGATGGAAATTTTTTTACGTTAAAATGTTTGCTTTCCAAGACTCGCTATCATAATAATTAAAATAGTAGTGTGATCATTTCAATTTTATAGCCTTTCATCTTGGAGGACCTTCAAGCACATCTCATTTTTTGGCAGTAGTGACTCAAATGACAGCATAAAGGAAGAAGAATAGGTTAGGAATAATACTTTAGAATCTTACAATAGCATTGTTTTCTTAATCTTGTTGACAGACATGTAGATAGAAAATGAAGACAGTTACTAATTAGTGTCCCAAAACCATGAAGTTGTAGATATATTGAAACTAATTGGTTTATGCAGCAAAATGTAAGCCTAGTTCTTTATGCTACTGGCAGCTATGAAGGCAGAGATCACAAATGCTTGGGTCACTTTACAATTGTGACATCTCTGAAGCACAAATGAAGTATAGTTTGAGAATCTGTGGCCAGGAAACAGAGATTGGTTGCTTTACCTCATATCCTCATGCCTCACTGAGGATCTTCGGACACCCAGTTATTAGCCATACTGGCAGAGATGAAGAAAGATCCTAACAGAGCTTTTTGAGAAATACCTGATTGAGATGCAGAGTTACAGGGGTGAAGTTACTACTTTTGCAATCTATGAAGATGACAAAATAATCAAAGCAACCCCAAATGCTTTTTCAGTCTTCTGCTTTTGAAACTATGCTAAGGTCTGTCTAGCCTATGTTTTCTTCCAAACTATTTTTTGCCAAAAGTAGTAAATGCCTCTGTCCATTTTCCTGGGAAACATTATATCTGTAACACACAATTTCCTGAAATTTGTGCCTATCTTTACAAAGTCTTTGACAGCATCCCTCTGTAAAATGGAAGATCAGACAAATGCTATTGGTGTTACTTCTTGTTATAAATGTTCTCTCCCTCCCTCCCTTAGCTTTTAAAGCTTGTGTTATTCCAGAGAGCAACTGGATGAAATTCATTGTCCCTTCAGAGACTGATCCTTTTTCAGGATGTCTTATCCCTTCAGAAAGAATGATCTCTTTTCTGTACAAGTCAGGAGACTAGTATGCATGTATCACTTCTTGCGTCTTATGTATGATCATGAACTTTTCAGTGACTCTTTTTTGACCTTTATTCTGTGGCGATGTTTTCTCCTTTTCACATGCAGCTATCCTTAATCTGTTTTCACAATCAATGAGGAAGTCAAATAGAAAAAAATTGTCCTCAGTTCCCCAAGCAAATGAAAATGTCATCTCCGTAGTGAGTTCTTGCTCTACCAGGAAGTAAAAATCACCTGTTTTGACTCAGGAATCTTGAAACATTCAGACTTTCAGTGCATGAAGCTTTCCTAGGACATCACTGACCTCCTCAAGTTACTCATTACTTGCAAAGATGAAAGGTAGAAATCAAGTCTGCATGGTGCTGAAAATCATAATAGAATATTAGTTTTATAAACTTTTTTAGAATGAAGCAGAAATATTTCAAGATGCACTTCTATTTCAGAACCTGAGTGTCCCAGATCACTCAGAGTTTCTGAAAATGAAAGAGAAAACTCATTCATAAGAACTTGGGAATGTTTCAACTGAAAAGCAAAAATAAACCCCCCAGTATGGATTTTTGAGTTTCTGCTTTTTTTCAATAGATTTACTTCCCCAATTCTTGCCCATTTAATTCAGCTTCGATCTTCAATGTATCCACCATTTAAGTTATTAATATTCTCTTTAAATATAGAAGCATTATTCATAGTTCCTTCAAAATATTTTCATGTTGCAAAAGATGCAGTATTTTCAATCAGGGTGATGATTGCTATTGTTTTGGGCTTTTTGTCTCCTAATTTTAATCTCCAAATTCAATTAACTGATGAGACTACAAGGAGAGAGTGCAATGTCAGTTATCCTAGGGATTCTTTTAGTCTACTTGTGGCTCTGCCTTGACAAAGAGGGAACTAAAATGCAAGAAGAGAAAGTTAAACACATCTTGTGCTAATGTAATGACAAACAGTGATATAGGCCCACTGTGGCACTTTTGGCAGGGGATAACAACACTCTCAGGAAACAGAGTGTTACATGAACAAGAAAGAGTAAAAAAGAAGCATGTAAAGAAGATAAGGGGAATGATCTCATAAATTCAAAATTACACTCCTTCTTCAATTCTCATAAAGTGAGATCCCCATGGTGAATGTCTGGCAGGGCATTAGCTTTTGCTATTCTATTTTATTGAAAACTCTAAGGAGACAGAAAATGACTCATTAACATTTTGGGGACTGACTCCAAACCCTTGCCTTTATTCATTTACTTATTTTTCAATTCAGATCTTTCATGGTTGTCTTTAACAGGTAGCATAAGCTGCAACATGGAATCCTTGCTGTGTAGGATATTTTCTTTTTACAGCATTAATAAGCATTGTATTTAAGAACAAGACAGCCTCTTGCAATTTCTGTAGTCTTCAGGATTTTGTGTCTGCTAAGTGTAAATCAGGCTGCCTGCATTTGTTAGGAAAAAAAAAAAGAAGCAACTCATAGTGAGTTTCTGCTTTGCAGCCTCATATTTGTTTAGAATTTGCTCAACTACTATTTTCAATAGGAACTTGAATATCAGAGCTATTTATGCAGGGATTTTCAGTGATACCTTGAAATGATATGAATTCTAAAGTTCACCATTTGCTTTATTTGTAGAGCTGCTTCAGTCCAAATCATTTCTCAGCAATGTCTTTTCTTCCCCTCTGCCCCAATTCCTCTGTGAGATGTAATGTATGCTTGCAGAGGTAAACATTTCACATTCTATCATTGATCCTCTCTTCTCCTCTATTAGTATAGGAGACACATGGTAGGTCCTTGTTAAGATGATTATCTGGGATATACAGAATTTGCTTCTGGGTGTGAGATAAACTAACAAAAGGGGAATTTTTCAGAATGTAGTTGCACAAGTCTTCATATCTCATCTGAGAGACATACAACACAGACATGATAATCCTTTGAAGACAGATCAATTTCCTCTCTCTTGTGTGAAGAGCCCCTCAGCTGCAGAAGCAATGATGCTTCCCAGCATAAAAAGCTCTGTGCTAATCATGGAGGAGACAAGAGTGTAGGATGGAGCAGGATAAAGTTAAAGGAATCACATCTCTCTTCCCTACCATTCCATTCCATTCCATTCTATTCCCTTTCCCATCCCCCCACACCCTCCTGCTTGGTCTATGTATAACTGAGGAAGCTAGCTGACAAGCTAGTTTCATGTATCAGGAACATGCTGGGCATCAGACTATTTTATTTTCTTTCTGCACGTGGTGAGCAATTGCATGTATGCATCACTTGCATTATTGTTCTTATGGTGGTGGTGATGATGATTATTATTGTCAGTATGATTATCATCATTATTATTCTCTTCCTTTGTTATGCTATTAAACAGTCTTTATCTCAACCATGATTTTTTTTTCATTGTGCTCCCCATCCCCTTGCGGTGTGAGGGGTGAGTGAGCAGCTGTGAGCAGTTTAGCTACCAGCTAGGATTAAACCACTAGAGGTTTTATAGCTAACCACTCTGTATAATGCTGGCTTTTTATTTAAAATACGTAATTCTGGAGATTTAAATCTGTGTGATTGTTCAAATTAACTCAGGGTGCACTGCCTGGGACTGGGCTCTGCACAATCACTTTGCCTGCTCCAAACTTATCGTTTGCTCTTGGGTGGTTGCTCTCATTGTACTTTCATTCTTCATCAATAAAATGTGGGCAACAGTGTTTATCTGTCTTCTGCAAGCAAGTTAAAGAGAAATGTTGTAGTAATGAAAACAAAAAAAGTCTAACTATAAAAGCAGTGAAGCAGATTTTTTTTCCCACAGACATCTTTTCACTAATTTCTCTGCACGTAAAATGTGGGCATACAAAAGTTGGGATTGTGCCTCAGTAGCTGTGAAAACCAGAATAATTTTGGACCCCATTAATCTCATGAAGTATAGAATTGGTGTTTCTGTACATGAATGCTGCAGGTGGTGCTGGGCTGTTGTCATGAAAATATGCAACTGGCTATCCCAGGTGAAGAGAGGGTAGGAGGCAAAGCATAGAATTACAATAATAAATATTTCTTCATGAGCATGAGATGTCCCATTCATATTGTGAACATTGTTTTACACAGAGTTCTTCTACCCTTCAAATGTTCAGGTACAACATGATTTGACTTATCACTGAGTAGTTACTGATTTCTAACTACAGTAAAACATTGCAAAGCAGTGAGTGAGTAAAGGAATATGGATCAGAAAAGGTCTCATTTATTTCTGAGCAGGGAGGTTTGTGCCCTGGTGTGACAGAGAAAAGGAAGAGGTTGCTTATTCCTGGGGGAAGAGTTTTAGCTCTAAAATAGGATGTATTTCTTGCTCCACGGTTTACGATTGCCCTGAGATCCATGAAGGACAAGAGGAATGGGCCTCAAGTTGCACTAGGGGAGGTTTAGATTGAGTTCTAGGAAGAATTTCTTCACCAAAATGGTTGTCAAGCACTTCAGGAGGCTGCCCAGGTAAGTGGTTGAGTCACCATCCCTGGAGGTAGTTAAAAGACATGTAGATGTGGTGCTTAGGGACATGCTTTAGTAGTGAATTTGGCAGTGCCGCAGTGCTAGGTTAACAGCTGGACTTGATCATCTCAAAGGTCTTATCCTGTGATTCTATGAAGTATATTTTTGTAGCATTCTTGCAGTTCATCTGTTGATCCTGTTGTTCCTGGGATCAGTCTTGTGTAGTGACTTATCTATGACACCAGGTAGTGCTGGTAGAATTTTCAAGGCATGTTAGAGGGCCTAGGATACAGACATTATTTCAGTTGTCTAGTGGTATCCTTTGTCATTCATGGACAGCTCTAAGCTTCCAAGATGAAAAGTCCTTATTTCCAGGAACAGGCTGTTTTTTAGTTTGTTTCACTTAAGCATGAACAATATCAAAATTACAGAATATAATGTGTACTAAGTTAATACATATACATATACATACTATAAAGAATGCTTGGCATAATAGTTTCACAACACTAGAGGAGATACAACTCTAATGAAAAAGCAGCAATGTACCTAGGTAGATTGTCATAATTTTGTTCGATGTTGTCCTTCATTTGTCACAGCTATAGCCCCTGTATTTTTACTTGTCAAATATTTTTGTGCCTTCCTATTAAAAAATAAATCTTAAAATCTACATTCCTCATTTCTGTTTGGCTTTCAAAAAAATTAGAATGATTTACATTTTTAAATTTATGAAATTTAATTACTGTGATTGTAAAATTCAAGTACAAATGTGATGGGTAGGTCTTACAGAAAACGTAATGTGATTAATTCAAAAAGAAACTGTACTGTAGTGTTAGAGGGCAGGTAAAGTTTGCATCATCTGACACCAAAAGCTTGTTATCATTACAGCTTAAAGTCTCTTGAAAAACAGAACAGGGAAGAGAATTGAAAGAAAACAGTAAAGACAGTAAAAACCCCGATCTAAGAGTCTAAGAAAGGAACAAATAATTTCGTAAGAAAATGTGATCGGATCTTAATATGTTTCATTTTATTATGCCTCACCAATTTCCTTTACTCTCTTAAATTTTCAACTGTCTCCATTGTATAATGCATACTTTCATCACCTCTTCATTTGAATCTTTAGAGATACTTCCATTATCACCCTCTTATCTTAAAACTTGCTTCATACCTTTTTGATCTACTAATTGGTGTTTTACCTTATGATCCCTTTTGTGTTTTGTATTTATACTATTTGACTCTATTTTCTCCTAGTATAATTCTTTTTTTCTTGTTTTCATTCTTCCTTTCATCTTTGAATTTATATTGTATCTCCAATTCTTTTTTTTCTTTGAGCTTTGTTATTGGGTTTTTCCTCTTCTCTTTCTTCACTGAAGATGACCAATGACCATAAATATCTCCTATAACTTTTTCTTTTTCTAGTGTGTATTTTTTACCTTATTTCCTTTATTTTCTTTCACTTCCTCCTCCCCTTACCCCCCCATTTTCCTTTTTTTTTTTTTTGTTGTAGCTGGCACATGTACACAAAAATAGCTGTTTTTAGTGGTTGTAAGTCATTCATCTCCAAAGTCATGTGTTACTCTGGTAAAACAAACAAGAAAGCCTATCAAAACCCAAAAACCCAAACAGAATAAGAATTATAGGAAATAAAGAGCACTTTTGGGATGAAGAATTTCAGTAATTGAATTGTTCATAGCCACTAGGTGAAAAGGAAGGAATACAAACTGCCTAGATTAGACCAAGTGGAATTACAGAGTTGGTTAAATTGGATTTGAAAACTTATCTAGTGGCTAAAACCTGAAACACATGGAAACCTTGTGAGCTACCTGAGACAACTAGTATGGTATTTGAATACTAAGTCTACACACATGACCCTTGTCAAGTGAGGTAACGTATTGAAAAGGATCCCTATAAGCACTGTTCAGGATGGCCATCTGTAGCAGAAGATAAATACATTGTTGTTTAAGTGTAGAGTGTCTTTTAAAGCTGTTTTTAAAGCCCTTTTACTTTGTAAGCATTATGGTCTTTCTTCCTGAAAATACTTGCAAACACAAAACCACTTTGAAAATATACAAGAAAGGGTTAGAAAGACTTTCAGTTTGATAGCCACAAGTACCCCATGTCCTTTTCCTCGGGGCTGCTTTCAAGCACATCTCCTAACCTGCATGGATAATGGGGATTGTCCCAACCCAGGTGCAGGACCCTGCACTTGGATTTATTTAATCTCATGAGGTTCACCTGGGCCCACTTCTCCAGCCTGTCCAGGTCCCTCTGGATGGCATCCCTCTGGCATATTAACCTCACCACCCAGCTTGGTGTCATCAGCAAAGTTGCTGAGGGTACACTCAATCCCTCTGTCAATATCATTAATAAAGATATTTAAGAGCACCGGTCCCAGCACAGACCCTTGAGGAACTTTACTTGTCACCATCTTCCATCTGGACCCTCTGGATGCGACCATCCAGACAATTACTTATCCACTGAACATTCTTTAAAATAACTGATGGAAAATATGTGACATACAGGTTTTCTAGTCTTCAAGGCTGTATTTGTAGCAGTAGCTTTTTATTTAGGTGTGTTGTCTACAATTTGAAAGGACATACAACAATGTTGTAACATATATGCATATACATATGCCCAGCAATTCAATGCATCAGCCTTCCAAAAAGATCTCAAGAAACAATCAGTTTACAAAAATTGTCTAACATAATTAAATGTAATTGAAATGTTGCTTTTTCAGGTAATAAAAGAAAAGCTCAAGGAAGTTATGATTTGAAAGGATGAAGAAATAGTCAAAGTTGAAAAACAGCAGTATGTTGCACACATTTCAGGTCCATCTAGAACTAATCTCAACAGAAGAACAGTGGGAGTAACAAATAATTTATAGCATAAAAGCTTTCAAGCTGAAAAAGTCCGATTTTTTATTTATATAAAATATTTAAATAATTTGTAGCATTTGGAGAACATTCATTCACCACATCTGTGGGTAGCCTGTCTCAAGACAGGCTTTAAAATAGTTAAGGTATTTGCATGATCAGTTCTTGAGAAACTTTACTGTTTTGCCAGCATCTCATAGATGGCTACAGCTATTTAGACTTGTGGATACAACCAACAATGATTACAAAACAGAGTATTTTCCCAAAGACTTTGCTCTTCAGACAACTTTCCAGTGTCATTATCTGTATAATACTTCATGTGTTTGAATGAAGGACAAATAGTTCAGTATAATGTTCCCTAGCATATTTTTTTGGCTGCTTTCATGATACATGGAAAAAAAAATTGAGCTGGTTACTTACCTTTTCAAAAGGGAGCTGGAAATGCAAAATTACAAGGTTCACAGTTGGGAACACAGAAACACAGGCCACAAGAGAACATTTTGGATACCCAGGCTATTCCTACACATTTTTCATCAGTTTGACTTGATACAAAACTAGTTGGTAGACTATAAGGCTGTTGTATACTCCAGGATCTCCTTTTTCAACTTGGTCAGGGCAACTAGAATGGGCATTTATAAGGGTTTTGTGTTGGGAAGCACAACTACAGAAAACAGCAACAAGGAAATTCCTTGGTACCAGCCACAAAGCTTTGAAAACTCTGTACATCCTTCAATAGATGCCTGTCTCTGACTGATTGTGGGATGAGCATCCATAAATAATAGGATGCTTTGCAGACAGGGGTTTAAGGAGTTGCATTTCCAAGGTCTGGACAAAGAATAGACCTTAGTCTTAATCAATAGAAGCCTTGTGGAAAGGAATTTAAGGAGGAAACATTTCCAAGGACTAAATAAACTTTAATGCCAATTACGGAGGACCATTTGGCACTTGGAGGTTGTTAGAGGAGATAACCTCTGATAGTGACAATGTCCAGCTGGGATACTGGTGACTATGCATGCGTCAGGAGGAAGAGGTGAAAAGTTTAGCCTGATGAAGACTACAGGCCTTCATCTTGAAGACCCCAACTCATGACCACCAGAGAGCACTGTGCCTGCGCCATTAGGAGGAGTTTATGGAAATGAAGCCATGAAGTTAATATGAATATGAAGCGGGACAGGTTATGCATATGTATAGGTGTTACGAATTCCAAACACCTCTCCTCTATAAAAAGTTGAACAAAGCAGCTTTCAGTGGAAGGAACTTTTCCCCTACCTGCCATGAAGTGAAGTCGAGTTGGTCCTGCGAAACGTCGCGGGAACCAGTGGTGGTAGCTATAACTTTCCTGTAACTTTAAACTCTTTACCTTTCTTTCTCTTTTTCCCTTCTCTCTCTCTCTCTCTAGTACCTTTTGCGAATTTTGGTGTAATAATTAAACTTCCTTATGATGCGGCATTTGACCTCGTTTGTGTCTTAATCTCACTCTGGGAATTATAAAAGAATCTTGCCCCTTGACCAGGCTATTCCGGAACGGGACAGCATTAAATGTTAATAGCATAAATAGGGTATCCAGGACATACTCCACACTTTCCTGGTGTGAAATGTGGAACCCTCTAACTGAGAAGGTTCATCAAATACTGGAAAAGCTAGAGATGTACAAATTGAGTATGAACAAAAACGTGTTAGCATGATGAAGAGAACCTTAAATCATTGAGAGATGTTTTAAAGGTAAAGCCATTACAGAATGATTCAATGGCTGACATACCCACTAGCCCATAATGACAAATGAAAGGTGTTGGTTCAGCAAGAGACAGCACACAATGCCACTCACAATCTCACAAAGTAAGGGATATTCAAGTAGCCATAAAGGGGAAAAACCTGAAGAATCTGTACAGTGAGAAGCACAAGATCTTGATTTTGCCTTCTGACTCCTGGAATACACCTTCATACATAAGAAAAGCAGACAATAGTTATTCTCTGTTCTTGTAGAATGTCTTTTTTTTTTTGTTTGTTTTATTTTTGGTTTTGTTTTTGTTTTTTGGTTGGATTGGAGTACTACATTTAACAATTACATGGCCTCAGAAATAGAAGCAGATATATCAACATAAGCCTAAGGCAGACAGACATGAAGTAAGCATTAAGCACAGGTCTCCAAAGGTGAAAAGCTAATGAATTAAAAACTGCTGCTCTTTCTGTCTTCACACACTGATTTGTTAATTGTGGAGAGTTATGCATGATATATACTTCAAGTGGACAGAAGGAAAGTGAGTTCGTAAAAGAGTTGACAACAGTTAAAAATTACAGTAAAAATAACCCAGTCCTTTTACAATATATTATTTTCAAATGCCTTGGGATATCATGTTACACGAAAACTGCTACGCTAATTGAAATTGCTATCTGGTTTCATAATAATTGACTTTTTGAATCTCTTTTCTCTCAACTTCTAGAAAATGAGGAAGAGAAAGAAGAGAAAGCAGAAGTTTCCCATTTCTTGCAGTCGAAAAATAAGGAAAGAGTGATGGAATTCTTTAGGAATAGCATGGGGGAACATGAAATTATGAAAAGTTATATGCTGCAGACACACATGTTTGATTCTTTTTGATGGGTAAGAATTCAAATAGGAAGAGTAACTATGTAGAGCTCTAAGGATAGAGACCCCTAGGGTATATTATGGCATGGTCTTCTAGTTTTCAGGGTGGTGTCTTTCTGGGGTTGTGTGTGTTTGGTGTTTCTTAATAACAAAATAAGTAGATACCGGACAGGAGTATTATTAAAAAACAATAACATTAACAATAATGATAACTTAATTAGAGATGGCATCGAGTTGGAAACATTTCCTATAGTTGTGCTATACATGTGTTGGTGAGTTAAGAAACAGACATGGGAGGAACTTACTTTAATCTATGCCCAGGATGGAAAGTTTATCACAAAATTTTATTTAGTTGAAAGGCTGGAAAAGACACCTGCTGGCATTTTTTTTTCTGTTATTTTTGGGGTTTTTTCCATTTTATTTTGTATCCTTTCTCAGCCACTAAAACTGACCAAATGCTAAAAAAATTTCTAAAACGTTCCAACTCCAGTATTTCTTGAGTTGGAATCTTTTTTGCTTGAAGAAATTATACATGCAAAGCTTGTCTGTTTTCTTCCACATATTTAAGCAGGAGAACTGATAATAAAACTAATTCTTCACATCACTTATATATAATTTTAATTAAATTAAATTGAACTGAATAATGTAAGATTCTAACTTTCTCTACATTCTTTATCTTTCTTCATGTGGATATGTATAGCATCATGGCATATACAGTGTAGGTACAGAGGCTGTATTTGTCTATAAGAAAACATATTTGTCCACTGCAGAAAGAAGAAGCTGTGTTTTTCCCTAGAAGAAAAGGCTTAGTATTTGGTCTTCCTTATAAATTTTAACTTTGTTATGCTAACATATAGTTGCTGTGGGTAGTTCTGGATTACAGAGGATTTAGTGAGATGGAAAGCATTAATAGTAGATTAAATGTCCATTTCCCATGCAATGGCATGGACTTTTGTGTTTATCATTATTGTATTCTGCATGGATATATCCAAAATCAGTTGTATGGTTTAGATATTACCTTCTAACTTATTTTTGTGGAGGTTTGAAAGTTGACATAGTTTGTCCTTTAGAAGAGTGAAGCTCAAGTTTGTTAATAATTCTTTGTCCAAGAGTTATTTAAAAAAAATTGCTTTCTCTGAATGCATGATAAAGAATATTATTTTAAAATAATTTGGGACTTTCTGAAAACTCAGTGCTTCCCTAGATCAGATTCTGAATCACAAAATCACAGAATGGTTTGGATTGGAAGCGACCTTATAGATCAAGTTTCAACCCCCCTGCCATGGGCAGGGGCACCTGTCACTAGACCAGGATACACAAGGCCCCATCCACTCTGGCCTTGAACACCTCCAGGGAGGGGCCATCCACCACCTCCCTGGGCAATGTGTTCAGTACTTCACCACCCTCATAGTGAAGAATTTTCTTCCTAACATCCAATCTAAATCTATCCCCTTCCAATTTAAAACCATTATCCCCTGTCCTATCACTACGTGCCCTTCTAAAACATCTTTTCCCAGCTTTATTGTAAGCCACCTTCAGATACTGGGCAGCCATGCGCCAGCTGAGTGGTTAAGGTATCTTCATTCATTAGAAATACATGATGAGCCATTTAGCAATCCATTTAGCAATGTATTAGTAATTTTGTGGGTAGGTAATTAAATAATGGTAATAATAAATCATGATAATGTTTTATCAGAGAAAGAGCTCCATAGGTGTTGAGAAAAGTAGTTTCTGATCCTAAGCTCTGGAAAAAAATGTGGCCACCTAGCATTTATTATTTCCATTTAGAGGAGGAGGGAGAAAGAAGATGGGTAGATAATGATGGAAGGAGGCCTCACCAAGTTTGGGTATCAGTACTTTAGCAAAAGAACATATACAGTGTGTGAATGGCAGAATTTAAAAAGTATTAGAGTGGATTTTGAACAATGTAGTATCCAGAGTAAGTATGTAAGAGTAATTTGTTGTGGTCTATCCCCAGCTGGCAGCTAAGCACCACACAGCCACTTGCTCACTCTACATGGTGGGATGGGGAGAAAATCAGAAGGGTAAAAGTGAGAAAACTTATAGTTTAGAGATAAAGACAGTTTAGTAGGTAAAGCTCAGCATGCCAGCAAAGCAAAACAAGGAATTCATTTACCCCTTCCCATGGGCAGGAAGGGGTTCAGCCATCTCCAGGAAAGCACTGCTCTATCACATGTAATGGGTTATGTGGGAATACAAACATCATCACTCCAAACTTCCCCCCTTTTTTCTTCTTCCAGCTTTATATGCTGAGCATGATGTCATATGGCATGAACTATCCCTTTGGGGTCACCTGTCCCAGCTGCGTCCCCTTCCAGCTTCTTGTGCACCCCCAGCCATCCCACTGGTGGGGTGGCATGACAAGCAGAATGGGTCCTGACTCTGTGTCAGCACTAATGAAAACATCCCTGTGTTATCAACACAGTTTTCAGCACAAGTCTGAGACAGCCCCATGCCAGGCACTATGAAGAAAATTAACTCTATCCCAGCCAAAACAAACCCACATGGTCACCTCAGTAAGTATGGAAGTCTTCCATGTATGAAGCTGTAGTCAGAGAGGTAGAATAATCAAAGGAGTAGACCCATGTGTTTGAACGAAATTCAGCTATGAAGTAAAAGCTAGTGCAAATGATATGTTCTTTAAAACAAACATAACTTAGCCTCTGTCTGAACCAGGATTAGAAAGAAGCATCTTTTGCCTCAGGAACTTATGCTTTGAAACGTTGTAGAGGGTAGATTGCTCCTTCTTCCTCTATTGTTCCTTTCCAGCTGAGGAGAATCACTACTTGAAGTTAAAAGGTTATTAATTTAATCTATTTGTTAAACATATAACTTCCTTTTCCTGTTTGTTTTTTTTTTTAAATTATATGAAGCACACTAATCCTAAAGACACAGGTTTGCATATATGAAATACTTGGAATGCCATGTAAAGTATTAGGTTATCATCATTATTATCCTCTAGTTACCAGTAATAGGTTTCCCCAAAACCATCTGTAACAATGTACAATTCTGTTTACTATCACATTTTTTCTCATTTTCTTTAAAAGCTCATTATAAAGTTAAGGATGTCTATGGCACTTCCTTTAAGCGTGACAGAGTTAAAGCTTCAGATGAACTGTCTGACGGAAGAAGACCCAGCAAGTCTTAGCAGGCTTTTAGTACTACTGAGTAATAGAGTTATAAATTCCACTGATTCATTCTATAAGATCGATTGATTTTGTCCACATTTATCCATATGTATCCATGAAAACCTGGAAGCTTGCCCAAGCTCACCCAGGCAATCAGACGTGGAGGGAGGCGGGCCCGGAGCAACCCCGGGGGTTTTAAACACGGTGAAACATTAACGGTCATCAGTCAGCGAGGCAATGAGCAGCGGCGGCAGCAGCGACAGCGACCACTGGCGTAAGCTCAGGGGCTGAGCGAGAGATCAGGCTGTACAGAGGGGTTCCCAAGATAAGGGCACCCGGTCCAGCTGCCTTGACCCATGGTGAAAACCCGTAAGCTAGCCCAAGTTTGCCCTCCCACTGACATTATGTGACCCCACCTCCCCCTAGCCTCAAAAGGGGTTCAGAAAGGCAGCAACCCATTGACAGGGCGCAGGCAAGTGAGTGGGAGAGCACACATCAACAGCCTGCCCACCCGCCCGCCCGGCAGAGGACTTAAGCGAGCTCAGCTATCTGACAGGTGAGTTTGGCTGGTGAGGGTCACTAATCTCTGGTAAGGAATTGAGTGATGGTGTCTACCCAGCACAGGGCCATGGTGCAAACACCTTCCAGTGTGGAAGTAGGAACCTAGTTCAAACAACCACAGAAGCATTTAGCTTTTTGGGTCTCAGGGTGCAGGGATTGTCACAGCATGCTGGTAGCAGGAGGCAGCTCTCATCAGGGCTGTGTGCTGCATGAACAGATAAGGGATCTCCTCAGCTGAGCAGTATACCTGTAAGATGAGGCAGATGTGCTCAAAGACAAACTAGAAAGACTCATGAGCGTTAGGGAAGCTGAAGTGGAGATAGATAAGTGGAGCCAGGCTCTGTCCTCCCAGCAACAGAAATGTGAGCGCTCAGTAGGTAGCATCCACGATCATAGTGACTCTGTACCATGCCCCAGGCAGGGTAGACCAAGTGAAAGGGATGTCTGGAAGCAGGTACATGGCAAGGGCATGATTGTCCTTCCTCCCCAGGTTCCCCTGAGTAATAGGTATGAGACCCTACAGGTAGGTGACCAGCCAGATAATGAGGTGGCTGATAGGATAACTGTACCTGAGGTAGCGTTCCCTAGGACAAGGTGCCCTAAGCAGACCATCAAAACAACCTCTCTTAAGAAGAAAAGATGGGTCATTGTCTTAGGGGACTCCCTTCTGGAGGGAACTGAGGGCCTGATCTGTAGGCTGGACCTATTACATAGGGAAGTCTGCTGCCTTAAGGGAGCCACAGTTAGGGACTTAACAAAACAACTTCCAACCTTGGTCAGGCCCCTGGACCACTTTTAATTTTCTAAGTAGGTAGTAATGAAATCCATAAAAGAAAATTGAGTACCATCAAAAAGGATTTAAGGGCCCTGGGACACATGGTGCAAGGATCTGGGGCGAAGGTAGCGTTTTCCTCCATCATTCCTACTACAGGGATTAAATAAGAGCCAGGAAATTAATACCTGGCTCCGAGCGTGGAGTGAGAAGCAGAACTTTGGATTCTTTGACAATACAGCTTAGAGGAAGCAGTCTAGCAGATTCCTGGAGTGTTTGGAAGACAATTTCCTGACCTAACTGCTGAGTGAACCAACAAGGGAAGGTGCCCTGCTGGACTTGTTTATAAACAGAGAAGGCCTAGTGCGGGATGTGAAGGTTGGATGATGTGTGGGGCATAGTGATCATGAGCTGGTAATATTCTTAGTACTGGGAGAAGTAAGGAAGGGAGAGAGCAAAACAGACACCTTAGACTTCCATAGGGCTGACTTTGGACTGTTCAAAAAGTTGCTTGACAAGATTCCATGGGAGGCAGCCCTTGAGAGCAAAGGAGCCCAAGAGGGTTGGTTGTGCCTCAAGAAAGGAAATCTTGGTGGCACAAGAACAGACTGTCCCAGTTTGTCAGAAGAGGAGCTGGCAAGGAAAGATACCAGCTTGGCTGAGTAGCGAGATCTTGGAAGAGATTAGGAAGAAGAGGGAAAAATATGAGCTTTGGAAGAAGGGGCAAGTGTCTTGGGATGGCTATAGGAATGTAGTGAAATCATGCCTACAACTACGTAAGAGGAGGTTGTAGAGAGGTGGGTGATGGTCTCTTCAGCCAAGTGACAGGAGATAGGACAAGAGGGAAATGGCACAAAGCTGAGCCAGGACAGGTTCAGATTAGTTGTCAGGAAAAAATTTCTAGCTGAAAGAGTTGTCAGGGCCTGGAACAGGCTGCCCAGGGATGTGGTTGAGTCTCCATCCTTGGATGTGTTTAAAAAAAGGGTAGATGAGGTACTTAGGGATATGGTTTAGCATAGGACAGGAGTGGTTGGACTTGATGATCTTAAAGGTCTTTTCCAACCTTGTGATTCTATGATTTTTTTTTTTTTTACATTGCAAAACCCAGTACCTTTGTCACAAGTTTAAGGCTCCCAAATGATGTGTCATACAATGAAGAGAAAGAATTAAGAACAAAGTTTTAAAAATTACTCCATAGTTAAAATGATGTGGAGTGCTTAGTCTCAGATGATCTCAGATTTGAAAGCTCTGTCTACACCTTTGTTTTTTTAGTGAGGAATGTTACATCTTGTTTGGAAAATCTAAGTATGACTGGGCTAGTACATTTATCCTTTCTTATTTGAAAGCAGGAATGATAGAATTATCTTGGAGAACTTCCAGTATAATCTTTGCAAGCTTTCAGAGATCTGGACTGTAACTGCTGAGCTTGACTAGAGAGATCCTGACTACATGGCAGATAAGTTTTCAATCATCATCTCTCTCGAACAATGAAAATATGTGACAGTGGATTCAATCATCATCTTTTTGACCCTAGTGTTAATAATGTGTGCGGTGTGTCTGTTGCTTCTATTTAGATAACATATAAACACATTCATTTTTTAAAAACCAGGTGTATATACAAGAGATATTTAAGTGTGAGAGAGGATGAGGGAGTGAGCTGAGTATCTCAGAAAGCTTTATTTTACTTAGATAAATAGGAACAGCTTGGGGAAAACCCTAGATTTACAGAGTACTTTTAAAATAATATTCTGGGTTAGTTCCTGTAGCAACAGATGTCATGTGCTTCATGTAAATCAGGGACTTTTAAGTTTGGGGGCCAAATTATTCATACATGAACCAATACAAAGCAGTTTGTTACTACTGTTAGTCAGGGAAACAGCTGGTAACTTGTACCCAGTGTCAATCCTCTGATACCATTTGAACTTTGTAGATTGTACTACAGAGCCAGTCTTTGTACTGTGTGAGCTGCACTGTTAACTGTGATATGATTTCTGCAAAAGTTGTAAACTTTATCAGTTGTAAAAATTTGCTAAATTTTTTAAAAGTCAGGTGAAAAGGAAGACATGAGGTCTGTTACAATTGTGGTACAGAATCTGAAGTTACTCTTCTAAATTTACCGACTGAGCAATAAATATGTAAATAGGAATTAAATCACATAGGACTCATATTGTAACAATAATATATGACCTGCTAAATAATATCTGGGCATTAGTGAATGAAGCAAAACCCTTTAATTACTTTATTGAATTCTAGAATCTTACTTAGAAAAAAGATGCTCTTGCTGTGCAGTAGCCATTCCTTGCTCAGTATCCAAGACTTTAGGAAGACTGGTGTGGAGAAACACATGAGATTTAATGCATATAGCTTTAATTCCTGAAGAAATTGAATGAAACCGTTTTTGAAAGAAAGTGCACACTGACTTGTTGACGGAGAACAGAGTATGATTTTGCATGTCAAGTTCTTGTGAATGTTCAGTATTTGCTGTACTTCAGAAGTTTATTGCTGTTCTTTACATATGCATGACAGCAGTTTAGTGCAGGTTGGCTTCAGCATATTGCCTGTCATCCTGACTATTACTGTTTTATTCATTCCTTGTAATTTCTGGATCTGTCTGTTGTCATCTCTTGTTTATGCAGTGTGTTACTTTATTGCTTTTAGAGTAATTGGTACAAAAGAATTCAGCCTCAGGTATTAGGGTGTGAAGATTATTAAAATTATTCCAATAATAATAATAAACAATAAACCACAATAGAAAGAATTAAATTTTACAGATAAAAGATTATCAATAACTTAAGGACATAGAATCCTAAGAATCAGGTTGTAACAGGCCTCAGGATCTTACAGTTCCAGCCTCCCAGTAGAAACAGGTTTGGGAAACATACTGGGTCTCATTTTCAAGGATCATTTGTATATACAGCCATGGTGCTGTCCTGTTCTGCTTCATGTCACAAGAAACATAACAGCCTGGATAGACTTCTTTGCTTTGATTTGTGGATTTTGTGGGTTTTTTTTTTTTGTGATGGTGTTGTTGTGTGTTCTGGTTTTCTTTTGTGGGTTTTTTTGTGGTTTTGTTTGGGGTTTTCTTTCTGGAGTGATGGAAACTACAACGTATGTGCATATATGAATGCACTGCAGCTCTCATTCTGGCAGATTTTGTGGGAGTATGCCTGTGTTTCAGTGTCTCGAAGTAGTAGTGCAGTTTCCTAGTAAAACAGATAAAGAAGTTCACTCTGCTTACTCTGTTTACATGACTGAATTGTTCTTCATGACAAGTAATAGAATAGAATACTTTTCATAGTTACACTATTCTCATTTCTTGGGAATGAAAAAATTAACACATATGTCTTCTCTGGTGGTTTTTCTGTTTGCAGCACACTAAAGTAAAGTAGCTATTACTACATCAGTTTTTGCAGAGAAATACAGTGTAGTTTCTGAATTTGGTAAACTTTCAGAGACTTTTAAAGCAGTTTATCATTTTAATAGACCAAAATGCCTTGAACAACTTGGGGGAGGGGAGAGTGAGGCAGAAAATGCTGATTTTAAAAAAATAAATTATTTACAATTATAAAACTAAGAAAACCTGGGATAGGTTCAAATCCTAAGTTTCAAGTCGATAGTTTTCCAGTGTGTTAGAACGAATGACAGGGGAGTGTGAAAACTACCAATTCTACTTTTCTTGACATAATTGCTGTATCTTCAAATGGCATTTAAAAAGATTTATGTTATGCAAACTGCAAGCCACCATATATAAAAATGTGAGAGTGTTTAATTTCAGAACATCATATTTTCCAACTACTTTAAACTGAAAGACAGCCTGTTACTACTTGATGGTTTTGGGAAATGTGTTGTTTCACATGCAAACATGTACACACATAAGCACATGCTTTTCCCCCTCAGTTATGTTTCACCATTGTAGCTGGTTTGTGCTTTTCAGTCTCATGTGTGACCTTTACAGTTGTGACAGCGATTAAAGTTTATCAAATGCCTTTGGTGCTTTGAACTGTCATAAAGCAGCAAGAGTGGCTGATGCATTTCTTGGCCTCACTTTCTAGGGGAAAAAATTCACTTCCCAAATCCCTTTCCAAAAGTAAGGTTTTCTAAGCTGGGAAATGCTTACTCGTTAAATAAAAAAAAGTAAAAAGTAAAAAACCCCATGTACTCAATATTTTTTTAGATGTTGAGAATGTATCTTTTTTATGAGTTTGTATGCAGCCTGTTATGTGAGAAACCTCCAAGTGATCTGCCAGTATGGCTGCTCTTAGGCAATTAAGACAATCTAACTGTTTGTCAAACAGTCTGTAAAATATATTTAGTCTGAGGGATAAATATCACCTAATAAGCACACTACTGAATACCCAATCTTACAACTGTGGCTGTTCTGAAGTGTTAACTGCAGGGAAAAATACACATTTCTCAAAACTTACAGGCTTTAAATACGAATAAAAAATTGTCTTATTCTGAAGCCACAGTCAAATCTCTGAGCACCCTTGAAGCAGGATAGAGCACAATTCCGAACTTTGCATCTAAACTGTGTTTGATCCAATTAATTTTTGGTCAGTAAGCTTGCTTTTATTTCTAAAATTCCTATAATTAAGTAGCTGAAACTGCAGAAGCATCACTTTTTTGCACAACATTTAAAAGCTAGCCTGTATGTATGTACCTCTGGGTTCCTCCTATGTTGTATCTGTATTTGCTTTTACCCTTATTTGTTCCCCTTTGCTTTCTGCTTTATTATACCTCATGCCTATAGAAAAGGCTTGTCTTCAGCCTGAATTCAGCAGAACAGCTCCATAGGAAAATAAGATAAACTTGTGAAATTAGTGTTTAAAGTCCCAAGACTTTTTGAAAGCACTTTTTTTGGAAGTATTGTAATCTGCAAAAGTCTATTTATGCCTTGTGAAAAATAGTAATCCATTCTCTAGAAGATTCTTTCTACTCACTGCCTGTAGTGATGTGTCTGTGATGCTTTCAGATGTGAATGGTCCTCCTTGCAAGGATTATAAATATTGTGCTGTAAAAACAAAGGTAAACTATTTCGCAATAAAAAGGTTGATTATCCAAGTACCACTGCTATTATAGGCTTAGGAATTTAGTACAACATTTAGTCATTAGAACATTAAATATGCTCTTAAGTGTTTTTATATTTGACTTAAAGGGTCAAAAGAGACATTGCTTTTGTTTGATGTTGCATTAAATCTTGCAGTGAGGAAGAGACATGATTTTCATCTCAATGCAAAGGCCTGGAAAGCAGGAAACTAACACCTTTCATAAGCCAAAGCATGTCTTTTAGGCTAGGTATCAGGTTGGTGGTGAATGGATAGTCAGCATCTTTGAAAATCAGAGGTTAGGTTGTTAGGAATGTAGAGAACTGGAAACTACTACTGCAGATAATGTGAGTTCTTCAACTACTGTAGTTTCCTATATCTCACAGCAACTAATGCCTAAGGCTTTAGCAGTAGTATATGTACCAAAAATGCTAGGCCTGAAGCATGAAGGTTGCTCTTTCAACATATTTATTCTTACAAGGAGAGGATGTTCTTTCTTATTAATTTCATTTGCAGATTTTTTTGTGCCTTAGCTGATTTCTTGGCTGAGAAGGAATCCCAAGTAGACTTTTCTCCAGCTGCAGTTCCCGATCACTGCAGGGTCACCTCTACATCTGTGTTCTGCCTTTGCTCCTTACCTTGTACGTGGATCAGAGAAACTGCAGTAAAAGACATTTATGCTCCAAAATAGGACCTTTAAGATTGGACAATAGCCTGAGTTCTAGAAACAGTCTCAGCCCCTTATTGGAGACAGAGTACCTTGGAGATCTTGGATCAGTTTTTACCTCATCAGGGACTCAAGATGACATTTCTAAACTGGGAATAATGGCATTGATGTTTAATCAAACTTGTCGTCTGATGACAATGTATTACACACTTCCCTTGTTTGTAATGCTTCTACAACAGGCATATGTGAAGTCCTTTAGAGCTAAATTTCTTTTCATCCAGTTTGACATGTGTCTGAGCATGGATGCATGTTTCAGATTAAAAAAGAAAAGTGCCCTGCAAAACTGTAGATAAAAACATAAGAGATCATTGACTTCCTGACTGTACAATACATTCTTGTATCACTGTGATTACTGAAATTTCAACATAATAGGAAAGTTTAGGAGAATGATTTTGCTGAAAAAAGATACAAGAGTTGCATGAGTATTTGTTCCTGTAAGATCTGTTTTTGTAGGTGGAAAGGCATATCAGCTTCTCCCCCTGTCAGAGTCCTTTTCAGTTCCACTGTAAACAGTTTTCTCTGATTTTCAGTCATTCAGACACCAAGTCCCTGATGACCGATTAGACTTCAACCAAACCAACTGCTATAAACACCCTTCTGTATGGGGAATGAAGTAGATCCTTTAGCCTTCTGAGAAGGCTAATAAAAGAAAAAGGGGAACTTAATTCACTACTAAATTAATATATACAGCTATTTCACATATATGGAATATATAACTATATATATTAACAATATCAAACTCCATATATAATTCATATGTTCAGTTATTTCATGTAACACCGTGGGGTATTGCAGAGTAGAAGAAAGGATAAAAGCAATGACATGAAGAACCTTTGGATTTCTGGCTAACAGGGTATATGTGCATGAAAAATGGGACAAAGAGAAGGCAAAAAGCAAATACTCCACATCACTATGCATTATTCTATTATGCTGAACGAATTGAAGATTTATAAGGTGACACATAATATCTGTCTGTAATATCTTCTGCCTGAATTCTCCATTTCTAATTGTGGATCACCATATTCTCCCCCTCAAAAAAAAAAATTAATCGATCTCCAAAAAAGGAACAGAAATTTGCCTGTATAACTTATTTGACTACTACATACAAGATCTGATATAAAATAACAAATTCTTCACTGCTTTTTTTATGAGCTGGATGTTATAATAGGAGTGGAGTATGTGTGTATACTTGTATATATGTGTAATTATGCTTAATATTTTTTCACTGTCATTCCATCACTTCAGTTGCCAGTACTATAGAAATACGTTTGTTGTTCTACCACTGTTAGCTTGTGTTTCATTATGCCAAAAATAAGCTTAACTCAAAGAAAGGGGCATCATTAGACAAAAGAGAAACTAGTTTCATTGGAAACTTCCAGCTTGCTTGGAGAAATACAATTGTTAATTTAGGCCACAAACTGAGAGAAGCATCTTATTCTGGTCTGGAAAACAGGAATTGCTGAGAAGACTACGGCACCTAAGACCACTCCAGAATCTTTTAGAAAGGTAGAGAGCCCACCACTGAATGTCCTGACACAGTAGCAGAACTTCAGTCTTCCTGGGGAAAATCAAAGGAGATCTTTTTCCTCTGATGGGAGTTACTTCAGCTGGGATTGAGGGCAACCCTGAGGATGTTGGTGGATATTGGAGGATGCAGTGGAGGACTTGGGGACATTGTGGATACAAAACTATAATCCAGCAATGTGTGCCTGCAACCCAGAAAGTACGACTACAGCCTGAGCAGAGAATGGATTAAGAACAGCCATGAGGAGAAGGACTTGGGAGTGTTGGTGTAAAAGAAGCGCAACATGCACTTGAAACCCAGAAAGCCAACTGTATCCTGGGCTGCATCAAGGTAAGTCTTGCAAGTAGATAGAGGAAGCATGATTCTCTGCTCTACTCCACTATTATGAAACCGCACCTGGACTCCTGCATCTAACTCTGGAGCTCTTATCAGAAGAATGGTGTGGTCCTATTCTAGTGGGTCCAGAGGAGGACCACAAAGGGGATCAGAGGGCTGGAGCACCTCTCCTATGAAGATAGGCTGCGAGAGTTGGGCTTGTTCAGCCTGGAGAAGAGAAGGCTCTAAGCAGACCTTACAGCATACTTTCAGTATGCAAAGGGGCCTACAGGAAGGTTGGAGAGGAACTGTTTACAAGGGCATGGAGTGACAGGAAAAGGAGCAATGGGTTTAAGCTGAAGGAGAGGAGACTTAGATTAGAAATTAGGAAGAAATTCTTTACTCTGAGAGTGGTGAGTCCCTGGCACAGGCTGTGCAGAAGCTGTGTCTGCCCTCTCCCTGGCAGTGCTCAAGGTGGGGTTGGATGGGGCTTTGGGCAACCTGGGCTAGTGGTGAATATCACTGCCCATGGTAGAGGGGTTAAGCCCCGTCTAACCCAAATCTTTCCGATAGTGTGATTCTACTAATATAGATATGTGCACTGTGGATCCTTTCAGCAGCTGAGGTGTGACAGTCTGCCCAGCATCTTCCCCAAGATCCCAGTCTGCCCTGTTGCTGACACCTGGACAGATAAGCTCCTGAGGCTGCAGCCTCAGCAACTTTGGTGGCTGGTATAGACCATCAGAGACATAGAGCTGGCAAGGAATTTCCAGGTGGCAATATCTGACCACACTGTGCTTTCTCCCCTAAAGACTTCTACCCAGAGCTAACCCTTGTTCCCAGGCCACTTCTCTTGCTCACTACCTGGTCCAGCTTCATCTCTACTGACACATTTACACAGCTCCACTCACTCTAGTAGCTGCACCACTGACATATGATCTTTCCAACCTGTGGCCTGACCTCCCTGGCTACACTCAGACCCTGTGCAGACACAGAACAGAGCCTGTCTGTTCCAGAAAAGCCCAGGAAAGAGAAAGTAATTTAGCAAGACGGGACAGGACAGGCTGTGCTGATCAGACGCTGGGTAGAGCAGTGTACTGACTAGCACACTGCATGCACATGACTCAATCTTTTTAATCCCTTTATCTCTGCTTTCCGACTCTTGTCTCTTGTTATTTGGGCTCTCCCACTGCTTAATAGAGAGGACCTCAGGACTCCTGTGTCAAAGGTGTGGAAAGTGATGACCTACTCTTAGTCAGCTTCACTCCTGTTGTGCTAAGTGTAAAATCGAGAAGGTGAAGCTGTAGGTCTGAGGAACATTAACTAATGGTATTCTCATGTTCAAGAGAGTATCAGTGTATGCACTGGTGAAATCAGAGGCTGAAATAAACTGATATGGGGAAAGGAATGATCTTTAAAAACATATAAGCAAAAGTTATGATCTTACTCTAAATCTTTCTAGTTTATTTGATGCTAATTTAGAACACAGGTTAATATGTATCCCATAAACAAAATTTAACCTTGAAAAAAGCTGCTAATTGATTTCAGTCTTTATGTGTGTGTGTTTCTCTGTGTATGATTGTTGTTTGGAACACAAGATTTTTCCAAGTATTTGGGCATAAATGTTGAAGATGGGAAAATGAAAGGCTAAACAGACAGAATACAGAACTTCAAACAGGAGAGACAAATATATTGAGCAGTGCACAGCAAGTGTAATCATCAGATCAGCTGCATCGACCTAACAGAGACATTTTATGCTGTCTAATGTCCTATTGAAAGTACTAAACAAGAACAGAGAGCTTTGAAGGAATCCTTTGAATCCAATTTTAAGGATATTGCTGTTGTGTCAGCTGAATGACAAGTGCAAGCTATCTATTACAGGAGTCAAATGCACAAGTGGTGCAAATCCAGAACACATTCAAAGCAAATATTTGTTTTAATTTGATGTAACTTGTAACTGATTAATGGGCACATTTGGAAGATTGATGCAATTTAACTTTGTATTTTTTTGTGTTAAGAAAGACAAGGGAAAGGAGGATATTTTAAAGGTAATTTATTGGAGTGTATGGTTTCTGAATCAGCCATTTTTTAAAATTGTCTTGATACTGAAATGTTGCAAATTTTTTGAACAAAGTTTCTATTTCATATCCGCAGATAAAATATTTTATTCCTTAGAGCCATAAACCTAAAAGTATTTTCCAAATACTGTACTTGTTGATAACGGTAAAAAGGAAATAGGACGAAGTCTTTCAGAATTTTACTGATAACCTAGCTTTTTTTTTAAATGTAGTTTGATAACTTTCCATGTAGCAAAATAGGATTTTATTGATACCTGTAGGAAAAAGTAAAAAAAATCAGGCTAGATTCTTGGGTTGTGCACATGTTGTGGATGAGAGAACTAGAATTGGGTTCTTTACACATATGCTGAACACCAGCACAATTTTCTGTTCTGTATGTAGTTGTCTTCATATGCAGGCTAACTTAGTTTTACCAACATAGTAAAATTATTTTATTTTCCTTTACCATGCTTCATAAATCATAGGGACACCAGTTGTTCCATACCACAAAGGAAAGAATGGTCAACCAGAAATCTAAGCATCACATGGAAAGTCATAAACCATGTAGTACAGGGTGACATTGAAAATTAAATGTATCCTGGGGAAGAAATAACCAAAATATGATAGCACAAAGTTTGGCTGCTAGGTCAACATAGTGGCTATGTAAAGAAAATATAAATTTAGAAATATGACTTAAACCTAAATTTCAGGAAAGATTAATGGAAATTTACCTTGATTACTGTATACTGTATGCCTTGAATATAATACTTTCACAACTATATTGCTCACAATCTTCTATGGAAGGAAAAAAAAATCCCAGAAACCAAAGATGGGAAAAAAAAAAGAGAATTTAACAACAAAGGATAGAAACTCTACTATTTACCAGCTGATAATTGCACTGTTTAAATTAAAGATTGTTCTCTTATTCCAAGTCATATTTATCTGTCTTTGTTCTAGCCTTGGAGTTTCTGTTATGGCCATCATTGTTAGGTCAAACACCTTACCTTAAATTGGTTCTTGATGACCCATATTTCTTTGCTGTGTTTAGTTGGACTAAATTTGCAAATCCATTACATGGGTCATGGACAGTTAGTATAGAATTTTATCCATTTCACAGTGGATAAGGATGGAAGAGGTATAGCACAATTTTACTTGCAATAAATGCCCTAAACAAATGATGGGGAATGTACATTACACAATTTTCACACCAGGATGGCTTTTCATCTCTTCACTAAAACTATAGTAAAATGTACTGGCTGTCTGATTGCAGCTGCCTGGTACTAAGAAATAGAAGAAGCATTTGAGGCAGTTACACAGCTGAGAACACAACTGCATGTATTGTAGATATTTAAAATTTTCTATATAGAAAAAAATATGAATTCTCCAACATGCACGAATATTTAGTATGCATAAGAATGAAATGTAAATGTTTTGCCTGATCTAATTTAGTTATTCAAAAGAATGAGAGAGCTATATGGTACCATCATGACAATTTTCATAGGATACATCACTAAGGCAAATTTCTGTCTTTACTAAGCAAAGATATACTGGGCCAATGCCCTTTAATTTCACAAACTGTTAATCTATAAAGTTGGTTCAGAAAGTTTAAAGGGATCAAAATGTCCCCCTGAGACAATTTACTTCTGTTTTCACTAACAAAACCTTTTTTCTTTTTCTAAATACCCAGGTCTTTCTGCCATTTGTGCAATTTTAAGTAATTCTTCCAATAGCACTTATTCTTTCTGGCCACTTTACTCTGAATGTATGCTGCTGGCATCTGTACTGAAAACAATTTAACTGGTGGATGGATTTGTTGACTTTCTATGATTTGGGTTTATTCAGATAGATGTATGCTGAGAACTTTGCTTAATATCAATACTTGTCCATTACTGTGAGCTTCTAAAAATGGGAGTTTGTCTTGTGCACTTAGAGATACAGCAACCAGATTTATGTTGCCTAGGCAAGTAAATGCAATAGTACTGCAGTGCTTTACCTTTTAGAGATGGGGTTATCTGATGTCATTTTATGTAGCTAAACTTTTACTTTTGACTTATTGGTCATAAAGACAGATTTCATGAGCAATTCTGACTAAGATGCAGATCTTTTATTGCATTTCATTTATCATCAACTGCAAGGTGCAGGTACCATCAGCAAAGTCGATATCTTCAGGCATTCCAACCAGCCTCTTATCCTCACAATTTGTATTTCTAGGCCAGAAGTCTCATAGGAAAATGAAAAGTGACAATAAGGACATGATGTGAAGACACATCTTTGTTTAACTGGAGTAGTGCCTACTAAACAGAACTGTTGAATTCACAGTACATTTGATATCTTCTTGAAGGTTCCAAAAGGTACAGTTGTTTTTTTTTTAATAAAGGAAAAATAACTGCTGCTATCAAGGGCTTTCTGAAAAAATGAGAGATAAAGAAGGAGTGAGAACTTGTTTTGTCTAGAGATTATATCTTATATGAACATAGCTTGTAAATAGGAATACTGCAACTACCTCCTCCAGATTTGCTCTTATTGGCACTGGGATTTTGGTTCAGATAATGCTGTAGAGGAATTTCTTGGGATGGCAGCATGGAAGACAGCAGGGAATAATATGACTACTCCACTCATTACATTTAAATTCCCTTTCCAGGCAATGCATAGATAACTCTTCTCTGGTTTGTTCTCCTGCACTTAACTGCATCTTTCATATTTCACAGGTGTCATGACTATTTACTCTGGATAGATTTGTAGCCATTACTTCCCAGACTTATTGTTTAGTTTTTCTGACAGTGGCTTTAAGTTTTCCAGACCAAACTTTCAATTTTGCTATGTACAAGTACTGTGTTCAGTTTAAGATCAAAAGTACTAGTCTTTCTATTTCTCTTGAGGACATGGTGAAGCTATTTCCATTTCTACTAGAGCTGTGTTGGAAGTTAATATGGCTTTTGAGAGTTTTTGCTTCCCTTTCCAGGATTCTTGATAAATATAAACTTTTCTCTGTGATTTCTTTTTTCTCTTTTATTTATCATCTTCCCTATCATTTTGGTGAATCATCCTTACATTGCTGAAGGGTTTTATACATCCAATTTGTTACCAGCCATATCAATATTTATCTTACTTGGTATTAGTTAACATGCATATGAATTTAAATTTGTAAGAATGAAAAGAAATACCTAAGGAAGACCTGTCCATAAACAAAGTAATCCATAAACACTAGAGAGTGGTCTGCAGAATACTGAGGAAGATTTTCTCTCCATGTCACACATCTGATGTCTTTTCTTCATGCAAATGACCGGCATATTTTTCAGAAAAGCTGTTTAGTGCCAAGGCACACTGAAGAGATAAAGAGTAGGCTTAAAATGAATCAAACTAAATATTGTCTTGCTGAGCATAATGGGATCATATTTAATGTAAGTATTTATTTACTCAGTGATTAAACTAGTGTAATGATATATCATGCCGTACTTATTTAAACAGTTTATTGCAAAATGTTTTGGTAGTATGGACTTGTTGCTTAACACTGTTCATGTTGTTTCTTCAGTACTTCCATGTATTTTTTCCCTTGCATTTGTTATTCCTTCATCTGAATTGTATTTTAAATAAAATAGATTATGAAATCTGTGTCCAGAAAACAGTTAACTCAATGTCATGAATGAATATTATATGTAGTACAGAATGCCTATGACTATTTCCTTTTATTAAATCACACTTTCCCCCCCGAATGAATAGAATGAAAAAAAAAAATTCAGAAGAAAAGCAATTAGTTTAATTCACTCTAGCTTGTCAGTTTATGTAATTTCCTTTTTAAAAGTCCTTGAACACTTACTGGAAATTTGCAGAAGTAGTTAGTTACTGCTAAAGATTTATAACTTTTAGTAAAATTTAATATTCTCTTTAGATTTCATATCTAGTATTGATATCTATCATCAAACTTGAAAGTTAACCATGGCTCTGTATTACAATGAACCCAAGATTAAGAATGATTGTAGAGAGTTGCTAGGTGATTGCTAAGAGAGATGTCAAAGGAAACTGTTTAAAGGAACACCTGTAAACTGTCCTGGAATAGCAACAACATCTAAGCAAGGTATCCCCACACACAGAGCCAGTTTGGCAGTGAAGACCAAAGTCCAGGCATCCCTAACTGAATCATCTTCATAATACCAAAGAACACACACAGAGGTCAAGAACACCCTTGCCTAGGTGAACACCCATTCTCCATTGTAGGTGCAGTGACTGAAGAAGATGACACAGCAATTATTATGATTACATGTAAATGATTAGCAAATCAACTTAACTTGGAGTGTATTACATATTAACATTTCTGAATAAATATAATGAAGGAGCCAGGTTCAGGTGAGCTTGATTTGTGGAAATTCACTGAGCACCCTGGCCTGAATAAAATCAATATCCTCCCACATGAGTAAGAATTAGCTTGTTGCACACTAGGTAATGACTCTGCTTTTTGGACAACAGCATCAGCTATTATTTTGTAGATTTGTATGGGTTTTTTAAGGTCAGCTTTATTCACCAGAATCTGAGAACACAAGATCATAAACAACTGATTGTAGCAATCCGTTTATTTACAGTTGTTCTATTTACTTACATGAAGTATAGATCTAATAATTATGAAACATATAGAGAAATATTAATAAATTAAAAGGAGTCAATTTAAACCCAAACCTCTATTTTCAGCCCCTTCTGCTTTTGTCACAGGTATTCTACCAACTATCTAACCTGAATTTAAATGCCCCAAGGAGAAAGATAAAACTACCATTTAAGCAACTTCAGATCAGAAGAAAAGTAAAGACAACTTAGTTTTTTGAGCCAGTTTCAGCCATAAGTAAAGAAAGGATAATATACAGAAAGAGTTTTTACACTAATTATTTCTGACAGGGGTTTAAAGTAGATTGTTTTGGAACTATTTTCTAATGCTATGAGACATAGTTTGTTGAAATGGAAAAAAAACCAAAACCTGATTTTAAAATTATTTCTTCAAATCAATGGTCCTAAATATATGTCTGTCTTGTATTTTGACCTTTAGACTTACACATTATGAATTATTATGAATTTACAGGAATTTTAAAAAAGCCATAAATATATAAATTATCTGGGCTGTACAGTACCTGAGAACCACATAATCTGTTAGATTAATGTTAAATTTAACCCATCTGCATGTAATTAAGCAGAAAATTTCAAGACTTCCAATTTAGATTACACTTTACTTTCCTTCAGTTAATTGTCTCCACTGGAAACAAAGTAGGAAACTTGAGATTCGTAGAAATATTGAACCATCTGTTGTTTGAGACAATAGATGATAGAATCTAAAATTGCTCACTCACAGTTGATTTCAAGGAGGGGAATGGGACTCAGAGATTGCTTGTTTAATTAAAATTTCTACAAATATCACTTGGGCTGTGTACTATTTTAATATGTTACCTAAGCATACTACAAAGTGAATGCTTTTTTTGAGTTGTGTAACTTTTTTTTTTAATGTTCAATTAAAAATTGTAATTCAATGCTACAAATACCTTTTGTTAAAAAAGAATCATTAAAGATAGCAAAAAATTTTATTACTTGTTCTATGATAATTTGAAGTGGAAGACATTATGATGGTGACAACAAAGAAGCATTATATATTGCTTTTGCCTTACAGGTCAGTCTATGCCTTTTCTTTTTTTCACTCTGACCTCAGATTTTTAGATAAAACACAAAAATGATGGCTTTTAGATTAAAAATATGTTTCAGTTTAAATTTGTTTTGAGAGGAAAACACAGTAGCCCTGAGATAGGAAAAGCAGCCAACCCCATCAATAAACACCAAGTGTTAATTTTAGAAATGTGCAAACAGTAGGAACTACATTTCATAGTGGAAGGATATGAGGTACAGGTGCCCCTCTGAAATACAGTTTTGGCCAAAAAGTAGTAAATGCAAGTGTAAAATAAAGAGCTGCTGAAAGTACTTGTCTTAAAAACATTCTCAAATCTCCTTAACTGGTTCAACTGGTTTAGTTAATAGAAGACATGGTGATAAGAACAAATTTCAAAACGTGTCTTAGACACTATGACATAGATGACTTCTGTGCTTAACTTCTTAAATGCTTCCCATTCACAGAGGAGTCTACATCCCAGAGTGAAATACCCAAGTTAAATGCCTTTGTTAGCCAATGCATGTTTAGAAGCTTTAGCAAACTGCTCTAAAACAATTTAGCATTCAAAGCAGGGAGCTGTCTAGACATTGCAAATAAGAAATACTGAGTATATGTTAATGACTGCCACTATCTGCATCCATTCTAAGTAATCCACCCTTGAAGATGGGTGCCAATTCTGCTTCCTTGAAGTGTGAAGCAGACAAATCTTCCCAGCAGAAGAGCCTCAACAGGAGGGAACTATCTTGCCAAGACAGAGGCACTTCTGAGCATGTGAAAAGGTAGGCTTTTGGGAAAGATAAGTAAAAAAATGCAGCTGCTTATGGTGTTCACAAGGCCTTTATAGTTAGCCAGGAGGATCATTGATTTGCAGGTATTTCAATTCCCACTGTAAGCATCTGAATCTTTATGATCTGGCCGTAGGTTATTTTCAACACTATTATAGAAAACACAGCAGAATGTAACTTGGTTTCTCTGTGGGATGTTGTATTAGTCCATCTACTTTAGCAGGAAAATGAATTTTAAACAACTGTTACAATGGTTGGCATCTATCAGGTAATTATGCTACCCAAAAGGCAACATTCTCTCTGGCTCTCTGCTACCCTCTCTGCACAGTTCTCTGTGTGTGTGTGTGTGTATGTGTGTGTGTGTGTACACAGAGAGAAAGAGAAGGAGATTAGATTGCCCTCAAATAGACACAGAAGTCCTTTGAAATGCAAACAGAGGTTATAGAGAACTCTTGTTAGTGATATATCGTTTTTCTTCAAACTTCCAAATTTTGGAAGTTTTTGTTTCAGAAATTATCCTCAGTGGTAAAAGGTCAAAAAGATTTTAAAATACAGATTCGGTTCACCTTTTGCATTCTCTGTTAAAATCTATAGGAAAATGTAATAAATAATACTCTGAATGTGACTTTCAGATTGTGAGACTGGTAACAATAATGGAGAGTTATCCTGAGACAGTATTCCCAAGAGGCCACTTGCTTTCTTATTTCAGTTCCAGTGTCCTTGTGTGTCTGATTAGGGCATTCATTTTAGCTGATCAGTGTAAACTAGCTATATACCTTAATACCCCAAGGGAACATTTGAAATTCATGTAGAACCGACTGCCACAGACAAGAAGGTAATCTTCATCTATTAAGTTGGGAAACCTTAGTTGTAATTGTTTTTCTATCTACATACATTGAAAAAGCAAAGTGGGAGGATTTGGGTTATTTGATTGCACCTTAATTCAGCGATATCTGCCTTTGATCTGTGAGCAGAAACACCTCATAGTAAAGAGTATGATCATAAAGGCACAATGAAAAAGGTATTTAAAATCTTAATTTTTACTTCATCGTAGAATGTGCTTTTTGTTAGGAAGGGATATCTGACTGATTTCTTATTAGTTTGAAGTAAAAGAGGGATAGTTACCGTTGTAGTAATAAAGGTTTTGTGATTAATGAAATTATAATAATCCTGCTCAGTGTCATTAGCATTTGAGCATAGTCTTTACAGTGTGTATTAATTTTCTGTGTTATGAAATATATTAACAGCTTGTTTGTGACCTTCTTCATGAACAAGCAAAAGGCTAATTTCTATTTTTCACTCTCAATCTTTACTAAAACCAGAACTTTGTCTAAGACATGTAAGTACAGGCATGACAATAAAATCCAGGCCCTTTCTCATTGTTAACTATTTAATTATTTTGTCATTTGATCTACTATCCTGTGACAATTGTGACACTCTAATAAATAGCTTAGCTATCATTTATTAGGGGATTACTGAATTACATGAAGACTAAATACAGTGTTTGGTGGTTTGATGCCTGCAATACCTAGAAATGACAGGAACAAAAATTATATCCTGACATACAAATGGTGCTTAGGAGAGATTTTTGAAGGATATGTTTAATGGGGAGTGTTTGAATTGACCTGGAGCAGTTCTTTCTGCTACTTTTTTCCTTCCTTACTACTATCATCAACTATCATTATTATTCTAACAGATTACTGTAAGATGTCTTTCTTACATTATTTTAATTTCTGGATAAACGACATCTGCTATAATGCTATATTCTTGCCAAACAGGTGTCAGATTCTAGGGAAGGTGTTACTAAAAAGCACCTGGTGTCTAAATTATTTACCAACATTTTGGGAAAAAAGAAAAAGAGATGGAGCTGACATTATCCTTAAAGAGCTGAAAAGTGTTGAATTCATAAGAAAAATCTTCCTTTGTTTCATGATTTAATTCTTATGTTTTCCATTAAAAAACCCACCTGCATAGGTGTTACCACACCCTTCCTTCTCAATCTAACTTCATTGTCTGAGAGAGTCAATGAAATTCCAAAATTCACCATAAAATTCTGTCAAAGGTGATAGTTATCAGCAAGGTACCTGCACAGATATATTATGAGCTGAGAGACTGAATGTCATAAATAGATATTAAATCCAAGTAATCACAAAAATGGAAAATTCTGATTTGCAGTCATTTCCTCCTCTATCACAAGTCTCTTTATGGTGGATAAAGAGGATACAAGACCTGCTGCTTTATGTAATTCAAAGTGAAAATCAATGCATGGATCTATTAGTTGGTACAGTGCTATCATGAACTGATTACTGGCTATTTAAACCAAAAGCATAGAAAAACTAAGAATATAAAAAAAGGTCTAAGTTTAATGAAGGAGCTTTCCTGCACAGGGGAAACATGTTCTTTTGAACTTCTTTCACCATCAGCTGTTTTTCCTTCTGTAGAGTACATAATAAGGACATGAGTTTGCCAGACTCCAACAGGTGTTAAGGCACAAACATTTAACAGCTTTTCTGCTTGTGGGACACAGCTGCTATTATTTGTTTCCCTTTACCACATTGCAGTGCTATTTCAACACCCATGTGTAAGTTCTTTACTTTAGAACACCTTTTTTTTGAGTTTGAAAGGGTTAGTGTCTTACAGCTATCTCATTCCACAAACTGGATGGGCACATGGGAAAGGAAGAAATGGAAAGAGCAGCAAAATGGAAACACAACTATTATGAAAAAGCAGTTATATGCTGAGAGTGTTTACAGAACAGCAATTTTTGTGTCTTTACAGTGTGTAAATAGCACCTTACAGAGCTTGTTGTATGTGGAGGATTCTAGGATGTGGAAATACTACAAGTTTCATACAGATGCAACTGTCACCAGTCTCAGACCAACTAGTTCAATAGAATAAATTTGTTAGGAATTAAAACCATTTTCCTTCCCTTTAATATTTGCATTGGGGTATAGCTTGTTGCTGGAATAGAGCAAAGTGCATTGACATGTAAAATGTGCTAATTTTGCAATCTCAGGTTTACCAGGAGAGAATCATAGAATCACAGAAACATAGAATCATAGGGGTTGGAAGGGACCTCGAGAGATCATTGGGTCCAACCTTCCTGCCAAAGCAGGTTCCCCAGGACGTATCACACAGGGTAGGTGTCCAGATGGGTCTTGAATAGCTCCAGAGAAGGAGACTCCACAACCCCCCTGGGCAGCCTGTTCCAGCGCTCTGTCACACTCACTGGGTAAAAGTTCTGCATGTTGGTGCGGAACTTCCTGTGCTCCAACTTGCAGCCATTGCCCCTTGTCCTGTCTCCACAGATCACTGAAAAGGGGCTGGCCAATTCCCCCTGCATCCCACACTTAAGATACTTAGAGACATTAATAAGGTCCCCCCTTAGTCTTCTTTTCTCCAGGCTGAACAGTCCCAGCCCACTCAGCCTTTCTTCAAAGGGGAGATTCTCCAGGCCCTTAATCATCTTTGTAGCTCTTCTCTGGACTCTCTCCAGGAGATCCCTGTCTTTTTTATACCAGGGAGCCCAGAACTGGACACAATATTCAAGTGGGGCCTGACCAGGGCAGAGTAGAGGGGGAGGATCACCTCCTTAGACCTGCTGACCACACTCCTCCTGATGCACCCCAGGATCCCATTGGCTCTCTTAGCCATCAGGGCACACTGCTGACTCACAGCCAACCTGTCATCTACCAGGACCTCCAGGTCCTTCTTTGCAGAGCTCTTCTCCAGCAGGTCAACCCCCAGCCTGTACTGATACAGGCAGTTATTCCTTCCCAGGTGCAAGACTCTGCACTTGCTTTTGTTGAATCTCATCTGGTTTCTCCCTTCCCAGCTCTCCAGCCTGTCCAGATCTCACTGAAAAATGAGCTTCCCCATATCACTTTAAGCATAGCCAAATATAATAAATCAGAGTATTTTAAAATATGTCTTTAATTTGGAAAAATGGGCAAAGTGTATGTTAAATTTTGAAGATTATAATAGACCTGGAGAAGATTCTTCTGAATCTTAGTATTTATTACCACAGTTTTCAAAGGTTCTAGATAATTTTAGACTCTGAAGTACTGAAGCAGTAAACATAACCTGCTTATGACAGTATAATAATCTCTACTGTCATCAGTGCAACATACGAACAGATCGCAACTCTTTCTCAATAAAACATGAGTATACTGTGTTAAAAGTAGAGATTCTCTATGATTGCATCTAGTACTGCACTTGTGAAAAAGCTTTTTAAAACTGATTTTGTATCCACCTGTGAACTACAAATTTTCCTGAAGAGAAAAAATGGTTACTTGGGCTCAAAGGATACTGATACAACTTCATAAACATCTAGTTAATGGAATATAAATGGAATATACAACACTAAAATGTTATGCAAAAGGAAAAACTCTTTACACTTCCCTCATGAAAGATTTTCAGGTTGTTTTTTTTTTTCTCCAACATTTTAATTTTAGCCTGATGGATTGGAAAGATATTTATGGTAGAAAATTTCAGTAGGTTTTGTGGGATAATTCAGTGAATTCTGAGTTTATACTTCAAAAAATGGAAATATTCATCTCTGAACATATGAAAGAATTTTCCTGAACTTTAATCCAAAACAAAGTTTAGAAATGCTAACAGAACTGATTTCTACATTGCTGTTTTTCTGTAATTTTTTTTTTTTGTATCACTCCTTTTTTTAGCTGTTGGGCTCTGGTGGGTTGACCTTGGTTGAAGGTCAGATGCCCATCAAGGCCACTTTACTACGCCTTCTCCTCAGCTGGACAGGAAAGAGAAAATAAATAAAAGGCTCCTGGGTCAAGATAAGGACAGGGAGTGATCATTCAGTAATTAGTCACAGGCAAAACAGATTTAACTAGGAAAAATTTAATCAAATTTATTACCAAGTAAACCAGCATAGACTAATAAAAAATAATGATCAACCCCCCTGCTTAAAACCTTCCCCCACACCCCTCTGTTCTTCCCAGACTCAATTTTATTCCTGATTTCTCTCCTTCCTCCCTACCAGCAGCATAGGAGGACAGGGAGTGGTGGTTGGGGTCAGCTCATCACAGTTAACCACTTCTTTCTCCTCGGAGGAGGAGGACTCACACTATGCCTCTGTTTCAGAATGGGATCCCTGATCATGGGAGGCAGTGCCCCATGAACAACTCCTACATGAGTCACTCTCACAGGCTATGGTTCTTTATGAACTGCTGCAGTGTGGGTGTCTCCCATAGGGTGCTGATCTTCAGGAACAGATTGCTCCAGTTTGGTTCCCCACAGGGTCCCCCAGAAAAACTCTCTGGTATAAGCTTCTCTCTCCACAAGCTGCAGGTGCTGCCAGGAGCCTGTTCCAGCATGGGCTTCTCTTTGGTTCTCAGTTTCTTCAGATACCTTCACATGCTCCACCGTGGGGTCCACCATGGGCTGCAGGTGGAATCTCTACTATCCATCATCTTCCATGGGCTGCAGAGGCACAGCCTGTCACACCAAGTGATCTTGGTGTCTACTGAGTTTCTTACATCTTCTTAATCCCTTCTTTGGTGGCTAAAAGCTACCACTAGTTTTTTGGGATTTTTGCTTCTTACATATCACAGAGGCACTATCATCATCACTGATTGGCTTGGCCTTGGCCAGCAGTGGGTCTCTCCTTGAGCTGGCTGGTATTGGCTCTGTTTGACCTCGGGGAAACTTCCAGGAGCTTCCTGCAGAAGCTAGTCCTGCAACTCCCTGATGTTACCAAAACCTTGCCATATATTCCCAAGGGATTCCACCTCTTGCCTCTGTAAATCACATATTTAAGAATTGTTTTAAAAATCACATTAATTGCATGTTCTTCACAGACACCCATCACAAAAACAGAAAAAAAGGAAAGAATTTCTCACACCAAAATCTTTACAACACTGAACGAAAGTGGACAACTTACACACTTAATACATCTCTTGTCCCTTCACCACAATTAGAACAGAAATTCTCCACAATTATTCCACTTCCCAGCGATGTTCAGTTACTGTTTTCCTCATTATCTCTTCCAATTACTGTCATTATCTGGAATTATCTGGAATTGTCAATGTTTGGGGCCAAAAAGTGCTGTGGCAAGTTGACCCTGACTGAAGGCTAGATGCCTTCCAAAGCCACTCTATTACTACACTCCTCAGCAAGACAGGGAGAGGAGAAAAATAAGATGGATAAAACCACCAAAATTTGTGGGTCAAAATAAAGGAAGTTTAAGACAGCAAAAGCAAAAGGATTATTCCAAAAGGATATGGAAGCAATGCAAAAGCAAAGGATTATTCTCTACTTCCTGTCAGAATGTGATGTCCAGCCACTTCGCACGAAGCAGGGCTTCAGCACATGTTGCAGCTGCTCTGGAAGACAGACATTGTAATAAAATGAATGACCCCCCACTTCTTCCTCTTATCTGTCAGCTTCTTATTACTGAGCCGATGTCATGTGTTATGGAATATCCTACTGGTTAGTTGGGGTCAGATATCTTGGCTGTGACCCCTCCCAGGATCTTGCCCACCCCCAGCCTGCTGCTGAGCTTGGGAGAAACATAGGATAGCCAGCCATGATGTGTGTCAGCACTGCTAGTAATAGTCAAAACACCAGTGTGTTACTAACACCTTGCTTGCTACCCACACACAGTGCAGCACTGTGCAGGCTGCTGTACAGAAAATTAACTCCATCTGAGACAGACCCAATACATGGCTAAATTACAAGTTACAAACAAATTCAGACAATTATAATCTAAAAGAAAGGTTCCTATTAGCTCAGCCCATCAAACTAAGAAAGGCTTTGTCACTTCATATGGTGGATTTTTATTTTTTTTTCATTCTTTACCTTCATGCTTTCTCTCTCATTTTTTTACTATGTGAAAATTTTTTTGATTTCATGGGATTTTATTCTTTTTTCACTTCAGAAAAAGAGAGCAAACAGTTTCAGAATCTAATATACTTTCTTGGTCAATTGTATCACAGATTTATTGTTTGTGTAATCATACGCAAACCAGCAGGGAAATTTATTCTTGTGAAAGTTAATGTATCATAGTAGGTCAATCAACTTAAATGGGCACACTCTAAAAAAGTTTCTAAAATATAAGTATTCTACTTTAAAAAGTGTAAATGAAGCTTTAATCATCAGAACAAGAAAGATCAATATTCCAATTGAGTTAAACATTTTCATGTGTTACACCAACTTTTGATCTGAACTATTAATGAATTTTTCTGCAGGTTTCCTCCAAGTTGCAATGCTCAGTGTGGAACATAGTCTTTGAAATTGTAAAAGCTCAGTATGCAGTTAATATCCCCAAAGTTGTGAAGTATACACCAGAAATTTAGCCTGGAGAAAAGAAGACTGAGGGGGGACCTAATCAATGTTTATAAATATCTTAAGTATGGGGTGCAGGGGGAATTGGCCTGCCCCTTATCTTTGGTCTGTGGAGACAGGACAAAGGGCAATGGCTGCAAATTGGAGCATAGGAAGTTCCGCACCAACATGCGGAGGAACTTTTTCACAGTGAGGGTGACAGAGCTCTGGAACAGGCTGCCCAGGGAGGTGGTGGAGTCTCCTTCTCTGGAGATATTCAAGACCCGTCTGGACGCCTATCTATGTAGTATGAGTTCGGGAGTCTGTTTTGGCAGGGGGATTGGACCCGATGATCTCTCAAGGTCCCTTCCAACCCCTACAATTCTGTGATTCTGTGAAATACTACACATCTATATTATTTGTGGTCATTGAAACCTGCCAGAGTGCACATTGTGGAAACATATTCCAAATCCAGAAGGATATGCGGGAAGAAGCATGATTCTTGAAGAATCTGAGGACTTAATGAAATTGGATATGGAGGAGTCTGTGTTTTCTAAGAACACAGATAGCATGGAAGTGCAGTTTGCAGTTTGCAAAAGCAGAAAAAAGGTGACATTAACAGCACATTTTGCATCCTCCAAGAAGCTTGGAATCCAAGATTCTGGCCCTACACCAACTTGTGTGTCTTACTCATTGGTGATGTAAAGAAAGTTGTGAATACCTATACACAGTTCAGGTTCTTTCACCTGAAAAGAGAAGAAATGGAAAAGCTTCTGAGAAGCAAAGGTTGATCAAGAATAAGGGCTAGCTTTTGTATGAGGAACCGATACTTCTGATGATTTGAGGCAGGTGTCATAAATGTCAGAAAAAAACCCCAAACCCAGAGAAAGTGTTCCTGGTGAGGGACATAGAACCTGTATGCCACAGAGAAAAAAAATGGTTGCTCTTACTAGCTGTACAAAACCTTGGGAATCCTAGCATAAAAATAGCTCAAAATGGGTAGAGTACTTGTTAGGGAAACTATGTTGATGTCAACTGGTTTCACTCTTCCAGAGGCGGGAATTTATTGTCAGTGCTACAAGTCAGATATTGGGCTAGTTAGACCATTTTCTGATTCACTTTTATGTTCTTACAAGGTGGAAAAGGAGAAAAAGGAAGAGGCATGATAAACCTGGGAAATTGTAATAAGTATTGTCATCTCATTAGGTGTGTAGGAGGACACAAGAACTTGAATGTAGGTGGAAAGAAGCAGTATTGTGACAAGCCTTAAAAGTGAGGACAAAGAGTTAGAACTTTCCTGCTAAGAGAAACCAGGAGTTGGCTGTAAAAGAGGAACTAACTCAGTACGTGTGGCAAGAAAATAATACGCTTTTAACAGTAGCACTGAAAAAGAACAAATTGAGATGCAGAGGACGACTGTAGCAAGTGCGGTATATCACATACTCGAGGGTGTAATTTTTTTTTGTAAGAGAAGACAGAGACCTTGAGGTGAGCTGCTGCTATATCATGCTACTTCCTGTTAAGGATTCTAGGTAGCAAAATCCAAGAGGTGCTTCTTGTATTCCAATTGGACTATCAAACTGGTGATAACAATGTGTTTGATTCTCATTTCATAGCTGAATTAGGTCTTGTTATGTATTTGCAGGCAATACTAGAATTACAACCAGCAATCATGACGAAATCACACCTGCAGGTTTCTGATTGAAAAAATAAGAAATACATAGAGGCATGTATTGAAAGAGTAAAAATATAAAATAACAGTGACGCACTTAGCTTTTGAACTTTCACATTCTCTGAATTCAGAGAATGATTTCTCTGATTTCAGGATTTCTGTTATACAGGAGAAGGTAGAAATACTGGAAAATGCCTGTAAGAAAGAGGTGGAGAAAAAAATGTGAGCAGCCTCACGTGTCTTATTCTAGAGCTATTACATGCTTAGAATTAATATTGTCTCCCAACTTGATTTTAAGGTTATGAATTTTTTTTTTTTCAGAAGAGAAAGATTTAGTAGGTTTGGAGAATTAGGCTTCAAATGGTATATATGTGCTATATGTTTTGGAGAATTAGGCTTCAAATTGTATATAAGTGCTATATGTATAGAGCACAACTGGAAATTTACTTTTGAGTAATACACAGCTTCTGGAAAACATGAATTTTCATAAATTACAGTTGGTGACAATTAAAAACCTGACTACCAAAACCAAATGTAAAACTTTTATAACTTCCAAATAATGTTCCATAATTAACCTTTACTTCTGTCTTGGGGCTTTGAAATGAACGACATCTTATAATTTATAATTATTGCATAAATACTCATACAAATGTACTTGTTTTAAAAGTGATGCTGTCTGCACGAAGCACAAACCAGGAAACTGTAGTCTAACATGTATAATTTTGTCTGTCTATTGTTTTATGTAGCAGTGAATGAGAGGAGTGGGTTCTGTGGCCCAACCAGATTTATTGCCACACAGCTCAACTCCCATAAAATCAGGCCTGGGGGTTGAGCAAAGATATGTTAAGGCACAATTAGAATGCAGTAGAAGCACAGAAGTCTGAGAACAAGATAAGAAACTGCAAGAATTTTAACAACTGCCTTAAAAAGGAACAGTGTGACTGTGTAGCCTCAACCAATTATTAGCAATAGTGAGACGCATGTAAGGTGGGTGAACAGAGCATCTAACCAATAGCAATGTAATCTAACTCATGTACTGATAGAGAAACCTATATAAGACGCAGGTGTGTTTCAATAAACAAGCTCAGCACTGGATCACATTGATCCAAGTTGAGTCTGGAAAACTTTGGCTCTGGCAGTTTTAAACGTATCTTTTAAAATTCACATTTTCTTCTGCAGTTTTTTTGTTGCCTGGCTTTCTTTAAACTGCAGATTAATGTGAAAGTCACTAAGGAAAAATTGGTGGAAAAACAACATCAGGAAAGATACATTTTTTTTCTCCCAATATTCTTGAAGATATAAAGAGAGTCTGAATTTTTAGTTTGTTTTGGCAGTTAATAATCTGTTTTGACCATTTAAACCTTTGTAACACCTGTCTATGGAGGTCACGTTTGACCAACCTGATAGCCTTGTACAATGGAATGACAAAGGGACAGCAATGGATACTATGTATCCTAACTTCAGAAAGGCTTTTAACACTGTCTTACATAAAATTCTCTTAGGCAAGCATCGGCTGGATGAGCAGAATCACTCTCATAGTGATTTCTTATGTTCAGTGTTTCCTCACAGTACTTCTTCATGTTCAGACAGAGCTGCCCATGTTTCAGTTTGTGCCTATTGCCTCTTGTCCTGGCACAAGTTAAAAGATCCTGGCTCTGTTCTATTTGCAGCTTTCCTTCGGACCTTTTAATATGTTGATGAGATCTCTCCTGAGCCATCTGTTCGGGCTGAGCACTCCCACCCTTCTCAGCCTTTCCTTGCAGGAGAGGTACTCCAGTCCTTCCATAATCTTTTTAGGCCTTTGTTGGACTCTATCTAACATGTCTGTGTCTCTTGTTCTGGGAAGCCCAGCACTGGACACAGTACACCAGTTGTGGCCTCACCAGTAAAAGGGAAGGATCACCTCCTTTGACCTACTTGTCTCCTAATGCAGGCTAGGAGACTGTTAGCTGTCTTAGCAGCAAAGCTGCACTGCTGGCTCACGGTCAGCTTGTGGTCCATGAGGAGCCCCAGATCCCTTTCTGCTAAGTGGTTTTTCATCTGTGTGGCCCCTAGCTTTTACTGGTGGCTGTGATTGTCCCTCTTCAGTTGAACTTCCCCTTGCTGAACTTCATGAGGTTCCTGTCAGCCTCTTCAGGTTCCTCTGGATGGCAGCACAATCCTCTGGCCAAGTCCTGCTCCCCAGTCTGGTATCATCGGATGAGAGGCCGACAATGTTCACTTTGCCCCATCATCCAATTCATTAATGAAGGTGCTAAACAAGATTCAACCCAATATTGAGACCTGGGGTACACCACTAGTTGCTCTAGCTAAACTCTTTTACTTCCACTGTATTCCAGTTAGGGTCCTTCACTCCTTTACATAAAATTTATCCTGTGTTTTACAGAAGAATAGATACTGATGAGTAAGAATACACTGTGGAATCTATTCAGCAAAACTAGCAATTCCTTCAGTGACTGGTGTGAATACTTGAAACTGAGAACTAAACTGAAATACAGTGCTCTGTATCTGGATTTATCACATATATATTTTTCCACCTGTTTCTTACCTTTGATATTTTCTTTAATGCAGGAGCAATTTACCTTTGGATTGACAGCTCCCAGGTCTTGTTACTTTTGAAGATCAACTGCAATATACTGAATATCCAGAAAATTAGTCCTGCTTGCCAGTCATTTATCAGACTCAAAAATATTGAGTGCTGTTATTTCAGAATAAGATAAAGCTGAAGATAGGTACTGTCAGGCAGCTCTGTATTATATAGTTAGAATAAACTCAAGAGTTTTGGCAAAAAGATCGATATGAACCTCTTCAGGAGAAATGTAATTAAGTGCTCAGGTTACTTTCTCAAACCAAAATGGTCGGTGTAGGTAAGAGAAGCAGTAAAATACTCTCTTTAGGTCTCATTTAGCCAAGTATATGTGTTCAGCTATATTTATTTATATTTTTAGCTCTTATCCCAACCCTAAATGGTTCCATTTACAGTGCTAAGAATACAGTAGTAAAATATAAAAGTAGATAGTGGGTATATACTGTTACTTCATTTGATCTTAACATTACTTCATGCTCTTTTGTAGCTAGTTAAAGTTAGATAGTATATGCCAGAAATTCTCAAACATTTAAAAAAGCTAGTGTAGTAGAGTGGTTGCATATTAAATCATTTTTCATCCTGTTACAATTGTGTAGACTACCCTATCTTGTTAATCCCTCTGTGGGGTTTTCAGCAATTTGTTATAGAAAAAAATATACCATGAATTAAATTTTTTAAGGCTTTTAAAAGTGGAAGCAAAGAGAAGACCCACTCTCCCATTGGTTTGATTGCTTGAGAACTGCCATTTAAGTTCATTGTAAACCCAGTATATAGAACTGAAACAATAAGGCTCGCATTGCTCTAGTGAGAACTTAGTTGCAGGTAAAAAAAAAAAAGGCAGCTTTTAATGTTTTCTTTGCCATTTGTACAAAGCTGATTTTGCCAAAACACACACAAACACTCAAATTATTTATTTCATGACACACATTTCTTTAGGGAGAGATCTTTAAATGGACCATCTCCTATTGCTGTTATTCCTTTCAGTCCTTGACAGAGGATTGTGAAAGGATAAACAGGGCTGCTAAACAGATGATAATTTCTTAGCCAAAAATTGATAACAGAAACTGACTTCTTGTCTCTGTCCATGGCATCAGATAATTCTTGATTCATTGGCCTATGGCTCAGCAAATGATTCATGTGGCTGCAGGATACACAAGTCTCTGTCTACATGTACCTGAGGCCAGTTGATGTAATGCCCAAATGCCAAAGCATGTGAGAATATATTCAATGTTTCCCAAATTCATTTAGTCCCAGGGCATGTGACCCACTCTTGTGATAGGTGTGAAATGAATTTAAAATACTGTATTGTACTGCAGAATTTTTTTCTTGTTCTAATGAAATGAGTTTATTGTAAGACTTCAAAGATTTTTGCCAAATGTTTTTATTATTTATGCAATTTTGTATTTTTATTAATAGTAGTAATGTCAATAAAATAGTAAGTGTTATAGTCTAAGAATTTAATTGATGGAAAAATGTTTGACTGTGGAGCTGGTTAAATTATAGGATGCGCTGGAGGTTGCATAGGTGATAGACTAAAGTAATGATAAAGAGTCCTGTGGAGGGAATTTTTTTGGAAGCCAGACATGCAGAAGATGGATTGAAGCCTAGGCGAATTAGCTAAAGGACAGAGAGAGGTATTGAAGGGGAATGAGAAGGTAGATCAAGAGAGACAATGGCTCTTGAGTTGTTGGATCTCCAAGATGCCAACAATGATTTGGATAGATGATGGAATGATGATGTCATGACCTAAAGGGTTACCTGGCCTGTGGGTGCATAGAGATCATATGATTGCAGGTTTCCATAATACACAAGGACACTGTATGGTGCTTAGGGACATGGTTTAGTTATGGACTTGGCTGCGTTAGGGTTACAGTTGAACTCAATGAGAGAGAATATGTATGTCGGTATTTCTCAGCAGACATTTTCTTCTGTTCACTTATTTTCTCCATCTAACCAGGCCACTTTTATGGTTGCTCACATCAGATGGCAATAGGGCTAGGAGCTCTTTTGGGCCCTTGGGCAAGCAGAATTTTTGTGTTCATAGTACTACCTCCTAGTCCTTGTTAATAGCCTGCCACTTCTTGTTTCTCATCCATCATACTTAGCATGGAAACAGAAAATGTGGGGCAGTTCTAGCTGCAAGAGTCCAGAACAATATTGAGATAATGAGGGCAGCAAGAGTCTGAATTCTCTGTGCTGCCATGTCAGGCATGGAAGATGAAGAAGGTGTCCTGGTTGTGGCCAAGTCAGTCAACCTCCCCAAGCAGTCAGCACAGGTGAGCTGAGTTAGCCCAGGTGAGCTGAGTTATCCGGGGTTGTTTTCCACAGTACCTGACATCACTTCCCCATAAAAGGGGGATTGGGAAGGTGGACTGTCTGGATGCCTCTGGAGCAGTCTGAGAGTAGGTTGTCCCTTGTGTTGTGCAGCACTCTGTAACTGTCAGCTTCATATGGTGCTTTGTGTTATTACTGGTTGTGAGTGTAATGGGCTGTTACTGTTCTACTTTCATGGTGCTTTTTGCCAGTAAACTGTCTTTATTCCAACCCATGGAGGTTGTGTCTCTTTCTCTTTCAAGAGTAAGTGAACGGTGTGCAGTGCTCAGCCACTGGTTGGGGCTGAACCACCACAGAAGGGCACTGGAAAAGAGTAAGAAGAAAAGTCAACAGGGACTAAATCTATAAGGCATTGTCTCCCACCTTTGGGGAGAAAACAAGGTAGGAAAAAGTGAAAATACTTCATAGGGCCCCAGTTTTTGTCCGAATTGTCCCAGGACAGTGAAATTCAATGAGACTTATTTAGGAGCTCTTTAAAATGTGAAAGCAATTTGGTTGGATTTAAAATCTGAAAAGTGGAAAGAATATGAAGAAAATAGAGACCAGGGAGTTATAATAGTATTAAGTTATATACATACAGTTTTAACTCCAAAAATATTTGTAAGATTAAACCAGAAAAAATCCCAGGTATTCCAGTAGTATAAACTGCTAGTGAAAATAGCTAAACCCCCTTTGATTCAACATATCTGTCTTTTTCAGTATTCTTTCATTGTGACTAGAGTTGATCAGAAGTTTTTTAAGTAGAGATGTTTGTCATGTTGACACAGTATCGGTCTCAATGATACATTTGAATGAGGTAATAAAAATTCAGATACCACACTGAGTTTGTGTTATGTGACAGACATCACCCTGTTGTGGGTTTGAAAAAGAGCCTGTGCACATTCAAGTGGTGGAATTCTGGACCCAGGCAAGTCATTTGTCTAGCCCCAACATCAACCCCAATTTACCAAATCTTTTCCATCTTGCTATTAGTACAATATAGCTTATGATTGTTGTGTAGAAGAAAAAAGTGTGTTAAATGAAGAAAAACATTAGAAGTTTTGAATATTAAATATACTTGAGAAATTTGATCTTAGTTCACAAACACAAAAAGTGAAATTTAATTAATAAAATATTTGCTATGAATAATTCACTGAGTTCTAATTTAGTCAGTTGTTTCTTTCTTTATAGATGAAGAGAGAAGAGTAGACAGTGATTTGTAATTTAAAGGCTTTTAAAAAGTTTGGTATTATTTCTCACTGTCTCTTTATTTTGTCCTTTGTCTCCTCACAATTATTTTCATTAGCAGACATCGTGCAATCTTGCCTCTGGCCATGAGCACAGAAATTAGTGCCAATGTATTATTTACAGAGGTTGATCAATTCTTCCTAGTGTGGGTAGAGAAGAGGTACAAAGCATCTTTTGCCTTCAGAAAGGCAAGCATGAATCAGATGAACTTTTAAATGAGATGAAACTTTATCTATACTGAATCCCTAGTCACAATTAAATAAACCAAAACTCCACCTCTTCTCACAGTAAGATGAAAAGTGTTTTATTAAAAAAGCAGACTACACTGAAGGAAGTCTGAGATTATCTTACCTTTTAAGCATATTAATAAGACTTTGAATGTTCACATTTCCTCTGACCTCTGGATAAACAGAATGAACAATCTGGCCAGCTGCTCTGCACTATATTTGTGTTAAAACAAAGGAACTAAGGTGCACTTGATGTGTGAAAATGACAAATAACGTTAGAATGCATCTGGCAAATGTGATATGAAGGTTAAAGTCAAGTTCACCACAGGAGTAGTTGCATTTTGACAGAGTCAAATAATTACATCTTTCTCTGCTGTGTATACATAGCATCCAAAATGGATTACATAGAAAAATGTTAAGATTTCAAGGTCAACCACTCAAGAGCTGGGTAATTCCTGAAAAAGAATCCACATAAGCTTAACAAAGGCTCCTTGTGAAAATGCTTTAGGGCATAGTTTGCATTTATAAAATTACTTTTTAATAGAAAGCTTCCAGCATTGGGGCCTGAATCTGCCAATATCATGAGAGAAATAACTTTTGTGCTACAAGATTTTGCAGACATGCACAAGCCATCCAGCCTTTCATATGTTCTGAACCTTCCTGCTCCTCATGCCTTTTTTCTTTTGCTTTTCCCTCTGCTTCTCTTTCCGATCCAGCTGTTTCTGCCTCTGTTACCTTTGATCCTGCCTTTCCCCCACCCCCCAGGGCTTCCTGTCTGTTTTCCCTCCTTTCTTTTTTATTTGTATTAACCTTCCCACTGCTTTTGACCTGAGTTCCCTTTCTGCTGATGTCTTAACCTCCTTTTCACCCATATCACCCTTTCTCTCTCTGCCTTTACCTTTACTGTTAGATGATACTTTGCCTAGTTATTGTAGTTGTCCTGTGGGTCAAGTTATCACTGTATAGTATGATTCCTGCCTTGCTGAAAAAAAAAACAGTGCTACATGTCTTTCTCCAGTTGATGTCCATGGAAGTGATAACAGTGTGAAGAAATGTCACTCTGCAGCAGGGTCACAGATGTCAACGCAGGAAGAGAGGACTCCACCTGTTGCTACAACCTGTGAGTATTGTTTGGTATAAAGGGCGTCATACATTATTGGCTGGAAAACACACTTCTCATGCAGAACCATGCCACAGTGTGGGAAAAGATGTTAGATAGGCAGTGTGACCTCTTTTCTTTTTCCACAGTGATTCCATTCTTGGGAAAGCAATCTTGTCACCACTACTGTCTGTGGTGACACTTTCCTGTCAGGTAGACAGAAAAAAATTCAGAAACACCAGTAGCTCCTGAGATCTTATCTCACAGTGACATTTCTGATTTGCTTTTGAACCTCATTATGTATCCTCAGTTATCTCAGATATCTGGTCTGGTGTTAGATTTTTGCTTACAGCTCTTTGAAATGTTGTTGCCAGGTGACTTCCTAATATTTAGCAATGCTTCCTGTAATTTCCTGATGTAAAATCTTGACTTGAGTCTGTGTTTCAAATGTTTTTTCTAAGAAAGGCAACTGTCCTGATTTTGGCTAGAAGAAAAGCTAGGGATAAGCACAGTTTGCTGACAGCACAGGAAGAGAGAAAACAAGAGGACTCATAACAGAATACACAAATGGTGATAACACAAAGCACTTCCCAACTCCATGACCGACCAGATTCTCTGCCCACAGTCAGACTGTCCTGGGGCTGTGCTGACCCACCCCTCCTTGACCAGCCACTTTTATGGTGGGCATGATGTTACATGCTATAGCAAACAGCCTTGGCTAGCTTAGCTCACATGTGCTGACTCCTTGGGGAAGGTAACTCTGTCCCTGGTGGAACCAGGACAGAAATTCGTAGGAGTCACAGTAGAGGGAATTTACCATGAGATTTTTCAATTTCTACAGCAGTGAAAACAGATGGAAGGGTTCCATTATAAGGTTTTTTTGCAGTTTTGTGTAGCTGGGTGCTGGTAGAGAAGGGGGGCTGCAGAGGTGGCTCCTGCAAGAAGCAGCTAAAGCTTTCTGCAAGCCCCAGACTGTAAACATCAGCCAATTCAAGGCCAAAATTGCTGCTAACCAGGGCCAAGCCAATTGGCGATACTCATAGTCCATTGTGGCTGCACTTGGAACACTTGATTTCAGTTACTGCGATCAGGATCCCATCCTGGTTCACACAGGCTTGCTTTTTTCTGGATCCACAGCTTTATCCACTTGGTTCCTGTATCTGTAATAACACAGACAGATCTCCTTCCCCACGTTAGTACCTGTAACTTAGTACCTTCATTTCTTACTAACACCTAATATTAACCTTTGTCTATTTTTTCTCTTTTTTTCTTTTTTTTTTTGTTTCTTTTCTCTTTTTCAGACCTTTTTTAAACCTACTGCATGTTTCACCATTGGAGGTACCAAACTGTTCTGTGGCAGACATAAATAGTTCAAAACATACGGACTTTTGTTCAATCAACCAGCTGGAGACATATCCTTCTCTCCCCTTTTTCATTTGTAAAGCAAATGCTTCAGAGTTTGATTCATACGTTCTACCATGGCTTTGCATGAGGATTCACACCAGGGGCAGGCTGACAATCCAGGCATACAAACTGTACAAGCCCTTTAGTCTCAATAACTGATAAGTGGTATTGTTGAAGTATGTTAGCAGATTGATGAAAGAAAATTCATGCTTGTGCAAAGTGGTCTGCTGAGGGAGCAGCCCAGGCCAGTGCTACCAGCCTGTCTGCTCTCTGATTTCTCTCTGCTAGACCTTGAGTTAGGCAGTTAGCTCAGTGTGGCTGTGAATATAGGTAATAAAATGCTGCTGTACAATACCACACATAAATCTAATCCAGTTAATATTTCTAAGCAACTTTTGAACATCATTTAACATGCTAACCTCAGCTTTGCTTTCAATTCTCTGAGGTGCTATGGTACTTTTATCAATCTGTCAGTCCAAATATTTTCACACTGACTTCTTTTGAATTTTCTGTGGAGTAATCTGTAATCCCTTGCTTTTCAAATGCACTGTTAACTCATGAATCAAACTTTCAACGTCCAAGTTTTCTCTCCACAATCAATATATCAACCATATAATGATAAAAGATAAGATCAGGATGCGCTTCTCATACTGGAACAATCGCCCAAGCTACACAAGTCTGCCACATAGTTGGTGAATTTTTTTTTTCTTGCCTTGTGGGAGCGTACCCAGTGACATCTTTTGAAAAAAACCCCAATCTCTTAAAATTTTTGCATGTTTCACGGACCTGTGGAAGGCTTCTTATGACCCCCTAGTCAGTTACTCCCATATTAAATCTTGTAAGTGGGCAATTTTTTCTCAAGTAAGCAGCTATTAATCAACCCAAACGGGGATTTCTGTTTTCCAGGTTAAATTCTTAAAGTGTGCTGCCCTTTTTCAATGCTCGCTATCAAAAAATCATTTTGCTAAGTAGCCAGCCTTGCTCTTAGCGGACCAATGCATCCCTGAACCTATGAACGAACGCTGCAAGCTGATTAATCAAATGACATTGCAAACACGAGTTGTCACATCTTTCTCCACCACCCGCTCATCCCCAAATAAACTTTTACCCTTTAATTTCCACAATAGAGCAGGACTAGAGTTTCCTTCAGTTTGAATCAAAATACCTTGATTTAACAATTTTTCCCATTCTGACACCACCTTACATGACCAGGCTCTGACGAGCAGTCTCTGCAGAGTCTCTCGGGTGTCAGGAGACAGTGATATATTGATGAGTTTGTTGGGAGATATGGATGGGAGTGGTGGGTATAGCTACGAAATGTGTCCCTGATCCGATGGTTGTTGAAGCTGATACCTGTCCATCTCCATAGGATTCTCTGTTCTTAGATTTCTTGTCCCTGTGCATAGGTTCCTTGTCCATGGGGGCAACACAGCTCTGTGCCTTAGTTGGTGATTCTCCATCTCTGTAGTTTTCGAGTGGGGGCTCAAACCCTTTAATAGCAGGATATGCCGTTGCTTGCTCTGCTTTTATGTTTTTCAGCTTTTCATGATCTTAGTTAACATTTTCAACTGCATCATGAGGTGTTTTAGGCTCAGTAAAAGTTAGAGGCAGATAGATATTAAAGGCAGGCGGTTGTATGTTTGTTTCCACATTTTTTCCTTCCAAAGACATCGTAGTGGGGGGAGTGCAGACTGTGGTGGCAGATTTACATGCACTACTCACTCCTCTTCAGTTCTGACAGATTTATAACTTTGCTCTGATAACACGGCATTTTTACTTAGCATAGTAGTTGGGGTGGGTGAAAGAGCACCCAGAAACAAAAACATTCTCCGTAGTAGATTTCTTTTTTTTTTTTCCTTTTTGAATCGGTTCTGTAGAACCTGTAACTGGCGTCAAAGCTGCAAGGGCTGAAGGGGTGGCAATGCGTTCTGCCTCCATTTCAGTTAAAGTCCTTTTACTTAATTTCCTGAGAGTTATTAACAGCTTAGCATTTTTTGCCCCATCTGAGGGTTTGTCAAGGATTTGAACTCCAATGGCTTCCCAAGTAGGTAAATCAAATGTTGTATTCATGTTTGTTATTATTCCTTTCCTTGCCCCACAAAAGGACCTGTCTTATAGACTTTTCATCATTTTTAATTACTCTCTTAGAGAGCATATTGTGGAGGAATTTCACTATCATCGCATATATGTCCAGTCCAATGGGAGGGAGTGCTATGAACTCCCATGTACGGAGGGGCAGAAGGCAATGATGGAGAAACAGCTGCCTCCTCCTTTTCCTTTTTTATGTCGATTACTTTTCTGTAATTTTTCTCTTTGTGATATGTCTAATTTTTGCAATCATCCAGTAAGTCTACATATTTCAGTCTCTACTTCCTCCCCTTCAGAATCTGACAAATTAGTTTCAGAGGAAGCGGGGCAGCTAGGAGTTGGATTTGAGGGGGTATTCTCAACAGCAGAAGCTGGAGTTGGTGTTGACTCGTTTGTTTTTGAGGGAGATTTAAGGGACTCAGACGCTTCACTCCCGAAGTTTTAGATTGCTGTTTTTCAGTTGAGTCCTGTAACTCAGCAGCATTGAATATCAGTTCTACTTCCCCAAGGTGTCCCGACTGTCGAGCCCACCCAATTAAGTCCGTAAGCCCTTTTGGACATTTGCTCGCTTTTCTTTAAGAAAATACTCAGTTTCTCTGCAGAAAGCCCTGTTGGAGTCGCCTGCTCACCTCTCTTGGAGAGTATAGTTAATAGCAGCTTCTCCGCAGCTTGCCACTCCATAGTGGGCCCAGAGGGCGGGTAGCGACCCCACTTCCAGCTACCACAACACTTACAGCCTGTTTGATGCCTGTCCGTCTGCTGCAACCATCTCCGAAACCTTCTTCCCGGTTCCTGTTTGGGCGCCAATTGTCGTAGTTTTCCCTTTTCCTCGTAGGAAATGTTTTAGAGTCAGGGTCTACAGAAGAGCGTGACAGTGCTTGGAAGAGATCGCACACTGATGCAGTTAAGAGCAATCGATTCACTTTATTCAAGACAGTTGCAGCTTATATACTTTCAGTGGAGGTTTCCCAATTGCTCCTCAATTAGCTGTGCATGAGAAAAGTTGGGGGGGAAAGGCCATCTGCAGGTTTGTATCACCACAACGGAATTTCTCAGAACCAGGAGCTTGTTGCAATTGCTTTAGCTCCTTATCAGTGACCTCAGCAAGAAGCAAAGCTTTCCCATGACTGTTTTGCAAGCAACAGCGAGAGGTAACTCTTCCCTGGATCAGCTAGCCAGGTGCACACAGGCGATGGTCACAGCGGCTCCGTGAATCACATTTAGGAGAAAAAAAATCTGCAGGCAGCTGCATTTTGCCACCACAGAAGGGAGTGAGAAGATGTAAGAAGCCATGCCAACACACACCAAGGCCAGGGAAGGAGGGGGGAAAGAATGAGGCACTCCGGGTGCTGGGGAGAGAGACTCCCCTGCAGCCTGTGGAGAAGGCCATGGTGAAGCAGGCTGTTCCACTGTAGTCCATGGATAAGGATGGGGAGCAGAGACCATGCCACAGCAGGTTTGCTGGGGGACTTGTGACTCTGGGGGGACCAGACTGGAGCAGTCTGTGCCTGAAGGTCAGCACCCCATCGAAGGGAGCAGCACTGAGGCAATTGGTGAGGAGATGATACCCTGATAGAAAGGACTCATACTGGAAAAATTTGTGGAGGACTGTTTTCCATGAGTGGGACCCCACAGTGCAGCAGAGGAAGGGGATGTGGAATGCACCCCCCCCCACCCCGCAACCCTCACAGCTAAGAAGGAAAACAACTCTGCAGGAAATGACTAAAAACCCCCACTCCCCATTCCCTGCCCCTCTGCGTGTCTCGATAAGGGGGAAAGAAAGGACTGAAATCATGACTAATGTCTGCTAAGAAGGGAGGGGTGGGGGGGAAGTAGAGGTGTGTTCAGATCCAAAGAAGGAAAGCAGTATGTGAAGAACTGACTGAGAACTCCATTTCTCCATTCTGTGCCCCTCTCTGCGCCACAATGCGGGGTTAGAAGGGAGTGAAATCATGACTAAAGTGAAGTCTGCTAAGAAGGGAGGGGTGGGGGGTGCTTTAAGATCTGCTCAGACTTCTCATTACCAGATTCTGGTGTCACTGGGTGTGTAGTGTAGTGTAATAAATGAGAGTTTTCTTTCCTTTCTTCTGCGTTGAGTCTGGTTTGCCTGTGATGCTAACTGCAAAGTGATCTCTCCCTGTCCTTATTTTGAATCCTAAGCCTCTCAATAGATATTTTCTCCCCTGTCCAGTTGAAAAGGGGAGTGATAGTGTGGCTTTGGTGGGTGTTTGGCCTCCAGCCAGGGTGAAACCACCACAACTATTAAGTTCTGTGTTGTGTTGGATTTCCTGTACACATTTATTGCACTAAGTTCTTGTTATATTAAAGAAGGCCTTGCTGTATTAAATAACACCTGTGGTATGTCTGTATTCTGGAATTCAGTTAAAGAAAAAATTAGTCCAAGAGTTCCAGTTTTTTTTCAAATGGTTGTGATAAATGGAGTTAAATCCAGCTGGAGGTTGGTCACCAGTGGTGTTCCCCAGGGCTCAGTACTAAGGCCAGTTCTGTTTAATGTCTTTATCAATGACCTGGATGAGGGAGTAGTGTGCTGTCAGTAAATTTTCAGATGGTACTAAGATTGGCGGGAGTGTTGATCTGCCAGAGCGTAGGCAGGCTGGATTGATGGGCTGAGGCCAATAGGATGAGGCTTAAGGCCAAGTGCTCTGTCCTGCACTTGGGTCACATCAAACCCATGCAAAGCTACAAGCTTGGAGAGGAGTGGCTTGAGAGGTGGCTGGAGGAGAGAGACCTAGGGGTGCTGACATGCAGCCAGCTGAATATGTGCCCAGGTGGCAAAGAAGGCCAATGACATCCTGGCCTGCAACAGGAACAATGTGGCCAGCAGGAGTAGGGAAGTGATCCTTCCCCTGTACTCAGTACTGCTGAGGCTGCACCTGGAGTACTGTGTTCACTTTTGGGGCTCTCACTACAAGAAGGACATTGAGATGCTTGAGTGTGTCTAGAGAAGGGATACAAAGTTGGTGAAGGGTTTGGAAGACAAATGTTATGAGAAGAAGCTGAGGGAGCTGGGATTGTTTAGTCTGAAGAAGACTGAAGGGAGACCTCACCACTCTCTATAACTACCTAAAATGTGGTTGTAGTGAGGTGTGGATCTGTCTCTTCTCCCTGGTTACTAGTGACAGGACAAGGGGAAACAGTCTGAAGTTGCGTCATTGTGGTGGTTCTTCCCCCAGATGGGAGCTGAGCACCACAGAGACTCTCGCTCTTGGTGGGAAGGGACAGGGGATAATGACACACACACGATGATGGCAGGATGTGGAAAGGGGAAGGAAAAAAGGAGGGGAAAAAACCCAAATAAAACCCTCATGTTTTTAAAAACATCAGGGTGTTATCAGCACTGCTCTCATCCTGACTGCCAAACACAGCATTCCACTGGCTGCTAGAAAGAAAATGAACTCTATCCTAGCCAAAACCAGGACAGTCAGGGGAAGTTTAGGTTGGATATCAGGAAAAAAAATCTTTACTAAAAGGGTTGTCAAGGTATTGGAACAGGCTGCCCAGGGAGGTGGTTAAGTCACCATCCCTGGTGGTCTTTAAAAGAAGAGTAGATGTTCTTTTGGTGGTATGGTCTGTAGGCCATGGACATAGTAGGCTGGGATAGATGGACTTGATGATCTTGAAGGTCTTTTCCAACCAAATTCTATACTATCTGCTTCTAGATATCTGCTGTTTTCCCCTTAGAGTTAAAATGGAAGTTCAGTGAAGTTTGCTGCCTTCTATACAATTAAATGTGAATTACCTTGGGTATTACCTGAAGAAACGGTTCTTCAAAACACATGTTGAGAGTCTGCAAAGTTAGTTTGTTTTCCATTTCATTGTTCAGAACCCTGCTGATTCATTAAGCTTAAAAAAATACTTGGCATTGGAATATTTCTTCCAGAATATTTTACTCATAGGTAGTGGAAAATTGTTTTGTCTTTTCTACCTATACTTAGCAAAAATATAGCGTGTTTAGAATCCAAAGATTCACTCTTTTTTCCTCGTTGCTTGCTTCCTTTGCTTTCACTAAAGTGACCAACTAGTATAAAAGCCTTTCTTTTTCTACTTGCACTGTAATTCCCAGAGAAGTGAACCTATCCAATTTATGTTTTATCCCCTTCCTTGAGGTCAGAAGAATTTTCATAGGGGCAGAAAGCTGGGCCCCTTTAGCTTTACTTTATACTTTATTGACAGCTTCCCTTTTTTCTGAGAGCAATTACTCTTTGAACTTGTCCGCATTTGAGGAATCAGTTCTACCAGTGAGAACAACCTCTTGTGAAAACTGTGGACATGACATATTTTGAATCCAGTAATTGGTACTTTTTCCTTACTGCTGTTATAAATTGAATACATGCTCTTCCTCAAGCATTTGACACAAAACTCTCTTCAGAAAGATAAGCCTTTGAGCCTTGACTTTCACCTGTTTCCTTCCTACTGCCCAGTTTTGTTGTCTTCTTTTTTTTCAATACTAATTCACTGTTAACAAACATAACTGTATTCACCTGTGCCAAACTTACTACACTCCTTGTTCTGCTTCAACACTGCCTGCAGGTTTTTTGAAGAGTTCCTCTGAACTAACAGCTCTCTTGTTAACTGATTTGTCCATGCTGTGCATACTCTGCTGGGGCTTGCAAAATCATACATTTCACTGTAGTTCTTTCATCTTTCTCCAAATACTGTGCATTGTCTTGCCTGGTGATTCATGTGCAGATCGATGTACAGTAATTCTGTGAACTCTGATTCTGAGCACTGCATGATTTTGCATCTCATATCTTTTCCTGTAGTATTTGTATTCTCTAGGGTTGTTGTTCTTCCTGAGCAACAGAGACGACATCTTTGAATGGCTTATTGTGGAGAGTTTGCCAAGATTTAATTTTCTGTTTTCCAGTTGCCACGCTTGGGCTATTTCGTCTTACATACAAAACAGTCTCATGTTTCTTATCTGCAACTTAGCACTATAAAATTGCAGCACTCAGTCTTTGGCCTCAGATAATTCAGTGTCTTCTGTGTATTGTTGAGTGTTTCCTTCATGAGATGACAGTGTTCCCTAAGTATTGTTGAAGTTTTGTCCATTTGTCCCTACATTACTGGGTGCCAACTCAAATGGACCCTTAATTCCCCCATTTCACTCATGGTCTATTTTGTCCCCAGTTTATTTTCAGTTTGGTCCAAGCAAGGTTCAATGATGATTAATAGTGAAAAGCACGTGAGATAATTTATCCTTTTAGAAGTCTGTTCTAACTTTGTGCAGCATGAAAGACTGCACTAGATCTCTTTGTCTCCTACTTTATTAAAGGTACATGTTCTCTGTTGTAGTCTTGCTGTTATTATACTTAATGTCCAGGGACATATTGTTTGTGGTAGATGAGTCCATGCCAATATCCTGGAAGGCTGGTTAAGTAACATCCCTATAGGAAATAGTGACAGCAATTTTGGGGGATCTGATGTGGCTTAGCCCCTGCCAGCAATTAAGCACCATGCACCTGCTTGTTCATTCTCCTGGTGGGATAAGGCAGATAACTGGAAGATTGAAAATGACTCATGAGTTGAGATAAAGACAAATTAATAACCAAAAAAAAAGAAAAAGAGAGAGAAAAGGAATATGTATTAATAATACATACATAAACCAAATTATGAACAACTCAACTTCTCTTCAACCAAAGTTGATACTGCATGAGCCCTACCATCTGTTATGAAAAACTCCCCAAACTGCCCAGCCTCTTAGCCCACACATGCAGCCAATCTGGGTCAGCTGCCTTGGCTGTGTCCTCTCACAGCTTCTTGGGTGCCTCCCACCATCTCATTAGGAGGGGAGTATTTGAAGCTGCAAAGTCCTTGCCTGTTTGACAACAACTGAAACCATCACTGTGTTACCAACATGATTCTTATCCTAAATCCAGAACACAGCACCACAGCAGGTACTCAAAAGAATTACACAGAATAACAGGAGCTGGAAGAGACCTCGAAAGATCATCTAGTTCAACCCACCCTGCCACAGCAGGCTCACCCAGATAAGGTCACACAGGAATACATCCAAGTGGGTTTTGAATGCGTTTAGAGAAGGGGACTCTACAACATCTCTGGGCAGCCTGTTCCAGTGCTCTGTCACCTGCACAGTGAAAAGGTTTTTCCTTATGTTCACATGGAACCTCCTATGCTCCAGCTTGCACCCATTGACCCTTGTCCTGTCACTGGACAACACCAAAAGGAGCTTGGCTCTGTCCTCCTGACAAACCCTTTACATACTCATAGACATTAATGAGGTCACTCCCAGTCTCCTCCAAGCTAAACAGACACAGCTCCCTCAGCCTGTCCTCATAAGGAAGATATCCACCCTCTTAATCAACTTAGTGGCCCTGTGCTGGACTCTTTCAAGTAGTTCCCTGTCCTTCTTGGACTGAAGGGCCCAGAACTGGAAACAATATTCCAGATGTGGTCTCACCAGGGCAGAATAGAGGGGGAGGAGAACCTCTCTCAACCTACTAACCACACCCCATCTAGTACACCCCAAGGTGCCACTGGCCTTCTGGGATGCCAGGGTACCTTGCTGGCTCATGGTCATCCTGCTGCCTACCAGAACCACCAGGTCCCTTTCCCCTGTGCTGCTCTCCAACAGGTCTGTTCCCAGCCTATAATGGTACCTGGAGTTGTTCTTGCCAGACTCAACACTCACCCGTGTATTTCATTACATTTCTCACTGCCCAACTGTCCTGATTTCAGGTTAGCAACAGTGGGCCATGTTTGGCCAATGAGAATATTCCATACCAATTACGTCATGTTCTGTATAAAGGAGGAGAAAAAAAATAGTTCGCCAAAACGGGGGCTTGAGGCAGGTGCGGTCCGGAAGGTGCGGCGGGGCTCTCAACGGCACGCAGCCTGTCGGCGGGTCGGGCACAGCTTAAATTACATAGTGTGGTGAGAGGTTGCATTGTATATCACCAGTCTGGTGTGCTCTGTTCTCTAAAATAGTGTTAGCACTGTTGTTAGCTGTTCTTTGTATCTTTTTTGCTGTTTTAGTAAACTATCCTTATCCCAACCCGCGGGGCTTTGGTTTTTTTTCCCTTCTCCACGGCTTCTCCATTCGCTCCCCCCCCCCAACTGAGAGATAACTTTTGTGGGACCCAGCTCTCAGCTGAGGTTAAAACGACAACACCAACTCTCCAGCCTGTCCAGATCTCACTGGATGACAGAACAGCCTTCTGGTGTGTCAGCCACCCCTCCCAGTTTTGTGTCATCAGCAAACTTGTTCCCTCATCTAGGTCATTGATGAATATATTAAATAGTACTGGTACCAGTAACAACCCCTGAGGGATTCCACTAGATACAGGTCAATACAGGCCTCCAGCCAGACTGTTCCATTGACCACAACTCTGACTTCTTTCATTCAACCAGTTCACAATCCACCTCACTACTCCATCATCCAGACCAGACCTCCTCAGTTTAGTCATGAGGATGCTGTGGAAGATGGTGTCAAATGCTTTTCTGAAATCAAGGTAAACCACACCAAATGCACTACCACCATCTATCCACCTGGTTATGTCCTCATAAAAGGCTATCAGATTGGTCAAACATGACTTACCCCTGGTAAAACCATGTTGACTGCTCCTAATGACTCTCCTACCCTTGATTCATCTAGAGACAGCAGTGAGGATAAGTTGTTCCATCATCTTTCCATGGATGAAAGTGAGGCTCAGCAATGTGTAGTTACTCACCTCCTCCTTACCTTCCTGAAGACGGGAAGAGTGACATGTGCTCTCCTCCAGTGCTCAGGGATCTCTCTTGTTTCCCACAACTTGCAGAAGATGATGGAGAGTAGCCGTCCAATGATTTCTGCCAGCTTCCTCAGCACTGGTGAGTGCATCCTATCAGGGCCCATGGGTTTACGGATACCCAGATTGCTTAACTGATCCCTAACCCAGTCCTTATCAACCAAGGCAAACTCCTTGTTTATCCTGACCTCTTCTGGGGCCTCAGTGATATGAGGCTCCTGAGGGCAGTCTCCAGTAGTATAGGCAGAGAAGAAGGTGGCATTCAATAACTTCATCTTCTTAGTATCTTCTGTCACCAGGGCACCCGTGTCATTCAGCAGAGGGCCTGCATTGCCTCTAGTGTTAGTTTTGTCTGTTAACTGTCCCTGCCAAAACCAGGACAGGATCCTTGCAGCGTCATGTAAACATGAAAAGATGGAGTATACTCAACAACAGGTTATATCTTCAGAGCTTTTACCTCTTAGAAAAGACTTGTGAGATCCTTATCACAGTAACTGAATCAGATGTTCCAAGTGCAGCCACGATGGACTATGAGTTTTGCTGTGGGACATATTGAACCATCTAATTGTCTTTGAAATATGCATGTCTTTGTGGTAAATAAAAATTAGGGAAATAGAGATTTCTGCACAGCCTGAGGTCACAACCTGCATGAAAACTTGAGGCTGATGTTATCTGCACTTCTGACACTCCTGATTGGCAAAGTAAACAAATACGACAGCAAAAGTATTAAGGCACGTAGCTACAGATGTGGATTCTGTAAGACATGCAGAAGCTGATTTGTGTTGCTGGTTCACAGACATGGTTTTGAAAATTTTGAAAGGCATGTGCTGCATGAATGTGTCCACTCTCAGTCGATTCATGTGAGCATTCAGAAATTAATAGATCAAACACAAAAGATACAACACGAAAATGAATTCTTTGGATTGGACAATTGGTTTCATGAGTGGGAAATTTCAGGATGGATATTGTCAATGGTCAAATTTGGATTATTGAGTTTGGCAATTATAGTATTTGTCCTACATTTACTGCCATGCTTATTGAGCTTTCTGCAAAGGGCCCTTGCAGAGACCTCTGAAAGCAGCTTTTGTGACGTATTTACTGAAAGGGAAAAAAAAATTGTCAAGGAGGTCAGCAGGCCTGCCAGCAACCTGGCTCTCTTCGCAAAGACACAGGCCCTGACGGTATCTTTGAATTTCCCATGAAACAATAAAGTTATTCATGCTGGGAGGTATCTGGTAATCACACTCTCAAAACATAGCAGCCTTGATGGCAGTTGGACAGATTGCCTTAAACCAAGAAGAAATTGTGAGAAGGTGTTTGGAAGTAAGTGAACATGTCATGAACCAGCCATAATGATGGCCAAAACACAGCAGGTGTGCAGATAACTTTTAGACATCAAACGTAAACTAACAATGTTTAGCTATAAGATAGGCTTATCAAAACTCATTATAACTACTAATTAATCACTTTGGTGTGAACAGTGTGTGTACCCAATTAGCACTTTTTAGCTTGCCACATTTTACGGTATGGCTTTTAGTTTATGGGATGGCTTTTACATTTAGTTAAGTAAGGATTAGGGTTTTAAGTTATTTTTGCCTCAGTGTTATTTTCGACAATGCTCTCCTTTTATTACCATCTGGAATATTTTTTATCTGTGGGGGTAGGACCTGGCCCATTATCCACTCACACATAAGAGGAGGTCCGTATAGCCTAGGTCGGCTTTCTGTTCTGACCCGTAACACCTCTATGATTTTACAACATCGCCCTTCCCACCAAGCGAAGCATGATGTGCATGCCTATAGTCACAACTGTGATGATTAGGCAAAATTTTGGTCTTTTGGTCAATGTTTTGTGGCTTCTCTTTTGTTACCAGGAGCAGTCACTGCAAAACCATTAGCTACGTTAGATAAGCTTGCTTGTTGGCTTGCAGAACAAATGAATGCTACTAGTAGTGCACTGTCTGGCCTTTTATTAGATGTAGACAACGTTCATCATGTGATACTGCAAAATAGAGGTGCTGTAGATTTTTTGCTTTTGGCACAAGGCTATGGTTGTGAAGATTTTGAGGGTATGTGTTGTATGAATACTTCAGATCATTCTGAGTCTATTTATGCTAGCATTCAACAGCTCCTTTTTGTGCAAAAGGAAGGGGGAGATGTAGCACAAGGCCTGAAAGGGGCAGATAGAAATACCAGCACTTTGCAGTTGTCGGACACAGATGTGCTGGTTTGTTGGACACAAACCCTGGGAGAGTCAAAATACCAAAGAAGAGCTGGTTGATAAGGGGTGAAAGAATGATGGGTGACTAGACACCTTGACACCAGAAGTGCATAACAGGACCTGGTCAGCCTTGAAAGGGAGAACGAAACATGCTTTAAGAAACAAAACCAGAATATGTGTGAAGGTTGTGTGATTAGGTGTAAGCTGCTTTTTCTAATAGTGTTCGTGTTTTTAAACCAATCAGCAAATAGTAAATGTAAAAATGGCTTCTGCGCTCCAATGAAGCTAAGGCACATGTGGGCTTTGCAAAGTATATAAACTTGTCATTTGCTACAATAAAATGACAGTTAGCTTGCATCAAGCTGTGTCCTGTCTCTTAATCGCAGCAGATTGGTATTTCTAAATACCTTTTTCAGATGTTTCAGACGTTGGCATTTTTGCCAAATAAGACTTTCAAATGTTGTGTTGTCCAAATATGGTGGTTAGTCATGTAAACAACAAATACACTTTCCTGGACTTGTTTTTTCTATCCTATTACTAATCTCACCATCTTTCAAGCCATTATGTAAGATTCAACAGTGGAAAATAATTCCTCAAAAATTTACAAACATTTTGGACTTGATCAATGTTAGTTTATATACTGACATTGTCATATATAATGACGGTTTATATACTGACAACTTAAATGCATCCACTGTTATATAGTCAGAAATGACAGATTTAATGCAAATACTACTAAAACCTACCTTCAAGATAACAGAAAACAGGAAAAAATAATTTGAAAAGTGCCATTTTTCAGAATTATATGCCTGATAAAAATGTAGGTTAAGAACTATCATAGAAACCTAAAACATAACAGATTGTTTAAAGTTCTGATGAAATGACTAGCATGGGTTTGCTATGTTTTTGACTGACCTAATAGTGGACATTTACAAAGTAAGATTTGTAATAAGAGATGGAAGAGGAGAAAAAAAAAGAAAGTACAAATACAGAGCTAAAATATTATAGTAAGAAACAAGGATACATTTTAAAAGCAAAGACTAAACCCAGCAGAAAATTAGTTCTTTTTTTTGCCATTCAATCCTTTGATTGATGGTACAAATAATAATAATAAAAAATTTTTTTATGGCTGAGAAATTCTGTTGGAAGCTATTTCAAATCTGAAACTCCAAATGGTTCTGGTTACTTAGGTGTGGTGGTTTAGCCCTTGCTGGAGGCCAGATGCCCACCAAAGCCAGTCTATTACTCCCCTTCTAAGTTGGACAGGGGAGAAAATGTGTATTAAGAGGCTTAGGAGTCAAGATAAGGATAAGGAGAGATCATTTTATCAGCAACAATATGGGCAACACCGACTCAACACATTGCAGGAAAGAACTACTCTAATTTATTACACTACATTAAAAAGAACAGAGAAAACCGGAGTTGGGAGCGCAACCAAATTTTAAAACAAAATGCAACCAGATCTTAAAACATGTTCCCCCAGCACTCCCTTCTCAGCAGACTTTAATCAGAATCTTGCTCCCTTCTTCCCTCCCCGCTCGCAGTACAGAGGGGGTTGGGCGGGGACTGGGGAAAATGGGGTTCTCAGTAGCACCTTCCCCCACCCCTCCATTCTAAGCAGACTTTCCTTTAGCCATGATTTTACTCCCTTCATGACCCCCAGCTCGCACTATAGGGGGGGCAGGGACTAGGAAAAGTAATGAGGTTCTCAGTTACTTCTTCATGAGCTGTTTTCCTTTTCCAGATCTTAAAACACCTTTACCTCCCCCCTCACTCCCGTCTTAGCAGACTTCACTCTAGTCATTATTCCACTCTCTTCCTCCCCCTGATCACAGCACAGGGGGCAGGGACCAGGAGATGGGGGCTTTGGTCAGTTCCTTGCAAGTTGGTTTCCTTCTCGGCTGGGGGGAGGGGGATTCATTCCACACCCTCCCCCTGCTGCACCGTGGGGTCCCACCCACGAGAGACAGTCCTCCATGAACTTTCTCCAATGTGAATCTCTTCCCCCAGGGTTTTATCTCTTCATCAGCTGCTCTGCCTGGATCACTTCTATGGCAGACAGCAATAAATCACAATGTCTCTCAGTCCCAATCCTCCACGGGGTAACCAGCCTCCGCCCAGCAAACCTGTTCCAGTGTAATTCTCTCTCTTGCACATCTCTGTAGGCTGCAAGTGCTGGCAGAGGCTTGCTTCAATATAAGGGTCACAGCGTCTTCTCTATGTCTCCAACTGCTCCATCCAGCGTGGAGCTCCTCCATGGGCTGCAGGTGGGGTCTTGGCCTTTTCCATGGGGTTTCCCTGTGGGCTGCAGGGGCATCTTTCTCTCTGGCACCTGGGGCACCTCCTCCCCCTTCCCTGGCCTTAATGTCTGCACAGCTCATTACATCTTCTCACTCCCTTCTCCGGTGGCAAAATGCAGCTGCTTCCGGGTTGTTTTCTCCTATATGTGATTCTCAGAGGTGCTATGACTATCTCTCATTGCCTTGGCCCTGGTCAACACTGATTCTGGCCTTGGATTGTTTACATTTTGGAGCTCCAGCGAATTCCAGCAGCTCCTCACAGCAGCCATTTTCTGCACCCCTTGTTCTTTTCCAGCACCCAACTTCACAAAACTGTGACATTAGGCTATAATAATTATTTCAGGTTTGTGTTGGGTTTTTTCCCCCACTAAACTAATTTCACAGAATCACAGAATTGTAGGGGTTGGAAGGGACCTCGAGAGATCATTGGGTCCAATCCCCCTGCCAAAGCAGGCTCCCTAGCTCATACTGCACAGATAGGTGTCCAGATGGGTCTTTAATATCTCCAGAGAAGGAGACTCCACCACCTCCCTGGGCAGTCTGTTCCAGTGCTCTGTCACCCTCACTGTGAAAAAGTTCCTCCGCATGTTGGTGCGGAACTTCCTGTGCTCCAATTTGCAGCCATTGCCCGTTGTCCTGTCTCCACTAACCACTGAAAAGGGGCTGGCCAATTCCCCCTGCACCCCATACTTAAGATATTTATAAACATTGATTAGGTCCCCCCTCAGTCTTCTTTTCTCCAAGCTGAACAGCCCCAGCTCTCTCAGCCTTTCCTCATAGGAGAGATGTTCCAGGCCCTTAATCATCTTCGTAGCCCTTCTCTGGACTCTCTCCAGAAGGTCCCTGTCCTTTTTATACCAGGGAGCCCAGAACTGGACACAATACTCCAGGTGGGGCCTGACCAGGGCAGAGTAGAGGGGGAGGATCACCTCCTTGGACCTGCTGGCCACACTCCTCCTGATGCACCCCAGGATCCCACTGGCTCTCTTAGCCACCAGGGCACACTGCTGGCTCATAGCCAACCTGTCGTCAACCAGGACCTCCAGGTCCTTCTTTGCAGAGCTCTTCTCCAGCAGGTCAACCCCCAGCCTGTACTGATACATGCAGTTGTTCCTCCCCAGGTGCAAGACTTTACACTTGCTTTTATTGAATTTCATCTGGTTTCTCCCTGCCCAGCTCTCCAGCCTGTCCAGGTCTCGCTGGATGGCAGCGCAGTGTTCCTGCGTGTCAGCCACCCCTCCCAGCTTTGTATCATCGGTGTACTTGCTGAGGGTGGATGCTATTCCCTCATCAAGGTTGTCAATGAAGATATTAAACAGGACTGGACCCAACACCGAGCCCTGGGGAACACCGCTAGTCACAGGCCTCCATTCAGGTTCTACTCCACTGATCACGACCCTCTGAGCCCGGTCCGACAGCCAGTTCTCAACCCACCTCACTGTCCACTCATCTATCCCATACTCTCTCAGCTTTTCTATCAGGATGTCATGGGAGACAGTATCGAAAGCCTTGCTGAAGTCAAGGTAGATGACATCCACTGTTCTCCCTCCATCCACCCAGCCGGTGATGAGATCATAGAAGGCTATGGGATTGGTCGAGCACGATCTTCCCTTGGTGAATCCATGCTGACTACTCCTCATGACCTTCTTCTCTTCCAGTTGCTTGGTGATGGCATCCAGAACAAGCTGTTCCATAACTTATGACCATGAAGCTATAGGATTTCCAAGGCTTTGAGTGCATCAGAACTGTGTATGGTCATGATCATAATGTTTCTTCAGTAGCCATCATGCCTAACGGAGATCATATAGTTTCTGCCTCAAGGGGTAAAACTATCAAAACATGGGAAGTCCAAACAGGTTACTGTGTGAAGACTTTCACGGGTCACAGAGAATGGGTGCGCATTACCATCATCATCATCATCATTATTATTATTATTATTATAAAAAAATTCATTTCCTGGCGAATTTGGCAGCGGCGGGTGACGTCAGAGCCCCGGCGTCGTGGTGACTGGGGCTGCTGGGCCGGAGGAGGTTGGCTTTGGCTCCCAGCCCCCTGCGCTGCCCGCCATGGGGGTGGGAGGGCGGCCCTCGAGGTAGCAACAGCAGCAGCAGCAGCAGCAGCCTTAGAAGCTCCACTTCTCCCACCGGCATACCCCCGGTGAGCTCTGGCACAGTCCGCACAGCACAGAGCGGCTCTGTCGCCCCTGCCCCGCCCGCACCGTCAGGTTGGAGCCACTGCCCGGCGGATGGAGGGGCCACTCCAAGCCACGCCGTGCCCTGCTGCGAGTCAAGAGCGTTTCCTCGCCCTGCGTTTAAGGGATTGTGACCGACCAGTTCCCATTTTCCCCCGAAAGCAGCGGCTGAAGCATGGGAGGGGAGCGCCTGGGAACCGGGACCTGCAGCAGAGCCCGGCTGCGCTCTGAGATGGCTGGTTGGGATGTGACTTTCCCAGGGTCGCAGCGCCGCAGCCCTATCTCCCTGTAGCTCCATCTCCCTGTAGCTCCATCTCCCCTGTAGCTGGTTCCCAGGCGCGTTTCTGTCCTGGCCCGGTTCCCTGGGCCTGGCCCTTCGCTGCCACAGCCACCAGCCCGGGCCCGGCCCGAGCGATGCAGGCCGGGGAGCTGGGCAGGATCCGTCTGTGTCCAGCAGCCCACCCAGCTGATGTCACACCGCTCCTCTGTGATGTTATGAGCACTGGCTACTGCCAGGCCACCTTCTGCAGCCACCATCGCTCAGTGCTGTTGCCACCGGTCCGGGAGTGGAAGTACCTCTCTAGCTGGGCGCATTGGGCGCTGCGAGCTGCAGCCTCTGCTCGAGACTGAGCATTCAGGGCTTGGCTCTTGCCATGCTCTGCCTGTCCTCTCCCCCTCCCCGTCCTCTTCCCCTCCCTGTCCACCCTCAGCAGAGCCCGCCGGAAACCTCCTGTGGCCTCTAACCACAGAGCGGAGCAGAGCAGAGCGGAGTGGGGCGGGCTGTACCCCCCCTTCATCTCCACTGCAGCATGCAGCGCCTCGCCGGGCTCCTTGGGAGCTTCAGGCAGTGGTCGCCATCTGGGGACACTTCCGCGCCCTGCGGCGACGAGGCCACCAAGCACGGGGGCAAAGGCCAGAGCGGGCTGTGCCCCCACCCTCATCCCTGCCGCAGCATGTGGTGCTTTCCCAGGCTCCTCTGGAGCTTGAGGCAGCGCTGGCCGTTCCGCCGCACTTCTGCAACTGGCGATGAGCACCATGACAAAGGCCAGGACGGGCTGCACAGCCCTGATGTGGAGGATCTGCAGCGGTCCTGCTTGCTGCTGGTCCTGGAAGAGACCCCGCAACAACGGGCAGGACACGTTTGACCCCTTTTACTCTGGATGGACTCAGATACCACGGTTACCCATTGAGATCTGTTTAAATAAATATTGCCCTTTCATGTAAATTATTCTGGATGTAGATTGAGATTTCTGGAGCAGACCTGGAGGAAAGGAAAGGAAGGGAAAGGAAGGGAAGGGAAGGGAAGGGAAGGGAAGGGAAGGGAAGGGAAGGGAAGGGAAGGGAAGGGAAGGGAAGGGAAGGGAAGGGAAGGGAAGGGAAGGGAAGGGAAGGGAAGGGAAGGGAAGGGAAGGGAAGGGAAGGGAAGGGAAGGGAAGGGAAGGGAAGGGAAGGGAAGGGAAGGGGAACCCTCCACTCGTTGTCTAGCCCACCTCAGCGCCGCCGGGGCTCTGGCAGCTCAGTGCGTCCTGCTGCGAACAGCTCGCTCCTAACGCTAGCAACCGGTGCCTGGCGGCCTCCTCGGCCGCTTGGATCTTGCCCGGTGGGACCCTGCTTAATGCATGCGCGTAACGGAGCTCCCTGGGCCGTGCTGCCGGGGAGCTGAGGCCCGGCGCAGCCTTGCAATTTATCTTGCTGATGGTTCTGAAGACCATGATGAGCATGATTTCCTCTATTATGCAAGATGCATTATTATTAAGTACCAGACCAGTGTATATGCTCGTGTTTGTATTTCTAATCATTCAAGCAGACTATCCATTGTATGTGGACTTACCACTCCTGGTTATGGCAAGTAATGCTCCTTTAGTTGTCTCTAATAACACATTAATTGACATTTAATTCATGCATGTATTCTTGTGATCAATATTCAGGGACTTTTATGTTAGTACAAGATCCATTAGGAATAGGATGAAAAGTAATACTGAAAATTCTAATAATGTCATTATGTAAATAAATTGCTCATCATTAGCTGGAATCTGCTCTATAGAATTTCAACTGAAAATTAGTATATCAGATGTGGTAAAACTAAGGTGAGATAAAATAATGAGGGTAATGGAGAAACAACAATTTTTAAAAAAAGTGAAAAAGGAGATTCTCTTCCTTCCAAGAATGAAATTACAAACCCCGAAGGACTGAAAAACTCACAGAAAATAATAGGTGCTAAAGAGCAGGGAAATCAGATCCCTCTTTCTGTCTGTTTTATCATATATGAGTATGATAGTAATGTCACTGAAAGGCAACCAATTAAAAAAGAATAATTTCTAGTAATGCCGATATGTAGTTAATACTATTTAATTCAGCAAGTAATGATGCTTTAGGATTAAAGTGATCTAAAAAAAGGGGATTCTAGGTGGAATAAAGTTCCACACTCAGGGAAGCAAGTCATTCTTTGCATCTTAGGCTTCGGGGTGGAACTATTTTTTGAAGGAGGTTCTAGGAAATTAGCCTCTACAGGGTTTTCATACTACTCACTTAATAGCAGCCATTGTCTGACACAGGATATAGTACTAGGTGATGTATATTCCAGAATGGAAATGTTTGTATACTAACATCATCATCATACGAGCTGGAAAATTTCCCATGACTTCAGTAGGTTTTGGGGTTTATCCTGTTTTAAAATTCTCTTCACTATTGCCAACTTTCACACAGATGTGTCTTCAAAACTTTTAAGTCCGAAATAGGTTCGGAAAATGCATAAATTATGTAACATAGTTTTTCTTTTTGTTAAACTTAGATCTCTCCATTGGGAAGTCTGTTAGCATTCAGCTAAGCCTCTAGTTTGTGTACCTGGTTCTTAAGAGAACTCTAAGTCTTTCATGACAACAAATGTCTCTATTTTTGCATTCAACTAGGAAAATGTATCATTCCCTATGTCTGTCTTCAGAATTACAACAGAGTAGCCTTTGCATTTTGACTTCAAAATTGCAACTTTTCTGTGTTTACTTCAGTATATGGCCCTTTCTATCATCATGCACTCGATTTCTTTCCATTGAAATAAGATAACCAGATTTTTAGAAAAAGGATGGATCAGGTTAGACATTTGGGATACCTATTTAAATACCTACCAGTGTGACCTAACTTTTAAAAAATTGTCTCCCAGTAATTTCTTGAATAGTTAGATAAGATTTTTTGGCTGATAATTTTCTGTTAATCAAAAAAGCAAATGTAACGAATCATAGTGATATATAAGAAGAGGAGGTGTTGCAGTTTTGCGAAGTTGGGTGCTGGGAGAGAACGGGGGCTGTAGAAAATGATGTGAGGAGCTGCTGGAATTCTCTGCGACCTCAAAGTGTAAACATCAGGCACCTCAAGGCCAAAGGGGCAGTTGACCATTGTCAAAGAGCCTCTCTGAATCACACATATGAGAAAAAAAAATGGAAGCAGCTGCATTTTGCCACCAGAGAAAGGAGTGAGAAGATGTAAGGAGCTGTGCAGACACCAAGGCCGGGGAGGGTGAGGGAGGAGGCACCCCAGGTGCCGGAGACAAAAATACCCCTGCAGCCTTGGGAGAGTGGGTGCCCCCCCCGCAGCTCATGGAAAAAAAAGGTCGAGCCCATGGAGAAGCTCTATGCTGGATAGAGCAGCTGGAGACATAGAGATAACACTGTGACCCTATGTTGGAACACGCCTCTGCCATCACTTGCAGCCCACAGAGGTGAGCTAGACAGAGATTTGTGCTAGAACACGTTCGCTGGTGGGAGCTTTGTAATTCCGTGGAGACTGGGACTGAGAGAAATTGTGATTTATTGCTGCCCATCATACCAGAGATTCACGTCGGGGCAGCTGGTGAAAAGCTGAAGCCCTGTGGGAAAGGACTCATGTTGGAGAAGTTCGTGAAGGACTGTCTCCTGTGGGTGGGACCCATGGTGCAGTGACACAGAAAAAGTGTTGGTCTGTGACATCATCTCCCTCACTGCTGAAAGCCAGGTGCCAGCAGGGGCTGGCCCACACTGTCTCAAGCTTGTCCCACTGCTGAGCACAGTGCCTGCGAGGTGCTGGGAGGTGCTTTGAGGGCTGCCACCGGCAGCTCTCAGTGCCCATCCCGAAACCATCTTCCGTGTTCTGTGCAATTGGGAACATCTTCTCATCCTCGGCTCCCCGCAACCCACCTGAGAGCCCAGAGCCACCTGAGAGCCCAGAGCCACCTGAGAGCCCAGAGCCCCCTGAGAACCCAGACATGGCCACGGAGGATAAGCAGACCTGCTCCATCTGCTCCAGTGCTGAAGATGACACTGGCTCTGTCATGCCCTGTGGCCACCTGTTCTGCCTGGGCTGGATGGTGCAGTGGGCACAGAGGACATCAGAGTGCCCACGCTGCACAATACCTATGGAGGAGATAACATTTTCGTCGGGGGAAGACAATGAGATCACGTTTTTCTTCTCTCCGGAGGAAGAGTCACCAGGTGCCAGCAGCCCCTCAGGAGGAGCTCCTGGCTGCCTGGCCGAACACAGTCCTCCTTGCCCTGTGGCTTCCCTTCCACCTCTTCCACAGGGGACACTGCCTCCAGCTGAGCGGGGGGCTGCAGGGCCAGAGGCTGTGGGTGGCCTCCTACCCAAGGTCTGGTCAGGACTTTTCCAAAGATGGCTGCACCAGGAGCTGGAGACAATCTGTGGGGCATCGTGGTGGCTGGCACAGTACGCGCAGAGCAGGATCCTGCACGCCCTCTGCGCCTGCGGTCCTCGTGTGGAGGTCATGGTCCAGATGCTGCAGCCTGTGCTGGAGGAACGTGCAGCACCACTGGTGCATGGCCTCATCAACATCATCCTGCTCCTCTGCGGTGAGGAGGCCCGGAGGCTGCTGCAATTCCTTGCAGACGAAGAGGAGGATGAGGAGGAGGAGGAGGAGGAGGAAGAGAACCACCCTGCAGCCGACCCCACCAGCTCCCGAATGCTAAAGGAATGTGTCTGGTGCTAATAAAGTATTTACAGGCACATTCCCTAAGTTATTAGTCCTGAATTTCCTTCCACCCCTCCTCCATTTCTGAGTTAGGCCACAGATGATATAAATTCATCCAAAATTTTAAGTTAGGACACTCAGTTTAAAAAACACGGCCAGGTGTAAATAGTAGCTATATAGTAAGCTTTACTAAGGTACTTGAACTTCATTTGAGCTCTTATTGTTGTTTCTGCTGTACTCAAAAAAGTACCTTGATTTTCCATGTTGATAAAGTACGGGTTTCATTCACTCAGCGTGCTTGTGCTTTGTGAGAACTTCATTAATATTTGCTGTGTTGAAGTTAGTTTCTAAACTGTGCCCAATGAAGTCAGCATTCTTCACATAGGAATAAAGAGTATTTCTACAGACCATAAGCTCTTTGGGGCAAGATTGTTACATCTAGTGTTTGCAGAGCGCCTAGTAAAGACTAGCTGTGATCACTGCTTGGATGGGCATAGTCTTTCCTAGGAAAAAAACTGTATGGATGGACAGGCCCAAAGAGTTACAGTGAATAGAGCTTAATCCTGTTGATGGCTTGTCACGAGTGGTGTTCCCCAAGGCTCAGTGCTGGGGCAAATTCTATTAGAAGACACTACAGAGGGTTAGAGACAGGCTGGATTGACAGGACAAAGCCAATGACATGAAGTTCAACAAGGCTCAGTGCTAAGTCCTGCACTGCTACAAGCCAATGCAAAGCTACAGGCTTGGAGAAGAGTGGATGGAAAGCTGCTGGAAAGCTGCCTTGTAGAGAAGGACCTGGGAGTGCTGGTCAACAGCCACCTGAACATGAGCCAGCAGAGCACCCAGGTGGCCAAGAAGGCCAACAGCATCCTGGCTTGTATCAGAAATAGTGTGGCCAGCAGGACTAGCAAAGCAATTGTCTCCCTGTACTCAGCACCCACCCCACACGCAGCCTTCTCCAGAGGCTTGGCCAGCTCCCAGCAGGAGGAAGCCAGCACGTCAGAGGCTGCAGCAGGTCCCTCAAGCCTGGGCTGCAGGCACAGTGCCTCCACTCCCCCCACCCTGGGCAGGGAATACTTCCTCAGGGGGCACAGACGCTGTTGCTCTCGGAAGAGGAAGGCGCTCCCAGGGACCCTAGCAGGGCTTCACCTGCCTGTAGTTGAATGAAAAGAAATAAACCCTTGTTTTCTGGTTTTTTCCTGACCCTGTCTCTGGTTGTGGCCTTCTCCCCCTTCTCCCGATGTGTCTCGTACCCCACTGTGGCGGCACCAGCCTGCTGGGAGGCTTGGCCATGGGCCCCTGGAGCCTCAGGTCCTCAGGGAATCCTGCTGCAGCCGCAAAGGATGCACTATCAGGCTCATAGTAACTTTAAAAGAAGACACGCTTTACATGGTAGCAGGTTTCCTCTCACAAGTCAAGTGTTTGACTATCTGATAAAATGTAACGTTTAGTAAAATTTGTTATGCTGACAGAATTAACACGGTGTAAAATTGTCTTTGAATCAGAAGACAGGTTTGTATCAAAAGGAAGGCAGATGGAGGTAGGTGGCCATCTTGGCCACAGTGGCCATGAAGTAGTGGAATTTAGAATCCCTGGTGAGAGGAGGGAAACTGCCTCCAACACTTTAACGCTGGCTACGGCGAGCTCAGACTTTGGGCTGCTCAGCAAACTAGCTGGCAAGGTCCCCTGGGAAACTGCTTTTGAAGGCATAGGGGCCCATCAATGCTGGTCACTTTTGAAGTACTGCCTTCTAAAAGTGCAGGAACAGCTAATTCCCAAAACACTGGAAGTCAGGCGAGCAGGGCATGCCAAGAGGGATTTGGGGGTCTTAGATGACAGGGAGTTAAACGTGAGCCAGCAGTGTGCCCAGGCAGCTGGGAGGACCAACTGTATCCTGGGGTGCATCAAGCAGGGTGTTGCCAGCCTGTCCAATCCAATGGATTGGTGAGATAACGGAGAATTTATGTTGCAAAATCCTGTGTATTCCATACAATTTCCGAGTACTAATTTACATAAACACAAGATTGTAATTTATTTATATCTCATAAATATAAGATTTCTAGAAACTCATTTATATATTGTTATGGGTCCCCTCTAACTCAGGATATTATATGTGTGTATTTCTTTGGTTTAGAGGAAGGTCTAGAACATCCTTGCTATGAAAGTTGCTTATGAAGTGAATTATTATCAATAACATTCAAATGCAAATTGAAGTCTCGTCAGTGAGTGGGTTGATGAATTGGAAAATCATGATCTATTTTATTATTGATGATCTTGGTTTGTGCACTGAATTTAAGGCATATTTGAAATGCAATGAGGTAGCTAGATCTGAAATTTTTAAACCATGTGCGTCTGCTGAGATTGTTCATTCTGTGGTAGTGCCATTATTTTCTTTCCTAAGATCTTGTACCATTCTGGTCAGTGGCAATATGTATTTGGGTGATCTGAGGGCCTTCAGAAGATTTAAACATCTTTTAGTAGATTTCTTGATTCAAATCATAGAATAGATGCCTCTGATGGTCTCTGAGAATAAATGAGGCTACAGATTTAATCCGTTACAGTCATTCTTTTATTAGTAAGGAATGTTTGGGAGTGCAGAAGGTACTGTGCTTTACTGTGAGGTAACTGGAAGATTCTACAGTCCTATTTCCATGGTTCTCTTCAGTCCTAGTATAGCTGCTTCTGTCTTTTATGACTGAGTAGCCTAGGCCTTTCACTGTCCTACGAGCAAGAGAACAGGCTTCAGTACATACAGCAAGCAGTTGTTTTCAAAAGATTAATGTTAATTCAGGAGTGACATTATCGAATTTCAATTTCTGGACATGTATTTGCTTGCCACCTAGATAGTGGCTTTTAGTATTGATATTTTCTCCCTCATCAGTTAAATAACAGGTTAGTTAATAAAGACTGTATTAAGGAATCTCAGATATAATGTCACTAAGAAAGCATTAAGCTAAATTCTCAACCTCTCTTTTATTCTGACATAAAATAGCTTCCCAGACACTGCCTGTTGCTTTGATTTTCCATGTCAACATCTTAATCTTAGGAAAAGGGAAATGAGTGAATAGAAGATAGATTTCTCTATGAGGAGTAAACAGAAAATGTGGTAATTTAATCCCAGAAAGTTTTTCTGAAAGCATACAAAATCAGACCTTTACCACCTAGACATAGAAATGTTTTGTATGGCTTCTCCATAAATATTAAAGGATAGCCTAAGTCGTTGGTGTGGCAAAGCTCAAATAATGAGGCCAAATCACATGACACAAGACATATAAAATATCTAACAAATGGGTATTTGAAACAGGTAGGAAAAGCCTACTCTGACATCTTTTCTTAGCAGAATACTTCCTAAGTCAAAACATTTATTGCTTCTATTACTTCAAGCTTTTGATCTTACACCCTTGTTTTGACCACAACAGCTGATTTGGATGGACCAGTTGCTTCAGGTGTGGTCACTGGCCTGTGTTTGAGCTGTGACCCGTGAGTGCTTCCTAGTCTCAGGTCCCCGTGCTCAGCTGATCCCGTTCCTCCTGTGTGTGCACTGAGGCCAGGGGAGATCCTGCTCCACAGGAGCCTTCAGGCTTGGCAGATATTCCTGGGCTAGATGCATATTCCACAGGGTTCCTGGCTAAGTGTAAATAAATTACCCTCACTGGCAAAATAACTCATCCTGATTCTTAATGTTAAAATGGCTAAATCCTCTTTGATGAAAGCTTGTTTTACCCTGTCTTCCTAATTTTTTTTTGTTTTCTCAGAGGAAATCCTCATGTGATCATAATATTTGTTAAGGAACAAACCATCAGAAATCTCTTTTGATGGAAAGCCACTAAAAAATTAATGGAATAAATTATTATATTAATCCTCAGGAATCTCAGGTAAAAGTTATCTCAGCTTAGCTTAAGGGATAGTTGAATTCTCATATTTAATATGAGGCGAAAATCTCTGTGTCCGTATCCATCTTTGTGTCCATGTTCGTGTCTGAGTTTCTGTTGTAGGAAGTACCTTATGGAGTAGGGAAATACCTTATGCAAACAAAATTAAAACCACCAACAGCAAAAGATACCATTTTTCCATTATTATCTGTTCTAGTAAGTGGTTCTTTTATTTTAATTATTAAAGTCAGTTCTTGAATTTTGATTATTAAACCATATTTTCAATTAAGCTTACTGTTTTGACTCTGCAGAAAGAACTATGCACATATATTTGTGCAACACGGCTTTATATGAAATTATGTATACATGATTTGAGACCAGCATAATTTATAGATGATTTTCTGTTGTGACACATACAAGACATAGCAAAACTGGCAACTATAAAGGAGTCAAATGTCTTTCTTATAAGTAAAAGGAAAGATAAAGTTTTAATTTAATTCAAATGGGTTGGATTTGGACAGCATGTTTTTATAGATCCAGTAGTCTATTAGTTTAGCTATCTGTTTTCTGATTGAATTTGTAGTAATTGGGACATATTTACAGCATAAAATCTGATTTTTAGCCCAAGAGTTCTTCAGTCCACAGAAACTCTGCAATTGGATACAAGGCAATCAACTTTACTTCTTACCAATCTATAACTGCGCTATTTTGGTTTCACATATAAGCTCTTATAAAATCATTAGACAACATATTTATAATAGGGTACCAGTAAATTACACAGAAGGTATTTACAAAGATTATTGCCATCTTAAGGATAAAGATGGCTGCAAATAATTACATGTAATGACTATTCCTGCTGTTGAGTTTCTTAACACAGTATTTTATTCTCCTGAAGGTTTGTGAAAATTATGCCAAAAATTTAGTTCCTGTGGATTCTTGAGTAAAGTACCACATTGTATAGAGCTCCTAATTCTTAGTAAGGATTTGTATTTATCATTATCACCACATAATTTTACCAGCAAAATGGGTATTTAAAAGCTAATCCGCCTGGAAAACAACTTTGAGAGTTATTATAGAGCTGGAAGTTAAGGACATTCGGGAGAAGACAGTTTGATTCACAAATTCTGAACAAGAAAGAAGCAGGAACATTTCTTTCCCCAGTGAAACTTCTGCGGGAGGGTAGGAATTTGCAGGCAATTGTCCTGTTGTGAACCTGAGATATTCCTTTACTAATGGCAAGTAAAAGCCACTTTGGACTCTGGAATACCTCTGAATCTAGAAAACAATGTCTTGCGCTTCAGTAGTGAAGTAATCTTTTTGTCTGTACTTCCTTGCAACTTTAGTTTTAAAACAAAGGTTTGGAAGAGAAAAATAATTTTACACCCAGAAAACTACCCTAATTTTAACAGCAAACAGCATGCAGAAGACAGCATATTTATCCTCTAGCTGTTACATTCACTTAATCAATACCAGAATGCTTTTTTTAACTTTGTCTTTTTAACAGAACTGGTGGGGAAATGTAACTGAGGTAAAATTCAGAGATCTGGAATTCATGGTGTTTGGATTCCTGAAAGACAAAATAGCCAAATATGGGGAGCTTCTATTCTGATTTTGATAATCTAGGAATTTTTGTCATCTAAATAATAAATTTTCTTACTGATGTTGATAACGTGTCATGACACATGACAGAGGTTTAGGAGTTAAGGGTCTGTGGTGGCCTGACCTTGGCTGGCTGCTTGACAGCCATGCACCCCAGCCACCCTCATTTCCCTGCTTCAACAGGACAGGGCAAGAAAACAAGATGAAAAAGCTTTCTCGGGATAAAGACAATGAGATCACTTGCCAGTTACTTTCATACTGACTTAAAGAAAATTAATGGACTTTATTGGCAATTGACATAGAGTGGGATGGTGAGACGAAACAATAAAAACCTAAACCACCTTCCACCCCTTCCCTTCTGCCCAGGCTCAACTTCACTCTTTCACTTAACCCACTTATCTACCTCATACCTGGTGCAGGGGGATGGGGATTTGGGTCAGTCTATAACACCTCCTTTCTGCTGCTCCTTCCTTCTCATGCTTTACCCTTGTTCCAGTTTTGGCCCTTTCCACAAGCTGTAGTTCTTCCATATAAACCTGCTCCTGAGGGGGTCCTCCACTGGTTGCAACGATGGGTCACTGCTCTGGCCTGCTCATCTCCACAGGTTGTATGTGTATCTCTACTTCAGCACCTGGAGAAGCTCTTCCCCTTCCTTCACTGACCTTGGGGTTCCCAGAATTGTTTCTTGCACCTCAGTCCTTTCTCTGATGTGCAGTGTTTTTGCCCTTAAATATGTTTCTAGGTAGAGGAAACAAGAGGTAGAGGAAACATCACCCTGGCTAAGGGGCTCAGATGTGTTTTGCAGTAGGTAGGTTGGAGTTGGCTGAGAACAGCTGTGTCTGGCATGGGCCAGCTCTGACAGTGCTTCACAGAAGCCACCACTACATTCCCTCACTGCCAGTGCTTCGGCATGGATGCCCAGTACAGGGACTAGGCATGTGGTATGGATATTGCGAACTATGTTTCTAAATTATCAACATCTATCTGGTCTTCACCTTCCTGTATTCTCCACCTCCCTCTTTAAAGGAGGAAACCTAGGTCAGATTTACACAGCCGGCCTGCACCGTACAGTATAAGGTCTAAGACAAAGAAGGGGAAAAGTGCTGGCAGGAAACCATAAGCAAGTCAGATGAAGGAGAGATTGAGAAGATGGGAGCCCACAGCGAAGATATAACTCAGGCACAGTACAGGATATGGAAGATTTTAGGTGACCGGTGTTTCAGACCCCTGCTGATTTCATGTGAATCATTAGGCCATAAGTGTATTAACAAGTGAATCATTAGGCCATAAGTGTATTAACAAAATGATACTGATGTTGTGCTTATTGATCCTATTGGTTATTATTCTGTCCTTGTCAAATTTATAAACAGCCCTGTTGATCTATGGGATGATGCATAGCTTAATTCATATGTAGTAAAGGACATCATAAGGGAACTGCAACAGTCACCAACAACAGTCACTGTCTGGATCTGTGGATGTTATTGTACACCAGAGGTCAATTTTTCAGCCCTAGAAGTAACAGTTATCACCACAAATGCAGAACTCTGATCTATGTGTGTTTCATTATGTCCTGTACATAAGTTACCTTACCCACACATTCTTTAGGTTCGTTCAGTCACTGCCTGCCAAAAATCCCGAAACATTAACAGCCATCTTGAAAAAATAATGCGTAGTTTTTGAATGCTATACTGAAATGATATATACTATATGAGGTTGATACATTGTTTCTTCCTTAAGGAGATACCACATTTTACAATTTAATTTCTATATAATTTTAATTTAGTCTTTCATTTAATGCTGTGTTACACTGTATGTTGCTAACAGAAATATATAATCAACATTTTCAGTCTATGGAAAACAGTCAAACAGAATTTCTGTAACCTAAATTAGATGCTAATCCAAAAGGTTCCTCCACTTTGACTTCTAAATTAAATTTGCCAGGAAGACTGTTTAACACTTCTAAATCCTGACTTTATTGAAAGGAGGTGATCTCTTCCAAAAAGGAACTAACCTTTAACTAACATACTCCATTCTGTTTATCCTCTTTCTACACTGGAGTAGTGATACCTCATTCACCATGGCTGAGACCAGGATAATTCTCTTTTGTGCAGGTTCCTTTGCAACTGAAGCTGTTCATCCATGAAATGTTAATCTCTTCCCTGCCAGCTTCTGAATGCCAGCTATCCAGACAAAGGGGGATCTCAGCAACATTGTCTTAGCCTGTTTACAGACTCTAAAATACAGCCCTGAAATAGGTCATATACAGGCTAAATCCTTTTTCATAATTGTTGACCTCATGGAGAAAAACATTGTTATTTGGTATTAAAATCCAATTTAATTTATTATGGAAACACAAATGATATTACGCTTTAATGAGAATTTTGTCTTTAGTCACTATAGACTGAATGAAGGTTGTAATTCATCTAAGGATTTCCATAGCTTCGTGTCTTTGGATTTGGTTTAGTTTTACAGACTACATCTATATTCCCCAGGCTTGTAAAATTTTGGGGAAGAAAGAAATTATTGTTTCCATATTTACTCCAAAAATCTGAGCTTTTTTTTTTTAGATAGACAGATTTGAGATTTTTAATAGCTGGAACTCAGGAGAATAAGCCAAACAGGAATAAAACCAGTGTTCACAATTTCTCTTAGAGCCTAGCAGATATTTGGCATGGCAAGAGTGAGGAGCATACTTGAATGTTTGGGCATTCTGCTTCCAGATGTTGCCATCTGTTACCAGTGCTATCTGCCTGAAAAGGGGGCAGCAGTGAGTTTGCTGGCATTATTGGAAGTGATGCTGCAGAATGTTCCCTTTGTGTGCATATGGATTGAAATACATGGCTATGTAGATTGATTTAAATCCCAGAAGAGTGTCTGAAGCAGAGACACTCAGATGAACTGGTTGTTTGGCTGATAGGAAGAGGTGATCTCTGAGTGGTACTTGAAACCCTTTCTCTCAGTATTATTGTTACACAGAGCATTTATTAACTAAATCTGCCTCATTGCTCTCAAAATTAGCATGCTTGCTCATGCCTCTGAAATTCTCCATGCTCTCCCTCAGGGAAAAGAGATAGAATTACGTGATATGTGTAAATAGGGATTAATTTAATCTTCAGCCAAATCCACACATTGCCGTGCAACTGAGGTTTGCATAGGATTATGAAAGCAATGTAATTAGATACAGTTAGACATCTTGCCTTTTGAAGCTACATATATTTCTAGGGGTTTTTTTTTTAAAGATTAATTCATCATCTCTCCTGATTCAACATTAAAAAGAGATTAAGAATAAAATCAAGTTTGCATTACATTGCATATATAATGGGAAGAAAAGTTGCTTGGCATCTAAGAAAGGGAGTAGGTTTGATGTGATTTTAAAAGACACCTCAATCCTCTCTGCAAAATGGCAATTGTTTTGCTCAGGGACATATATGGAAACAATGTTCATAACTTGGGACATCTTGCTTATTTTGATTTCCAGCACAGTTCATCACTTGATTGACATTTATTCTGTAACAGTGCATGAACTCCAGAAGGGAGGAATGAAAAAAGTCCCAAAGAAAGTCATTCCTTGGGTATAACATGTGATACTATGTTGTATTTATGCTTTTATATCTAAAGTAATTTCCATCTTAATTTTAAGCCATGGGGATTTTTTTTCTCTTTTTCTGTTTGTTTGGATGGATGCTTGGTTTTTTTTAAGAGAGAAAAGAATAGAGTACATCTGTTTTCATATAATTTTGAATTACAAATATAAAATTTGAACAAGGGAATGTCTTTTGCCTTACTTACAAATACTTAAAAACCTTCAGAATTCAGACAAGAGTGTCATATCTCCATGACATCTGAATTGCTGAAAAAGTCTAACATAAAAAAGAAACTCCAAGTTATTACACACTAGTCTTGGACTATTTTTATTTAATTGTAGAACCATTATATCATCTAAAACAGTATGTGTACTATTAGAAATGGAAACTAAGATGAGTTTTCTTGAAATCTCTTGTGAAGAATTTATCAAATATTTTGATTATGTTTTTCCACAATAACTACAGTATTAATGCTATCTTCTAAAACTTCTGAGCCCAGAGCCAGCTGTTTAGCAAAAGCAATTTATTACAACAGAGCACCATGTTAGTAATAATGTAATAGAGAAAAAGGAATCTGTCTGATACCTAGCTTTGAATTGTAGGATTATTATTGAAGCAACAATATTACTGATAAAACTAGTCTTGAGAAAACATGGGATAGAGATATGAGAAAAACAAATTTAACACTTCATTTCAAAAATGTGAGGTAATTTAGGCTTGACCTTCCTAAAATGAATGAAAGAAATGTCTCTGACTTCTAGTGAAAGTAAAAAAAATACTGTATTCTTTTATTGCTTTGCTGGTAAGTACAGTTTCATTGGTTGGAACTCAACACAAATTTTAATTTCTAATTAAATACATTCATAAATTAAAAATAAGATACTGTATTTTTCATAGATGAATCATGCGATGTGTTGATAATCTGTGTTTTAGGTGAAGAAAATTAAATTAACCTGGCCTGTCAATTGGGGAAGCAGGTACTTCCAAAATGTACTAATTAATAAAGTGAAAATGAGGAATAATTGTAGAAAAACTGTATATTAACTAAGAATCCGCTAAGACATGGGTTTGGGATGCAGTTATTTGCATTAATAAAGAAGTTGGTCATGGATTTTTTTCATTTACTCTTTTAATAAATGCTGAGTTGAAGTGTCCTAGTGAATCGTCAAGATTTCAACATGGAAACAGTCTGAATTCTTTGTGGAGACTGGGATGATAAAGAAAGACTTGAAGGAGCCAGTGGACAACAAAAGTAGAAACAAGAAGAAATTAAGCAATACAGAATGCAAAATTCCTTTCTTTGTGACTAATAATAAATTATTCCAGAAGCTGGAAGCTCATCAGTTAAAAATGTCAGAGAAGAAAGCTACATTAATCAAGTGTAGAATGATTGAAGTGCTGAAGAAAATAGTAAATGCAGTCCTAAGCTGTCTTAGATAAGATATTTCTAGCAAAAATGCAGAAGCATGAAAGCTGTTCTACAAGGTACTGGGGACACATAATTTAAATACTATATCCAAGAAAAGATGAATTCAATCTCAATTGATGAGGGGAAAGAGAACCTACTTGGAAAGTAAAAGAGCATGGTTTGTTTAGGATAGCAAAACAAAGGCTAAACCAGGATGTAACAGATGTTTATGAATATAGTGGGAGGGAAGAATACACTATGAATAAATTGAAACTGGGACTTTTGTAACCCTCAGGGGAATGAGATTCTGAAATGATCTTTCAGGAAAAGTATTGAGAATGAGACACAAACTTCTGTAAAAAAATATTAATTATAGTGATATATTGATTGCAATTGCTTCTGATATCATTGCAATTGCTTCTGATATCAAAGGATTAAACAGATGACCTAGGAAGTCTCCTCCAGTCTTGTGTTTTTGCACTAAGCAATCATGCCAGAAAAAGTAAGTACTCCCTCTCAGAAAGGGTTTAGAGTAAATGTCAAGGAACACATAATAATTTTCAATAGCAGATTCACAGTCTGCATATTACCTAATCAAGCACAACACTCTTTTAAAGTGAAAAACTTTAAAACAAATAGCTTTAATCTAAAAAGGTTTATTTAAATACTATTTTATATACTATCATAATGTAAATAAATAACTTTAAAATTCATTTTTTAAAATGAAAAAAAAATTAAAAGAAGACATCCACATCCTGACCCCAAAGTATCCATACCAAAACAGATAAACTGAGAGGTTATTCTGACATCTGAGGTTTTTTCACTAGAGTAAGACAATGAAAGCTCTGCTCCCTACAGACATTTAACCTACGTTGTATTGAAAACAGGTTTCAGCACATAGAAGAGATTAGATTGCTCTCCTGTTGCCTGATCTGCATGTTACTCTGAACAATACTTTCTACATTTTGTTGATTCTCTGTTCTGTCTATATAAGTCCTATGTATGCTTACGTGTGTTGAATACAGCTCTCAAGCTGTTCTGGTTTTGGCTGAGATAAAATTAATTTTCTTTGGTAAAAGCTGATATAATGCTGTTATCTGGATTTAATATTAGTGCTGAAACCATACTGATGTTTTTGATCATATCTAGGTAGTAGAGCCTTCACCATGCTTGTTGCCCTCCTCTGGACACTCTCCTATGTCTCCTTGTGTCCCTCCTATGGGGACCCAAAAACTGCACATGGCACTCAAGGCAAGGCCGCAGGAGCGTGGTGCAGAGCGGGACAATTCCCTCCCTGGACATGCTGGCAATGCCCTGCTTAATTCACCCCAGAATAGGGTTGGCAATCCTATTAAACTGTCTTTATCTCAATTTGTGTGTTTTTTTCCATTCTCCCATCCCTTTGTGGGGGTTGAAGGGAGAGCAGATGCATGGTGCTTAGTTACTGGATGGGGTTAAACCACAACACAAGTTTACATGAGTCTACTGAGAAACTCTCCTGGATATCTTTCAGGTATGAATACAGAAGATAGGTCTGTCAGTGGAGGACTTTCCAGCATTGATGCTTGCTTGTGGTAAACCAGAAAATCTCCCTCTGCCTGGAAGAGCTTTTCTCCCTGGCTGGCAGTTACCGTCCAGATGAAGTCAACTTTGAACAGGATTTTTCTTGTCCAGACATTCATCATAGCAAGATTTTATAAAAAAGCTAATGCAGCAAGCAAAGCCCTACCATAAGTGACACTGAAGTTTTGGGTTTGTGTTGCAAGTTTTGGTCGTGGTGGAAGGGCTTCTGCTTCTTCTGCAAGAATCTGTTAGAAGCTTCCTGTAGGTCTAACAGAGGCAATACCAGCTGGCTCCAAGATGGATCTGCTGCTGGCAATGGTGGTAACACTTCCCTGATATCATATTTAAGAAGAAAAAAGAAAATGCAAGCAAGTGCTTTTTTTCTGCAAGAGAAAGGAGTAAGAAGATGACGAAGGTAGGTGAAGAAGGAGGGAAAGGTGGTGCTCCAGGCACCAGAAGAGAGGTTCCCCTGCAGCCCATGGAGAAGACTCTGGTGAAGCAGGCTTTCCCCCTGCAGACCATCAGAGATGACGGGGAGCAGAGATTCTACCTGTAGACAGTACGGCACCCCACCGTGGACCAGGTGGAGACACCTGAAGCATGGTGTGATCTGGTGGGAAACCCATGCTGAAGCAGGTTTGCTCTGGGGACTTGTGACCCTGTGGGGGACTGTGCCAGAGCAGTCTGTTCCTGCAGGTCCTTACCCCATGGAAGCCACACTAAGGAACTGACGCCCCCATGGAAGGACTCATATTGGAGAAGTTGGTGGAGGACTGTATCCCATGAGTGGGACCCCACACAGGAGCAGCAGCAGAGTGTGAGAAATCCTCCCCCTGAGACGGAGGGAGTGGCAGAGACCACAACCCCCATTCTCTGACTCCCTTTGAGCTTCTTGTGTGGGGAAGAGGGAGAAAAATCATTATTTCTCAAGTTGAACCCAGGAAGAAGGGAGGAGTGAGTGGATGTGTTTTAAGGTTTGTTTCTACTTTTCATTATCCTACTCTTTTTTGATTGGGTTATAAATGAACTGTATTTTATTCTGTGTTAAGTCTGTCTTGCCTGTGATGTTAATTGCTGAATGATCTCTTCCTGTTTTTGTCTCAACCTGTTAGTGTTTCATTCTATATTTTCTCTGCTGTCTAGCTGAAGAGGGTAGTGGTGGAACTTTGGTGGGCATCTAGCCTCCAGCCATGATCAACAAATAAGAGTCTTTCAACCAACATTTAGTTTTTTATAAGGTTTAAAGCATTGAAATTTAATGCAATTTAATGTTTCATGTTTTGTCACGTTTTTAAGGTTTACTTACATGAAGTCTTCGAATGACAGTTTGGCCTCCAAATTAATAAATTCTTCAGTCTCGGTTAACAGAGACCATAAATACTACCCAACATATTTTTTAGAAATAGTTTTCTCCTAATCAATGACACTTTTTTTCCAGGGAATTAATTTTTAAGCAGATGCAATCTTCCTCATTTGCAATTCTACACTGCCCTATGTTGCTTCATTGCAGTTCTCATTTTAGTACCCCAGGCAAGAATATATCTTATCCCTTACACCAGCATGGACTGACATTATACCCCTCTGTTTTTTAATGGACTGTTTCAGTCTTACCTGTTATTTTTCTTGTTTTATGTTTTTTCAATACGCATTAAGTTTTGTTTAAACAGCAAGACTGTTCTGTTTACCTTTCACTGGTTCTATGTCTTCTTTTTGCTTTCTGGTCCTCCTTGGGGACAGATTACACAGTCTCTGGAGGTGACAAATCAGACAGTTAAAATGTCAGGACAGCATCTGCTAAAGAAAATAAATAAGTACAGAATAGATACCTTGACTGTGGGAGTCAAACTTCATTTTTTTAACTGGCTTTGGGCCACTTATAATGTGCTGCAAAAAATGGAAGTGCTTTATAATACTGCTTTACGCAAAATCAGATTTTTGTTGCAATGTAAGCATAGACTTATATCCAATATTTATGGGAAGCTATCACTTGAAGAGATACTGTATAATTTATTTTTAAAATTATCATATTGTTCATCTGGTTTTGAGTTCTAGAGTATCTATTAGTCTAAGCTCATATATCAAATTCCCCTCCTACTCTCGCTAGTTATTATTTTGGGATTTTGGGGCGTTTTTTTGGTGTGAATGTGGTGAATCTTGGAACTTTTTTTTCCCTTATGGCTCTTGCATTGCAATAGTTGGGGGAACTGTTGGACTGGGAAGTGAAACAGAATGAACAGAGATATTTGACATGGCAAGATTCTGCTATGTTTATTTTCTTCCTGTTCCAAACAACTCAACAGTGGACAAAAGCAACATTTTCCCGACTGTTCCTTAAAGGCAAGATGGAATTACAATATGTTCTTTGTAGTGCAAGAAGAGATTTTTTTCTCCCACTATACAATGTTTAACATTTTTATTCTGAAAAATGTTGCTACATCAATATGGAAGAAACTGAGGCTGAATTATATAAAAATAATAATAAAAAATTACTTTATTCCAGTAGGCAAAAAGTTTGGCATTGTGGCTAAAGAAGAAGGAATTTATTCTCTTCAGAAAACATTTTTTATTAGCAGTGTACAGTATTTTAAAATGGTGTATAAGTATTTCATTTTGCATACAGTTCTGCCTGGTAAGCCAGATTTGTTGTCCTGGCAGAAACCTGTCATACTATGATTAGACATTATTTCTCTCTTGAGAGTGAAAGAATTTCTGTCTTTATGATATTTTTACTTGAGGTACATTTTTAGCATAATACTCTCCTATCTCACAGAGGATATCTTGCCATTTGCAATGTGGGTAGGTAAGAATGTGGGAAAGGGGAAATATATATAAGAAGCTTACTTCTCAATCAATATCATACTCAGATTTCTTCAGCTACAATAATGATAGTGGCTATTGATGTTGGAAAATACATAGCTTAGTTCTGTACCAAATAAATATTTTGACCTCATCAGACGTATTAATTGTGACAATTATGGATAATTTATCTTATTTCCCATTTTCAGCTTCATTTTTTTTCTATAGGCTTACGTGTTACACTAAACATGTCATCAGATCTTCTAGATGCAGGAAGTGAAACTCATTTCAATTTCAAACTACATTAGTTCTGAGTGAAAACAAACTTATTCTCACATTTATTAAGGCAAACAAGTCTTTGTGAAAAATTGCAGATTTTTTATTACAGGCATTTTCAGTGTTTCCAATCCATTCCAATAAACTCATAAATCAATTTTTGTCTTTCAGCCATTACAGATTTATCAGTTCATATGAGTAAATGTGACAGCTGAATACTGCTGAAATCCACACAGCAGTATCTCTGTTACCATGATAAATGCAACTTGGCTATAAAGTTGTGGTTTGGTTTGTTGAGGCTTTTGGCCTTTGGTTTTGTTTTGCTTTATTCTAAGCATGTTAGACTATAGGAAACAAGAGGAAAAGCCTGGCCTAAAAAATGGTTTGTATTTTCCCTTCTGCCTCCAACATTTCAATCAATAATAAGAACATTTTTATCATTATAATATCCCAACATTTTCTTTAACACTTAAGTCAGAGAGGAAAATAGAGCTTTTTTAATGACATTATTTATAATAGATAGAGGAAGGAGGATAAACATTATTAACTTATGACATTTAGATAAAAATCCCATCCAAGTTTTTCAGCATCTGTAGAACTCACCATATTAGTTTCATGTGGACTTTGCTTTTCTTGTAATAATTGCCACATGGCAATCATTTAATGTATACTATAAGGCATATTCACTAATGGGATGCCGTAAGTGATTTATTGAAGTATATACAGCATTCAGTACTCACAATCTCTGTAGGCTAATTAAAAATATAAAATTTTATGGAAGGTGCCTTGCTGTTTATTTTGTTGGATTGTAAATTGTGAGAATGCTTTCAATAAATTATACATGCCCACAGCGGGGGAAAAAAGTGCAGAAAAATGCTAATAGGGGTGCAATCAGACTAATAAGGAGAACATTCAAGGTCCATAATTTTGCATTGACAAAATTCTTTGGAAACTGGATTTTGAGAAAGTAGAGACAGAACAGTGAGCTTATTTGAATGTTTCTAAATTTATTACCGTATCCAAACACAAATCACTTTTCAAGGCTGCTGAATAGATATTTAGGAACATTCAATAGTACTCATTTGTGTCTATTATTTCTTACTGCCACTCATGTAGCTCAGCAATTGAAATGCTGAGTTACAGTTTTCCTCCTCAATTCTAATGATGCCCTCTATAATCATCTTTTTAATGCAGTGCCTGAACTTTAGAAATGCTGTTTGCTGCCAAATGTCAGTCCATTGCAAGATGAAGCAATGGAAACCCTCTTGTTTTACTGATTTTGCTAGAAAACCTGTTGTGGACCAATAAGATTGCTAAATGATTGGCTCCTGTTTCTTATTTATTAAGTAAAAAAAAAAAACAAACAAGAAAGAATAAAATTACTCCAGTAAGCCAACAATGCTGGCTCAATCTCCCTCTGATAGCAAGGAAAACAAGGTCCCTTGTTTTTGAGGGAGAAGAATCCAATTAGGCGCATTATACTTCAATAGAAAATGAAACCTAAAATCAATTTCATAAAGAATTTGACCTGTTTGCAAAGATACAAAAAATAGTTCATAACTGTATGCTGTTGCAGATTTGACAATGTTCAACATGGCAGTTTTCATGCAGAACAACAATTTACATCCTCTCGCATTATATGAACGTGCTTTTTGGGGAAGCTGGGACCAGGCAGGTTTAGGCTGGATGTTAGGAGGAGGTTCTTTACTGACAGCGTGGTTGGGCACTGGAACAGGCTCCCCAGGGAAGGGCTCTCAGCCCTGAGCTTGACTGAGTTCAAGAGGCACCTGGATGGTATGCTCGGTCACATGCTCTGACTTGGCTGGCCCTGTGTGGAGCCAGCAGTTGGGCTCGATGATCCTTATGAGTCCCTTCCAACTCAACTGTGATTCTATGATTCTATTGTTCTATGAAAGTTCAACAGACTTTATGGAGATTTGTCCTAGCATGAAATCACATTGGCAAACCATGTTCTGCACTGGTATTGCATTACTGGCTGCATTGATGCAGTGTCTAGAAGTAGGCAAAAGCTTTAAACATCAGTGGAAGACATTGTTTTCTTTTTCAAGAAAACTTACTTCAGTGCTGAAGGACTACACAACTGGAAAGCTTTTCTGTCTATGCTGTGTCATCCACTTTAAGACCCTTTTTAAACTGTGTGTATAACATCGGACTTTTCTGTAATGGTTGCAAGCTACTAGACTATCCCCTACAGACACCACTAAAGACTTATTCCTGTCATAGAAATAACCGCTTTACATTTCTTGTATCCGTTTGGAGACTGTAAAGAAAATACATTTCTTCTGTCCAAGACCCTACCTGCAGCTAGAACAAGCAAACAGTCTCTGGCCTCTATTTGAAAGCTGCCTAGTAAAAAAGGACCTAAGAGTATTGATTGATTGCTAGCTGAACATGAGTCAACACAGTACCCAGGTGGCCATGAAGGCCAATAGCATCCTGGCCTGTATCAGAAATAGTGTGACCAGCAGGACTTAGCTGTGTGAGTGTGCTCCTGTACTTGACACTGTCAAAGCTGCACCTTGTGTTCAGTTTTGGTCCCCTCAGTACAAGAGGGACATTAAGGTGCTAGAGCATGTCCAAGGAAGGGCCACGAAGCTGCTGAAGGATGTGCAAGAAATGTACACTACAGCTTAAGAAACTCAGCATGAATACTTACTCTCCCAGCTGTTCTCCTTAAACTCCCATGGGCAGCCAGGTAGACAGACAGCTGTGTGTCCTCATTTCCTGACTTTTTCTGAGTTAATTGTGAGGGATAGGGGTTGGGGTGGGATAGGGGGCAGGGATTAAGTGGCTATAGGCACTATGATCGCTGACTGTCACCCTTATTACAGTCTTCCCAAGGTTTTGCATGGGCTGCCAACAAAATGAGTGTCTGTGAGCTGTCTCCTTTTGCAGATGAGGTCCAAATAAGCTTCTCTACAAAAGGATTGTACATATTCCTCTCTGGACAGGGATATGAAACAGAGAGAGGTTTGTCCTGACCTCTGATCTGCGATGGAATCTTACAGTTACTTTTATTTACATATATGTTAGTTGCAGGTATCCCAAGTCTTTGTGCACATCTGGATCTCAGTTGCCCCTTGTTCCAGACTGTATATCGTTGTGTAAACTTTACCCATGCCCAAATATCAAACCATACACCTGCAGTGCCTCTTTAAAGTGCAAGATAGTTGCCATTTGACAGCTCTGTTTACAGACCTTTACTTTTACTGTCTTTTTTGATTCCAGACTTATGCAAGACACTGATCATAAATGTCCTTGCTTGTGACAGAATGATAGGTATGAAGGAAATATTGGCTAATGATACAAAGGCAAATTCATAAGCCTTGAAAACCATCTCTTTAATGTTCAGAATAAGCACCTAAAGTCTCGTTGAAATACTGAAAATTTGGGTACAAATCTCTGCAACACTTTGTGCTGTATGATTAAACAAGAGATGAAGAACATTCCAATGTGAGCAGAAGTTGGCAGTGCTTCATGTATACTTTACGCTCACTTTGTTTAGTTTCAAGTACCTATGTAAGCTATGTATCAAGCAGCAGAGAATGGGTTGTCTGTCATTTTATATGTGTTTGTGTGTTGTATGTACATTAGCTACATGATTAGAGTTCAGTAAAAAGATCAGGAAGCTAACAGCTGACAGAGTGAATTAACTACCCCAAGTAGTAACAATTCTGTGTAAGAAAAGTTAATTTAGAGTCAAATAATTCTGCCAGAAGAAAAATTGGCTCCTATGAAAACAAGTATCTTGGTTTTACCTGGAGACCATTATTCTTTGGAAGTGTTATAACCTACAGATATTGACTTAATAGATGGCAACAGAGCCTTTTTTCTAATCAAAGTGGTTCAGTTCACATTACTAATGAGTAAATGGTGGTGTTTCTTTAATTTTAAGCTTTTTTTTTTTTTTTTTGACTGTTATGAAACTGTGTGCACCATACAGCTCCAGTGCCTGGCAGCTTGTTTTGAAAATCTTTCCAAGTAGATTCAAAGGAACTAAAAAAGCAAAAATGCTCATTTGCTAGTGAATTTTTCAAGACTTAAAATGAAGCACATTTTCCATTAGAAACTTCATAATCTTGTGAAGTTCCATCCTGCTTCAGTTATGTGTGTCTTTCTGACAAACTCTTGAGTGATACTTTTATGCTATTATTTGTACTCTCAAAGAATTTTGAGCTGTAATGAAAGTAAGTTTAAGAATTTTCCAGACTAAGCAATGCAACTCAATTTTTAAACATCGGAATTAATATTGAAATCTATATTTCTGCATTAGGCTTCATATACAAGATAAAAAGGCTTCTCAGAACAGGATGCATAATATCATGTATGCTCAGCAGTGCACTGCCTGAAATGACATTAAAGAATGCTACAGATATGCCAAAACCATTTCCACTCTCTGGAAGTCAATTGCCCCTCTCTGAGTTGTATAGAAATTTCTATTCCTATCTTCTGAGGAAAAATGCCTATGTCACTTTTTTTTTAAATAAAACAATAAGTAATGAGCAAAAGTAATGCCCTGATTTCAAAGCAGCAGTGCATACAGTAGCCTATTTGGCATGGAAGAACGAACTATAAGGTATTTAATCCAAGGAAACAATTCAAATGCATCTTCTAAGAGACTGGGTATCAGGCCTGATGCTCCACTTCTCTTTAAGATGCATGGGCTTGGATGGATAATCAGAAAATTATGCGCTTATACCTATGTTGTGGTTTAAACCCAGCTGGTAATTAAGCTTACACAGCTGCTTTCTCACTTCCCTGTGCTGGGATAGGGGAGAGAATGAGAGTGGTAAAAGTGAAAAATCATGTGGGTTTTGATAAAGACAGTTTCATAGGTAAAGTAGAAGCTGAGCACACCAGCAGAGCAAAACAAGGAATTCATTCACCCCTTCCCATGGGCAGGCAGGGATTCAGCCATCTCCAGGAAACTAGTGCTCCCTCACACATTATGATGACTAGGGAAGACCAACACCATCACTCCAAACATCTCTCCACCTTCTTCTTCTTCCCCCAGATTTATATGCTAAGCATGACAACTTCAGGTATGAAATATCCTTTAGGTCAGTTAGGGTTACCTATCCCAGCTTTGTCCCCTCCAAATTTGTTGTGCACCCCCAGCCATCCTGATGTTGGGGTGATGTAATAAGCAGAAAAGGCCCTGGCTCCGTGTCAGCACTGCTTGGTGATAATGAAAACATCCCTGTTTTAAAATTACAGTTTTCAACACAGGTCCAGACCACAGCACTATACCAGTTAGTATGAAGAAAATTACTCTATCCTACCCAAAATCAGCACAGTCACTAGTCATTTAAATGTTTGTTTGGTGGGGTTTTGTTTTTGGGTTTTGTAGGTTTGTTTGTTTATTAAAAACAAAAAAAGGTTTAGATATACTCCAACACTAAATTTACAGTAGTATTTGAGCAACTTTAACTTATAGTATGTGCTGGCCTGGAGATTTAGTCCTATCCACAGCACTGTGATCTTTGAAATACATGTAACCCCATCTTTCAAATATACGAAACTCCAAGAATTATTAAACATTGCAGAGGGAATTTTATATTGATGAATTACAGAATCACAGAATCACAGAACGTTAGGAGTTGGGAGCGACCTTGAAAGATCATCCAGTCCAACCCCCCTGCCAGAGCAGGATCATCAAGACTAAATCCCACAGGAATGCTTCAGGCAGGTTTTGAAGGTTGCCAGAGGAGACTCCACAACCTCTCTGGGCAATCTGTCCCAGTGCCCTGTCACCCTCACAGTGAAAAGGTTCTTTCTTATATTCACATGGACCTTCCTATGCTCCAGCTTGCACCAGCTGGCCCTTGTCCTATCACTGGCCATCACTGGGAAGAGCCTGGCTCTATTCTCCAGAGAAACATTTCCCATGCCTCACCTTCCTATCTCAGAGACATACATGACCACCAGATTTTTAAGAACAGCATCTAAATTGGTTCTTGTCAGATTTTATCCATGATAAGCTTCCCACATGCATGTTGGAGAGCTAAAGACTGGCTTTTGAGCTTCATGTAAGCCAGAACCCATCAGTCCTAGATCAGTCCCAGATCTGTGAGCACAGTTTTGGAGGCAGAGCTTTGCCACGCAAAATCTGCCCTCACCATCCTCACTGAATCTTCCCCTTCTCTGGGATTTGAAACCTTGTTTTACTTTTCCAGTCACCTGCTCTATTCCCTGTGATCAACCTGAGCTGCCTGGGAAGGAATGGCTTTGTTTGGCAAGGAAGAGGGAAGGCCACTGGACTGAGCAGTATGTGAAATGCTTCAAAGATGGTGATCTGAGCCCCCACTTTACAAAGACAAAGGAAAGCAGACTGCCAATCGCTTCGTATTCTGCATCTGGAGGTGTTAGACAAAAGCAGCCCAGCTTGAGATTCCTTAAGGTAATACAGCCTAGCACCAGCACCATATCAAAACTCCTCAAATGAACTGACTCCTTGTGCCTGTCCAAAACAATGCCACAGATCCCAAAATGAGTCTCAGTATACTGGCAATAGTTCTTCCACTGTCTTCCCCATTACTTAACAAAAAAGCTAGACATGTTTTATTTTCCTGCTTTATGATATATAAAGCAATGAAACTACATTTATGAAAAGCAGTTCTTTGCTTCTTTACGTTTAAATTAAGATCTTGTATATTTTGAACAAAAAACCCTTGTAGTCTTACAACATCTGATGTGTCAATGAGTGAAAAGCTAAATAGCCATAAGAAAAATTGATTTCTGCTCACACATCTGCCAATTATTTAGGAGCACAGTGTTGTTGATAAAATTAATTGAATTTAACTACATGGAAATACAGTTTTATTTGCAAAGGAGAAGATGTGGATCCAGGACTGTGTTTAGGCATCTGATTCCAAACTTCAAGCTGAAAAAACTAAATCTTATTTAGCTAAACCTAGGGTTTTGTACTGTCTGCTGTAGGGCTGGCTAAAAGACTGCAGTCAGGATGTCTCTAGCTACATTAATCTTTCACTCCTTTCTGCTGGTGTCCAATATCCCCTGAAACAGTAAAGTATGTTCTTCCTTAAAGTTTCTAGTGGCCTTCCAGGTACTGCTCTGTACTGAGAAACACAGGTTTAATTCCTTCCTCTCAGAGGAATACTTCCCTGAGTACTCATCCTCAGGAACTGTCTGACAGGGAGGGGAAGAATAACGAAGTTCTCATGGTTCAGGAGGAAATGATTAGTGATCTACTTGGCCAGTTAGATACTCACAAGTCAATGCGGCCAGATGGGACTCACCCAAGAGTACTGAGGGAGCTGTCAGATGTGCTTGCCAAACCCCTTTCCATCATCTACCAGGAATCCTGGCAGACTGGGGAAGTTCCACTCAACTGGAGGCTGGCAGATGTTACACCCATGTGTAAGAAGGGCGAGAAGGAGGATCTAGGGAACTACAGGCTTGTTAGTCTGACTTCAGTCCCAGGGAAGATCATGGAGAGGATCATCTTGGGAGCTATCATGCAGCACATGTGTGATGGCCAGGGGATCAGGCCCAGTCAACATGGGTTTACAAAAAGTAGATCCTGTCAAACCAACCTGATCACCTTCTATGACAAGGTGACCTGCTTAATGGATGAAGGGAAGGCTGTGGATGTGGTCTACCTGGACTTCAGTAAAGCCTTTGACACAGTTTCTTACAGCATTCTGATTGAGAAATTGGCTGCCACTGGCCTGGACAGGTGGACCCTCAGCTGGGTTAAAAACTGGCTGGATGGCCAGGCCCAAAGGGTGGAGGTAAATGGAATAAAATCCAGCTGGAGACCGGTCACGAGTGGCATCCCCCAGGGCTCAGTCTTGGGTCCAGTTCTGTGCAATATCTTTGTCAATGACCTTGATGAAGGGATTGAATGCTCCCTCAGTAAGTTTGCAGTTGACACCAAGCTGGGAGGAAATGTTGACCTGCCTGAGGGCAGGGAGGCTCTTCAGAGGGATCTGAACAGACTGGACCAATGGCCTGAGACCAATGGGATGAAGTTTAACAAGGTCAAGTGTAGAGTGCTGCACATGGGACATAACAACCCCGTGCAGCGCTGCAGGCTTGGAGGAGACTTGCTGGAGAGCTGTCAGGCAGAGAAGGACTTGAGGCTGTTGGTTGCCTGCAGGCTGAATATGAGTCAGCAGTATGCCCAGGTGGTCAGGAAAGCCAATGGCATCCTGGCTTGTATCAAAAATAGTGTGGCCAGTAGGTCTAGGGAGGTGCTTGTGCCCCTGTACTTGGCCTTGATGAGACCACACCTCGAGTACTATGTCCAGTTCTGGGCTCCTCACCATAAGAAGGACATTGAGGTCCTCGAGTGAGTCCAGAGAAGGGCAACGAGGCTGGTGAAGGGGCTGGAGGGCAAATCCTATGAGGAGCGGCTGAGGGAGCTGGGGAGGTTTAGCCTGGAGAAGAGGAGGCTGAGGGGAGACCTTATCACCACCTACAACTACCTGAAGGGAGGTTGTAGAGAGGTGAGCGATAGTCTCTTTAGACAGGTGACAGGAGATAGGACAAGGGGAAATGGCACAAAGCTGAGCCAGGGCAGATTCAGATTAGATGTTAGAAAAAAATTCTTTGCTGAAAGAGTTGTTGGGGCCTGGATCAGGTTGCCCAGGGAGGTGGTTTAGTCACCTTCCCTGGATGTGTTTAAAAAAAAGGGTAGATGAGGTACTTAGGGGTATGGTTTAGCTTGGGATGGGAATGGTTGGACTTGATGATCTTAAAGGTCTTTTCCAACCTTGTGATTCTGTGATTCTGTGAATGACTCGAAGCTAGGCATTTTACAGCCTGATTCCCTCATTGCATTGTACGAAAGATGGGTGTTGTCTGTAGTTTGGTGTCATCTTTCCTTCAGCTTTTGAAGTAATATTTTCTGACTTCTTTGAACATGTTCTGAGCTTTGGATCCAGCATGGTTACTGGTGGTTGAAGTTCAAATGGATTGGGTTTGAAGGTTAGATATTTGTGCTATTATTCTAAAACTTTACATTCCTGTGTTTGGATTTCATTTTGGGAAGCCAGCAATTGAAAATTTGACACAGATGGGACTAATTTATCCTTTCTTCAGTCTAGTAGCAATCCTCCCATAATTTCAATAACGGTTGACAAAACCACTGTTCTGGCTGTGTCACTTATCTAGCAAATCTTTCAAAATGATTCCTTTGGAGATATAAACTAAAAGAGAAAATAAGTATAAAGAAATCTAATAGTAGGTTCAATATTCATTTTCAGGGATAAAGAAAACAGCACGATCTTGCAAACTACTCTTCAGGTCAACCTTAAACTCAATATGTAACTTAAAAGTAGCTCAACTGAATGTTACAAAAAAACCTCGCAAGCACAGGTGAACGAGGACTTATTTCAGTTCTTCATCATGAACCACATTGGTATTACTTTTAAAGAACTTATAAGCTTCCCACATGCACCGATTTACTCTGAGAATCTGGCCTGTAGTTACAATACAGCTTTACAAAATAAATTATATGAACATTGATTTAAACTGAGAGGAAAAAAATGAATCTGTGAAAAGTTGGATTAGAAGCAAGAAAAAAGAAGTTTATATTATCCTGTTATTAGTCCAAGAAGAATGTTTTAATAGAATTTGCACCTTTTATCCTTTTTAATAGACTGTCCTGCGTTTGGTAAATTTAAACAGAGGATTTATATACAACTGTAGAAGGGGTTGCCATGTTTGGGGTGATGTTAAACTCTCTCACAAATCATTATTGATTTAAAATTTTTCTGATTAGTTTCAGATGGCTGGAAAAGGCTGCAGGTGGTATAAATCTAGGTGTCTACTTTGTATTCTTTGTCCAGCAATGCCCTCATTATGGAAGTCTTGTGCATAGGTTGTTTTGACAGACTTTGCTTTATAATACAAGTCTAGGCCTCATGTGAAGAAGGATAAATAACTACCTTCTTATTATATGAAAGTTTCATGGTACTTGCAATGCAGTATCAGGAGGCAGTAAAAGAATAATATCCAAGTGCAAGAACTGCATCTGGAATACATATATCAGATATCATTATTTGCCATCCTTAGTTCTTTTTGAACAATCTATCAAAATATACAGAAACAAATAGAGCTAAAATTAATATCTGAGGATTGAAAGTGTTTCTGTGTTATGTTTGGGGGACCTTCATGTTCTTAAAAAAAGAAGTGTTATAATTGTCAGAGAAACTAACAATAGCTGTGTTCTGTTTGCTGGATCAGAATTGCTGTAAGCACTGAAAATGTCCATTAAGTTTAAATTATATCTCTTCATTCTTTACAAATATTACTCCAATCTTCAGTTTTACAACTCTGTATAAGCTCATAGCATCTCTGGGAGAAATTATAAATGACACAATTTTTTAGAGCAAAGTGTAAGCAAGGGCTCCAGTGAAGAATTTTTATGCTTAGATTGTCTTTCTATCTTCTCTTTTGGGCTGGAGAATGTATGGGCTATGCTACTGTGCTTAAAATAATTAAATATTGGTTCATTAAAAAAATAGCAATATAGATCCAGTAGCTGGATAAATAGGTGGCCAGCTAAAGAAACGATATTACAGGCAGAAGATAAGGTAATTTTTCTTCTCTTTTTACTGTTTCTAAACACAGATGTTCTTAAACCTTCTTGAGTCTTGTCTCATAGTTTTGGGTTAGAGGGCATAGGGGAGTCCACTGAGAGTAATGTCCGCTCTTTGGCTTTTAACTGAACTTATGTATAGAGTAGGTACTCAAACTCTTGTTCTGCGTTGTCTAAACATATATTCTTTTGTATATGTCCAGGGAGGGACTCTTTAAAAGACAAGAAACTCCACTGTCTGTCACTAGACTCAGGCAGCATCTGCACAGGGGGTTTCTAGTTATTTATTTTGGAAGTTTAGATACTATTGTTTTAGTTTCCTAAGCCCTTTTTTAGAATTTGACCCCCTGTGTCATGAGAAGGCATAACTAGGAACAGATATAATATAATTATAAAAATAATCAAACTGAATTGAATGGAACAGAACAGAATAGAAATTTCAGTTGGAAGGAATATACAAGGATTTCTGGTCCAACTGCCTGACCAAAGCTGCACAAAAGTTAAAGTATGTTATGAATATTTCGTAGGCAAAGGCCAAATTAACTGATGTCTCTTGTATACATGTCCTCAGAATGCAGTAATGAAAAGACATCAAATGCACATGAAAGTCAAAGAAATATACACAAATGGTCACATAATATCAGATAATTCCTACATCATAGGCACTAGCTATCACAAAGTTTTTTCAGTTTAGACAGTTAAGTAGCTAGCTATAGCACCTACAATTATGTTTGATAATATTGTTTGATAAATATGAGTTTTCAGAATAGGAACCACAATCCCAGATGTTAAATTAATGTTATAAACAGTTTCTGGCACCTAAAGCATTTAATAATTATACAAATGGGATAGAACAAGCTCCTGAGCTTCTGCATCTTGAAACTTTTCTCTTTTATTAAGTTACACAAAAATATGAATTGGGTGAAAAGTAGTGAACAGGTGAAAAGAAATAATCACAACCAAAAATATCATTGTCACAAGAAATGTTAGGGTAAATGCTGGGGCAGATTGTTTTCTGTGTGAAGATTTTATTTGCAGTGTTTTCATCTTGCTTTTTACAAAGATTAATGTAAACACTGTCACCTTTTTGATAGATATTGATGCAGTAGTAATTGTTCTTTTTTTCCCTTTCCCCTCGCCTTTCCCCAAAGCTAGGTTATTGTAGAAGAGGAAAGATTATTCCATGTTCCAGTCAAGAAACAATAGCAGCACTTTTGTAACTAAAATAGCTATTTATTTATTGATCATCAGCTGTAAAAAAACAATAAAAGACAGTTCAGCCTCAAGCTGCCTGATTGGCTGATGTCAATTACATGTGGCATAAGCGAGGAGTGAGGTAAATGGAATTGAACGCTGTGAATGGATAATGGTGTCCCATAGGAAGTTAAATGTTGAGCCACTGTAACTGAAGCTATATAAAATAAATGCTTAGGTGAGACCGAGACATTTATTTTCAAAGCAGGAGACCATTTTCCAGTCACAAAGTTTAATTCCACTGTCACTGTTGCTATTATATGAAGGATTAATATTATAAAATCAATAAATATATGAAAGTGGCTTTGTGGATCAATGGAAAAGCTATCTGCACCAAAATCCTGCATTTTGATTTTGTAAGGCTAAAGGAATCTTGCCCATTCCATGCATGCTGAATCTAGTTTATGGAAAAGTAAGAGCTATGAGGAAACAAAAACTGACACGAAGCAGAGATATTCAAAGCAGTATAAGGTAATTTTTTTTTGTGAAGTTCCTTAGAATAAGGCTGAAAGTTTTTCATAGGATGAAAAAAGTAATAAATTTTACATTAATAAGAACTAGATCCAAGAACAAGAAGTATCAGCAAATAATTAAAAAAGGGATGACAAGGAGCCCATATATGGTGGAACACACATGATGAAACCAGCAGAAGGCATTAGTACAGATTCACCTTCAAATTTTAATTAGGAAGTGGATTAGAGTCTGCAATGAATTAAAATTTTAGTTGTTAATGGGTTCATTTGTGGACACTGGAATTTTGAATGCCTGTGTTAATGACCCAAAGTTATCTAGAGTTTTTTCAGTCACTAGGGTGAATGAATAAAACACATTTTCTTCCCATCTGTTCTTATACTGCTTACCCTGCTGTTGTTTTCCTGTCTTCTCACCCTAACCATGAAATGATCTGAACTGGTAGAAACTTCATGAAGAAAACACGTGATTTGAGGCATGAGTTTGGCTCTGGAAAGAGGGGAGATTTTTCTCTCACTGAATAGTGCTCTCTGTAGCTTTCTTCATGGCTTTTGGATCAGTGCAGATGTCTTTTTTCAGAGACTAGGGTTTCTCAGTTCTGCTGGTAGTATTGAGTGCGGAAGACAACTGCTGTTTAATTCTGTCTGAAAATCAAGTTCCTGTGTGAGAGCATAGAACCAGTTTGCTGCCACTCAGGGCAGGTATAGTTGGCTGGAGCTCTCTCCAGCCATATGGTAGTGTGATGTTGGAACATGGAATTGTATTAATTTTAACCTGACTCTAACCAGGCTGAAGAATTCTTCTAGTAACCACGTGGTTTTCAGAACAGGATGTTTTAGAATACACATGAGATTGCTAGCCCACACTAGGGCACCTCCATTCTTTTTTAGAGTAATTAAAGCTAATACCACATATTTGATTGTCCTGGCATGAAGGTATTTGGCCTAAAACACTTTTCAAAAGCCTGCTAGATGTCTTTTTGTATCTTAGATAACTGTCTTTCAGACATTGTGGAAGGCATTTTCTCCTTTTTTACTGTTTTCCATTGGTGAGCAGAGAGAGGAGAAATTCAAGTTAATCCAGAAACTGTCATGTGGCTTCAAAGGGTCTTGCAAAGGCAACAATGTTCGTACTAAGTGACATAAAGTGACAGTGACTCATGAAATTTGGCTTCCATTTTCTTTTGTGCTGCTGCTGTGCTTTGTCATTTAGACATTCCATGCTTCAGTGTCAAACTACAGCTTATAAATATTATCTTGGGAACTTCAGGTAAAAGGATCTATACAGCCAAAAATGTTACTAAAGCTAAAGTAAACTGTACTCATTAATACAATGCTCTTGTGTATTTTTAAAGCTACCTATTATTACTCCTGGCCAATAGATTTTTATTTCATTTATCCCTTCATGGCAATAGCAATTTTTGGTTCTGGTTGTATTAGAACATTTCATCACCAGATGCTATTCATAAAAACAGTATTTTATTTTGACAAAGATAAACAAGGAATAAAAAACCACAACAAAACCAAAACCAAACTGTAGCAAAATGTATTTTTCAGCTTAGAGAAGAAAACCTGCTTTTTCGACTTTCTTGACATTTTGAACTCCACTTGGGAGATGTTTCATTTCTGTGTGCTGACCAGGAAGCAGCTAGCTGAAAAGACAAACTGCTCTGTGTGAGTGAGGAGAAACACAGAGAATATGAAGAATACACACAAAAAGTAGGAGAAAGGTTAAAGTAGTACTCCTTGAGTGGTCACCCTTCTCTAGGAAATATTTAGGCAGCAGATTATTTGAAATGTCACCAACTGGATCTTTTTAAACATAGGCATAAGCATTTTTTTCTTTTCTACAGTGAAAAGTGTTGATCTCATCAGAAAAGGAGTGGTACATCAGTATCAGGAAGACTTTTTTTTTAAAATAAAATCTGAAACTATTTCAAATGAGCTTGTGATTTGCTTTCTTAAACCCCACTGTGTATACTTTGGTGCAACTCTCCTGAAGAATAGCTTCTTCGTGGTCTACTAATGAATGGTTTTGGCTTTCCTTCCATTTGTAAACTTAAGCTTAGTATAACTTTCTTCTATCTGAAAGAGATTTGGCTAGTGTTCTTGCAGTGTTGGCCAAAAATTAACCATTGACTTGTAGTCAAACACATCTTTTATTTCACATGCTGAGAGTATTAAAACCAAAAAAGAAGAAATATTCATGGGAGAGTATGTGCTCTGCTTCCTGTGTAACAGTCTGCATTGATCTGAAAAGAAAATTGTAATCTATCTCTAGAAACAACAAAATGATAAAAATGTAAAGGTTCAGTAAACTGAAAAGAAAATAATAACAAACACAGATACACTTTAAAAATTTATGGTTCATGTCTGAAATGATATATTTAGTTGTTTATATGAGTTTCAATCACCTCTAGAGTCATCCATTAAAATAAAATGAAATAGATTGTAGAGTTGTTGTAGGATTTAAGGTCAATTTTTTCTCTGGATTGCGACCATGAAACTCGATAAACTTTGGCTCTTTTATTTAAATACTTTTTTTTTCCCCAAAAATTGGAACCTTGCAGTGAACATTGAGTTGAGGTCCAGCTGCTTTTATATTTGCTGTGAGACACGAGCTAAATCATACCATTTGGATTTCTAGTCTTGTAAACAGCTGTAGTTTCACTACAAAAGCTTTTCAGCTAAACATTATGACTGAGTGAAATTTCTGCTTCTAGTTGCTGTCCCTGAAGTTGTTATTCTTTTGCTGCTTTGTTTTGACTCGTCTAGGGATATTAGAACTGTTATTGCTAGTGGTATCAACTTACAACTCAGCTTAAATTTAGTACCAAACTTTTAGAATGCCATTTACCATCTGCTGAAGCCTTAAGGTAAACATACATGGCTGGCAATAATTCACATAGGAATATTCCCTATTAGCCTGTGTTGCAAAGAGCAATCTTCATAGATGTAGCTGCAGCCCATTCTCCAAATTGGTTTTGAATTTGCTTGTGACTGACTTTAGTCACTAGAGCAGAGTAGAAACCACATTTTGAAAAATCTCCTGTCTCACTTCCCAGAACTGTCCATTTTTAATTTTTTTTTTCCATTTTAAACAGGGAAACTCACAGCCATATGCTGTAGAGTTATCTGTGATCTATTGGTCAAACTCTGCTTGATTAATGTGTGATTGCAACACTTCTCTCCCCTCTGGCAAACTGCTTTCCCACCAGTGGTTAAAAAAAGGATTGCTCTGTACTCTTAAGCACATACTCTGACATTTTCGTTCTTAAATTAATCCAAAGAGAAGAAAAATAGTCTACTAATTCCTCCACATCTGGAAGCTCTGGTGTTTACTCTGAAGCAGAAGAACCTCTACAATGGAAACGGTGATGCATCATTGACTGTCCACATACTGGTTTCTGCAACAGCTGTGTTACTGGCATGTAATGATTAGGACATGATTATTTATTTCATTTTGAGTCTGATTGGAATAATAGTATGAGAGTTAAACTGCCTAAAGAAACCTGGTATCTTCATATCTCTTTTCATACCTCTCATTTATAACTGCTAAGCAGCAGCTGAATGGGGCACTACTATCCTTAAAGGATTGTGTCTTTTGTTCAAAAGAGCAATCATTTAACAAAATAGGAGATATCATTACAGATGTAAGTGGTAAAAATGTAGGTATAATGATATATTGGGACTGTGAGTTAAATAAATTGTAAACCTGGAGAAGAGCTGAAAAGATGGAAAGAATGTAAACCAAAAGAAAATGGAAATGGAGATACATTTTAAAGCCAGTTTTGAGAAAGCAGAAGCAATGAACAATCAGTATCTGACACAACATGTGCAAGTAGATGAATTATTCTCATCTTTATGTTTTAAAACTGTATAGATAGGTTCAGCAGAGAGGGGGACTGTGAATTAGGAGGAACTTGGGAGCCAAATTAAGGAATTTGTTAATAAATAGAAGAGTGCACAAAAGAAAAGCAGTCCCCAAAACTTCCAAAGCCAAATCACAAATCTACTATTTCTAAAGAAAATAGTAGGTATAAGAAGCTGCTCCTCCTGCAATGACTTTCTTCTTCATAACCATTGGTGCTTCACAAGGACAGAGAGTTTAATTTTGGAAGTAACAACTATTGTGGAAGATACAGGTTTTCTGAAGGCACTGAAGTCCATATGATACCCTTGTTTTTACCATGCAGATACTGTATTTTACAGCTACTTCTTACCAGCTAGATTATGGTCTTTTCCAACCAAAATGATTCTATGATTCTGTATTAGAGCAAGAAGTATGACTCGGGCAAGACCATAAGGCATTATTCAGACAATGTAAGAACAGCAGTTCAAACATCTACTTGAAGTGCCTCTAGCAAAGCTGTGAATAAAGCAATAAAAGGAACGAGATATTACATATATGCAAGAAAGTATTCTCTTCATGGATAGAAAAAGTCTAGGAAGAAAGTCAGCTTTATGTAAAGAAATTTACTATGTAGTAAGATGCCCATAGTGTGAGTTATGCAACTCTTCAGAACTTGCAGCAGAAACACAGCTACCTTAAACACATGAAGGTATGTACGAATTGTTCCACAATTTTGATGGAGAGGAAGCTGGTAGGAGAGATCAATACATATATTACCTTGAATCTCTCTGTCCTTTGTTCCTGGCCTCCTATTTGTTGCGGAAGAGTGTTCCCTGGCTCTTCTGAAATATTTAATATTCAGAGATGTTAAAAAAGTCTGGGCCAAAAAGAGCCCAAAGTTGGGTTCTTGCACTATCCTAGGGAGGTACTGTGTCCTCAGTTTTCTTCTATAGAAGTAGGCAGACAACATATCCAAGTAATCTCTTGACTATGTCCTGCTGCAGTCAGTCTTTTATGCCTTAGCAGTATTCTCATGCTTATGTCCCAGAGGGCACCATATACGTTTGAAATTCCAGAGTGTGAGAGAGATGTCAATATTTTTAGAGTGAGCTATTTATCACAAAGGAAGAGAGAATAGCTGGCTAGTGCTCCCCTTCCATATACTCTCCTGTGATTTGCTTCTTAATGAGATCTAAACGCTAAAGAGGCAAATGCCTGCTGATACCCAGCGCATCATTTTTTGTGGGAGGAAAAAATTTACTGAATGATCATCAGATTAATATACCTTAATAGAACACATTGACTTTTTTCTTTGTTTGCAACAAAACTCCTACTGTGTCTTAGCTTGTAACTTGTTTTGAACTCTACTTTTCAGTGTTTTCAAGCCAAAATTATGTTTTGAACATCTTAATGAAAGTGAGACATTCTAATTCTTTTTTTTTCTCACTTCTTAAATAATCCATAAGAAAGTCAATGTGGATTAAACTACCATTTATATGAAGAAAGAGAAAAGTGTGACAAAGTGTGTAGGGTAATAATTTTCTCTCACAGTAGTGTTTTCACTAAGAAAGAATTATAAAGATTTTATATAAATTTTATGTATTAGTGCTCAATATAGTAGGGTCAACCATTTTGAAAAGGAAAGAGGAAAAAAAAAGAAAAAAATTAAAAATATAGTGGTAACTATTGTTAAAACCACATCTAATTGTTTTTTAATTTATTTTTTTTTAGCAAAAGGAAGGAGAATAAATATCTAAGAGAAGATTTTCTTGGAAGATTTTTGTAGGCTGATAATACTGATATTCTCATTTTCTACCCTATTTTGCATTGAAATTGTAACTACTTTTGCAATTATATTCTTTCCAAACTCTTTATAAATAACAAACTTTTCACTAAAAAGAAATTAGTATGTCTGGGCTCCTACCTTAATTTTTTTTGATTGGTCACCAAAACCCATTTGGATATATAACCTCCTAATTTTAGCAGGGTTTGTGCCAATATTACCCCACGTTAGAGCTGATATTAACCTATCTGAAGAAATATATATATTATACCAAGACTCAAAAGAACAAATTGGTGCTTGGATTTAAGCATAGATAGTGAAATAGGAGATGTTCAATATTGTCTTGTATAGCTCAAATTTCAGAAACAAATAGTAAATTGTTTTTGGAGGTTGTGGTGAGATTCCTAACATAGAATTTAGCCCTACCTGCTGCCATAGCCCTACCTGTGCTATAGACTGTGCTAATCCAAGAGATGCAAGCAGGTGTCTAAAAGCTGCTTAAACTCATCTTGGTTGTCATCAATTCATATCCACTGAATATGATTTAAAAAAATCCAACTGCTTGAAAAACATGAGCTGTTCTTCAAAAATACAAATTAAACCTTATTAGGAAGTGATGGATTGATTTTCTCTGCTTTTGCAAGGCCATGTCCCAGGAAACTTGCCAATAAGCATAGGAAAGAAGGGCTTGGAAGCTCTTTGGACCAAAGAAATTTTTTTTCTCTTTTTTTTCTCAGTGAATATTTATTCTCCCTCACCAACCTACACATACATTACTACCATTAACTACAGCTAAATTGGTTGATGAAAAAATGGACCAAAAATTGGTTATATCTGTAGTTCTGTTTTTCAGGTAAAAGTTGACGTAAAAGGCTCATAAACCACTATAGTGTTCAATAGAGGAAACTTCTAGCTGTATGTTAATGTCATCAACATCAATACAAAATATTTTTTTCAGTTTTTTAAACCTTATAGATTAATTGTCCCTATTACTCTTTCCAATGAAAACTTCCTATCCTCTGAGGAAGCCAGCATCCTTGTATAGTATACCCTTTGATAAGCAGAGTTTTTGAGACTAATGAAAACTGTCAGGTAAAGCTTGTAATGACAGAATTATACCAGCATTTATTTCAGTGCATTTTACATAGTGTTTTTCCAAAACCAAATTTCTTTGCTCTTCTCTTGCTACAATTCTTGAACTGAAAGAGAAAGGATATGTGCATACAGGGCAATGACTGAGTAAATAATCATAGCTCCAATTAAATGAGTTTCTGTCTTTAGATATAACTTATCACAGAGATCCATTTCTACTTCATCTCATCCCTATCTGATGCTCAACAACCTGTAAACATGTTCTAGATATAAAGAGAGTATTTCTTTTCTGCTAGGTTTTTCTGTTTGGGAATTTAAAAAACCTTAAAACTATCATTCTTGCCTTGATTGAATGCTTTCCTTTAATTTTTTCTAACAAAAATTAAGTTTATATTTGGTCTAGACATAATAAATCTAAATAAGCTATAAAATCCACTTTCACCAGATTAAAATGTCATGGACACTCTGCACATCGATCTAGTTATATTTTACAAAGGGATTTTCTTTCTTTTAATTTTCATTACAAATTTAAAATTCATATCATTCCTCACTGAAAGAACTTCTAATCTTCACCTAGTTAGTAGAATGACAGTGGTTACAGGCCCAGGCCTGAGGTTGGTGGCCCTGCCTGTGGCAGGGGGGTTGGAGCTTTATGATCCTCAGGGTCCCTTCCAACCCTTGCCATTCTATGATTCTATGATACAGCCACCTGTGACTGTTCATACATACCTGATTTTAGACAGAGACATACAAAATCAAAATTTTGTATGATACTCTTCAGAACGGATGAAATGCAAGAGTTCTAGCAGCATTTTATTTTCTGATGTGTTTACTTAAGCCTGAATGTTAACAGTAAACCTGAGAGATCTCTATACTGTTAATCTCAGAGAAAATGTATAAGGAAATTGTCAGCTTTCAATGCAGTCTAGTAAGAAAATGCATATGCTGACTATAGTAATTTGCCTTACTGTTTTCCTTTTGAGAAAACCCATTCTATCTACTGAACCAGACAAACATTCATCTACAAGGTTTCTTTCAAGTAGCAAGCAAATGAGGATGCAAATGTAGCATTCTGACTTGCACTTCTGACTCATCTTTTCCCCTTTTTTCTTCCTAGTTTATTCATGTTATGTTATGCCATCACCTGCCCTGTGCCATCAGTAGCCCCATCCTTACACATTCTCTGCAGGAAGCAGAAGTGGTCTGAATCTTTTCATCTACCTCATGACCTCTGTCTAAAATTAAATTCATGCATGGTCTGAAAATACATGATCTATGGCTGAGCTGTCCAGAACTCAGCTGTCTGGATTTTGGCTCAGATGCATACATTGCAGGAACTATTTCAGTAGACAGACCTAGAGTACTCCCTTTCAAGAGTCACCTCTGTGGATATTTTCTGTAGACTAGCTTTTGTTCTAAATGTAATGACAGAACAGGATTCCAGCAAAAAGGAAGATGGTGGGCAGCAGTAAAACTTTGACTAATGTTGTCATGGTCCGGCCCTAGGGAGCAGTTAAGCATCATGTGCCACTTGATGACACCTCCCACAGGAGGAGAACTGGGCAAAGCCCCGGTGGGTTGGGATAAAGACAGTTACTAAGACAGCACAGTGAGAAGGGAACAACAGGACTTGTGACAGAATACCAATGTGACCACTGACCGGATGCTATGCCCACACTCAGCCTGTCCAGGAGCTGGGTGGACCCTCCTGTCCCTCACCAGCCCCCTTTTATGGGAGGTGTGATATCAGGCGGTATGGAAAATACCCTTGGCCAGCTCACCTGTGCTGGCTCCTTATGAAAATTTACCCTGTCCTAACTGAAACCAGGACAAATGTCTAGCTGCCATTTATTATAATGGCCACAAAGCCCAATTCTGCTGAAAGAACATAGAATCATAGAACTGTCTTGGTTGGAAGAGACCCTATAGATCATAAAGTCCAAACATCACCCTAACCTACCATTCACTACAGAACCATGTCCCTCAATACTACATCCAAACGTCTTCTAAATACCTCCAGGCATGGAGACCCCACCACTTCCCTCACCAGTCCATTCCAATGCCAAACAACCCTCTCTGTGAAGAAGGTTTTCCCAATATCCAATCTAAACCTCCCGTGGCACATAGCTCAATTTCCTCTTGTTCTAGCTCTTGTCACTAAGGAGAAAAGGTAAGCCCCTCCTTTAAAGTAGTTGTAGAGAGCAATTAGTTCCCCCCTCAACCTCGTTTTCTCTAGACTAAATGTCCCCATTTCCCTCTGCTGCTCCTTGGAACATTTATTCTCCAGTCCCTTGTTGCCCTTCTTTGGACACACTCCAGCACTTTGATGTCTTTTCTGTACTGAGGGCCCCACAACTGAGTGGAGTACTCAAGCTGGGGCCTCATCAGAGCTGAGTAACGGGGGACAATTACTTCCCCAGTCCTACTCACCACACTATTCTTAATACAGGACACTGGTTTTTTTTCCTGTAGCAATATAATTATTTTTTTTTATTACTACTGGCACTATGGTAATATTTTCATACAACATGGTCTTATTCTTGAGCAGTAAAGGTCAGCTCCAATTCATTGTTTTATATGTATGGAGTGAGAACTCAGTGGGGTAGTGCTCTCTTGTGCATTGCTTTATGCTGATCTAAGCTAAAAATATTCTTCCTTTTTACCGAAATTAGAAAAAGATCAAACCTTCACTATGGAACAAACCATTCTGTATTTTGGATATTTGGAATAAGAGAAAACAAGCCAAAAATGAAACAATAAACCAGAGAATTAGTAGTCCTTCAGCCTTTCCAGTAGACAGTCCATGGACATAACTATAGAAGCATTTGCACAGATGTGAAGCATCTAAATTGGAGATGTAGCTGAGATTTATTGCAGAAAATCAGGGTCTAAAGGCTCTCTATTTTTACACCAGAGTGTTCAGTGGAAAAAAACCCTGAGATTAGCTCAATATAAAGATGTTTACAGTGGGCATTCTGTGAGGTCTGCTAATAATATTTTTTTTCTGTAACTATCAAGTCTTATTGTTAGATGTATTCTGATAACATATTTGAAGCAAATTTCTTATCATAAGATGTTTTATAAAGGAAGTTGGTGTCCCCTGTGAAGGTCCTGTGTGAAGGAGGTCAATCCATTTGTGAAAAGAATGACAATAGATTCAGTCTCACTCAATCTGAAAGATATTCAAGGCATGAGAAGTAACTATAAAGAAAGCAAGAGGGCAAGAATTTATTACCTGACACATTTGTACATTATACTGCAGTTCAAAAGTCAGTGTTTGTTGTTACTAGTTCTTTGATCAGAAATTTAGATGCATGAAGGAGTGTGAGAAATTGCATATTGTGGCTCTGATTGACATTTGAAATTTTCAGACCATACTCCTACTCCCAAGGTTAAGTGAATTTTCCATTGTCAGCTGGCATGTGCCAGATAAAGAGATTTAGTGAGAGAGCTATGCTTACTATGAAATAAGCAATTAATACAAAAGCAAAAGTGCAAGTATATGTAAACAAGTGCTTTAATCCTGAGAAATCTCATATTGTGCCACTATGCAGCATCACTCGCAGTGACAGATGCCGTAAGTCAGAATATTGATAAATAACAAAGTAGCTCAGAAGAAGAATGGGCAAGAGGACAGAGATAGAGTAGGGTCTGGGGGAGATCTATACAGGCTGAATAGTCTTTGTGATACTCTTCTTATGAAACAGAAGAAATGCATTATGACTAAATATAACCATTTTGTATGGGGAAAAAATCTATTTCCAGAGAATTTGAAGTGAAATGTTTAGGTCACCACTGACTAAGATACTGGTTATGAAACTGTGACACGTAGTCTGTATTCAGCAGTGGAGCACCATGCTGTGCGAAGAAATTTAAACACATGGACACTGAACACAGACGAAAGAGGCTTACAGGAAATTGATTGAACTCTAATAGCTTTCCACTGTTGGTTAGTGGCACTCACTGCTTATATGAACAACGATAGAGACGGACCAGTGAATAATGCTCATGTTGGCTAGACAGCACTTAATGATTCTCTCTATATGTGGGGTAGTGTTACCTGTTGGAGTATTTAAAACCCACAAATTAGTTGATTCACTGAATGCTGTCACTAGAAGGAACAGCCTATTGATCCCATTTGGGAGGTGGCAGTTGTGGAAGGACAGCAATTTCATCCTGCGACACAAATCATTTGCAGGCTGCTGAAATGGCATTATGAATTATAAATGGCCCTGCTGTTATAAATCCACTTGTACATAAGAAACAGCTAGTACTCATTAACACAACAATACAAATATGAGGACTTGTATGCTGGGACAAAGTCAGCTCAAGGGACAACAATAAGCTCTATGTTTTATCTTCCTGTGAAAAGCAGCTATGCTCAGTTCTTCTGACATATATTGCTTCTTACAGCATTCATCACAAAATCTCTCCCTACTTTTATTGTTTAAGAATTAAATGGTTTGACTGGATGGATGTCTACACAGTTTGCCTTATATACCCTTTTTCTACACTACTGTAATTTCCCCTTTCTAAGTCACCGAGAAAGTGCCTTTCATGGGCTTTAAGTAACAAGAAATGCCACTGCTCAGATTCTAAATATGGATAAATTGTCTCAGAAGCTGAGAAGCTCTCTAATATCCTTTTTTATGCTTCCAGTTGCCCAGTTATTCCAACTCTGTATCTGCTGATCATCTGCTTTTCCCAAAGTACCACCCAGGAGAATTTAGCAAACACAGGAAGCAATTCTCTTCTCAACAGATATCTAGATTTAAAACTTTTGTTTATTTTATCCACTGCAATATAAATGGTGGAAAACAGAAGTATATGGAAGACAAAAGAACAGTTCAGTTGTTAATCTAAGTATGTTGGGCTTTTTTTACTACTTATGAAAATGATCTAGAGAAATGTTAAAGAATACCAGTGCTTTTGGACTGACAGTCCAGATAAGGAACTGATTCTTTTCAATCAATATTGCACAGATATATGAAGTATTTTGATTGATGCTGTTTTAATTAGCTTTTGCAGATTAGAAGTATTGAATTTTTTCTAAAAGATATGATAAAATATCAGATTGAAAATATTATTGCTTTTTCTACATTCTGCATGGCTGTAATATCCTGTGATTTCCCATCTGAGAGAAATATGCCGGACTTTGAGAATTTACTAGCTGACAATGTATGCAATCAGTTTTTTCAAATCTTACCCACCAAGCATTGAGATTTGTTGACAGAACCTTCCTCACCAGCTTCTTTGGATATCACTAGCTTGCAGTGCTGAGATGGAGCATATCATCCTATTTGCAGCCTGATGTGCCAAGAACAGATATGTTACGCTGATCAGCTGCAGTGACTGTCCTGAGGCCGGTGGGCATGCTTACAGTGTGTCTACATTCCTTAATAAAACAGCTTTTTCTCATGACATGTAGCAGCATGGTCAGGTCATTTTACATAACCTGCATCTTCTTTAAGTTAGTGTGTGGTGTTCTTTTAGGAAAAGGTGGCAAGTTGTTTCCAGTGTGCACTTCTTTCAGTTTAAAATGATTGAATTAAAGTGATGCTTTTTTGCCAGCCAATAGGAGTCATGTTTGCATAGCAATGAACTGAAGGTTGTATTGTGTGCTTTGAGGTGTGGCATGAAGAAAGACAGCTGTCTCAAGATACAGAGCATGCTGACAGACAGCCTGAGAGCTCTGCAGAAAGGGAGCTGGAGCAGCCAAGGCTGATGCTGTCATGTTCGTACTGCCTTTTGCAAATGGTCTTGGGCATGCCATCTCCTGAAGCATGGCTGCACTTCATGACAGGGAGGCTTGCAGTATGTGTTTTTAGCAATGTAGATGTAGAACAGATTCTGCACTCTGAAGCCCCTTATATCATGCTGAGTCATGTAATAATGTTGTGTGCTGCATGGCCACTTTAATCATGTGGGAAGAGAGACGGAAGAAAATTCACATAGTCTGCTGTCTGTAGAACTTGTTGAAATTTTGTGTTCACATGCTGGATTACATAGGGAATTTCTGGTGGCAGAGAATTGCATACAGTAATAATATAAACAATACACAAAGTCTTATATAACACAGTAGAAACTTGACTGAGAGACTCACATTGTGCTGGTAATAATAGTAATACTAATAGTAATACTAATCACCATATAAATTACATATAAAATGCAATTAATGATGAATGTATCCATCATTTTAATATAAATCCTCAATAATAAAGTAATTAATGTAGCAGTAATTTGTTTCTGATTTCATTAGGAAGGTTATTATAATTTTTCTGACAAAACTCTATGAACCTTTCTGGAAAAGACTTCTTGCTACTTGAAGTTAATTGCAGCTTGACTGTATCAGAGAAATCAATGCACCTACATCCACCTTAATCATAGCTAAATTTTCAAATTTATTTTTCAACACACTCTCTATCCCAGCTTGCTTGTTCTGTAAGATTAAAGAGCTAATACACTAGGCATGGCTGCAATTATATTATTCTATTTTTATGTTATTATATATTTTTATTACATTGTTCCTGTGGGGTTCACTCTTTAAAGCTTTAAAAATATTTAAGGATGTTTTAGTGCAAATATAAAACAAAATTACATCATTAGAAATAAAGGATTTAAAAATTAAGACTCAGTGAAAATAATTCAGATTATATGTTCAAAAATTAAATTCTGCTTTCTGATGCATTTATACAAATTGTTAGAATTGTTCTAAATTTACACAATTCTGTGATATCAAGTCTTGTCTTGCTGTACATGTAGGTAGACATAATCAAATTAACAGTTTAGGACTAACAACCCTCAGACCTATGGTAATAGAAGTTGATGAGAGAGACAAATTTTGCACTAAATATCACATAAAGGCCAAATTAGTTTCTTGTTACATGGACGTTTATACTTCAGAATGGCATGTGGATTTGAAGTACACAAGTTTGAAAACTGTTTTTCAAAAAACTCAATTTTCAAACAAAACCAGGCAGTTTGCATATAAAAAAAAGTAGGAATGAACCTCTCAAAGTTCAGTGATAGTTTTCAGCTAACTAATATTGTTTCTTCAATGAACAAAGTCCACAGTTAAAGCACATTAAAAATTAGGTATGTGTAGAAGATAAAAATACTCATTTTCTGTAACTTCTGAGTAGAAATTAAAATAGAATGTGTAAATTTTTCCTGCCAATCTCTTCAGCTCTCTTCATACTATTGCAATGTCTGTCTGCTATTTTTCCACAGTTCCCTAGTTTTCAAAACCTATCTAGCTATAAACGTTTTTAAAACAGATAAGTCTCTGTAGAGTGTTTCATCTTTCCTAAAATAATGTGTTTCAGCTTAAATACATGCTTCTGGAAACACTTCAATCAGATTTATTATGTATCTTACAGTATCTTAAAAGATGAAAGGCATTTAAGTATGAAATTTTATTTTCCTACAATGTGGTTAAGGAAGATCATACTAAGATAATAATTTTATTGTGTGTGGGGAGTATGATTGTATGCATCTCAAAATATCTAGGATTTTAATTTCTTTTGCTTATTCCTGATGGGCCAGGTCCTAGAAAGGTACCAAGTATTTTAAACTCATATTGAGGACTATTAATGGGACCTCTCTGGATCTGGACTTAAACTAGTCTGCAGATATTGAGTCAATGGATGCTAAAATGTTGACCCTCTACAATGTAACCTCTACCACATTATTCATGAAAAAACATAAAAAAAAAAAATGTTCCAAATCACTGAAGTGAAATTTGCTGTTGAGCTATGCTACTCATGTATTTCACTCTTTCTCTGACTTATTACATATAGGAAATGGTAGTCTTACACTTTGAGGATTATGGAGGAAAATACTAATGTGCCAAACTTCTCACTAGGTGAATGTGAATTACTTATGGTAAAATATGAAATGCCATGCAATGTTACGCTTTCTCTAAGCTAGTCATACCCTAATTTCTGCTTGGTGTCAAGTAACAGAATTCATGACAATGTTCTCCTTGACATTTTTGACTTTGAATGGATTTGATTAGGAAGCCTGTGGGAGATGCTCGGTATAGGGATTCTGTTATATTTAAAACATTCTGGAAAAGCTTTTTGATGAACTAAAGGAAGTACACCTGGGCTTTTGTGCCTGGTCATCTGTGTCTCTCAAAAATTTTTAATCAAACCTGGGAAGAGACCTATGAATCTCCTCTTGTAGTTAAATGAGTTGCAAAACCATAATTATCAAAGTCAAGATAACAATACAGGCAACAAATTATACATTGCTAGGTTTATGTGACATATCTTATTATCCTTATGTAGAAATAACAAACATCTTTGCTTTCCTTCCTATGTATGCTACCAGGGTGACATCTTCACTTTCTCCCAAGAAAAGAATGTGCTAGACATCTCCATTCCACTGTGCTGTGAGAGAATCATAGAATGGTCTGGGTTGGAAAGGACCCCAAGGTTCATAGAGTTCCAACCCACCTGCCACAAGCAGGGCCACCAACCTCCAGGCCTGGATCTACAAAAGGTTTTCTTATCTTATATGGCTGTCAGGAGAGGTCCCTGGGGACTGGAAAAAAGGTCATGTCACTCCCATTTATAAGAAAGGGAGCAAGGAAGACCCAGGGAACTACAGGCCGGTGAGCCTCACCTCTGTGCCTGGGAAGATCATGGAACAGATCCTCCTGGATGACATGCTGGAGCACATGAGGGAAGAGCATGTGATCCGGGACAGCCAGCACGGCTTCACCAAGGGAAGGTCGTGCCTCACCAATCTGGTGACTTTCTATGATGGAGTAACAGCATCAGTATATAAAGGGAAGGCGACCGATGTCATCTACCTGGACTTGTGTAAGGCCTTTGACACAGTCCCCCACCACATCCTTATCTCTAAACTAGAGAGATGTGGGTTTGATGGGTGGACCATCCAATGGATAAGAAACTGGTTAACAGACCGTAGCCAAAGGGTGGTGTGAATGGGTCTATGTCCAGGTGGAGGCCGGTGACAAGCGGTGTCCCCCAGGGGTCTGTCTTGGGACCGGTTCTCTTTAACATCTTTATCAATGACATCAATGATGGGATTGAGTGCACCCTCAGCAAGTTTGCGGATGACACCAAGCTGAGTGGTGTGGTTGACACCCTAGAAGGAAAGGAAGCCATCCAGAGGGATCTTGACAGGCTGGAAAAATGGGCCCGGCTGAACCTGATGAGGTTCAACACTGCCAAGTGACAGGTGTTGCACTTGGGCCGGAAGAATCCCAGACATAGATACAGACTGGGAGAAGAGCTCCTTGAGAGTAGCCCTGCTGAGAAGGACCTGGGTGTCACCGTGGATGAGAAACTTCACATGAGCCAGCAGTGTGCTCTTGCAGCTCGCAAGGCCAATGGTATCCTGGGCTCCATCAGAAGAGGGGTGGCCAGCAGGGACAGGGAGGTGATTGTCCCTCTCTACTCCGCCCTCGTGAGGCCCCACCTGGAGTCCTGTGTCCAGATCTGGGGCCCCCAATACAAGAAGGATGTAGAACTGTTGGAGAGGGTTCAGAGGAGGGCCACAAGGATGATTAGAGGGCTGGAGCACCTGCCCTACAAGGAGATTCTGAGGGAGCTGGGCTTGTTCAGCCTAGAGAAGAGTAGGCTGCGGGGGGACCTCATTGCAGGTTTCCAGTACCTGAAGGGAGCATACAAACAGGAGGGGAATCAACTTTTTAAAAGGGCAGATAATGGCAGGACAAGGGGGAATGGTTTAAAGCTGAAGGAGGGAAGGTTTAGATTGAATATTAGGGGGACGTTTTTTACAGAAAGAGTGGTGAGGTGCTGGTACAGGCTGCCCAGAGAGGTGGTGGATGCCCCATCCCTGGAAGTGTTCAAGGCCAGGTTGGATGGGGTCCTGGGCAACCTTGTGTAGATCCAGGCCTGAGGTTGGTGGCCCTGCCTGTGGCAGGGGGGTTGGAGCTTTATGATCCTCGGGGTCCCTTCCAACCATTGCCATTCTATGATTCTATGATTCTATCCATGGGAGCAACATGACTCATTTTCCAGTCCCCAGGGACCTCTCCTGACAGCCACGACTTTTCAAATATGATGGAGAGCGGCTCAGGAACCACCTCAACCAGCTCCTTCAGGATCCTGGGGTGCATGCATCCAGCCCCATAGACTTGTAGACATTCATTCTCATGAGGTGGTCTTGGACTTGCTTTGCCCTTACAGTGGGGATTTACTGCCCCAGTTCTTACCTAGAGGTTCAAGGATGCAAGGCTCAGGGACTTGCAAATTATGAGAATCCTGGCTGCCAGTGAAGACTGAGGCAAAGAATTCATTCAGTACCTCAGCCTTCTTCACATCAGTTGCAGCCAATTCTCCTTTCTCATTTACCAAAGGGGACACACTCTCTTTGGCCTGCCTCTTCTGGCCAATGTACTTGTAAAATCCCTTCTTGTTGTTTTTAACATCCCTTGCCAAGTTCAGTTCCATCTGCGCCTTGGCTTTCCTGATTCCATCTCTGCAAGTCTGAACAGCATGCCTATATTCTTTCCAGGCAACACACCCTTGTTTCCAGAGCTTGTACTTGCCTTTCTTTTCCCTCATTTTGACCAGCAGGCCATGCTGGCCTCCTGCCCCTCCTCCTCATCCATCTTAGGCATGGGTTGCAGGGGAAATTGGCCAGCCCCTTTTCAGTGGTCTGTGGGGACAGGACTAGGGGCAATGGCTGTAAGCTGGAGCACAGGAAGTTCCGCACTAACATGCGGAAGAACTTTTTCACAGTGAGGGTGACAGAGCAGTGGAATAGGCTGCCCAGGGAGGTGGTGGTGTCTCCTTCTCTGGAGATACTCACGTCTCGTCTGGATGCCTATCTATGTAATATGAGATAGGGAGCCTGCTTTGGCAGGGGGTTGGACCCGATGATCTCTTGAGATCCCTTCCAACCCCTAAGATTCTGTGATTCTGTGATTCTGTGAAAGCAACTGTGTACACTACAAAGACTTATTTCAGAATCTTATCTTAATTTTCTTAAAGCAGAAGAAAAAAAATCTAAAGAAAAAACAATATCTAGACCAGTAGCAAATAAAACTATCAAAGAGGTTTAAAAGTTATTTTTGCAAAATATCTACAAGGAAGGAAGATGATGTATTGCTAAAATGTGTTGCTTTCATGCTGTTTGATTCATGGTTTCACTCTCTTGTGAATCTAGACTTGCAAATGTTTCACAGAAACTTCTTCAAGTCTTGTAACTTGAAGATAGAAAATGTAGTAAATTTATGAACATTATATTTTGTTTTAAAACTTCAAGAAATCATACAAAAGCTCCAGAGACAAAATATTTTTTTAAGCACGTTAACTAGTGAGTTCAAAGTAATGGCTGTGATTGGTCTGTATTTACATCACTTTATCCTATTGGAAGGTATCAGAAAGCCTGGCAAGAAAATATAAATATTCTTTCTACAACATATGGATAGTATGAGCACTAATCATTCAAGTTTTCCCACTGTATAGCCCTATTCTCAGTTAATCTACTATGCAGAAAACATCTCTGCTTCTATTTTGATTTTCATTTTATTCTCTTTCTGAATTGTCTACTGAGTTACAAAATACAGTCATTAGTTTAAACATGCTGCTCTTAGAATCACCAAAGGATGCTGGCATCTAATAATAACTTTAGTTACCTTATCCAGAAAAAAGAACATTACTCAGATGTTATTTAGTGCTCTCCATCCACACCAGGCGGTGTGCTTCTCATAATCAACAATTTTGCTGCATTATCTCCTTAGTATCTGGATTTCTGTTACTTGGTTCAGACTATGATAGTCTTTTAAGTACTAGCACAAAGTTGCTAGTTCAAGTACAATTGAAGATTAAGCAAAAATGTGCATATGATATTTCAGATCTGGAATGAATAATGAGTGAATTGTTCAAACTAGTTTCTCCCACTACTAATAGCATCGTGCTAGAAAAATCTGATCAGGTGAGAAAATACATGGCTAAAACAGGTTGTGCCAGTGAAATACTGCTTCATATATAACAAAAACATACAATATTATTTTTGTTCACCAAAGGTCATATTTAAAAAGATTAAAATTTCAAACTGTGCTGTGTAGTGTTCTCACATGATTTACCACTTGATTTTTCAGTGTATCACCAGAGAAAGTCATGCTTACTCTTTCCAGTCTTTCAGATGGCTTCTCACTGACAGTTGCTGGAAATTTTCCTTGTAGCAATCTCTCTGTTTCCCCAGTTAAGGATGGAAATTGTTATTTGCTGTGGATGTCAGCCTTGATTCATCTGTGGAATCTACGCGTAGAAATAAGTATTCATTCTCAAGTTTTTACTGGACCTCAACAGCATTAGTGTGGGATATAAATAAAAATTACCATGACTAGCTAATCAGGCTAGACTATCACTCTTTGAAGGCAGGGTCAGATCAGATGTTGGCAAAAAGTTCTTCTCTGAAAGAGTTGTGGGGATGTGGAACAGGCTGCCCAGGGAGGGGGTTGAGTCACCAACCCTGTGTGTGTTTAACAGATGGGTAGATTAGGTACTTAGAGATACAGGTTAGCATGGGACAGGAATGGTTGGACTCAGTGGTCTTTTCCAACCACATGATTCTGTGTGTGTAAAGATGGTAAAAGCTTTTAGCTATTAGCTTTTGCCATTAAATCCTCCACAAATATTTTGCTGGCACAAGTGTAATTCTATATGGTGCTTAAGAAACTGATTGATAAAATACAGAGTTTTTTTCTTTGTGCACTCCTGTTGAACTTGAGACCATACAGGTATGCCCCAATTCTGACTGTGTGTTTTATGAAATAGTAATTCTGAATATTTTTAACTAGAAACAAATACATTTCAGTTCAAACAGGATGTGTATCAGATAAGAGAAAAATGGCATATTTTTGTGTGTAAATCTTATTCTTTATAGTTTTCCAGTGTGATATATCTGATTATACATTTGATTATATTCCAGTTCAATGATTCTGTTGTTTACAAAAAAAAAGATTAATTTTGTGTTTAGTTTAATATAGGCTTTTTAAAAGACATTGAGATCTGATTATTTTGTTCTTTATTTTTCATAAAAGAAAAACCAATCTTCTGTGAATGTATGGGCTTTTTTCCCATTACCTTAAGAATCATGTAACAATAATTGTGAATACAAAAAGGATCACACATTCTCCCTCTTTGTGTTCTTCCAAAAAGAGCATATTTATTGAGGGAGGGAAAATGAGAGATGCAAAATGCATACCATACATAGAATATACAAAATGTCATTTTCAGACCTTGTGAAACAGAGCTGTATAGAAAACAGACAAAGCGATCTCTGAGGAAATTCAACAACCTATAGAATCTTTTTATATCCATGTCACAAATCTAACTCAGGCTGATGGGAAATTTGCTCTCTTGCAGTATGCTCTCTTGTTCAGTATGGTAAAATTGAGGGTATTAAGTGAGCTTTTTGTCCCAGTAATCTTTTTCTAGCAGACAAGCACTCAGTGGCTCTGAATTTCTATCCCCATCCAGAAGAAATTCCTTTTAATTTGGTATGTTCATTGGTGAGTAGACATTGGCAAAAGTCAGTGGTAGCCACAAAGTTATACAAGAAATATACTGGTTCAGACTACCTATCCTATATCTGTTTCACCAATCTTTTATACACTCAGATTACGTTTCCCTAAATTTAGTCTTTTCACTATCAAGGACTAGTATGAGCACAGTTTAAAGCTCCTTTCCATAGCCATCTAGATCTTGTCACATTGTTATAATGGAGTCAGGATATGGAGAAAATTCAGCAAATTGCTGAGTGGTGAAATCAGTTTTCCAGAGTGTCCCTTTTGTTGCTTATCCTTGTCTCAGTCTGAGGAGCAGTCACATTATAGCAAGTTTTTCTGTATGCTCACTAACATGATGAGAATGAAAGTCTTCAGTTCTCGATTTATCTTACATAGTCTATTTTATTTATTGTTTCCGTATATCAAAGCTAAAATTTCTACGATTGTCTGCATTTCTTTGCTCCTTTGTCCATACATATGCTAGAAATGCATATATGAAGATAATCATCAGAAGAGGTTTGTACTCTTGACAAGACATTCAATCACCCAAGAGACTGCATGGAAAATAACTCAGGACATCAAAAATAGGTCTTGCATGGAAAACAATGTTTTTAGCTAAGTAATACAGAGACATTATCAAGAATTGGTTCTTCCAGATCACGTGATCTACCTACTGCTTGGATGAACCTTTCCACGGAAAACCTAGAGCCTTGCTCAGTCAAAATATTAATGCATTCCAGAGATACAAAAAAGGCAGTTGCAATTTATGATTAAAAAAAGACACAAGCTACATGTATTTGTTCAGCTCAGTGACTTTGATTACCTTAAACTGTCACAAAACCACATTGCTAGGCTTGGTGGGTTTTGTATGTCAGGAAAATAGTGGATAATGACAAAGTTTTATTTACACTTTGAAAAAAATCGTTTACAAGAAACTATTATAGATGTTAGGAGACATGAGGTGAGCTATGAAGCACTTCTATTCAATTGAAATAGACCTTTTAGGCCAGAAAAGGACATTGTGGCCCTACTGAAGTCAACAGGAATTTTGACACTGGATTTAACAGGAACACAATTTTATCTTAGATTACTTATTCCTTCTGTTTGAATACTGGTAACAATGGAGATGTTGGATCTAATGTTGTAGATTTTCCTGAGGCAGCTCATATATAGAAAACATAAATATCTTTTTTTCTCTTTTGAATTTTGTAGTTTGAGAGGTTTAAGAATACAGATAGGACTGAATTTTGTTAATTAAGTTATGTTTATCATCAAAATGCTGCTTTACTTTCTTATTACTTCATATATTTACTGGATAGGTTTGTGTTCTGCTGTGAAAGCTGACTCTAGTAAATCACACAGTAAGACTTTCTACTATAGGAAAATATTAGATCAAGCACTCACAACAAATTGCTGAAATTTTTTTCAGATGCTTCTACAGTATATCTCAAGAGTCAAATGAGGTATGCAAAAAGAAATCAGCATAGCAGTCTCAGTCACTACAAAACTATGCAATATGCTTCATCTTTTTGTCACTGCACAGCAGATAAGCAAGGATGTACTGTAAGGATGAACCAATATCTGCTGCATCACAACACCCTAGAATGGTGAAAAACTATTCATCAAGGAAATAAACGAAACAGAAACAGAAAATAGAGTTGAATTTCTAAATTTACAGCACAAAGTAAAATAGAGTAGCACAGACATTTTTGTTTTGAGTACAAAACAAGGGAGAAAATAAGTAAAATCATGATTTGTTTGTTTGTTCATTTTCATCGAGGTATCATAGGCCTTGATTTTTAGACTAGAAGTAAACTATACCTTCTAGTTGGATGAATAAAATTCCTTAAGTTTAAATCTTCCTGAAAATGCATTTAATGCTTAACATAAATTAAAAGTAGGGTTGAGATTTAATAAGTAGTAATTTGGATTTCTTATTTCTTGTTTATCTAGAGATAGCTGAAATGAATTTACCTGTTTTCTTCACAGGGAATAATTCCGTAGCTAAACTGTCAGGCAGAGAGGCCACATCATAAAAACTATTCCAAAAGTGGCATGTTCACATTCAGTAGCTGAAGCAGTTTTGTGATTTAACACACACCAAAGCCTTTTTGTGGTCATATGCAAAGGCAATTGGCCACAATCCATGGACCACAAAGTCTTCAGCTGTTCAGAGCATGATCTTCAAACTACAGGCTAATCCCACCCCTAACTTATCCTGAATTTACCCCTTACCTTATATGGTGGGTTGACCTTGGCTGGATGCCCACCAAAGTTTCTTTATCAGTCACTTTATTAGTTGGGCAGGGGAGAGAAACATAATGAATGGCTCATGGGTCAAGATAAGGACAGGGAGAGCACTCACCAATTACCATCACAGACAAATGAGACAAGTCACAGAAATTTATTTAAGTTATTGCCAATCAAAAGTTAGATACAGAGTAATGAGAGAGGAAAAAAAATCTTCAAACATCTTGTTCTCACCCCTTTCTTCTTTCTAGGCTTAACTTCACTTTCAGTTTTCCAAACCTCCTCCATTTCAAGCTGTGCAGGGGTATGGGGAATCAAGTTTGATGTCAGCTCACCACACACTGTCTCTTCCACTCCTTCCTCCTCAGACTCTTCCCCCACTCCAGTGTGGGATATCACCAGTTCTCCCCCAACTATCAAGACTTTCCTCAACTGTCAAGACAGTTCTCCACCTCCAACATGGTTACTTCCCATGGGTTATAGCTCTTAATTAACTGCTCTATCATGGATCCCTCCATGGGATGCAGTCCTTCAAGAATTAACTGTTCCAGTATGGATCTCCCCACAGGGTCAAAAGTTCTGCCAGAAAATATGTTCTTCTTTGGTCTACTCTCCACACGGCCACAGGTCCTGCCAGGATCTTGCTGCAGCAGGAGATCTTCATAGGGTCACAGCCTCCTTTGGGCTATCCACCTGTTCCAGTGTGGAGTTCTCCACAAGCTGCAAGTTGGCTATCTGCTCTACTGTGGAACTCTATGGACTGTAGGGGGACAACCAGTTTGACCATCACCTGGAGGGGAATCTCTGGTCCAGTCCTGAATCACCTCCTTCCCCTCCTTCTTCACTGACATTGGTGTCTGCAGACTTTTCTCTCCCATGTTCTTGTTCCTCTCTCTGGCTGCTTTTGTGCTGTCGTGCACCCTTTTTAAATATCCCAGAGGCACAACAGATGTCACTGGTTGGCTCAGGTTTAGCCAGCAGTGGGTCAGTCTTGGAGCTGGTTGGAATTGAATCTATGGCATCTTCTAACACAAGCCCCCTCTCAACCTGTTACAGCAACTCAACTACCAAAACCTTGCCATACAAACCTCAAGTCCTTGACAAATGTACTTACTTTCTCCCTGCTTACACACATCCACAATGTTTCTGCAATGATCATTTTCCAAGCCTTTTACATTGATCATGAAATATTTCTATTTCAGTCTTCTATTGTTCCCTTTTCTCTGTCACATCAAGCAGATGCTTATTTCCTTCTGTCTCTATCTTTCCTCTATATCTGAATGATACCTAGTGCAATATGGTCGGTTCCTTTACTACACTCAGCACTACACATATAATTGCAAATACAGCATCACTAAAAGTTACATCTGTCAAAACTAATAGTTCCAGTGACATACATTATTCTTGATTTTTTTAAAGTTGGAAGGAGATAGTAATGTTTTCCATGAAAATACAAAGTTGGAATAATCTTGCAAACCAGTAACGTAAGGACTGCACCTTTCCATTTACATCAAAAGCTCAATCTATTGTGAAAAAGATACAGCAGTCATACACAAGGGCTATGAGCATTGCTCCCTGAGTCCACTAACAATTACACTATCAATGATAACTATTTATTACTTTTGCTAAGAAGACTCCTTACAATTAAATATGAACAGCATTGGTAAAGCATGCTGGAAAATGCCACCTTTATCCTTGTTCTGAGGACAGAAGTTGCAAACATACCTCTGTCCTGCATAGTTTAATGGAAATGCCTGTTCTGTTATATATTAATATGCTGTAAGACTTTCTTCATCTTTCCTTTCATCCTTTTTTATATGCTTCCAGCTTGAATGTTTCAGCATTAAATCAAAGACAGCTCTAAGTTAGCACTGAAAGCAATCAACCAGAAAGATAAAATTCCTGGTATAGATCATCAACACTGGCTCAGTTACTCAGTTTTACAGCTGAAGAACTCCTTCACCATATCCTTGGTGACAAAGGTGTATTGCCAGTGAAGGAGGGAATCAAAATGCAGAATATCTATAAAGGGGAGGAGGTAAGAATGTATAAGTTCAAGTAAAGACAGCCAAAGATACCTTCAGGACTAAGTTGATTCACAGGTAAAAGTCACGTTTGTGGAAGATTTTAATAATTGCGGGAATCCTTTTCAATTCCTTACTTTGCCCAAAATGGGTCAGATGACCTCCAGATGTATCTTTTAAATGATGTTATCCTGTTCTATGACTTATGGAGGGAAGAACAAATAAGATAGTGCTATGAGACTTTACTTCTCAGTCACCTGGGTCATCCCACAGTCATGAGAAGGGAGCTATGCTTGGTACCCAGTGGGCTATGATGAGTCACAGAGTGGGAGAAAGACATGAAGTGTAGAAATCCAATCTGAGAGCTAGGACATACGTGAATCCATTGCACGAAGCTCTAGAAAGTGTCAGCAGCACAGACATTGTAGTCAATGCAACACCATATAGAATAGTCATTACCAAGCTGAAAAGCTTTCATCTTTTCCAATCTCTGATCCCGCACCAAGTGCTAGATCGGAGATGTGGAACTATTGTGCACCCTGCAGAGCAGAACTGTAGTATTTTTATACTTACTTTTCAAAATGTGTCTTCTTATTAAGTTAAAATTCAATTGCTAACGTACAGGGCACCCTATTTTTGTTTCCTTTGAGAGGAAAAATGGAATTTATCTGATCTTATTCCTTTGGCCCTGTATTAAAATCATAATCCTCCATTTTCAATATCACTTACCTGCTGTGGACATAATTATTAAGAAACTGATGAACCTTTACAAACAAGTAAACAGCCAGGAGAAGCAACCAAGGAAGCAGTTTAGACTATGACATTCTTGTCACTCTTTATGTGGTTATACACATCTTTTCTCATACAACATCACTGGATTTTAAATACTTATTAGGTTTTATGAATTTAATATATTCATCTATCCACATCTTTTATATTTTATTAAAAATGCATTTTTCTGTTTTGGGAAAGCAGGATAGGAGTGAATGACTCCAGACAAGAACATAACTCTACTGTATTGCTGCTAAACTTTTCTATGCCTTTTAACACTCAGATGGGTTGCTATTGTCCAGGGGTAGAAGGAGGACAAAGGATAAGTTGTTTCTAGATGTAATTATATATAGTCCTTCTTCCCAAAGCTAAAAATATGTTGTTCTAGAAGTATACTTTGGCATTTGAATCAGCCTCACTGGCTCTATTTTTTTAACTTTGTGAATTTCTTACAATGTTTCATCTTGGCAGAAAGCTTTAGGGGGAAAATAATAATGAGGAATTGGGGAAAAACAGAGCAAAAGAAAGTGAAAAGAAAGAAATAAAATTATATTTTGGCCCTGAAAATGCGGAGTGCTGTGGCAGGAGAGAGAACACAGATGTAAGAGGTTATTTGTAAGTGATCTTTTGGGTAGTGAGCTTGGAGATACAGTGTATTTTCCTTATCTTTGTGTCATTTTGGTTGGTTTGTTATTGTATGTAACAGTCACAGGTAATCTGCATTAGCAGAATAGTCATTTTGACTGTAGAGGCACCAAGGAATGAAGGACAAATGGGATAGGTATCACAGAAAGACTGAAGTAAACCAGACTTTTTTTTTCCTAATTAAAATAATAACTCTTAGTAATTTCTGCTTGGATTTTGTTTGCTTGTTTTGGATCTCAGCAAGCAGGTGCTTCAATTTAGCAAAACAAAGGGACTTGAAAAAATACAGTCACCCAAAAATTATCCTCTTGTCTGACTTTCCATATTTTCCTTTTCAACACTCTTTGTTTCTCTGATTTCCAGGCTACTGCAAGTATAATTAGTGCTGGTCTTTGTTCTGATTCTGGTATTGTTGGAACTGGTGTAATTTTTGGTCAATCCAATGTGACTTCTTATAGACAGCCATAGAATGTGGGTAAAGTTACAAACTGAACCTTGAAATGTCAGCTTCATGAAATGCAATGTCCTGAGCATATCACAATAATCTTCAGAAATCCCACAAGATTACTTCTTTCTTCACATTTCATCTACAACACGGTCTGTATCACTACAGAGGGAAATGTGTACTCTGTATCAGTATGATTGCAGTAATTTACCCTGCATGTCAAGAATATAGACCTATTATGATCAGAAAGATAATTTCATTCAGGGCCTTTAGAAATAAAATAAAATTTAAAAAATAAAATAAAACTGAATTAAAAATAAAACAAAACAACATAAAACACAATAAACCCCCAAAGCCACAAACATCACCAAAGGCCCAAAATTTGTTTTTTTAAGCTTTTATTAGATCCTACTGACCTTTTTTCTCCTCCTCTATTTCTCATTTAATTTTTTATGACAACAATGTAGTATTATATTTTCTACAATTCAATAACAATTTTACAATTAAAATATTTGTTGCTATTTTCTTAAATAATGAGAACATTTTAATTCTCTTTTTTTTCTTTTCTGACAAAAAACTAAGGGCATCATGAATGACTTGGGATTCAAAAAATATTCTGGTTACAGATGAGGGAAATTTGACTGTAACAGAACTTAGTCAAATATTTTTTTAAATCACAATACTTTTCAAACTGAGGATTGTGTGGTATTTCATTTATGAGAATTCCAATATTTCCTGGGCATAGATTATTTCAGCAAATACAGTTCAGCACAGTCAAGTCCTCATTCAATAGGACATTCTTAGAAAAAAACACTCAAGAAGAAGCATGAATTCTCTCTACTTAACACCATTACATTAATAGTGACATGCTATGATTTGAACGTCACTTTCTCTTACAAACTTACAAATATAAATGGTAACAGAACAGGAATAACTGACTATCTTTAGAAGTGCCTGACTGACTAGTTACCAGACAACAGTCTCTGAGAAAAGTCTTGTTTCTTTTAGAAATAAAAACTAAAATGGGCACTGATTAAATTCAGGAATTAGATTTTAAAACTGCATTTTACCCACAGATAGACATGTTTATTAAAAAGGTGTCTTTTGCAAGGTAAAATACAACAACAAAACCTTTGAGGGATATAGAAATTAAACACATGTTGAGTTCAAACACAAGTTAAGATTTTTACTCCTTTGGACTCACTAAGTGATGGATTGGATAGTGTTGAATTTTATTGAGACATGGGTACTGAATTTCCCCTAGCTTTCCTGTGCCTTGGCAGATTGCAGCCCAGATTCCTGATCACAAGCTGCAATACATAGATCTGTGAAGTTATTGTGTTTCAAGGTAACTTAGGTCAAAACTAAGTTATTGGCTGATTGGAACAAGACTATTTAACAACGCTAACTGTAGCCTAGCTCCCTTTCTACTCACTGGGCAAGGCTTCTTGAAGATCTCACTTTAAAGGATGAGTTTGCCATTCTGTGTCCTGTCTCTGACTCTTCAGGAACACTCCTCAGGAACTGTAGAGTAATATTTTGACTAGGATAAAGTATTCTTTTTTAATATTCCACTCATCTCCCCTTCTGTGCACATGGAAAATTTGAACACTGGTTCTTGGATTTATCAAATTAATATGTCTAACTTTCTCTTTTCCAGTATACCATATTGTACATAACTAAATTTTCTTTCAGTGATAACTCTTATGCCTAAGGAAAACAAAGCCTATCTTGGCAGCAGTTTTCCATTCTTTGAGCAATATGTTTGCTTTGGCTAAATGCTCATTAGCAAATTAGCTTTTTGATCGGTGTTGCCATGCAATTTTTAAAAAGTGCTTTATTTATCTACCCAATAAAGAAGCATTGACTTAGAAGAAAGTGGGAAGGGGTATTTTTAATTTGAAATTTTAGATACGCAGCTTATTTTGCTAAGAAATCTCCACATTTAATAATGACAGATCTGTGCTGAGTATTGCTAAGTAAGAATCTGCTTCATGTTGAAAAAAGCCTTCAGGGAAGTAAACTACCTTGTGCTACTAACATGGAAGATAAATTAAAGTTGCTAGATCGTCTGCCTCAACTCACAGAAAATAGACAAAAGCCAGTGTTTTCAGAAGTCTTGTGTTTCCAGACCTGAATCCAGTTTTTTGGATGATCACAGCTACCAGTCCAAACAATGGTGTTTGGATGCACATTCATAATGCTAGCACAAACTCAGGAATTGTAAGAGAGCACCAGAAGTGGACAGTAGTATAACTGCATGAGAATTACCTCTTTCATGCTGAGCAGAGTTCCATTGTCCTACTAAAAGAAAAGTATAATGAAACCTGTTTGAGGAAGACCATCAATTAGCAATGGTAATGCCTTCCACTTGGGAAGCTACATGACCTCTGTTGTACAAATTCTACCACAACACCAAACCATGACAGAGGAACGTACTTGATGGATTTAGCGGATTGCTCAAAAAACCAAAATGATGATGTTGCACTGTATGGTGCCAAGGCACCTTGGCCAGGCTTTCAAAGTTTCTGGAAACTGACAGCTCTCACCAGGGATAACAGTGTTGAGAACCTCTGGAAATCTTCCATTTTACTATAGGTGCTTAAAAGCTCCTTCTGAAGCCCTTAACTTGAGACACTAGGATCAATAGCATTTGCAGGAGCAAGTGTTACTTCATCCATGACAATTATGCATAAAAATGAGGCAAGGTCTGTAGGGAAAGGAAATTTTAAACTACTGGTGCAGTGGGAAAAAGTTTTCAGGAACATGATCCTTCAAGTGTTTCTATTTACTCAGTAATATAGATGAATTCAAAAAGTGGCAATCTACACAACTGCTTCCAGCTTAAAGTACACGGTTTGCATTTTTCAGAAGTAAGGAAATTCTTCTCATAAAAGAAATGAAAGAAGGAGAGAAAAAAAAAAAAAGAAGAAAAATTAACACCAAATCCTTACCTGAGACCAATTTTCTGAGAAAATGAATGAATTTGTTATGTCTATGACAGTCTGAGATGGAACATACTGTTTTTATAGGCAGGTCAGGAACCTGCTTTCCCCCACAATGAGGCACAGGCTTGTTGTAGATAGTTGTAGGTTTTAGATCTACATAAACAGTTATGTGGTTTTATTCTTAGCTTCCTTAAGAGGTGGAGAAAATACTAGATAAAAATTTCTTGTTGATTAGATACTATGAATATTAAACTACATCACTGACACAAGGCAAAAGCTCTCTTGACTCTACTTATACTCCAATTTTAGCTCATTGTTACTTTTTGATTCAGCCTAACATAGCGTTTACTGATCTAATAAACAAAGCAGAAAGTTACACAGAAGAGAAAAAAACCCCCACCAAACAAACCCTGGGTGTGTTCATAACAGGCAAAAGACCAAGCAATACTATAAAAAGAGGTATGGTGTCAGAAGATATACACCCACCTTCATCTTTTTATTTCAAAAGGTGTCATAGAGGAAAGTGGATCCATCCTCAGATATAGCAGATATTTGCTCAGTTAAACTAGTCTTTATAATAGAGGAAAAATGCAGTGGGGTAAAGTCCTCCTACTGCTTTCACTGTCATTATGTTATATTGCACCTAAAGCAGCACCAGCAGGAATCTTAACAAAAGATGAAAGCTGAATGGAAGCAAGACGATTATGAAAGAAAGAAACAAAGGTAGACTCATATTGTTTGCTGCTTAACTGAGTGAGGAAATGTATTTGGGGATCTTATTTTTAAGAAAATTCCAGCACTTCTTCTGTTATTTATGTGATTTCCCTATGTAGTTTACACACAGGTTATCTGTACTCATCAACAGACAATATTTGCTGCCACAGACAAGCTCATTCCCCACATCCATAGTGGTACAAATTCAGTTGTATGTTACGTTTTTGGGGGTTTTTTCCATTGACCACAATGGCCCTTAATGAGTTTCGACAATACATTGTGGCAGCATAGGGAAACTAGAATGAGTAATAATGCAAATTAATAAACTTGTGCTAACTTCCAAATATCACATTATGTCTGATTGTATAATGTGTTATCATCTTAATGGCAGCTCATTTCTGAGATTACAGATTGTAATCCACTAAACAAGTGGATATTATGGCATTTCTATATCCCTTAAGTATGCTTCCATTAAAATGGAAAAAAAAAAGAATTAGTGAAAGCTTGTTGAAAACAAGTCTTCCTGTGGCAAACTATACCATGCCATATAATTATATAGAGTTCAGCAATATAACTTTCTTATAGATCAATATTTTAGATTCCCAGCACAATTCTTTCTTTGCCTTTTCTGATGTAAATGAAGGTGTTGTGTTGAATTAAGTCAGAGGAGAATGTCTCACATCAAGATTTAGACAAAGTGGTTAAGTTTTTACTTAACACTTAACATAGTGTTCAAAAATAAGATAAAAAAATGGAGGGAGGGAAGGAGTCACTTAACTGCTTAGTCATAATATGAAATGAAGCAAAAACATTCAGAGGATTTAGAAATTATGTTACAATCCCTAGAAAACACACAATAATACTTTGTAAGATCAAAATTTCTTAATTTTTGTAATCAAAATTAAATAGAATTATGTCAGGTTTTTTTCAAATAATGCTTCTGGAAAAGGTATGCAAGAAGTCCACTCTGCTCAACAGGCCTTTGTCTCTGCCTTTACTCTGCTGTTCTTGGCTTCACTTTTCCTGAAATATATGGCTAGCTTTCAAGAAATAACCACATAGAAAAGTTTATATGTGAAAACATTCCAGGAACAAAATCTTATACTTAAAAATGCAGTGCAGTCTATTTTAGTTTTATATTGTGTTCAATCTGTGCTGAATGTAATTTGGAAGTTAGTAACCATCTGGGAGACAACTCTGAACTCCTCAACTTACTTGGAGGTGTATCTTGACTCATATTCTTTCCTTCATTTGGATTACTTCAATATTATTTTCAACCAATTTCATCTAAGTTTACAAGGCAGAGGTATTTGGGGATAAAATGAAAATTAACCTGAAATAACACAGGCATGGCAAGCAACAAGGCAAATCTAAATTTTAAGCATAAGAGGCTGGAATGAAAAAGAAGAAAAGAATTGTAACCTAAAGCAATAGTTTTCCTACCTTTAGTTCCTTGTATCTCAAGAATGTGCAATATATATATATATATATATATATATATATATATATACACACATATATAGATATATAAAAACCCAAAATGCTACATTGTAAATCCTTACATTGCATAGGAAAATATTGCAGTTAAATGATCATGCGGGAAAAGTCCAACAGATTTTTATTTATATTTTTCTGCCCTAGACAACTCTTCTTCACAGGCAGAGTTAGTTTCTTCTAAAGTCATTATCTTCTCATCACCATTAGTTGCTACAATTCAAACCTATTTCAGAAATTAAAATTGCTTAAATTCCTAGTCTTCTTTACTACAAAGTAAAGAAATCTTATCTGTGAACTAATCAGCAATTATTCTGCAAAACTATTTCTTACTCTTCCTTAGGATATTTGTGGATTTTCATGTACAGTTTTCTTGATACATCACCTGACTGTCAAATCAATACTAAGGTAATATTTTCTAAATCTGGGCTTTCAACTATCTTCTTATCTGTGAACAGTCATTTGATTATCTTTCGGGTCTTGAAAGGGCCACATTGACAGCACAGGAAATTGCAGTCTTATGTTTATCTGTAAACAGTAGTGTTATGAGTTTCCTCATGCTGATGTCTAGAAGTCTTCTACAAAGGAATATTTTATCTTAAAACAGGAGATTTTTTTCACTTTGTGTATCATACAGAAGGTTGAGTAAATCTAGTACTATATGTTAGAGCTAAAAAAAAAGTGGTAGAATCTGGACCTAGGAAAGCAATCTTCATTTCTAAGAAATCTAACTAGTTTCTTCTAAAGATTTCAACATAGGATGAAAGTAGGAACTGTAAAATCATAATAATGAAACAATAGTCAATTTTATCTCAAAGCATTTTAATTAAGCTGAAAATATTTTTTCCACAGCGTGGCCCACCCATTGTGCTATGTCAATGACTCATTATTTAAAAACATAATACACAGAGCAGAATGCACTCGGGGGAACAAAGTTTCATTCCAGGCTACACTATTCCAGTTGGATTCGTGGCTGCTGTTGTAATAAGTCACAACTGGATTCAAGTATGTGTCTGCAGCACTGAGACCATAAAACATTGCCTCCTAGAACAAAACAGAACAATCCAAAAGAAACGTAATTTATTATTATCTTCACATCCAAACATGCTGTGGAGCAGCAGTTAACAGTGGCAGCATCCCAAGGCATTAAAGATCCAGGAAGCACATCAGTTCAGGAGGAAAAATGTAGAACATGTGTTCTGGTAAATGATAGTTTTGAGGACTGTTTCCAGCTCAAAGTCTGTCCACAGACTATGTGAACTACCATGAGCAATAGATGGTCTACAGTTTTACAGCCTTGGATTCAAAGATTAAAGGCTTGCTTTCCTATCTTTTCTGTTTTTCTAGGTTACTCAGATGAAGAGATATATCTAATTCAGCATATGCCATTTACAGCAGCTGTGTTAGTCACTGTTTCAGAATTTTTTCCCGCGTCTTTTTCCAATGTAGGCTACAGCTCTCTCATATACTGATCCATGAAAACATAACATGTCCTTGTGATAGATAACAGTACCATCTTCATTTTTGTAAATAATTTAACTTCCTCAGAAGATGAATCAAACCCATTTTGTGGAAAAAAATGGCAGAGAATTTTCACTGTCCCACTATAGCCAACAGGATGGATGTCATCACAGGATAGCCCCCCACCATAGATTCTCATTGCTAAGTGTGCATACAGAAACCCAGATATCATCTGCATGGGAGTTTTCACTGGCTTTCTTGTAAATAGGAAATACTGTTAATTCACAGCAGGATCTAATTTTTAAAGCAATTAAACAAAAAATCCTCACAAACTGATAGTAATGGGCATATTTTAATATTTTGTGTAATTGACAATGAGTTTGAAAGACCTCATCTTCTCTGTCCACTAGAGAACTATGCTACAAGAGCAGTAAGTCAACCTCACCTTGTTAGTTTCAGTTCCAATTGCAGGCTAAAAACTAGCAATAGAAAACTGCAAAAGCAATGGTAATTGCTTCTTCTGTTAACTTTGTTTAATGATCAGAGGTTTTTGATCTCACAATCTTGCTTTAGAGTTTTGCATGTCCCATAACACAGAATGGCATACATGTGATGTGCCTAAATAGCACTGTAGTTTCTTCTGCTGTGGCTATGGCTGGAGCTCCATAAATTCAGGGGAACTTCGTAATTCTAGAGCATCTAACACTGCAGGTTCATTTGCATGCAGCTGCTGAGGATTACTACATTGGTGCAAGGCTCAGAGACTGGCAATTAGTATCTAAACAGCTATAATTTCACTCTGGAACAATCTAATCAAATCTGTCTTTTTCTAGAAACCTTCAAGTCTCATGCCAGGCACCAAAAAGAACTGTTGTGGTTTAACCATGGCCAGCAGCTAAGCACCACAGAGCAGCTTACCCACTCTTTCCAGTGGGATAGGAGAGAGTCAGAGGAAGAAAAGTGTAAAAACACGTGGGTTTATATAAAGACCAGTAAAGAAAAAGCTATATGTGCAAACAAAGGAAACTAAGGAACTCATCCACTCTTTCCCATCAGCAGGCCACCTCCATCACCTGTAACAGCTGAGATTACAAGCTCCATAACTCTAAACGTTGCCCCTTCATCTTTCTGCCTCGTAACTTTTATTGCTGACCACAATGACATATCACATGGCAGCTACTTGAATACCCCGGCAAGGGCATACCTCTCCATTTTGCATAAATTTAGTAGCATTTGACAGGAAAGATGAAGATGTGGTTACTTTTCTCCATTAAGAGAAAATCAGAAATAAAAGTACTGAGGTCAGCTGAATCAAAATTATATAAAAATGACAGGCGTAGGGGGGCAAAGGCAGGAGATTGAAATGGTTGAAAACCCGAAGTAGCACCCAGTCCACGAGGTCAACTCAGAGCCGGCGCAGCCAGAGCCATGACCACAGATCTCGAGGTACAGCGGGGTTTTGTGTGGGAGCAGCCTAGCAGCACAGGGTAGCTCTCTCTCGAGAGAGGCTGACCGGGCACAGGTGTTGCCAGGGCAACGGCCACCACACCACCACCCTTTGCCTTAAAAATGCCTCAGGGAGGGCGGTGTCGCTGTCCACCTGACACAGAGAGGGTAGGTCAGCACATGTGCACCACTGACATTATAGCTTGTACAGCAGGGCAGTTACATTCTGTCACTCATCACCTGGGAAACTGTGTCACCTACTGGCAGTCTCTCAGACCACAGATTACCATAGCCTCCACCAGACAGAGGGCTCGCCCCATAAAGAGCGTGGCAACCCAGACCAAGGGCCTGCTTGTCCAGGAGGGGGGCTGTGCAAGTGTTTGGCTGCAGGGAGTGCCTGAGCCTGCTCCTTCTGGCAAATGGAGGCAGCAATCCCACCTGTGTGAGGTGTGAGCAGGTGGAAGATCTGTTCAGTATGGGGGTAGAGCTCAAGGAAGAGGTGGAGGGACTGAGAAGCATTAGGGAGTGCGGCAGGGAGATTGATTGGTGGAGTAACTCCCTGGCATGCCAGAGGGAAAGTCACCAGGGAGATTTTTCCCAAAAATTATGGACCCCCAGCCCTGTCACGTAGAATGGGGGTAAGTGGGAGACTAGAAAGACAGAAAGGGTTGTAAGACAGTCCTGGTTCAGCACCATGGAAAAACCTCCTCCCTGCCTGCCTTGGTTCACCAGGTTCCACTAAGCAATAGGTTTGAGGTGCTGGGAGTTGAAGAGAAGGCAAATGGGAAGGTGGGGGACAATCCCCCTAAGAGGATGCCAAGGGTGAGGAAGTCAACTCCATGCCTCAGGACTTTCTCCACCAGGAAAGATAGAAAGGTGATTATGGTTGGGGATCCCCTTCTCAAGGGAACAGTGGGCTCCATATGCAGACCAGATCCTACCCATTGGGAAGTGTGCTGCCTCCCTGGGGTGCTGTTAAAGGACATAACTAGAAAACTCCTGGATCTGGATCACCCCTCCGATTACTACCCATTACTCATTGTTCAGACAGGCAGTGATGAAATCTCTCAGAGAAGTCTGAGAAGTATCAAAAGAAACTTCAGAGTCTAGGGAGGCTGACTGAGGGAAAGGGAGTGCAGGTGGTGTTTTCTTCCATCCCATCTGGGGCACCACAAACACGAAGTGGGCTAGGAAAGCAGATGTGTTGAATAGTGGTGAGGGGCTGGTTCAACCTCAGGAACTTTAGGGTTTTTGATCATGGGGCTTTTTACTCAGCACCTGACCTGATGGCTACAGATGGGTATCACCTATCTCTAACAGGGAAAAGAATCCTAGCTCAAGAGCTGACAGGCCTCATTGACAGGGCTTTAAACTAGGTAGGAAGGGGGAAGGGGATATAATGAGGCTTGCTAGGGTAGACCAAGTAGCCTGTGGCTTTATACTAGATTTGAAGAGGGAAGAGGGTAGAATTCAATGAGACAGAGAAGGGCTTGAGGATGCTGTCATTCTATGAGATTGTGTGGAAATACCTCTGAAGTGTCCCACAGGAACTTCTCGGGACTCCTCAGAGGAGGTAGTATTGCTGACCCCCAATCCAGAACCTTCTAATGTCCCTCTAGAGGCAGTGGGGGAGAATTTCAAAATCTTCCCAGAGGGTTGAGGGAGGGCTTGACAAAATAGGTGCTGAGTCAGAAAGCCCAGCTGAAGTGTCTTTACACCAACGTACACAGTATGGGTAATAAGCAGGAGGAGTTGGAAACCATGATGTCCTTGGAAAATTATGATGTAGTTGCTATCACAGAAATGTGGTGAGATGATTCCCACAGTTGGAATACCCTTGTAGAAGGGTATCGCTTTTTTAGAAGGGATAGGCTAGGTAGGAAGGGTGGGGGAGTTGCCCTTTGTGTTAAAAAGTGGATAGACTGTGAGGAGCTCCTTCTGAGAAGTGGTCGGGAGCAAGTTGAGAGCCTGTGGGTCAGAATTAGGGATGGGACTAACAAAGGACAGCTGGTGATAGGGGTTTACTACAGGCCACCTGATCAAAGAGAGACTACTGATGAGGCCTTCCTCCTTCAGCTGCAGAAGACATAATGGTCACAGGCACTCATCCTGATGGGGGACTTTAACCACCCGGACATCTGCTGGGAAAACCACACAGCGACCTGCAAGAGGTCCAGGAGACTCCTGGAGTCCATTGATGACAACTTTCTGGTTCAGGTATTGGACAGACCAACAGGAGGCATTGCGTTGCTGGACCTGATGCTCACCAACTTGGTGTTAAGACTGGAGACAGCCTGGGCTGCAGTGACCATACCCTGGTTGAGTTTGTGATCTCAAGGAATGTGGGCCTGGCAAAGAGTGGGATCAGGACCCTGAACTTTAGGAGAGCAAACTTCATCTGTTTAAGGAATTGTTGACTGAGATCTCCTGCGATGTGATCCTTATAGACAGAGAGGTTGAGGAAAGTTAGCTACTCCTTAAGGATGCTTTTCTGAGAGCTCAAGAGGTCTCTGTCCCTCTAAAAGTGAGGAGGAGGGGCATCCATCCATAAACACTAATTAGGTCCCCCCTAAGTCTTCTTTTTTCAAGGCTGAAGAGACCCAGCTCACTCAGACTTTCCTCAGAGGGGAGATGTTCCAGACCCCTAATCAACTTCGTAGCCCTTCTCTGGACTCTCTCCAGAATGTCCCTGTCTTTTTTATACCAGGGAGCCCAGAACTGGACGCAGTATTCCTGGTGGGGCCTGACCAACGCAGAGTAGAGGGGGAGGATCACTTCCTTCGACCTGCTGGACACACTCTTCCTGATGCATCCCAGGATCCCATTGGCTCTCTTGGCCACCAGGGCACACTCCTGGCTCATAGCCAACCTGTCATCAACCAGGACCCCCAGGTCCTTCTCCACAGAGCTCTTTTCCAACAGGTCATCCCCCAGCCTGTACTGATACAGTCGGTTATTCCTCCCCAGGTGCAAGACTTTACACTTGCACTTTTTGAATTTCATTATGTTTCTCCCTGCCCAGCTCTCCAGCCTGTCCAGGTCTCACTGGATGGCAGCGCAGTGTTCCTGCGTGTCAGCTACTCCTCCCAGCTTTGTATCACCAGCGTACTTGCTGAGGGTTGATGCTATTCCCTCATCAAGGTCGTCAATGAAGATATTAAACAGGACTGGACCAAACACTGAGCCCTGGGGAACACCGCTAGTCACAGGCCTCCATTCAGATACTACTCCACTGATCACGACCCTCTGAGCCCGGTCCGACAGCCAGTTCTCAACCCACCTCACTGTCCACTCATCTATCCCTTGTTCCCTCAGCTACTCTTCTATCCCTTGTTCCCTCAGCTTTGGTTCTCTTAGGTTCTTTGCAACCCTGCAGTTAAAAGATGTCATGTATGCTTTGATAGCAAATTAAGGTAAACACTATTAAAATAAACACTATTTATAATAAAACAATTTATAAGAATGCTTTGGTTTATGGCAGCTACAACAATTTTAGTTACTCTTCTTGTATTATAAGAAAATTTTTGTATGAAAAATAAATACATATATAACCATATACATTAATAATAGCCGTGGGTTTATCTGCTCTGGAAACATGCAGCCAATTTCAAAGCTGTTTTCAAAATATTTTTCTAAGTTTTCAAAATATTAATTCATGTCTTACAAACAGTCTTCTGTTGGTGTAGGTCACCTAGTAAGAAGACAGAAGAAATTACACAGAACTGTCCCTCAATCTTATTCTACTTCTATTGTGTTGAATTGCTGATGCAAATAAAGAAAAAAAATCAGCTGTATTTTACCAACGTAGAATTCTCAAAATGTATAGAACTGATGTAGCCAGCTGCTATACCATTATCATCTTCAGATCCTACTACTGCCGTAAGCTCTACCAGTACATGCTGCTCTTGCCAACTGAGAAAGGACTCTCCAGGAACTGCTGCATGTTGGCAGAGTTTAAAATACCACCGGTGGTCTTTTAAATGTTGATTGTTTATGCACACAATTTGACCCAGAATCAGGCAGTTATAACTAGACCCTGATGTACTGTATTTCTCAGAAGAGCATAGAAAGCATACATTACTTGTTTTATGTTAGTTCAATGAATAATACATATTTAGTACAACAGAAGCCACACAAGAGCATACTGTAGGTTAGAGCGTTCTTGTGAACAGCTGAAGACAATGATCAAACTCATGGCTAGTCATGAAAGGTATGAAAAAGTTGCTACCAGGGCAGAAAAGAACAAGAAGAAGAAAAAGGAAAAGAAAAAGGAAAAGGAAAAAAGAGAAAAAAAGAGAAAAGGAGATAAAAAGAAAAAGAGAAAAAGAAAAGGGAAAAGAAAAAAGTGAAAGAAAAAGAGAGAAAGAAAAAGAAAAAAAAATTGACTTACTTTGCTGCAATTAGATGTTAATTTCCTTGTGTTATTTTATTCTGTTTTCCTGTAAACCCAATATTATAATTTTATTTTGCCATTCACTTTTTGCTCCTAATGGCTAACAGCACTGATTCTTGAGACAGTGTTTTCTGGCCAGTAACTTCCTAGGATCCACCAGAATTCAATGTTGCCATATTTTAACTAGACATCAACTAGGATTGATCATTATGTGAAATTAGTAATATACAATAATTGGTTGATTGTCTGCTTATGTTGGATCTCCACCTCAAACTCGTAGCTTGAGCAAACAGAACTGAAATTCAAATGCAATTTCTGTAGTGATTAAACAGTGTAACAATAAGATCTTTGGTTATTGCATGTATATGAAATAGAGAGGACTTAATACTAGATTTAGTTAAACTTCCTGATACAGAGTGGACAAGATTAAAACATTTTTTACTCTGTGGGCAGACTTGAAACCCAGTAATAATCTTTAGTGTAAGCTGTTTTATGTAAGAATTAATGTTAATTTATAGAGGGACTCTAAACTAGATGATCATAAAACTTTGCAAAGTTACATGTGTAGACAAAAGCAGCATTGCTATGGCCCTGGTTCCCCTTTAACTGTCAACAAGATGAGATGTTGAATAGCCTCCTCTGAACTGCCTAAGTCTAAAACTTTACATCTGAAGGTACCTGTCAGAATGATGTGTCACTTACAGCCCCACAGATTGTCTCAAAGTATATTAAATTCATGTAAAAAAGTAGCTGAGGTAGCCAAGTGTGAACTGATTGCTAATCTTAAGATAAACTGCTCCTTACTTCATAATTAATAATGCCAAAACATGCCAGATAGTGGTAAAGATGAACATGAAAAAAAGTAATGAGTAGCATTTCCATAGCTGCTGTACAGCTTGAATATAATGACAATTTAAGCAGATTAGACAAGTATTCTCATAGGCAACACCTTGCATTTGCTTCATATACCTTTGTGATTTCTTTTACAGCTATTTAAGCATAAAGGTTGAAAAGGACACAATTATTTTGCCTTCAACTTATTTACTTAATGCAAGTGACAAGTTCCAGCAGATAAAACATGTATTAGTGTCAGTTGTTTTGTTTAAAGTAGTGGAAATGCTGACCTCAGTCCACCAGAAAATTGTTTCAACAATTCATCTCAATGTGAACTGTAGCAGTGATTTTCTTATGTTTTAGTCTAACAAGAAGTCACGGCAATGACACTATTATGTAATATTCATTCTTACTGACCCCCAGCTAGATCCTTTTCTTGGAAGCTGTTGTCAGGATGGAATTTCTGTGAGCATTTTCCTGGTTAAATATCTTGGAAAACGTCCCTAGAAAGTTTCAGTTTGGGTCTTTACTATATTGCCTTACTTAATAGTATCCAAAAGTATGGTAAATACTTTATGGAACTAAAAGTATGCAAGTGTCTATTGTCTAACTTCTGATGCAGTGAACTGTGGAAATTCCACTATGACCAGTGATAGTTTCACTATCATTCAGCCATAAACTGAAATAAGGATCACTCTGCAAATACTCAGGTTGTAGAGGGAAAGAGAAGAGCAAAGGAAGTTCTCAGGGAACTGATTATGCTATAAATAAGTTTCCTAGATTTTTTCCATCATCTTGAGAGCTAGCATAGTTGTTTGGGTAGAAACATTTGAGGATGTATCATTCCTTAGTGGAAGTATTATCTTGTATTCGTTCGTTTCACAAAGAACAAATGCAAAAGAATTGCACCCTGAGTTCTAAATTTTTCCTGGCTATTCTTTACAGGGGTTGGTTGCTGCTTATGTATACTATGGGACAGTATAAGAAAGGGAGTGGGGATGTGAAGGAGAGTAATAATTTCACAATATGTATGGTCATAACAAGGCTTCCATATATAAAATTAGAGTATTTTTTCTGGACTTACAATGACAGCAATGCAAGGGATATAAATAAAAAAGTACATGTTCAGGTAACAGTAACAATATGTTGTATTTTTCCTTCATCTAAGGATGTTCACATCTTTTAGGAAGAGTTCAGCATCATTATTCCATTTACCAGCTGGACAAAGTGAAAGACACAGAAGGTGCCTCAGCAGATCAGAAGCAGAACCAAGACAACAGTTCCTGTCCTGTAGTCTATTTACTATGTTATGTTAGATTCTTTTAAACTTGTATGACCTGAGTTCTTTTTTGGTAGTCAGCTTTCCACAAAAAACTAACCCCCCCCAAGTCCCCTCCACTGTGAGTTATTGCAATGGTCTTATTTTGTATCGAATAGTTGGAGCGTGGAATTCCTATTACTAACTAGTAATTAGCAGAGAAAAAGATGTTAAAATAATTCAAGTATATGTCATTGACAAATAACAGGTGAGTGTCAAATGATAGGTTTTATCTTAAACTACAGTGCACATATACTATATCATTGCTTTCTATAGTAAGATAAGAAAACAATTTTACGCTACAATGTCATGAACTGTGTGGGCTCTGAAGGTGGTATTTTCCTTGCACAGAGTATAAAATAAACACTGTCTCTAAAATCTGAGACCTCTTTTGTATATATCTTAGAGGGGAGTAGAGTTTCTCAGTTTGTATCAGGTAGGTTTATATCACACCTTCAATGAAGAGGCATTTGTATATGCACAGAAAGAAAATGGTCAATGAAGCTGGATGGAATTATAGTTGCCCTTATTTAACTTCTTTAGTGTTGCTAAAATTTCATCCCTAACCTGCAGCTAAGACTGGCTTAATATCAAATACCTCTACCCCTCTCTGCACCCACTGTTGTAAAGAAAATTTAACTCTACACTTTGACACAAGACTAAAACTTGGTAAACGGGATCTTTAGTACTGATGGGACAATGGTATCAAAATAAATGCTATGGTAACGTGGTAGTTAGGCAAGGACTAAGGCTGAATGGGAATTCAACAATGTTCAGAGGACAGAAAGTTGATAGATGCTAAAGATGAAATCTTGGTATCATGTATATGAGGATTTCAGTATTTTGGAACCAACTGGACTATTTAGGTAACTAAGACATACAAAATATTTTGGAAACAAAGCCCAGTATTTTTTACTTGAATGTCTAATATGTTAGTTTTATACTCATCTTCTATCAGCTTCTTGTTGCTATATACTTTCTGTCTAGGTTACTGCCTATCTATAGTACTGCCATGATGTTTTTCTGACTTTGAAACTTCTGAAGGAAAGAATTTTTGTTTTTCAGATGATGCAAAGTGCACCAGTTTCCAGGGGCCACATTATGACAGCTTTGTATCCTAGGCAATGCCCTAGGTTTTCACACTGCTGAATAGTCGTTACACTCTAATGACTCTACGTACTCTAATGCTGACATAGACTTCATTGCCCTTCAGCACCACCAAAGCAGTGCATTAATTGACAATGACCTTCTTAGAAGCCCATCTATTCTACCACATGATGCTTATGTATTTTATGAAAAACAACATTTTTATAAGTGCTGTGTTCATTTTGTTTTCAATATTTTTATAATATACCATATTTAAATTTTGTCCTGTCCTGGTTTGTTTTCCAATCTAAACTATGAAATAAAACGAAACGAAACGAAATGAAACGAAACAAAACAAAACTAAACGAAACGAAACAAAACAAAACGAAACCGAACCAAACCAAACCAAACCAAACCAAACCAAACCAAACCAAACCAAACCAAACCAAACCAGCACTCAATTCTGGTTAATGTTACCATTCTATTTTTATTTTTTTTAACACCTTTTTTCTCCATCAGTATAAGTAAATAATGGAATACTAGGCATCAACTATTCTAATGAACATCATCAGCGATTCTTCACTGTTGAACTCTTTTCAGTCCACCAAATAAGGGACTTAGCAACTTTTACTTGTAAGACCATGCTTTTTATAGAAATTAATTTTTTCTTTAAAAAATTTCAACCGTTATCAGTAAATTTGTAGCTGTTAAATTTTTTATAAGCTCATATACACACTGTAAAGTAACTTTAACATACATGCCAGAAGAACTGTCTCCAAATTATTATCAGCCCCATATTTGTAGCCCCGTGAAAAACTTTCTCTCTTTGATCAGAAGCCTCTGGGATTCTATGCAAATATACAGGTACCAAGCACATCTCTAAATCCATTGATATACAAAGCCTCATCATTAGTTTAATGAGGATAGAAAAACAGTGATCAGAAAACGAGGAGTTTTTTCTTCCTAGGAAAGAATATATTCCCATGGAAAAAAAAAATTAAAGCCAAAATCTTTCAGACAAACATAAGAAGTCTTTTGCCAAACCTGAAATATTTCAGCAGTGGTACCTACCTCAGTGAGAGCTGTAGTCTAGTTCTCTCATGCTCTTCTTCACCATTGTCTACAGGGGAGTACAGGGGCAGCCATACCTACCTACTAAGAGGGGCATTCCCACTGGAGGGCAGAGTAACCCTGAGGCTTCCTTCCAGGTGGTGCAGACCAATTTGAAGACAGCTTTTGGATGAAATATTTTGTTTTCAGAAGTTTTTTTTTAATAAAATGAAACAAGAGCTGAACGTCTACATAGAAAGCCCTTTTGTTTCTCTCCCTTTATCTTCTGCAGGCATACATGCTATTTTTTCATTAAAAATCAGATTTTTCATTTCAATAAATTCAATTTGCACTATCTAATAATCCTCCTTGAGACAATATTTAACTCCAACTGAACACATTTTATTCATATACACGATGCTGAAAACAAAAACCTGGTTCTTAGTGTCTTTCAGTCTGATGTACAACATGAGTAAATGTCTTCCCAGCCTATATTAGACATTATTTACACTGCATTTGTCACGCATTTCAATTACTATAAATCTCCATACAGTGGAAAAGTTGTATTGCCCTGGAACAAAATCCAAATACTTTTTTTCTTTTTACAGCTATATTGCATGGAAAGAAAAAATAAATATCTGATGCACTCAACGCTAATCAAAAGTTCATGTATATCGAGTGAATTTACTGTCAGTCAAAAGATCTATTGGAAGGAAAAAACTGTGAGGGAGTTTCAATACATGTGCCTTGTTAACATTAAGTGAGAAATGTGCAACATATTTCACTGTGATTCTGTTTCTTTGCATCCTTCTTTTCTTTCTTAAGCTGAAAGGGGAGACTGAGTTCTGCTGTCACTGAAAAAGGATTCCTGTTCATGTGCTGATTTTGAAGGGATATCATAGGTACTCTGCCTTTTTTTAACTCTGATGGTTGAAAAAAAAGTTTTCCAAAGATTTTTTTTTTCCAGGTTGTACCCAATTAGTTCATGCAGCCCACAATTACATTTTCAATGTTCAGTTTATTCTGCTACATTTTATGTAAGGTATCTAGAACCATTCTTAAAGACATAAAAATTATTACTGTAAATTACGTAAGTAATCAAAGGAGGTTCTTTATTCTTTCTTCTTTGTCCCAATGCTTTGCTCTCTTGCTTCTCTAGTTACTCATGTATATCTCCTACAGTGAAGTAACACTTGCAAGTGACATATTTGAATTTTTGGTCTCTTCACTCTAATGATTCAGTCTATTGGTAAAACTCGTGCAGTCTCACCTTCCCATTCAGTATCAGTTTATTCTACCTCTCAGCAGCATAAACATGGTCCCTTGATACTTATTACTAATTAGTGGATTATCACCACTAGAAAAGCGGGAATGAGATTTTCAAGGGCACTAACATAATTTATATGACAGTGAACAAATTTATTAACTCAGTGCCCTGTTCTCTTTGATTATTCAAGATTAAAAGGAAAAGACTAATTCAGTCATTTAGAAAGTATTCCCCATTGAATCATTAATACATTTCTGATATATAACCCAGATAGGGGCAAATTTTTACTTTTCCTTAGCCTTTATGGATGATAAATGCTCACAGTAGTTTTCAACTGGAAAACTTTGCCCTAATCATTCAAGAATCATGCATCTACTGGATTTCTATGCCCTGGTTTTAGAAATGAGCTTTCTGACTTGGCAGGTAATTACAGGGCATTTATTACAACTGCATATTTTGGACTTAGACTGCTAGTTCTTGTAGAATTGAAATGTTCTTGCAGATCTTAGTGCGTTTAGCTGCCTAGTACAAGAATAGAGACTATGACTTGCCCATATTCACCCTTAGTTTCTGGGCTATATTATGGTGACACTTCCGTTGACACTTGTTGAAAGATGAGTTTTGGTATAGCTTTTCCAAACCAGAGAAAGTATACCACCTGGGGTCATCTTTTCTATTTTAAGCTTTTCACTGACTATTTTTTTTTCTGCTTCTTTTTTTTGTTGTTGTTGTCGAAAGCATATAACTTTGGAGGAAAATTTAATTTTGGATAAATCCTTTGAAAAGTAGTTTCAGCATATAATTTTCAGCTAGCCCTGTATGCAGGACTAAAGCAAAATAATAAAACCTTAACAATAGATCAGTCTAATGGTACACTTTACAGCTTGTTAAGTGACAGATGACTACTATGCATCAAACAGCATCCAAGTATTTTTGGTTAATTTTACTTCACTTAAATACATTTCCTCCTTACAGCTTTTCTACCTAGAGTTAATATAAACCTGTCATACCTGCCAGTTCCTGCCACTCACAGATTCTAGAAAACCCCACCCACCACTAAAAATACTGTAGCTGGTGTTTAGTTCCTCTGAGCAGGTAGAGGTCGAACAGAGATTTGTTTGTTCCAAACTGTTGACTGCAGTGTTCAGTAATCCATTTGTTTCTCGATTCCATTGGATTGATGCATTATCATCATCGATGTCACATAATGGTATTGGACAGAAGTAACAAGGCATGACGTGTTGCAGTGATGACCCATCAGCTGGGAAATTCTAAATGACATTGCTGAAACAGCCCTTAAAATTAATGCGTTTTTCAAACAAGCTGCAGGAAAACTCTTCAAATGACTGGGGAAGGAAAACATGAAAAAATTAGAAGTCAGTCCCTAACTGTAAAAAGAATAAACTATGGAGGTCAGACTGAGTTTGCACACAGTATTATTTGTACCTGCACTTCTGCATATGTACTGTCAGAAAACATACCTTAATCACAAAAACACACAGAATCAGAAGGTCGAAAAAGACCTTTAAGGTCATCAAGTATAGCCATTCTTGTCCTATGCTAAACCATATTCAGAAGTACCAAATCTACCCTTTTTTTAAACACAACCAGGGATGGTGACTCAACCACCTCCCTGGGCAGCCTGTTCCAGGCCCTGACAACACTTTAAAATTTTTTTTCCTACCATCTAATCTGAATCTGCCCTGGCTCAGCTTTGTGCCATTTCCCCTTGTCTTATCACCTGTCACCTGGCTGAAGACACTATCACCCACCTCTCTACCACCACCTTTCAGGTAATTATAAGTTCAAATAGATCTATTAATAGCTTGGAAAGGGTCCCGGAGGTGGCTAAAATAAAGGAATTTCAATTTCAGTTTTGTTCCAGGAAGAGGTGGAAACTTAGTAGCTCTTTGAAAAGTGGAAATTGTCACAACTTCCTGGGACCTCGCAAGAAATATAGCCCATGAATCCCACAGGTCCTCATGAGCAAAACCTAGCTGCATGTTCAGCTCGTGTTTGCTTAGTTAATTGACTCTGCTTAAAAAATATGTAAATGATTGTCCTGGTTTCAGCCAGTGGCTTCAGCCAGGAAGGGGTTAACATGCTGGGCTCGGGACAGGTGACTCAAATTGGCCAACAGGATCATTCCTTGCCAGTTACGTCATACTGAGTATAAAAGCAGGGGGTGTTGCAGTGTTTGCGTGCGAATAGCAGAGACTGGGAGGTAGCGTGCTCTCGGTTTAGGTCATTGTTATTCACGGTGCGGCGTGGCGCGGCGCGGCTGGAGCTCGGGTCTTTGTGTCGCAGTGGGGGTTTGCGAGGGCTCTGTGGTGGCTCCGGGTCGGCGTGGTGTCCGTTGCGGGGAGTGCGCGATCTGAACTGCTCATCTTGGCAAAGGTTGTATTGTTTATTGTTATCTGTTCTTCCCCTGTCATTTCTAGTAAAATCACCCTTATCCCAACCTGCGGGGCTCTGGTGTTTTGGTTCCTTTTTCCCCCCCTCCGGGGGAAAACTGAATGCATAGTCCCCGGCTCTGGTGAAACCACCACAATGATGAAGCTTAAGAATTGTATGAAGGCAAGAGAAGTGAAGCAAGGTCTTCCTGCAGCTATCACAGGTCATGTGTGTACTGGTGTTTCCAGTACAGGAGTAAACATATGCAAAGCTAATATTGTAGAGGTAAAGGGAGCTCCTGCTGATAGAAAAGTTGAAGAAACGGAAGACCTAAGACTATGTCATTATCTGATGCTCTAGCCATTATTACAGCAATGTTGATCAGGGCTGAATTATTCAAAATTATACTGGAGTGATTTTTGTCTTGTGAAAATTGCATCGCAGTGAAGAAGACCATCCCTTTAGGTGTTTTAGTATTAATATTGATGTATTTCCATGTTTAAATATTTGGTTTTGGGTTTTTTTATAATAATTTTTTTTTCTGCTTATGCTAGCTTCTGGTTACCCTCAGAATTAGAATGTATAGTGCAGGCAAGGTCTTCATTATGTAGCAATAGCACTCTTATCTGCACATCAATAGCATGTAAAAACTAATTTGGATGGAAGACCTACAGAACTGTGCAATATAACAAGTTTCAGTGAAGAACATTGCCCACATAGACCCACATAGGTGTTCTGTATATTCTGATATTGAGATGACAGAATTTTTAAATTTTCTTGTGTATTCCCAAATTACTTTTCTGCTTTGTTTAACAAGTTTTGTCACTCCTGGAACAATCAAAGCTTTACTAGAATGATCACTAGAAGAAAAACATTGTTATTTTCTTCTGGTAAAAGCTGAGGTGTTTTTCTTCACAAAATTATGAAGCAGTTAGTCTAAGCACATTTGAGACTTCTCTTTCAGTTCTTTTCTTTTTTAACCATGTTTCCTACTGTGCAAAATTTTTTGTGATGTTTATAAGAAAACATTTGTTTAACATCCATGAATGCTGAATATAGTCAGTTCCCAGAGATTCAGAAACATATAATTCTCTCAGTCCTTTCAGACAAGACAACATGTCATTCTGCTCAGAAGAAAAAGAATGAAGGTTAAAGAGCTAATCCAGGGCACTGATTATGCTGTGTTCATCTTTCTTTCACATTAATAAGGCCCTCTAGAAATGTATGTGTTGAGGACAGAATAATGCTAACTTTCATGGGCTCTGGTATGTTTCTCAAATAATATGCATATTTAAGATTGTTTCCCTTCCTTCTCACACTCTCAATGAAATAACGGCACTGGAGTTCACCTGGGTATTTTGGAAAGTTGGCCCTTACAGTGTGTTTTCAACTTTATGTAGTTCACTTTTCAACTGAGACATTCATATTACACCCATTAACATCAAGATGCTCAATGATCAATTTTCTTTCAAATTATACCTTTGAAGTGTATGATTTCTATCATTTAGAGTAAGGGTATAAGAAAAGAAGGAAAAACTGGCAAATCAGATTTTTACTGGCGTGTTCAGTATGACAACTTCCTTACTACAAAGGCATTCAGTAGTTAGTAGAACATTAATCTACTGTGATAGTCACTGAAAATACAAAATGGGGGCATCCAAATGTACTGGAAATGGCAAGAATGGGACATTTAGTATTCAGCAATACTTAAATATGTTGTACAAGAAAGTGAGGAGCAAGTTACTGGAAAAAATAAAGAACATTCACACTCCACAATTTTCTGTAAATTGAGGTCATACTGTTTATGCTAGTTCTTCAGTTGAAGTCTGACACCTTGCAGAGGGATAATAAATATAATGGACATATCCTGTTAATTGGTATACCAGTAGGAGGCTGACCTAGATTGCTTTTTTTTGGAATAAAATTTCCAGGAAGAGAGAAACAGACTATATTAAACCAAGCCTTTTCCAATTTACGTCAGTGAAAGAGAGAAGGGTACACTTCATTACCCATGTTATATGAGTCCACTTTTGACTTGCCCTGTCTGAATAGTCTTTCTTAAAAGGCAATTTGGGGAATATAAACATATACATTTTCAAACTCAGTGAACTTTAGTGCTCACAGAAGCTTTTCCACACAAGTTTGCCAAGGCAACACCAGCTGTTATTAAGGCCTCCCATGTGTGCACAGAGACAATTGGGCCAATTTATATGTTATGTGGTGATTTTCAGATACGGATAAATGACCTGTAAAGTTAAAGCAAGTCTAAACAACATGCAACATTATTACATATAGCGATATCATCTAGTTCTCAGTAAAGGTCTCCAGAGGTGAAAAGTAATTTTATGGATCCTACACACATAGCTTAAAATATCTTTGCATGATTTACACAAAATAAGAGTCCAGTCATATAAGCCTTATTTATATAAACAATTAATGCTCATGTAAATTATCTTGTTGGCACTGCCCGAGGAAAGCCTACTTGTGTAAATAAATGCTGTAATGAATTGTACATACAGATAGACTATGTTAAAAATCCTATTGTTGCCTAGCTCTTCCATGCCAGTCTGATTTTTCATTTACCATTGTATCTTTTATACTGTAAAGTCTTCTGGCAGAGGTTGTAATTTTATTCTATTTTTACAGAATCCAGCATCATAAAGCCACTACATGTAACAAGAATATGTAATGTAGAGCACAAGAGAATGTTAAGTAGCTGAAAATACAAACCACCCTTTTAATATGAAACTTTCTAGAACGGAAAAATTGCATTGCAAACATATAAACTCCACCAAAATTATATATTGTAAATTACATACTAAAATATACTATGATTTGTGTTGAGAAATTGCTATGTATAAGAAAAGCATAACGAGACACAAGAAATACCTCCCTCTATCTCTTCATTCTTCTTGGCCATTCCTACACATCCATATGATGAAATAAAACTTGAGCTCAAATGTTGATGCTTTACATCCAGCCATCTTCAAGAAATGCTTAGTAAATGTCTCAGAGCTTTATCTTAAAAAAAAATAAAAATCTGATGAATTGTAATAATAAGGCTGGAAGCTGCCAATACTCATTAACATAGAACACAGAGGAATCCTGATTATCCATGTAAGGCTTTTTATTTTGCACTTCAAATACAGTGAAATCATAATCTTCATCATTTTCTCATAAAATTGAATGCATTTTACTCGTAAATGCATCCTCCTTAACATAATCTGAAACATCTCAGATTTTATTCACAGCTCATTGAGAACCAAAAAGGCCAATTATAAGTGAGAATCAAGCTAAGTAATAAAATTGCAACCTATACTGAGAGAAGAGGGCTGTATACTCTATCTTTATTACAAAGATATAAAACCAATTTAATTTAATCACTTTGAATTACTAAGTGCTGCCAGAGAAATAGTCAGAAGAGTATACATTAACTAAGGCAAGGCAGATTTTGTAGTTTATTCCCTGAACTGCATCACTACTGCATAGTTATTGTATTTTTATGCACTACTTTAGTTACTGTTACGGGAAAAACACTTAAAATAAGGTTTCACAAGAAGATCTCCATTGCAGTTAGAATGAAACAGCATTAATAAATTCTGCCTGCACTTCTTCAGTGTATTGTAGATGTAACCTGAATTACAGAAACAAATACCACTTCATTCTCCATGACTTTTTAAGTTTAAGTATATACAAAAGACTTTGAAACTAGCAACACACCATTTCAGCCAGATTAAAGTGTCAAGGAAACACATAAGCAGCAGACTTCCACATTCTTGATCACAAGGTGGTCATGTGGCCTTGAAAATAGAAATCAGAACTTCCACATCTGGCGAATGTCTCTAGCAGCTAATAACCATATGGCTACCATGCTGGGCGCCGGTAATGGGCAGTGCATTCACATGCACTGGGCTTGTAGCTTATTTCTTCCACCTGAATGTTAGAGGCTGGCTGGAATTCATACCAAGTATCTGGTAATTCTGTCATGAATCTAAGGAGGAGAAACACACTGGCATGCTGCATATGAACTTTAATGGCGTTTGCACAGTATTTTTGCTCCTGACCTGTGGGGTTTTTTGTAGTAGTACAGTCATATTTGAAGATGTCTTCCACTTTGATGTCTTGCAGAGATTTATGATTTGTGTTTAAAGAATGTTCTGGAGTTGGTCCCTGTCTGACTGTAGGAAAACAGGTAGAAGTGGTCAATGCCACCAATGAAGGATTACCTATCAAATTGGCCAACACAGGGCAACAGCAGCAGGGAAAAGAGATACACACAGTGATTTGTACCAGTGTATTTTTAAGAATGGACTTCTTGTCCCTCAGAAGAAAAGCATTCCATACTAGATCAGCACTCCATAGATTAAATAAATACATTGTATTATGGAATAATTCTGTCATTAATCACTGCAAACAGCCACATGACTTTTGGTATTGGGTTTCTGATAGCAGTTACTCTGGAAGAAGAATATTTCTTTTCAGAAATCATGGTCCTCTTTAGGAAGAAATTGCAACAGTTTTGAGGAAATACATAATTTTCCTTTCATCATTAATAAGCAATAAGCTTTTCATTGTTTGCAATAATCTAAAAAAGATTACTGCCTCAGTACAAGTTTCTCCACAGTCTTTTTATTTCTTTTGCAAGTAAACCTTTTACCTATGAAGTCAAGTATTTTAATATTTTTCGTTTTCTGGTAAGATGCCTTATCCTGCACAGGAAGTACTGAAATAGCATAGTATGTAACAACACCATATTGACACACTGGGGACTGGAGCTTTTTCTGGCCAAGTCATTGTACCAGAGGGGAAAAGCCCCCTTGGGGCTCAGTATGGAATAGTGGTAGATTAAACAATGAAGGAAAGATGCAAAAAAAAACATTTCTCTCTGTCTTTTAAGATGACATTTCTGCTCTGCCGTGCCTTGCGAACTCCCACATACATCTATCTAGTCGTGAGAAACTCTTTGTATGTTCAATTGTTCTTGACATATTCTTGCTCCTACTCTATTACGTATTACTAAGGAATATGTATTACCAAGGAACAGATTAATAGATCTTTTTTTTTTTCCCAAAAGGGGAAATAGTTGCAGAGTTAATACCTTAAAATTCTTACCAACAGAATTGTATATAGTGGTTGTACTCCTGATTGCACTGTGACAGACTGACCTTAAAAAATTAATTGGAAGTTACACAACATTAAAGATTTGTTGACTGCTTTAATAGGTATTGTTAGACTCAGGGAAGCCTTCATTAGCCCTCCAGCCCTAACGATTCTGAATAGTTTGGTTAATGAGATACAAAGACAGCAGACATTCCAAGGAATCAGTTACTGTAGATGGCAAGAAGATTCCCCTCCCCCCCTACATTTTATTATTATTGTATTAAAAAATGTATCTGCTTGTAGCCTTGTTGGTCTGGATTTATAGCATGGCTGGTGAGCTCAACCTTTGTTAATGGATAGGAAAATGTATATTATTTCCAGACATTTAATGACGGAATATATAGTTACTTTATTTTGAACAGCATTCCTAGCAATAATCCAACTCTTTCTAACATCACACTGACAGTGTGATCACTTTAAACTTTGTGCTAATTATGCTGGTCATTGCCTTTCTCTTCCCTATAAAGGGTAGAGAGAGCTGAAAGGTGGCTATAGATTTAAGTTTTCTCCAGAGAAAGATACTGAGGCTAGCTTTAAAACCAATTCTCTAGAAAAAGACTCTCACTTTTCCCCCTAAGAAATCATTCCTCCTCTTAAAAAATACACAAACAAGCTTGCCCACAGAAAGAAAAAACTTGGGAGTGAAATAAAAATAAAAATAAAAATCAATGTTGCAACAAGTCAAACTAGCTCCAGATGTTCTCAGGAATTTTTGGGGGCATGCAGAAATGTCATTGTGCTCATTAAACTCCTAGACAGCACTTTCATTTTCACTATGAAAGCCGTGCTGACCTTGCCAGTCCATTAAATTCTAACAAGGGTCTCCACAGGTTCATAGTTCCAATTATGACTCAGTTTATAGGACCCTAGCAATAAATACAGTTTGACTTGCTCCACTGTGGGCTGATCTTTGCTCCTGCAGTTGCCAAATAAACAATGGGCTGGAGGTGGAACTCAAATGCCTTTTTTTTTTTTTATTTTTTATTTTGAAAGTAGAAGACTGGAAAGACCGCAGCTAACATTCAGCTAAGATAGACAAACAAGCGTTTCACATGGCCTTCTGTTGAAGTTAATCACTTGTTTTTGGCTCATGTGGAAATTTTATATCAAGTATGAAAATAATATTAGAAAATTAACTAAGCAAGCTACAGAGCTACGTTCATAGGACAGTTGTACATAGTGTGTGACAGTGATATTATCAGCTAGAAAAAGTGACTGCGTAGGTGGGTAGCTAGTGTATTACTCAAAGTTGGACTCTAGAAAATGGGGATTGGATTTTGAGAGTGTGTATGAGAAGGAACTAAGACTAAGACCTGATGTTCTGTGGTCAGAGGTCATGAAACAAGGTTTGTCTGTAATATACATATTTTATACCTATTAAATTTTTTTGACTCCAAATACTCAGAATTCTTCCCTATGTTCACAGATATCAGCAGGAACACTAACTGAGAGTACAATAACCAAGTTGTAAAATTTATGTGAAAAGCCAGCATCTGCAAAAGAGAGGCCAGTCTTATGAAAATGGATCTTTTCCATTCAATAGAAAATATTTTATTTATGATCACTTTTTATGTTGCCATAATAAGAAAAAATGGATCATGGTCACAATGATAATGTTAGAAGGAAAATGTTTAGAAAACGAGACCACGTGATGAGATAAATTTTTTTCAAAAGTGCTCTTAGGACGTATTTCAAAGGTATTTAAGGCCTTACAAAACAGAAATAAGAGTTTAGTAGGAGCTTCACAAGCATTGCAATGCTTAGTAACATTGTCTCTGCCTATTTCCCATGAAAAACAAAGTGTTATTTTTGAGTTCATAGGGAAAATTTGTACTGATTATTAAAATAAATCTACATATTTGTGTTGCATTCTAAAAGGAGGGGAACCACTGATAAATTAGGAAAAAAAAGAAGGAATAAATCTGGCAGAAATACTATGGAAAGAGAAGCTTTCTTATATTCAAAAATGCTGAGGAAAAAAATAGACTAAAGTCATAACTTTTACAGTTGGAATATCTGCCATAAATTCTAATATTTTTTCTGTAGTAGAGATGTTTACATTAAACATTACTACAAAGCTCATCAAGCAGAAATGACCCATAGCATACTGTGTGAATGCTTGAATTTATTTGTATAATTAGAATAAGAAAACATTGGAGAATATTATTAGTGGGGACTATGAATAAAAAGAAGATATAATCTCTTCCCTGTGATTCTGAGTAGTGAGAAAATATGTTTTAATGCACTAATTCCCATGCAGAAAGTTTGAACAAAGCTTTGAGAATATCTGAAATTATTTAACTTTCTAAACAAATAGAAATGCATACCTGTGAGAATATTTAAATAACAAGAGATAACACTGTGCCAACTTTTTTGTGTATTGTGTTTTTGCATTAGAGTTAATATACAATTGCTATTACCCTGATGAATGTGATACCGGTTCTCTGTTCAGTCAAAAAATCTGAAATTTTTTTTTAAATGATAAACAGTGGAATAATTTCCAGAGTAAATTTACTTTAAGTCTCTTACATAGGCATTCAATTAGTGATTTAAAAAGAAATTGCACATACAATTTCTGAATGGTCATTATTTTTCAGACCTGAAAGATCTCGAAAATGCAGTATGGTCATACTGAAGAATTATGTTATCTTCTTGACAGGTATGTAGATTGCTTGCTTATAAAACTTCTAAGATTAATAGGCAGCCCTGCAAGCTATACATGATCTGACATGATATTCTGAAATTCAATCAATAAAGAAACCTGATAAATCTAAAAATAAAAAAGAAAAAAAAGTAAATAACTATAACAATATTAACCCCCCCAAAAGAACCCAAAACCCAACCCAACCACACAACAAAACACTCAAAAAGCATGTAAAATGTTTATCCCAGGTTCGCTTACAATTAAAAAAAAAGTAGACTTACGAAGTAAAATTTCTTGAAATCTTTCTTTTTCTGTTTATTAAAAATTAGATTAAACTATGCCATGATGAACGTGGTGGAATTGAATGATAATAAAGATAGAAGTGATATCAATATTGTAGTGTAAGGCTTTTGGGGGTTTTTTTTGTTATAAAAACTGAATGATTTCCTTAATTTTATTTTGTATATATGTTTTAAGTAAAAAAAAACCCCAAACTCTTGTATCCACTGCTTTTTGCTCTCAAGTTTCTAAGCATTGCTATATTTTGGTGTTACATTTACACGCTGCCAAATTTATAAGTTTTTTATGTTCCTGCCTTTTGGTGTTTCCAGCAAAAATATGATAATTTAGGTTTTATAATAAAAAATATTAACACAACTCAATGTGGGCTTGCTTTGATGGTTTTCTTTTTAGGTTTTTGTTTGTTTGTTTGTTTTTTTAGCCTTTCTTACTGTTAAAATCAAATAATATATAGCATGAGTTCAATATTGCAAATAGAAATTTTCAGATTTAAAACACCAAAACTTCCCAAATGTATACATACAGGACCAATAGTAGGTAGAAATACATCGTGATATGTTTCGGAAGCAAAACGTTCTTGCTTCAGAAGTTAAAATCTTCACTGGTCGTTTTGTGTAACAGCTGTGACTGACCTCTTCAGACAATCTATTGCATTTTTTGTCACTTTTGGTGAGACAATTTATGCCAGTAAGCACTCCGGGCCTAGACAAGAGTGGAACTAAAGAAATTCAGGCAGGAATGTTGGACAAAAATTGGAAGAAGTAGTAAAGTTCATGAAGCTGTGAATACTGCCTCCATTTTTCTCATCAATTCCTTTTGGTTCACTAATGTATTAGTCTGAATCCAAGGTGTTAAACCCGGACTTTTCTTCTTACGGTTTTGGATTATACAACTGCAGAAGAACATTCTCTTCAGCACAAAATATTGGCAGATGGAATAGCAAAAGAATATCACAAAAAAAATCACTAATGATCAACAAGCACTATGGCACATAGAACATAAATGAGTCACTTTTATGCCCCAGGACTGTAGAAGGCATATGCTAGGTTTTTGAGTTCCTAGGGGTGGTATTCCGTATAAGACACTGCCAGAGGTTTTCTTCTTACTCTGTTCCTTTAAATCCTTGGAAATGGCTGTTTCTAATTGTAAGGTACTGGAATTATGCCTTATGAATTTTTTTTGACTTGTGGTTTGAGCTTCTGAGTGGGCGGGAAAATCTAGACACTTAAAAGTGTGGCCCTCTTAGAATGTATTCCCCATTTGAGCTTCTGAGAGTGGACAGGGAACTGGACACTTAAAAGTGTGGTCCTTTTAGAATGTATTCCCCTTTTTTGAAATTACTGTGTAATAAACCCTGTGAGTAAAGTGGATAGGGGGAATTTTGATACTAAGGTGTGGACAATATTTTGAGTTGTACAGAATGGCTGCCCCTAAGGCATCCAATGTCCAAGGAAATGTCCCTTCCTTGGCTGGGGGAATAGATAAGTTATACGATCTTCTTGAGATGCACCGATCTCGTCCCTCACCTCAGGGAAAAGATTGGGCAAAAAACCTGCTGGTTCCAGCAACTGAGCATGTGCGGACAGTATCCCTGTCAGGAGGAGATGATTGGGGTCTGGGTGTGTTTCTGCATTTAGGCCTTCAGAAAGGTATTCCCTGAGACCTCATGGATGGACTGCCGACCCCAAAAACTAGAAAAAATAGTAGAAAAATGTTAATGGAGAAATGCTACCCTTGGATTAGTCTCTGAGGCTCCACCCCTGACAATTCACAGCGGGGATGCAAAAAGGGATCTGTTAATCACCGATCCCGAAGGGCTAAAGGGAAGACCAGGAACCTTTTTTATTGATATTGGGGCACAAATTACCATCTAAAATATCTAATAATTTTGAATGCTCTGAGGAAAAATGTAGTCAATGCCTGTGACTTTGACACTGTGGCTGCCAGGGGAGGAATCGCCCATTAGCACCACAGTGGCCATAGGATCTTTTCAGATTAACCCTTTGGGTATAGATGTGCTGAAAGGGAGACAGTGGCATGATGCCCAGGGAAAAGGGTTTGTTTGTAGTGAACTTAGCCCTTAAAGAAGCAAACAGTATGCCCACAATCTGAAGGGACCTTTTAAAGTAATGAAGCCTGTGCTGGCAGGGACCCCTTCCCCTGATGGGGTCGCTCAGAGATACTGTGAGGACAAAGGCACCCCTAAAGATGTTAACAAACCTCATTCCCTCCCCCACCCTCTGCCTTTTGTAGTCAAGATTGCCCAAAGTTTTCAGAGGAGCTTCGAAATCTGTGGCTTACAGATGGCTCTGCTAAACAAGATGGTAAACAGTTGAAATACCAGGCTGTAGAGGCTTGGAAAGCTAAAGACGCCCAAGGAAAAGAATACAAAATTAACATGTGCTGGATTGTTCCCACTTTAACTGAGTAGGCGGAACCCAAGAGGGGCCCGTCGATTTTTCATTTCATTTCATAGGAGATCCCCGTGGGAACAGGACCAAATGCAGGAAGACCAAGGCACAATTTTAATAATTTGTGTTTTTTGTAATTGTTTTTATAATCTCTATAAACTTGAGATAGATCAAAATGGCAACTTTGCTGACTACAACCTCTGGATCAACCAACTCTCCCCTCCAAGATTTTATGAATAAAAGGAACAATGTAAAGAATTCCTGTGTACAACTGACTGAATAAGCAGCAAATGTTTATAATCTCATAAAATGCTGGGTATGTGGAGGACCATTTGATCTATCAAATTGACCTTGGGCAGCTATATCCTTGCTACCAAAATGGTTAGTGAGCAGATATAGTGAGGCAAGAGGGAACGTAACATGGGAAGACCCACATGATTCACCATGGCATATACGAATTCTAGGAAAAGGTAAATATTGTTTGAGTAGAGCACAAACTGATGGCCCTTTTATAGGCAACAGCACATATCAGAACATAAGTAATAACCATTTAGGTGGGAGAAAAAACATATGAAATGGATTAAGCATATATGTATGTCTGGGTGAATGATGAGGGATACATGAACTCATTTCCTTGATTTTGGTCTCTTACACCTAACATCAGCTGAGGTAACACTGTAGGCCGTGGTTGTATTTGGGACCACGAAGCGGGAGCTTACAACTGTAAATATTGTAACAAGATAAACTGGTCCCATTGGAGGGCAAGGTGGGAAAATTTATTTTCAGACATACCCTGCTGTGAAAATATATTGTTGTGCAAATCATGCACATAAATTGCTGCCAGTAAACTGGTTGGGAGTGTGTTACGTTAGGGTGATTAGTCCGTTGTTTTTTCTTACTTCCAGAACAGGTGAAGATTATTTAGGTATTATTCAAATTTAGGTATTAAAATATGATAGTGGTGCTCGAGAACCTATCTACAACCTCAGTCACATTTTCTGATTTCAAACCATAGTAGAGACCACTACTAATCAAACACTGAGGCCCTGGACCTATTGGCAGATCAAGCAACTCAAATGTGAAATGCAATTTATCAACATAATATGGTTCTCAACTACCTACTAGCCAGAGGGTGGGTTCTCTGCGAAACTGAATGTTCCAAATTGTTGCTTAAAATTGCTGACAATAGCAAGGTGGTTCAACAACTTACTTCTGGAATACAAAAATTAGCCCATGCCCCAATCCAGACTTGGGAATGTTGGAATGTCGATATGTTTTGCAGGCTTCCAGAGTGAAACAAATATTTCACTTGCCGTGTGGTTTAGCTACCTTGTTTTTACCATGTGTTATCCCATGCTTTATTCAATTAATCCAACATGTTGTCACCAATATGCAATTTGTACCCACTGTGTCACCAGATGGAATTAAACAAATTCGAGCTGTATGTCAATCTGTATCATCCACAGTAAAATTGTATAAGATGATTTACCTTCTTAATGTGTCCTGAGAAAATAATTGCCAGACATTGGCCTTGCTTAGAGTTGATACTGTTGTAATGTTTTAGCTTCATAGTCAACTTTCCATTCTTTCTCTTTCTTCTATTTCTGTTGACAATGTTAAGTCACAGAGTGGTGTAAGGTACTGGAATTATGCCTTGCCAAGAGAACCCACCCCCCCTCTCATCTCCTCTCACCTAACCAAACCTCATTCCTAACACTCTACATCACCACCGGTCAGGCTCAGGCTTCAGAACCTAATGACTATTCAACAAGCCACCCAGAACAGAGACATCATGAACCATTCACACATCAGGAGAGCATTCCACTATCAGGAGCACACATCTGGAGCCATTGTTCCTCTATCAGGAGCACACATCGGGAGCCATTCACACACTGGACATTCCATCATCCACCCTGAAGCTTCCCACAGGCCAAGTGGAAGCTTGTAGCCAGACAAAGAATCTGTATCCCTACAAAAAAGGGAGCTTTCTGCCATGGAACTGTGGTGGGAGAAGCAACATGAGGGAAGGGAAGCAATGGAGAACGAAGACATCGAGGGACAAGTAATGGAACTCTCTCCCCTCCCATCAGACCCAGAGAAACTGAAGAATACTCTGCTGTCAGACGGAATGCCGTAGCCTCCTGGTGGTAGATATACCCCCCCCCCCCCCTCTTTCCACTCTCTCTCTATCTCCATCTCTCCTTTTCACCGCGTTTTCTCTTTCTTCTCCCCTTTCCCTGCAAGTTTGTTCCAAATAAAGCAACCTTCACCTTGACTACCTCTCTAGTCTGAATTCTGTTCTCTGAGAACTGAATTGAGAATTTATCACGATAAAACACCTAGTAATTGGACATCACTCAGGGGTTAAGCCCAGCCACCCCCAGCCACCCAGAGCAATCTGAGGTTCTGTTGGAACACAAGGGGGTTTAACCTCTGCCAAGCTTAAGTCTCATCTAGGTTGTAGATTGTGACACTAATGACCTGCATTGTATATTGCACATAAGTATATTTGGAGAGATCATGAACATACTGTGATGGGAAAGGATGGGAAAAGTGATCAGTCATTGCCAGAATGTTTGTTAGTTACATATCTGTTATGAATTATGATGTATTTTCTGCATGTGTATTTTTGGTCTTGTTAGAAACAATTATAGCATTCAAACGAGTTGATGACAAACAATTACCAAGTCTCAGTCAAACATAGATCTTTGAGTCTAAGCACTCTGGTTGAAAAAGAGCAGAAAGGAGACAGTCAGGCTGAAGCAAGTCAGCTTTGCTGTTACACTACGCCCTCCACCCCAGATATTATCACTGATTACTTTAAAAATAACATATATAGACAATCGAAGTGACTTCAGAAAATAGCAACAACCTTTAGGAACACCTTTTAAGATGAGTCCAAAAGCAAGCTGTGGAAAGAATTATGAGGTGAGAATCCTCCTGAGTTGTGTGTGTTACAGGCTAAGCCCATTTTGTAGAAGCAACAGGGTACATTAACCTCCCTGCTAGGGCTTTGGCTGTCTGTCATTGAAGGTGAGTTTTGATGTGGCTCAGCTGTGTAACCTTGGCTCAGGCTGCTGAGGAAATTGCCAAGCTGTGAGGAAGTGCACAGAGTAGGGCCATGTACAATAAAACAGGAAACATCACAGCAGAGCTAAGATTGTTCAGATAGAGGTAGTTAGCAGCCCAAGGATTCAAGAAAAGCACACCTGAAAAATGATATAAAATACTAGGGTAAAACCCCAGAAAATTGGAAGATGGCAACTCAGCAACACTGTCACAAGCAGTAAAGATGTTGCTGTCCTTCCCTTATCTGTCTGATGGCTGCCAGGCCAGGAAATACTCATCAGGGGGTTTCTTAGTAGGGATGTTACTGCTCAGTGTTGTTTTTCTCTACTTCTAGCCACCTGTTCTATGCTTTAGCCATTAGGGAATCCCTGTGTATTTTTAAGTTGTGTTCAAACTGCCGGCAGTGTCCCTTCTCAAATGAAAATATCATCCTGTACCTATCGAAATGGTGTAGGAAGGGCTAAAAATGGATGTTCAATGTGGACAACAAAGATCCTTTGACCTGGAGCAGGGGTATCTTGCATTTTTCAGCTTGGAAGTGAACCACATGAAACTAGAATAACTGAAGCTGAGTAAAATTGTGTTTTGAAAGGAAAATGTCTAATCACTTGTGGTTACAGTACATGATAAAACTGTGCTTTAGCAATGCTTCCACCCATAATTGTTAAAACTAAACCAAAAAATTAACAATGTTATAACAAAGAAGTTTTACTGGAGTCAATAGGCTTTAATAGCTTCAGCATCATCTTCATCTACTTTTCCTACACATGCAGTATATTTTCATTGCTAAGAAACATGGATACAATGTTTTCAAGTTCGGTAATAGGGTTTATCTATCCATAACCTGGTAGATTGAATGGGTCCTTCAACCTATTTGCCTCTTTCTGCTTACCCTTGAAATGACAGAATGACTTGCAATATTTTACTTATTTGAAAATAATTTTTGGTTGTTGGTCCCTATTTTTGTGGGCTTGGTCCTTTGCCACAGTAAGGTCATTTTGCATTTACCTTAAGGCCACTTCTCAAAGTTAGTGAAAGAGAGTCAGCATTCGTATAAAGAAAGTAAAATACTTTATGCTAATAATATATATTTTTATCTAGTGGTGATGATACAATGAAGAAAGAAATAGTTCTATGAATCGTTTTTTAAAACACCATGCAGATTAAAAAAAAAAATACAAAAGCCTGCTGTAAAGTCACTTATCTGTTCTAGCATTCATATCCTTTTCATTTCTAATCCCTAATTCTATTAAGCAGTTCAAACCATGAGAACTGCTTTTCCTATTTTGCAGGGTGTTTTAGTGGTAGTAGTTGCAAAATCAAGGGTACAGACAAAAGAACACGGACAACTGTGAGGCTTTTCAAGATTCATTGTATGAGGACTCAAATAAAATGCTCTGTGTGTTGTATGACAGAAATGCAGTGGATGACTGATGGCATTTCAACCTTAGAAAGAGACACTGAATAAGCTATGAGAACCTTTAAAGAAAAAGACATTGGATAATCTGGCAATTGGATAATTCTTCTCTAATTGAGTTTTGGGTATTTAAAGAGATGTCTTTTTGCTTCTGTACTTCAGATACTCTTCCACAGAGTACTATATAAAAAGTTTTATCTAAAAGAAATACTTTGGTTCGAGTTTTCATGTAGTTAACTATCTATTACCTCTAACTTTCCTTCAAGTAACTCTCTTCAAGATTCCATACTCTTTCAGTATGTGCAGACTTCTATGATGTTCTGGCTATCACCTGTTATGCACATTTCCTTAGTTCCTTCCTTATAGATCATCCTTTCAGTCTTTCATTCTTTTCTGTCTGTCCTGAGCTCCTGTTAATGTGAGCTGTGAAGAAATGAACTTAATATCCTACATGTGGTCATAATGGAGAAGTATAGATGAGACCTGTTATTGCATTGCCTCTTTTAACTCACATTTCTATTCTTGTCAGATTTTAATATCTCATTGCTCTTCACAGAAACATTTATAACACTTGCTAGTTAGACTCATCATGCAGATTTCACTAGGATACCTTCTTTCTGATTTACTCTCAGATCATTAAAAAATACGTTAGAGTCACATTTCTACACACTCTTCAGTATTCTAAAATGGTAATCATCAACACTCATAATTCTTGGTTCTTTCAAAATATTTCTGGCCTGTTTTATACAATTGACATTGCATTTCACATTTGTCCTATGTTTTCTTTCCTTCTTTTCAAGCCATTAACCTTAAAAAAAAATTTACAGTGATTTAAATATATTGTTATATTTCCATTATAATTTTAAATAGATTCTTAGATAATTCAAAACTGCTTCTGAAAAAAAAAAATTTCTGAAGTGTTTCTATTCCTTCCTAGAATAGACACATTTAAAACCTGAATGAAGATAATTAAGGAAATGTGAATCCTTGTTTTTAAAAATTGGCTTTAAAGTTATGGCTTTACAACTTTTGCAGTTTCAGACTCTTGTTGAAACTTGTAGAACAGAGAGCAACACATGGCTTTTCCCTCTGTATATTCTAAGAACTATTTTATGCATATTTCCAGTTGTCCTGTGCATGTAGAGACGACATGTATTCAACAGAGCTGAATCTGAGTAAATCATCTCAGTAGATTGGGAGTGAGATGAATTGATAATATGCTGTTAAAATTTATTTTATTAAGTTAAAAATAGGAAACCAGTAGTAAAACACAAAACTTGAGGTTGAAAGGTGAAGTTGATTATATTTTCAGTGTCATTCAGGAACATATTGACATGAAAAATTTTCCTGTGTGTCCATCCTAACATGCATATAAGGAAACTTGAATGTGCTACAATCTCATGCATGTGTAGGTCTGGTCTAATTTATGGTGATGTAGCATGTGAAGGCTTTTTCTTATCCAGCTCAGATATAGCAGAGTTAGGACAAAATAGCTTATTTTGTGGAGTCCCTACTTTCATGCATTATATTTACAGAAATAGGCTAAATCATTGCAGTGAGCTGATCTTGGCCAACAGCTAAGGCCTCATCCAATCAGTTGCTCAACCCGCACTGTCCCCCCCCCTCCAACTCAGATGGGGGAGGTGATCAAAAGAACAAAAGTGAGAGAAACTCATGGCTTGAGATAAACTAAAGCAAAACTCTGCAAGCAAAATAATATAAGGAGTTAATTCCACACTCCCCTTTGTCAGGCAGGTGTTTAGGCACTTCCAGGAAAGTAGGGCCTCAGTACAGGTGTCATTTTCTTGGGAAGACAAATGTCATAACCACAAATGACCCTACTTCATTCTGCTTTTCCTGAGTTTTTTATTGTAATCCAATATTGTACAGAATAGCTCTTTGGTCAGTTCAAGTGAGCTGTCCCAGCTGTATCTCCTCCAAGCCTACTCGTGAGGGGCAGCCTGAGAAATAGAGGAGGCCTTGATGCTGTACAAGCACAGTTCAACAGCAGCTACAGCACTGGCTTGTAACCAAACTGCTCTGGTCACAGTTTAAAATGCAGTGTCACATGGTATGCTATGAAGAAAATTAATTCCAACCCAGCAAGACACAATACAATTTTATAAAACATTAAAATACAAAATCAGTTATTTAAAGGCTAGTAAATATCGAACTCAAGCTTATTACATAACTTCTATGCGTCCTTTTTCATTTATACTGTTAATATATGATATATATCCACTATTGCACTTATGTGTATGGATGCATGTCATGTACTGGTTAATTCTATAGGAGTTCTGCTACTTTAATGCAATTAGATCTCTAAGATAGAGTATGAGGACCTGACCCTATTTTTCTGAAATCACATATTTTATCATACATCCTCAGAATAATTTTAATGTTGTGTACCTTCAGCTGATTTCTATGGCACTTCATTAAATATAGACATTGACTTCAATCTCAGATCACGCTGCTTGTGTTGGCAAGGAAGACCACGAAGTAAACCGCTGCTTTTCTTGATACTTATTGTCTAACTAATACCTATACAAAGTTCCACTTTCTTTCTGATTTTAACAGCTGCGTTCTGTGTTCCCATTTGCTTCACATTGTGCAGCTAATAGAGCCTTTCCTCTTCTGAATGTTTCCATCTTAAATTTAAATGGGATCAGTGCTGTGAAAAGTTCTTTTTAAATGATTAGGTTAATAATCTGGAAATTATGGCTCTCCAAATAAAGCACTATAGCTAGCACCAGGTTTAGTATTTACTGCAATTCAATGGGAATATATGTGTGTGTGTGTGTGTGTGTGTGTGTGTGTGCGTGCACGTGTACATGTGGTTACTAGTTTCCCAGGTCATAGTTCCAAGACGCCCTCATTGTAGCCATAACTATGATTTATCTCCTTTTTATTTTTCCTGTGGAGACTTAGCAAATAGTGAACATGTTCTTGATTGCAGCAACAGCTGTAGATATTTCCAGGGGTCATATCACAAGCTAGGTGCCTGGCATAAATCTTGGATTAATTAGAATTTGGGTTATAGCTGAACAGACATCTCTCATTATTGTTAATTTCCCATTCATCTAATCTTTTTGGCTTTTCTTTAAGCCATATTAAAACAAAAAAGTCAACAGATCATTATTCTGAAAAGTTCTATCTATTTTATCTTCATATTTGCATGTATTAAAGTCAATTTTCCTCTCGAGAAACCTTGCTTTGTTGAGAACATAGTGTATGATTCATTACATGGGACATGTTTTTCTATAGTGGATATACTTAAAATTAACCATACACCTACATGCAAAATTGTCTCATTATCTCTCATTTTGAAGCCTCCTATTAATTTAACTTTAGCATTTGAATTGCAAATCACATGAAAAGCCACCTTTCCTCGATAGGTATAAATAGGAATATATGTTGAGTGCATGGATGTAGTCAAGGTTTAGAAAAGACAGGAGAAGTTCCAAAAGTAGGATTTACATGTAAGAATGAGGTACATAATGTGGGCATTATGTATGTTTTTTTCCTTGCAGTCAGATTCTCTGAAGGGATACATAATCCATCACTATGATTGCGGTCACATGTATGACTTCTTACATACTTGTCTTTGAGTCAATATACCTTCAATTACTTCTCCCACATTAAAACCCCTTCAGCTGTGTAGAGCAATAACATCAAGTACTCTAAGAACTACCGTAGGTTTAAGATTCCATAGCTTCATACAGATGTAGAAGTCCTCATAAATTACAACACCTAGTGAAGGTCTTGGAGTGATTTAAAAAGTATCTTCCTTTAATAAGAACCAGTTGAAGGACTAAGCTGTTTGTCTGGACTTGCATATTTCAGTAAAGACAGGAAGCATAGGTTCAAGCGTGGCATTGTCTTTATTCTACTGACAACTGAGGTTACATCAGTGGCAAATTTGACCCAGTATCACTGTAACCTCTGTGGTTTTACATGCTTGTTATTTTCAGTTTTACATTGCAATTTCTGGGAACATTTCTTTACGTAGTCACATTTTCAGGACTGATAAAAGCCAATTTGATGACACATAAAATTTTAGAAGAGGTACATAGAGCAGATACACTCTGAAGGATCCACTTGGAAAGGGAACTTAACTCATACTGAGGGCATTTACTTTCATACATAAACCTCCCCTAATAACTCCCCTATCCTTAGTCTGAAAGAAATAACATAGGTTCAGTCTGGAGTGAGTTTAATAAAAAAATATACCCATTACCTAGCATGGTTAAGAAAACATGTAGAAAAGGTTTATAATTTAATACTGAAATTTGCTGATTTAATTATTCTAATTAAGTGGATATAAATGAGCATTAGTATGTAACTAGTGTGTTAGCCTGGACAGTTACTATAGCATAACTCTATCCCAGCCAGATCCAACACAATAAAAAATCCCTATATTAATTTCAGATGTCTCATCTTGTGGGAAAATGTTTGTGACTACAAGATGTAGTGACATTAACATGGAGATTCTCTAAAGAAAATCCATGCTCCTGAAAGCAAACATTTATCTACATCCTAGGAGATCCTAAGCAAAATGTTGTGTGAACATCTGCTGTTAAAGGCTCTCAGTTTCAGGTATCTTTAAAGAAGCTTTAACTTATTTATGAACAATGATTATTGATTTTTCAAAAAATCAAGACCTCATAAAGCCAAGTATCTTTTACAATCATTTTAAATAAAGCTGAAACCAAATTACTCCTAAAATTAAACAGGTCAACTATGCTTGCATAGCAACATCCGATATTAACTATAGACCCACCTGTTTTTCTTAGGGCATCTACACAATTCTTATTAAATTATTAATTTTTTATATATAGCTTTAGGTAAAAAAGCTAAGATAAAAGATATTAATAAAATATCCCTGGAGGTATGACCTCACCAAATACGAATCTTCCATATAGGTACTGGAGGTGGCTATGCAGAATAAAACCCAAGAGTAATGATAACAGTAATGTACAATCTGATAGAAGCAAGCCAAACTAACTAGCCAAATAAAATAACTGCTATCAGCCAAATAAAATATCTGTCTTGAAATACTGAGATAGGCAGCCCAATTTGCTAATTAAACAACACAATCATAATGATATGACTTGACTCCAGAAACAGAAAAACTCAAAGGATGGAAAAATTTGAAGATATATTTACACACATCTTTTGCTGTGAAGCCCTGCTAAAAATACTATGTAATTATCTCATATTTAGAGAAGTAATGTTAACAGATGTTGGATTTTTTTTTTCCTGTGAAAGTGGTGATTTAACACCACTTATTCTTCTAAGGAAAATGTAAAATAAATGAACCTGGCATGTGCAGGACTAAACCTAATACTTCCCAAACTTTTCACATGTTATTTTCTTCTTTAAGTCTCCTGTGTAAAAGTAGAAAAGAGTCTTTCTTTTTAAAGTTTTTTCTTTCTCATTGACTTCTTTGATACAGCCAAATGTTTCTCATTTTGAATCCCATTGAATGGAGGAAATGCAATATATTTCAATTATAGTTGGGCTAATCTCTCTGCCAAATTTACTGGTCTGTGTAAAACTCTGATGAGAGCATTGAATGAAATTGATAAAATTAGACATCTTTGGCTGAGCTGCTCACATCAGAATTATAAGTTTAGATGACAAAACTAATTTAAAGAATGGACTTTGCCGATCCCTACTTTATAGCAATATAAATGCCACCAAGAGTCAATCCTGATGGATGACAGCATTACAAAAACACAGCAAATGAGAGACCAATAGGGTCCATTTCTAAATTAGATTTATAAATTCAACCATATGAGAGCAAGCTATGTAGCTGGCACCACATCAGGAAATGGTTCACATTAAAAAAAAGAAAGAAAAAAAGAAAAAAAAAGTTAAAAAAAAGTGATTATGACATTTCTCCCCTCCATTAAATATTCACATGCATTTCATACCCCATCTTTCACCTTAGTTTCCATGACCAAACTCTGATGGCTGAAAAACAGTAAAGTAACTGACTCTTGAGAGATTAATGTTCAGGGTCACTATATGAAACAGGCTTGAGTTTATGCAATAAATGTATTCATATTTAAACAGAAATAGAGATGTTTTCCTGCTCAAAGTAACAGAACGTATTTTGTCAGTGTGGTAGTAAAACAGTGAAAAAATGTGAAGTGGTACAAGTGTAGACAAGCTTAATGAAATGAATTAAAGTGTAAAAAAATCTGTTCCTCCTGGCCAACTGAATACATTACATGAGGAAAGTGTAGCATTTAGTACAGGTGTTGTGAGGCCCATTCACTGGGTTTATTGTCATAAGTGGGTCTGTGATTCCTTACCTTCTATGTAATTAAGTGCAAAGCACTTTCTGCAGAGAAGACACCTACCTCAAGTTTATTCTTAATAATTTAAGGCCCAATGAAGTGTTTGTTAGCATTCATTGGATTGAATTTGTTAGGAAAATTAGCTGAAAGGCCTATGAAAATTAACCACCACTTCCTTCATATTCAGAAATCAGTACAGCCATGCCAGCCAGCTCAGCGCTGCACGCAGGCTAAAGAGCCCCACCACAGATGCTCAGGTGGTGCGTCCTGAGATGAGCAGCTACAGCTGTTGATGTACTTCTGCCAGTGCTGAATTCCATTCGTGTGCTTGCAAATAAACACTGCACTGTACCATGTAGGTATACCCCAGATGTCTGTTACCTAAGCAGCTCTCTCTGGTGTGACAGCCTCTGAAAATGGGCAAGGAGTGGGTTGTTCCGGCACGTTCAGGAATGTGGGTAGCCTGGAGTACTGTTACATGGATGGAAAACTGGCCCCACTATATTTTCCTTTTAGGCACCTGTCTCCTAAAATGGTGGTATCGTTCTGCGTATGAAAATAGAAGTTTCCTCTCTCCTTCCAGGAAGCTTCTCTCCCTTGTGGTTTGACCTCTTGTATCAGTCCAGAAGTGTAAAATATAAAGCACTGGTAGTCTTTACTGACCTTTACTTAGACAGTGTTAATAGAATATTGCCAGAAAACAAGAAATATGTGGTAAGTGGAAAGAGAGCAAAAATATGAGAGTCTCTGTTGAAGAAAAAGACAGTCTAGAAAACAAAGAATATGCCCTAATCTATCTAAGGAAAGCTGAGGAAAGGATTGAGGGTTGCTTGGTATTGTTATTACAGGCATTTCCTGAGTTTCAGGAATTAATTTTACAGCACTAATGTCTTTTCTGTGCCTTGTTTTCCATAAATGGAAGAAGACAGAAATTCTAGTTTTTATACTATGTTGATCCCATCAATGTTTTCTATATAAACAAGATATTACAACGGAATGACAAATAATATCCTCAGTAAGTTTCATGGACACTTGTGTCAGAAGAAAAATATAGGATGTTCATCATTCTTGTTTTCATTTTAACTTCTGGGAGGGGTGTTGCCTTCCAGATCCTTCTGTCCTTGGTGTTCTGATTAATTTCTGTCTTCCCCATCTCTGTATCTATCCCACATCAGACTTTTTGCTCTTGAATTTTTCTTATTTGCTGACAAAGGTTCAATTCTGGAAGTCAGAATGCGTAGGTTCAGTTTCAGTCACTGTGGAAACATCACTTTGGCAAAAAGAACTGAATCCAACACTTGGCAAGCAGTGAAGGAGCAAATTGTTTTCAAACATTCTGTTTTAAAATGTAAATCTAGTTGCAATTTTAAAGTATTACACACATGGAATCTTAAAAGTTCTTCTAACAAAAGCTTTGAATTTCACTTTAAAATTTTATGTAAAGCTTGTCAGTTCTTGGATCTGCATTTTCCACACATAGCTTTCACTAGCCCTATTAAGGGGGAACATAAAAAATGATACATGTAAATTTTAATAGAAAAAAAAGGGAAAAAAATCCTAATAATTCTTTTTACTGCATTACTATTAAGCAGACATGTACAGTTTTAATTCTTTTTTTTTTTTTCACTTATAGCCTTTCTCAGCATGTGTACTGTAGGGGAGAGTTTTTACATTGCTTGTTTACAGTTTTTGTCATTATGGAGGGTAGGAAAGAGAAGAAATGTAAACAGGTAGAAAGAGCAATTGTGTGATGGGAATGCCAGGCAGTACTTTGACTGAGGATCTGAACCTGGTAACTCTTCTAAATATAAGCACAAAGCACAGGCTAATAAAGCTTCAGGATTTCAGAAGTTGAGCAGATATACAACAGCAAAACCAGGCTTTTGGAATTGAAACACTTGCCTGGTTTTGATTTGTTATTCCTATATAAACACAGAACATGAACTACTTCCCATTGGTAGCATTTTTAAAGCAAAGCATAAGCTGTGTATTTTGGGAGCAAGAAATGTGAAACAAGCTATTTTTATAAAAGAAACAATGAGCTAAAATAATATTTAATGCAGAATAACTATTGCCCTTTTCTGTTCTGCAGTCATATGTCAAAATTATTTTCTTTTTTTATTTTTTTTTTCAAAAGCAGGACCTATCTCCAACTATTTTAGGCAAGTTAAACTTTTGTTAAAGTATGGTGTAAGGGTTTTGTGCTGGGAAGCACAACTACAGAAAACAGCAACAAGGACATTCCTTGGTACCAGCCACAAAGTTTCCAAAACTGTAAATCATTCAATAGATGCCTGTCTCTGACTGATTGTGGGATGAGCATCCATAATAGGATGCTTTGAAGACAGGGGGTTAAGGAATTACATTTCCAAGGTCTGGACAAAGAATAGACCTTAGTCTTAATCAATAGAAGCCTTGTGCAAGGAATTTAAGGAGGAAACATTTCCAAGGACTAAATCAACTTTAATGCCAATTACAAAGGACCATTTGACACTTGGAGGTTGTTAGAAGAGATACCTCTGATAGTGACAATGTCCAGCTGGGAGGAGTTTATGGAAATGACTTCTTGGGACTAATTTGAATACGAAGCGGGACAGCTTATGCATATGTATAGGTGTTACAAATTCCAAACACCTCTCCTCTATAAAAAGTTGAGCAAAGCAATCTTCAGAAGAAGGAAGAAAAGAAGAAAAGAAGCATAGAACGAAGGAAAGAAGAAAGGAAGGAACTTCCCCCACCTGACAAGTGAAGTTGAGCGGTCCCCCGAGTCGTCGCGGGAACCAGTGGTGGTAGCTATAACTTTCCTGTAACATTAAACTCTTTACCTTTCTTTCTCTTTTTCCCATTTTCTCTCTAACTCTTTCTCTCGTACCTTTCGCCAATTTCGCTGTAATAAACTTCCTTATGATGCAGCATTTGACCTCGTTTGTGTCTTAATCTCACTCTGGGAATTACAAAAGAATCTTGCCCCTGACTGGGCTATTCTGGAACGGGACATATGGTTACGGTTAAAATAAAATAATATGTCATGACTTAATTAGGCATCATAACATCATACGGTTTTGTACTAGCATATATTTACTCTATCTCAGACCTGTAACAGACTACTGAAGATTGTTCTAAAGGTTATGAACAAGAGGGAAAGGGAGCATATCTTTGGGCTCATCTCTACTCTGCTTCATACTACTGATCAGAAAAATGATGCTTTTAAAAAAAAACGTAAGTTATTGTAGATATAGGTCTGTCCAATGCCTGTTCTAAAATTAGGACTCAAACTGTTCTAATCATGTCCAGCTCTTAATGTTCCCTAGGAACCTATAAAATCTTTTTGACCTACATAGCACCTATGAAGCAACCTAGAAGTTGCTTCAATCTTGTGTGTTGTGCTCAGGCAAGTAGGAAGCATTTGGTAGTGCAAGGTTAATGTTGAAGGAACTATTTGGAATTACTAGTGAGAAATAAAATTGTGGAAATAAGGATGAGACATATGAAATGGAGCAATATATATGGTTATATTTTCAGTTATCTGGACGGTAATGAAGACACTATTATATGTAAGAGACCATGTAAGACTCCAGAATGAAAAATTGCTAGAAATGAGTTCAGTGAAATCTTCTCAGAGGCCATTTTTTGCTATTTGGAAATGGAGAGAGAGACAGGGATGTATTGTTGAAGCCACAGATCTGTCAAGTGAGAGAAGGGGAGGACCTGGGGATACTAACACTTCTGCTGAGGTCAAACATTTGATGTAAGCCACAAGACTTGACTATGTTTGCTGTATTTGCAAATGGAGAGACAGATGATGGAGCAGAGTGTAGCCTCATCAAGTTTTCTGATGACAAAAAACCTGATCCACCAGAGGGTTCTGTTGCTATCCAGAGAGACCTGGACAGGCTAGAGAAATGGACTGACAGCAACCTCATGCAGTTCAACAAGGAGAAGTGCAAAGTTCTGTACCTGGGGAGGAACAACCCCATGCACCAGTACATGCTAGAGGCCGCCCAGTTTGAAAGCAATTTGGCAAAAAAGGACCTGGGAGTCTTCCAGGTGGACACTAAGTTGCCCATGAGCCAGAAGTGCCATTTTCTTGATCCCATCATAGCTCCTTCTGGTTGCAGGAATAAATATCCATTAAAGTAAGGAGAGATAGAGGAAGAGAGAATGATTGATTCCATACTCTTGTTATTAGTGAGTTCACCTGACAGATGGGAGCTGTCAGTTTAACTACCTGCTCTAATAAATATTTGTGCAAAATGGAAGTACTCTGACAGGAGAGATTAAGAAAGACCTAGCCTGTTGTTCATACCATTTATCTGAGAGTGGAGTTCCATTAATATGTGCACACCTGCTTTTCCTGTAGGTTGTGTTTGCTTTAGGCTTTTTAGGTGATCATGCCTGAATGTTTGGTCTTGCTGGAGAGGTCTAACTAGACAATCTTTACAAGACTTTCAGAAATATTGCCTGGGCATCTTATTAGACACAGCAATTTGAGCATGGTAAATGTGAATGTAGTTTCATATATACAGACCAGTGAAAATGTTAAGTCTTTCTAGAAATTCTGAGCAGTCAGTTGGATTTACATGGTGAACCTGCATATTCAGTGACTTGAGAATCAAAATACTTACCAAGTCATAGCAAAAAGTAATCTAATAGCTAACATAAAAAGCGTGGTGGGGAGGACGTTTCTTGCTGTTTAGGATGGTGTGTTACTGTGAAGTCAAATGGGCAGTAGAGCTGAGATCACAGCTGGACAGGGAGGAAGTGAAGAAAAGGTGTGAAGTTTCCTTTCAGCCACAACTAAGGTAACTGTCTTGGCTATACACAGTGGTATTGTATTTAAATATGACAGGGTCCATTCCTTTCTCCAAGGAACTCCCTGAAGGTTTCTCAGGAGCCAGAGTACGTCTACAGATTATTCTTAAAGAAAACATGCTGCTAAACAGTGCTGATGATGCTGACCTCAAGTGATATGATGGTGTACACAGTTTATGCTACTACAGAATATAAAAAGATTTACAGATTATCAGCAGTTTACTGTGCCTGGTATCCTGTGCATTGCACTGTTATCATTCTGTTATTCTATGCATTGTATTTTCTGTTAGTAATTTTATTATTAAGTATATGCATCATCTGGTTCTATAACTGTTCTTCCTTACAGAGAAATAGATGATATTGTTCAAAGACACACCATACAATTTTGTGCTTTCTCTTTCTGCCAATTTTATTATCTCAATTAACTAATAACACCATTCCCAAAGCTGAAGATGCTAATGCATGTCTTGGCATGACAAGACATTATTATAGAATGAAGTTTTTATTGCTACTAAACAAATAAAAGCAAGAATTGAAAATGAGATGATCACTATATCATTCACTGAGCTCAGTATACTTGGTTATAAGTTCATTTACTGGTTCTCTGAACATGTAATCCATGACCAAAAGTAGTTCTTTTGCTCATTTCTGCTCACACAAACACCAACAATACAGTTCGAACTGAACAGGGAACAATGTCACCTGTGTGCACTTGAACAAGTTTTGACATTCACAGGCCACCAATTTACTTCATACTTTGCCACATGAGTTTATGAGCAGGTAAAAATGAAAGGATAAGAGTGGGAATAGAAAGTGTAAATGGTTTAAAGAAATTTAAAAAAACCCCACAAATTCTTCTAGGATTTCCTTTATCCCTCTGACACTATTATGAGGGTACCTCAGTCAGTTTGGAAGAAGCACTGTTGAAATCACAGCTGGTTTTCTGAACTGGCAGTTAAAAAAATCATACAACAAATTGGCTCCCTATGTTTAGTTTGGGAGTGGTTGTGTCATGCCTTTTCTGTATTTCCCTAGGTGTCTGCCCAGCAGTCTCTGGTTTTGTTCTCATCCTCTTTCTAACTCCTACCACCCCTCTCCTTCCCGTTTTATAAAACTCCTATTGGAGTGACAACAATGACCTGCACAAAACTGCCCTTTTTTGGCTCCCTTGTTTTCTTTACTCTGACCGAATACCTGACCTGGATTAGAATGGTGTGTAATGATGAGGAAGCACTATATTAAAGTAAATTTTACAGTTAATAAATAACTGCAAGAAACATGCACTTGAGGAAAACAGGAGTAAGTCTTCAACCCTGATAATCTAACACCTTCATGGAAGGCAGCAAGTAATTGGTGAAATGTAACAACAGTTGTCATGACTGTATTTACAAACTGCAAAGTGCATGAGCCTGTGTGGTGGTTTAGCCCTGGCTAGAGGCCAGATGCTCACCAAAGTCAATCTATCACTCCCCATTTTAGTTGGACAAGGAGAGATCATCCTGTAATCAACGACAGGGGCACAATAGACTCAACATAGAGTGAAGGAAAGAAAACTCTCCAATTTATTACACTATGCTGCACACGGACTGAAACCAGAGTCCGGTAATGAGAAGTGCAACCAGATCTTAAAATAATGCAACCAGATCTTAAAGCACCTTACCCCCACACCTCCATTCTTAGCAGACTTTAGTCAGGATTTTGCTCCCTTCTTGTCCCCCGTTGTGGCACGGGGTGGGCAGGGACTGGGGAAATGGGGCTCTTGGTAGCATCTTCCCCCAACCCTCCATTCTTAGCAGACTTCACTTTAGTTATGATTTCACTCCCTTCTTCCCCCAGATTGTGGCACCAGGGGTCAGGGACTGAGGAAATGGGGTTCTTGGTCATTCCTTCAAAGCTGTTTTCCTTTTCCAGATCTTAAAAGACCCCTACCTCCCCCACCACCTCTTCCTTCTTAGCAGTCTTCACTCTAGTCATGATTTCACTCCCTTCTTGCCCCTCACTGTGGCACAGGGAGGTGCAGGGACTGGGAAAATAGGAGCTTCGGTCAGTTCTTTACAAGTTGGTTTCCTTCTTGGCTGGGGGTGGGGCATTCATTCCACACCCTCCCCTGCTGCACTGTGGCTGAATTCAGTGTTCATTCATGTGTGCAAATCTCTAGATTTCTTAAAGTTTTCCTTACAAAAAGTAAATCAGGTCCTCTAAAGTCCCCAGCATTTCCAGATATTTGCTTATCTTAGCTGTCTAACTTATAACTCTGTATTTAAGACAGTGAAAGCTACTTTCCCCATTGTTTTTCCATAAAGGACTGGAAATCTCAATGAATAAAACCTGTTTATATTTCTCAATACATCATTTAAATCCGTTTCAGGTGGTCAAGAAAATCACAGGAAAATCACAAGGTTCTTGCCTTTAAAGACTTACTTTGGTAATTTCTGGAATAAAGTGGATTTACAAGTAGCATGTATGCAACATGCAAATGCTGCATATTTACTATATTCCAATACATGATATGAAGAACAAATGTAATCAAGAAATCTTGAGATCAATTCTCAAGATGAAACTATTGGATTATGCTATAGAGATTTCTGTATTGGGCAAACTAATGATTGTTCATTGGGTACAATCTTATCACTGTAGAATTTATCTGTGTGTAGAGTTCAGCATTAGAAAATGACCTGCCTTGTGGACAGGCTTAAAAGCCTTGGAGCATGCATGCAGTATACGTAGTATATGTGGAAAAAAGTGAAAGCTTGAGGGCTGCAAGGTGTGGCCTAGTATTTTTTATTTCAAGCAGAGTTTTGAACCATGAATGTGAGACACTGCACCTAAACTTCTGGTTACATGGATGTATCCTGACACTCCTGTGTTGTCATGAGTGAATTCAGGTGAAAGTCAGTGAAGAAAACTTAGAGCTACCCCTATGTTTGGTCTTGTTGTGTACCTTGATCTGGTCTACAACTAGCATAGATTTGAAGTCCTGTTGTGACCCTGTCTTGGAGCTGAAATGAACACATTTTGTTGCATGCTTAAGGGACAGATGGCTTCTGTAGGCTGCTTGAATCTGATCCCTGTGATAGATCAGGGTACAGGTCTATCTTATAGTTACCAGCCAGATACAGATTTTAGGTTACTCCTGTGTTCCAATGAATCACATCAATCCAAAAAAGATTTGCATTCCCATGTGCAGGAACCTATTGAATGCAGCCTTTCTCAGACCTTCAGCCATCACATCTTTGGCAATCTTTGGGAAATGTGTTGCCTGAAAGCTAAGTGACCTCTGCCACCATCCAAAAATTGGGGAAATAAATTGCATGTCCTGAAGTCAGTGATGTATTAGGTACTGGATGAAGATCTGATGAATAAGGACTTTCTTAGTTTTAAAATCAATGCATATTTTATTGACAGCTGACTTAGCTCTTTTAAATTAGTAGTATTTTTTTCTTTTGCCCTGGATCATTTGAAATGTAATAGCTGCTTTTTTACAGTTTTTAAATTTCCAGTGTCAACTTTTCACAAAAAAACCTTATATGAAGTTCAACAGATAGGTCAACTGAATTATTGCATCAGGTTCTGCACTGGGGTTGGGACAAATTCTGAAGACTATATTTAAACAAAGTTCCTACTGATCTCATAGTTTTACTTGGGAACGGACTAATGGGTTTGGCACTGGTTACGTAATTTAGAAAGTGGAACTTGAAAGACACTGTCACTAGGAAGCCCCACCTCGTGACACCAAGTATGAGACTAAGCTAAAATATCACCATAATAAACTGTTCAGCAACCTTTCCTCTCACTAGAGCTTCATGTGAGCACAAGTGACGAGTGTTTTCAGACATGACATTGTTCTCCTGTTTGTATTAATAAGACCAGTTACAAAAATTAATGTGCTACCTACAGTAAAATGTTACTTCATATGATCCTTAGAGGTGTTTAAAATGTTTTAGTGTAAATTTTATGTGTAAACATAAGGTTTTCTCAGTAAAATGATTTTTAATTAAAACAAACTAGTGAAAGAAGCAAGCACACAAAAAAGTGAAGTTCCATTAGTCCCTAAAGTGGCATAAGTACAGTCCCCATGGCATGGTACAGAAGTGGATCCTGCAATGCAGGACTAGGATTTTTTAAAAGTCACAGAAGCTATTGAAAGTTATGTCTAGGTCTGATGTCATACATAGGTGTTTCAGATAGTGTGGTGGTTTGACCCTGGCTGGAAGCCAGATGCTTACCAAAATCTCTGTATCACCCCCTTTCTCAATTGGACGGGGAGAAAATACATACTGAGAGGCTTAGGAGACAAGATAAGGGCAGGGAGAGATCATTCCACAGCTGGCATCACGGGCAAAAAAGACTCAACACAGAGTGAAGGAAAGAAAACTCTCATTTATTACACGACACACACACACAGTGACACCAGAGTCAGGTAATTAGGAGCACGACCAGATCTTAAAGCAACTCTCCCCCCACCCCGCACTCCCCCCAACCCCGCATTGTGGTACAAGGAGGGGCAGGGAATGTGGGAATGTGGGGTTTGGTCAGTTCCTCATGAGTTGTTTTCCTTCTTAGCTGGGGGGGGTCTTCCTCACACGCTTCCCCTGCTGCACTGTGAGTTCCAGTGTGTAAGTTTCTTACATCTCCTCACTTCCTTCTCTGGTGGCAAAAAGCAGCCGCTAGTGGTTTTTTCCTTCTAATTGTGATTCTCAGAGGCGCTGTGACCATCACTGATGGGCTCTGCCTTGGTCAGCGGTGGGTCCTTCCTTGAGCCCAGCTGTTATTTACATTGTCAGGTCTAAGGGAAGCTTCCAGGGCTTCTTTCAGAAGCCACCCCTGCTGCCCCTGCTTCTGCACCAGGACCCTGTCACTTAAAACCACAACATGCAGATGAATAGAGTATGTCTCCATCACTGGTGACATGTAATTTTGTGTGTTTCTTTGCATAATGGCTTCCATTCTGCTCTTTCCTTCTACATCATGATTCTATGGGATAATTACTGCAATATTGATTCTGGGTAGAAACATCAGCTACTCTTCTTGTCCCTCTGTGCTTTTTTCCCCACATAATAATAAAATCATATAATAGTTTGCATCTGAAGAGACCTCAAATACCATCTTATTCCAACCTCCCTACCACGAATAGGGACACCTTCCACTACAGCTGCTTGCCCAAAGCCCTATCCAACCTGGCTTTGAACATTGTCTAGGAAGGGGCATTCACAGCTTTTCTGGGAAACCTGTTCCAGTGCTTCATCACCTCCATAGAAAATAATTTCTCCCCAATGTCTTATGTAAATCTACCATCTTTCAATTTAAACACATTACCCTTGTCCTAGGCCCCCTTCAGGTGCTGAAAGGCTGCAGTAAGGTCTCCCTTGAATCTTCTCCAGGGTGAACTAAGTCCTCTTTCTGCCTGTCATCGTAGGAAAGGTGTTCTAACCTTCTGATCAACTTTTTGGTCCTCCTATACTTGATCTAAGAGGTTCATGCCTTTCTTGTACTGCAGAGCGCAGAGCTGGATGCAATACTCCAGATGTGGTCTCACAAAAGCAGATTAGAGGGAAAGAATTGCTTCCCTTGATCTTCTGGTCACACTTCTTTTGATGCAGCCCAAGATACAGTTGCTTGTCTAGAATGTAAGCATACATTGCCATATCATGGTGAGCTTCTTGTCCACCAACACCTGCAAGTCCATCTCCTCAGGGAGTCTCCCCACAGCCTGTAGTTGTGCTACACCAATCCATGTGTGATGTTGCACTTAGCCTTGTTGAACTTCATGAGTTTAGCACTCATACCTGTCAAGGTCCCTCTGGACGACATCCCTTCTCTTCAGTGTGTCAACTACACCACACAGCTAGGCCACTGGCCATGTCACTGATAAAGATGTTATTGTGGTTTAACCTGGCAGGCAGCTGAAACAAGCTTACAAGCTCACTCTGCTGTCCCAGTACTACTGGGAGAGAACCAAAAGGCAAACAAAAAGAAGGATAAAACCTGTGGGTTTAGAGAAAGAAGGTTTAATAGGACAGAAAAGGAATGTACTATAACCACCGCCACAACAATAATAATACCAACAAAACATATGATGCACAACAGATGTTCTCACCACCTGAAACCAATACTTGGATAATTCTCAAGCGAAAATGTGTCCTTACCTACCCTTCAGTTACATATGGAGCATGATGTCATATGGTAGGGAACATCCTTTTGGCCAGTATGGATTAGCCATCCTGGCTGTGTCCCCTCCCAGCTTCCGGGGCGCCCCTCGCCTTCTCCTTAGCCGGCTAGTATGAAAAACTGAAAATACGTGACCACTTGGCAACAACTAAAACCATCAGTGTGTTATCAACATGATTCTCACCCTAAATCGAAAACACTGTATCACAGCAGCGACCAGAAAGAAAATAAACTCTCTCAGCAAATACCAGTACAGATGTTAAGTGTTCAATTTCGGGCACATCACTAAAAGAAGGACATTGAGATGCTTGAGTGAGTCCAGAGAAGGGCTAAACGGCTGATGAAGGGTTTGGAAGACAAATCTTACAGGGAGTGGCTGAGGGAGCTGGGGTAGCTTAGGCTAGAAAAAGAAGACTGAGGGGAGACCACATCGCTCTCTACAACTACCTAAAAGTGGTTGTGGTGAGGTGGGAGTTGGTCTCTTCTCCCTGGTAGCTGTGGCAGGACAGGGGGAAACAGTCTTAAATTGCATCAGGGGAAGTTTAGGTTGGATGTTAGGAAAAATTTCTTTACTGAAAGGATTGTTAGATACTGGAACAGGCTGCCTGGGGAGGTGGTTGAGTCACCATCCCTGAAGGTGTTTAAAAGAAGAGCAGATGTTGTACTTGGTGACATGGTCTAGTGTTGGACCTAGTAGCACTGGATAGATGGTTGTACTCAATGGTCTTGGTGGTCTTTTCCAACCAAAACCGTTCTATGATTCTAAGTAGTACTTAGTAACAACCCTGAGGAACACCAGGGGAAAGTAACAAGAGAGTAGTCAGAAAATTATCTGTAAAGAATGACTGAAGATTTTTTTGTTCCCAGTGAGATCCCATGATGGTACAAAGATAGAGAAGAGTACATGGAAATGGTTGATTAAATATAGATTTGAGATGTCCTACCTGACTGCTGCAGAGTAATTCAGATCAGTTGTAATGTCTTTTTCAGTGAAACTAGAAAGAAATACCTTTGGATCATTTCCCATTCATGCTTCCCATTCTAAAATATGACCCTAGCAAAGCCTGTACTTTGCATATGACAGCTCTACACCATTTCAGGTCTGTACAGCGACTCTGGATGTCTTAATCGTCTATAAACTCTTGGATACGAGAACAAGCTCACGAGTTAATCTCTGGATTAAGTGAATCAGTCACCACGCTGGTTTTGGCTGGGAGAGAGTTAATTTTCTTCATAGCAGCTAGTATGGGGCTGTGTTTTGGATTTGTGGTGAAAACAGTATTCATAACACAGGAATGCTTTTGTAACTGCTGAGCAGTGCTTACACAGAGCCAGGGCCTTTTCTGCTTCTCACACCAGCAAGGATTCTGGGGATACCCAAGGAAGTGGGGGAGACACAGTTACACAGCTGACCACAACTAACCAAAGGGATATTTCATAACATAAAATGTCCTGCTCAGCATATAAATCTGGGGGAAGAAGAAGGAGGAGGGGGAATAATTGGAATGATGGTGTTTGTCTTTCCAAGAAAGTGTTAGGAATGATGGAGCTCTGCTTTGCTGGGGATAGCTCAACACCTGCCTGCCCACGGTAAGTGGTGAATTTATTTCTTATTTTGCCTTGTTTGCATGTGCATCCTTTGCTTTACTTACTAAACTGTCTCTAGCTCAACTTACAGGTGTTCTGAATTTTACTCTTCCAATTCCCTCCCCCATCCTAACCTGTGTGGAGTGAGAGAATAGCTGTGTGGTGCTTAGTTACTGGTTGGGGTTAAACCACAACAGTCACCACCTCTAAACTGTTACAAAAGGATTGTCTTTCATGAATAAAAGTATATTCAAAGAAATGTATTCTTGTCTAGCATGTTTCTGCTTTGCTAAGGTAAAAAAAATAAAAGGGAAAAAACCACTCAGCTGCTGCCTGTCAGGTGTCCTTTCAGGTGGATGCCAAAACTCATTCTGAAGCCAATTGTTTCTCCTTAAAGAAATATATGGCAGTGGTACATTTGCAGAAATGCCACTGGTTGGTTGTTCTTTGAACAGCCCTTCTGGTCATGCTTTCCTGCTTCGGGAGGAATAACCAACTGTATCAGTACAGGGTGGGGGATGACCTGTTGGAAAAGAGATCTGCAAAGAAGGACCTGGGGGTCCTGGTTGATGACAGGTTGGCTATGAGCCAGGAGTGTGCCCTGGTGGCCAAGAGAGCCAATGGGATCCTGGGATGCATCAGGAAGAGTGTGTCCAGCAGGTCGAAGGAAGTGATCCTCCCCCTCTACTCTGCGTTGGTCAGGCCCCACCTGGAATACTGTGTCCAGTTCTGGGCTCCCCGGTATAAAAAAGACAGGGACCTTCTGGAGAGAGTCCAGAGAAGGGCGACAAAGTTGATTAGGGGTCTGGAACATCTCTCCTATGAGGAAAGTCTGAGTGAGCTGGGTCTGTTCAGCCTGGAAAAAAGAAGACTTAGAGGGGACCTAATTAGTGTTTATAAATATCTTAGACATGGGTTGCAGGGGGAATCGGCCAGCCCCTTTTCAGTGGTCTGTGGGGACAGGACTAGGGGCAATGGTTGTAAGCTGGAGCACAGGAAGTTCCACACCAACATGCGGAAGAACTTTTTCACAGTGAGGGTGACGGAGCAGTGGAATAGGCTGCCCAGGGAGGTGGTGGAGTCTCCTTCTCTGGAGATACTCAAGTCTCATCTGGATGCCTATCTATGTAATAAGAGATAGGGAGCCTGCTTTGGCAGGGGGGTTGGACCCGATGATCTCTTGAGGTCCCTTCCAACCCCTAAGATTCTGTGATTCTGTGATTCTTTCTGCTGTTCTGCTGAGCTTTCAAAGCAGCCTTGTGCTTTAAACTTTAAAAGGTAATCCAACTGCAAAACCCCAAGGCACTGGCAACTTTCAAGGCATTTAGGACTTCTTCCCCTTTAAAAAGAGAGAGACGAGTTTGTAACGGGGGGTGTATGTGTGAGAGAAACAACTTGTTATGAATTCCACACCTGCACAGCTGAAAGGCATTTTATGTATTAGAGGTCTCCAGAGTTTTTCAGGTCTGGAGATTATAATGTAGCAATTAAACCAGGTATTGTAGTAGTACTCATTATCTTTGCAAATCTCTATCATCTGTAATTGACAGAGAATGTTTAATTTGAGACATTTAGCAAAATAATGTCTGTAACGGTTACATTAAGTAGAGGGGAAAGAAACCATGTTCAGGGTCACATTACATTTTGAAAGATGAAATAAGCAATAATTCTGTGGAAACTTCAATTTCCAAGGCAAAACAACAACATAGATGTGAATCTTGCAGTAATAATTAATTTCTGGGGCTGATGCATTATTAGAGGACTAATCACCAAGTTTCTTGGGTTTGGATTCTAATCAGTCACTTGTGATTTTACTTCATCCACTTACCTCAACTGCTTTTATTCCATTTTTGAGTAAATGCTTTATAAAAATAAAAACAGTCCTGGAAAAACTGAACTAAGGAGGAAAGGAGAATGATTTCCTGAAGCAGTGTTTGTTAATAAGTGAGTATTAGTCATATCAAAGCATCAACAGACACTCTACAATGTACTCCAGTGGGGGTCACTCTCTTAATAGCCATGGAGACCTTTGAGAACGCTTACACCCCTGTCAAGGGGAAACAGACTCCTTTATGTAATACTACTCTTCTTTCCAAGTAGAGGATCCAAATGAGAAAAAATAAAATTATCTGCTCCTGTGACTAGATCATATCCCACTATAATTCCCGTTTTTCATTTATTCTCTCTGATCTAGAAACGAACAAGTGATATTAGAACATTCTTTTCAGTGTAAATAGATCATAGAGCTGCAGCTAAGCTGCTAGATTAATTCTTATACATGTAATAGACCACAACTTTGGCTAGGTTAGGGTTTTTTTGCAGCTGATATTATTTACATTTGGAAACCACTGTGTGGGAAAAGCTGGGGATACTAGCATAGCTACTGTTGAACACCAGGTTGCAGGTACTAAAAGAGTTAATAGATTACAGTCACTCCCAAGGAAAAAAAAGTACTGGAATATGGAATGGAAAAAAAGTCAGAATTCAGGCTGAAAAGTTAATCTTCCAGATTATCTAAATCCAATTTTGCCAGATTTTATTGGATATAAAAGGACTTGTAACACATATACTCACAAAACATAAAACAACACGTAGAAAACATAACCCAGTAGTTCTTAGCTGTTATATAACATTAGAAGAATGAAGATAATGTGGAATATGTAGTCTAAAATTTGACAGTGGCTGGAGTAGTTTGTTGTTTAAATTCTTTCAGAAATATGTTTCTCAATGGGAGTGTAGAAAGACTAATTTACAGGTCATAAATTATACTTAAGCTCCTCATAGTATACATTGCCTGTTCTAGCAGACTGAATCCTCCTTCGAGAAGACTTAATCATTTACAGTCTGCTAAAGAAAACATATCTGTACCCTATCCTCCACAGATCTACTTGAATGACTTTCTGCTGCTTTGTGTATCCTAGCTAAAGCAAGTGACTGCATTAACCCAAAAATTCTCCTATCTATGAAACAGACACTATGTTTTAGCCATTTTGTTTACTTGCCTCTAATTCATGAGGCAATGAGAAGTCATTGAGAAGAAAACACAAGCCAGTCTTTTATTAAGTCAGGAAAAGAAATGAGTATCCAACTCATTGATGTGATACTGAAAAACTCATTTTGTGTTTCTACTTTCCAGAAAAAAGAAGAGGAAAGAATAATAGGAAGCAATCTGAAAAAGAGTTGCAGGAGCAATGGCATGTAAACTGGTTCATAAAACATAGAAGGGAAAAAAGGGACAGCTTTTCCACAAATATGGAGAAAAAGCTTGCCTTTGACAGGACTATGCAATTATTGACCAAGAGGACATTATATAAATAAATTATATACCTACAGAAAACCAAGAGCAGGAGCAAAACAATTAATGAAAATTTGCAGTTGAAACTAAAATTCAAGAAGAGCACACTTTTTCAGGATTGCTTCCAGACATTCGAGATGGATGAAAAGCTGGTAAGATTCTCAGTGTGTCTGTGATTAGCTGCTTGGACAACCCTGAGTAGTGCAGCCAAATTTATTTCCAGCTAATGCGTATCTTCTCTGCACACTTTCTCTTGTATTGTCAGTTTCTTCCACTTTTTTCTATTTTTGCCTATTGTTGAATAGCTTCTGGCCCTTTCAGAAGGCCAGATACAAATGAGGACAGGTTCTTTTTTTTTCTCTTTCCGTGTAAGCTCTGGCATCATTCATTTTCAAGGTACATGGTCAGCCAAACATGTATGGTAGACACAGGTTTTGCTACTGCAGATGCTTCCAAATTTGATCTTCTAAGTTAATTTCTACATTTCTTCTAAGTACCATGTATCTTGTCTGATATTCTTGAATGCATGGTAAAGACAAAAATTATTTTTGAAAATAAAATTGCCATGTTCAGTTATCCTAATTAACTCTTAAGTTTAAGTATGGATGCTTCCCTCTTTCTGAGTGATGTCTTCCAATATCCAGAAGCTCAATGAAAATCTCAAAGGTAAAACGACAGATCAGCTGGTGAGGAATTCTTCTTAAACAGTTTATCTCTGAAACTGGTCCCATTATCAACACAATTTTGCTTCATATACCAAAAAAATAAGGCATTTTCATAGAAGCTGAAATACTCAGACAACAGTATACACAGAGAACTTTTAAAGCATGTGGAAGTATAGAATTTGTTTTATTTCTTGGTTAGTTGGTTTGGTTGGTTTGTTTTTTTTTTTACTTACTGTCCATTTTCACATTGATTTTTTTCTTGAATAACTTAGAAAACATCATCTGGGGGGAGAGGTGAGATGAAATTCATGGTGCAAGAGAAAGCTCATTCATGCAAGATCCCTGCTGACCTTGGTAGCTGATGCCAACGCTCCTGGCTGCAGCAGACAGGGCTGTTCCATGCAGGCACCCGTTGCCAGGATTGGCTATCCTGGGCACTGTTGCTTGATTCACCAGCTGTTTGGGGTCCGGATGACCTCCATAGCCATATGAACTTTGCCAGGATTTGCCTCATTTAGTACTCAGTAATTACTTAAGATGACTTTGTCCAGTGTTTCATGTGGTGAGGGAGTGTGAATTCAGAAGAGACTTTTATTCATCTTGAAACTTCTCACAGTTATCTCCATTTTGTTTTATTAAGAAAAGAATCCTTGCAGCTTTCACACTGTCCTTTTGTGTCTTTTTAACCCATAAGTGCTGCATGCATTGATAGAAATCTGCAGTCGCAGTGATAATACAAAAAAAAAGGGGGGGAGGGGGAAAGATAAAAAGAACATGCCAGTTTGGCACTAGAGTTGAGAAAAGGATTGAGCTGTGGCAGAGGCATTGTCTAAAAACATGTGAACATATTACAGGAGTGCACACTTATTTTCTTTAAATAATTTTGTAGAGCAAAGGAGTCTAAGCCTGCATCTGCTCTGATTCTTCCATATTCTTTTTATTGTGATGAAAATTCACATTTCTAATTCTCATTACAATATTGCAGGAAGTAGCCTGTGCCTACAATAACCATGTGCATGTGATCTAGCTGAAATCAGACATAAAGCATAAGTCCCAAAGTAGTACATGTAACTTGTGTCAGTATTTTCAATTACATGGATCAGATTTAGGCAGCTGGCTACATCTCTACAAGTGGTAAAATTAAAATACTTAAGGTTTTGAACAATTAACGACTGATTTAAGAGCAATAACAGTTTGTGGCTCCACTTCAGACTGTTAACTTTGAAATGACCTTTCAAACTCAACAGGATTGGTTTTAAATACATTAATACTGATGACGTTACATTCTGGAAGTTTCTATAGTAGCACATGTGTGGGATGTGAGGTATTTTCCAAAGGAAGAACAGGAAATCAGTATTAGAAAGCCTAAGTAGATAATGCAATCTTTTAATATATTAGTGCAACTTGATTATGAGAGACTTCATGAGCAGAAAAAGAATAAGGATCTCAGTCTCTGATGTAGCACTTGAATGACCCAGTATAGAAACAGGAACACCCCCTTAAAAAGAGATCGAGTCCTTGATATTCCTGTATCTGTGTTAAGTAATTATTTTAACTGAGGAGTGTCTGTGCCTGGGCCTGATAAGTAGCCACTACAACTTACAACATTAAATAGAAATAGTTTTATCTACTGAAATAATGTATTCTAAATTATTTTCTCAGCATTGTTGCCTGGCAATTTTTCCTTTCCTATTTAATGACAATTATTGCTATTTAGCCAATGAGAAATATTATATATTAGTATTTTCCCACCCTGATAACTTTGAGATGTAATGAGAAAGCAATACAGGACTTACGTACTAGGTAACTCATTGAACGTGGGAATATCAAGCTACACTGATGCCCATAGTGCCAGCCTTCCTGTCTGAGACCTTTTTCCCCTCTAACTTACTTATAAATGGAAACATTTTCACAGGGTTTATGCCAAATCAGTCATTATCAGAAAATGCATTATTTCATCACTTACTAAATCCTATAATTTCAGGGTTGCGCCATTTAGTTTAACTATTTTTATATTAACTTCCTGTTATTGGCATGGTGAAAGTTTGGCTTTACATATCTTTGGCTGAGCTGCTTCTAGACACTATTGTTTGTAAGAATTACGTTATTCAAAGAATAGAAAAACACTGTAGCTCATGAAACTTTCTCATAATACCCCCTTCTGCAAGGAGAGGGGAAGGTGATGACACACCTTTGTACAAACAAACAGAATAAAAGTTAAAAGTGCTTTGACAAAAGCTTCCAATAGATTTAGTTGCAAGAGAAATTTCACACCTCCTAGTTTCTGAAAAAGAAAAAAAACCAACAAACCCTATCAGCCTTATATTACTGCAAATCACAAACTGATTTCAATGGGGATGCAACTATCTCAAAACTTTTCACACATATCCCTAGACTTATAAGAAGGAGAGAGACAGGGTGTGCTTTCTGATATATGTGAAATTTGGAGTTTGGGAACAGTGCAAGTAGCAAATACATTGGTTTATTTCAGTACAGAAACTTCCTTCTTGTTTGTTTAGCATCTGAATGGAGCAGGATCTGGATTCTGGCAATAACCTCTAGTTACAAGGCTAATAACAGAAGCAGCAGACCGGATAATTACCTAATTTTCTTTTATCTCATTGCATAGGGTTGTGGAGGGCTAAAAGGCACTTACTGCTTTGAAGAATTTAGACACTTAAAGTGGGTTTTCTGATACTGAATGCTGTTGGTCAGCTGCCTCTCCACCCTGGGAATACCTGTACTTTAGTGCTCTAGGCTCCTAGATGTGTTTTGTCTCTTGTTCAGGGGCAGTGCAATGCAGTGCATAGTTCCAGCCTGATCTGGATCCCCAGACTGGGCATTTCCCCAGGTACTTAAGCAACTTATTGAAACTTATGCAAAAAAGGATAGGGGACTGTAGACAGTGGATTTGTAGCTACTCCTTTTTGGAAGTACATTCACAGATGAAAGAGTTCCTTTCTTGTTAGTGGTTAGAATATTTGTGAATGAAACCAGAGACCCACATTTCCTCTGCATCCTGCATGTGTTGGAACTCTTATGTTCCATAAAACTCATATATCCCTGACTGCCTGTGTTTTGGTTACTTTGCATTAGCTGGGTTGAGGTTCAGCAGTACCACAAATGAAGGAGAAAAGTTTTAAGGTTTGAATTCATTGAGGAAGCTACTTGCTAAGTGTAAATTTCTAAATGGTTAGATTTAACATTACTACAAAATAGTGGATGTTCTTCTCTAGGGGTAGATACATAGCAATGAGGCATGGAGATTTCTTATTTTATAAATAAAAGGTGTAGAGCCTCATATATACCCAGATGAAGATGATGTCTCAGTAAAATCAGTAACACTTTGTGCTTTTGAATTTTGTCCTACGCTCTTTTTATTTTCCTTCCCCATCTAGCTGACAGTGCTGAGATACCACTAAGAGATCTGCCTTATTTATTGTCTGGTAACTACATTTGCCAAATACAGAAACAAATGATAGTGGCTGAGAAGATGCCTTTTGTTTACATTAAGTTCTATGCTTGATAAGTTCATTCCAATAGCACCAATTTTTCTGGCAGTCAAATTCAGAAATCAAAATGGTAATGAAGAATAGGTCTAAAGTTAACAAGTTGAAAACATACAATAAAACACCCTGAAACAATAAAATACGAAATATCTTGGTAGGCACCCATCAGAAAATATCATGTAGTTCATATACTACATGCAAGTCACAAAAAAGGTATTTTTGTGGAAAGGTCATTCCTTAATTGGTCCTACTAAAAGTATCCTATGCAGAATATTCAGAACAATGACTTGTCTTCAGTATAGTTCTGATAGCCAAAACAGTAGCAGCAGTTATTAAAATTAATTAGATTATTAGAATACATTAGTATTAGTAGAGATTAAATATAATTTGCCTCTGCTACAGACTTTTGTCTTGCGCAATTAGAAAAATCCCAAACCAGTATGAGTGATTACTGAACAAATTATGTTACTCTGTCATACATAGGACTTTATGACCTCTTGAGGTCCCTATCAATACCCTATATTTCACTGATGGTAGGGTATCTTAATTTTAGCTCCAAGAGAGACTTTATAGGACCATATGCCATGATAAACCCATTTTCAAGTCTTTAGAAAGGCAGTTAATAAGTTATTGAGATATTAGACAGGTATATAATAAGAAAATCAGATATTAGGTTAAATATTTCTGGAAAAGTAATTGCAGGAGAGATGAAGGCAGCATTCAATGTTTGTCAAAGAAGCAATATGTTCCAGTTATCTCAGCAAGTCAATCATGCTTCATACATCAGAAGGTATAAGTCTCTTAAAGGGTTCTGCCAATCTAAGAGTGGAAAATTCCTTTCTTAAGCAGGGGAGCAGGGTATGTCTGACACATAACTGCAGTTGGTAGAATCTATCTATCATCTCAGAGCACAGACATGGCCAAGGCTGATATGTGCTTTAGAGGAAACGATGGAAAAAATTCAATCCCAGAGATCAAACTGTCTGTCAAAGACAAAACTTTCCTGACCTCTATATTTATTAAATGAAACTCTGAAGTATGAAATGTGGTTAAGTTCATTATCATAATATAGAAATACAGCTGTTAAGTGTTGTTACCCTTTATTTTAGTGGATAGCATTATTTAATCCAATTGTGATTCCCAGTGTTGGTTCAGACATAAATACTGGTATCAAAGACATTCCAACTGTAAACTGGATGTGGACATAACTTAGCATAGAATGAATCATAGGATGTGTTAGGTTGGAAGGGACCTCTAAACGTCATCTAGTCTGACCCCCCTGCAGTAAGCAGGGACACCTTGAACTAGATCAGGTTGCTCAGAGCTTCATCAAGGCTGACTTTGAATGTTTCCAGGGATGGGGCCTCCACCACCTCTCTGGGCAATCTGTTCCAGTTTCTCACCATGCTCAGGGTGAAGAACTTCTTCCTAATATCTAATCTAAACCTACCCTGCTGTAGTTTAAAACCAATACCCCTTGTCCTATTGCTACATGCCTTTACAAACAGTCCTTCCCCAGCTTTCCTGTAGGTCCCTTCAGGTATTGAAAGGCCATTATAAGGTCTCCCCTGAACTTTCCTTTCTTCAGGTTGAACAACCCCAACTGTCTCAACCTGTCCTCATATGAGAGGTACTCCAGGCCTCTGAGCATCCTTGTGGCCTTTCTCTGGACCTGCTCCAAGAGGTTGTGTTGAGGGCTCCTGAGTTGGACACAGTACTTCAGCTGGAGTCTCACCAGAGCAGAGTAGAGGGGCAGAATCACATCTCTCAACCTACTGGCCATACTTTTGATGCAACTCAGGATACCCCTTCTGCGCTGCAAGTCCACATTCTTGGTTCATGTACATCTTTTCATTCATCAGTACCCCCAAGTCTTTTTCCACAGGGCTATTCTCTATAACATTATCCCCCAGCCTGTATTGATAACAAGAATTGTCCCAACCCAGGTGCAGGACCTTGCATGTGTCCTCATTGAACTTCAAGAGGTTGGCAGGGGCCCACCTCTCTAGCTGATCCAGGTCCCTCTGGATGGAAACTTGTCCCTCTGGTGTGTTGACTGCACCACTCAGCTGGTGTCATCTGCAAACTTGCTGAAGGTACACTCGATCCTGATGTCTATGTCATTGAAGATCTTAAACAACACTGGTCTCAGTATGAATCCCTGAGGGATACTATTTGTCATCCCTTTCCATCTGGACATTGTGCGGTTGACCACCACCCTCTGGATGTGACCATGCAGTCAATTCCTTATCCACTGGACAGTCCACCCATCAAATCCATATTTCTTCAATTTCAAGAGGGATGTTGTGGAAGACTGTGTCAAAGGCCTTTCAGAAGTCCGGGTATATGATATCCATTGCTCTTCCATGATGTAGTCAATCCATTTTAGAAAGCCACTAGATTGGTCAGGCAGGACTTGCCCTTGGTGAAGCCATGCTGGCTGTCAGAAATGACCACCCTGTCCTCTATGTGCCTGAGCATGGCTTCTAGAAGGATCTGTTCCATAATCTTCCTAGGCACAAAGGTGAGGTTGACAGGTCAGTATTTCCCAGGATTGTCCTTTCTAGCCTTTTTGAAAATGAGTGCAATTTTTTCCTTCTTCTCATCACCGGGGACTTCCCCTGACCACCATGACTTTTCAAATATCATGGAGAGTGGTTTGGCAGCTACATCAGCCAATTTCCTCAGGACTCTGGGATTCATCTCAAAAAAAAAAAAAAAAAACCCCAAAAAAACGCGTTGGGGGAGAAAAGAATTGAGATTGCTGTTAATTTGGTCCCCTTACCTACTCATTTTTTAAGCTCTGACAGTAAAAATTTTGAGGTTTTATGCTCTACACATTGTATCACTCACAATTTATCTAAACACTATAGAGTATAATTAGGTAAAACAAATAGTTGCATAAATTAATCTCATCCTAAATTAACACGATATTCTGAGTTAGTTAAAAATCTGATTGTTCCTGCAAAACATTAGAATGCTGTTTCTGTCATCATTCAGAGTGACAATGGGGAAAGTAGAGGATCTTATAATATACAAAACTTTGACTCATAACAAAAGTTCATAATTATTTTGAAATTCATCAGATGGAAGGCAAAGTCTTTCTGAGACCTATGCGCTTTTGGTTTTGCATTATACCTGGTTTTTAGACTGGGAAGTGCTAGAAGTTTTTGTCTAGATAGCAATAAGAAATTCTCTTGCTTTGTCTGCAAGGCCAATGAAGTCATTTGTAACTTGGCCTGAGGTCCCTTTAGTCACTCAGGAGAGAAACTGCTAGATGAAAATGTGCAGCACATTTATTAACAGCGTGTTTGGCTCCAGGTCCTCAAAGGATTTTAATGCATTCGATCATTATTTAGGCAACTACTCTACTTAACTTCTAACTCTGTTCAGCCTTCTGGAAATATCTGTTCATTGCATGCATCAAATAGTTAACTCCAAAAATAGTCCAGCCACATCCTCATGTACCATTGCATCTGTCTGTATGCACAGATATTCATATGCATGCCTTTTATCCTTACATGTCTCTCCTCTTCATAGATAAGTGTGAGCATTGTTTTAGTTTGATACTAAATATAAGGTGAGAATGATGATGGTCACACTCAGAGAGTTGCCGTCAATGGCTCAATGTTTGAATAGAGGCTGGTGGTGTGTGGTGTTCCTCAGAGATCAGTACTGGGACTGGTACTGCTCAACACCTTTGTCAGCGGCATGGACAGTGGGATTGAGTGCACTCTCAGCAAGTTCATGGACGTCACCAAACTGGGTGGTGCAGATGACACACTAAAGGCATGCCATCCAGAGACACCTGGACAAGCTTGAGAGGTGAGCCCATGCAAACATCATGAAGTTCAACAAAGCCCAGCGCAAGGTCCTGCATCTGGGTTGGCCTAGTCCCAACCACAAATACAGCTGGGAGAAGAATAGCTTGAAAGCAGCCCTAAGGAGAAGTATTTGGGAGTGTCTGTTGATGAGAACCTCAACATGAACCAGCAATGTGTGCTTACAGCCCAAAAAGCAAACCAGATCCTGGAATGAATCAAGAGAAGCGTGGCCAGCAGGTTGAGAAAGGTGATTCTGCCCCTCTACTCTGTTCTCATGAGACACCACCTGCAGTGCCATGTCCAGTTCTCGGGCCTTCAACATAAAGACATTTCGCCGTTGGGGCCATGAAAATGATCAGAGGGCTGGAGCACCTCCCTTATGAGGAAGGGCTGAGAGAGTTGAACTTGTGCAGCCTGAAGGAGGCTCCACTGGAACCTTAAAGTCGCCATCCAGTACCTGAAGGGGCCTACAGGAAAGCTGGGGAGGAACTTTGTACAAGGCTATGTAATGATAGGATGAGAGGTAATGACTATAAAACTGGAAGAGGTTAGATTTAGGCTAGATGTAATTAAGACATTTTTCACTCTGAGCGTGGTGAGACACTGGTACAGGTTGCCCAGGCAAGTTGTGGATGTCCCCTCCCTTGCAGTTTTCAAGGCCAGGTTGGATGGGGCTTGGAGCAAGCTGGTCTAGTGGGAGGTGTCATTTCCCATGGCAGGGGGGTGGAATAAGATGATCTCTAAGGTCCCTTCCAACCTAAACTATTCTGTGATTCTATGAAATATTAACAAGTGAAGACATACTCTTAATTTTATCACATAGGTATATAGAATGATAATATAATGTAACCATGGAATTGTTTCATATGAATTTTCAGGTTTTTTGTGCTTTAATCTGATCTTCAAAAAAAAGTTTTCTTTGTGAATATCTTCTTCTCTGCTAAAATGCATGCGTAAATTGTTGAAGCATTTAGCCTTCCACTGCACATCACACTTTGATCATTGCCAAAGGCGGAAGACCTGGTTAGCTAAAATTCAGATGTTACATATTCCTTAGTTCTAAGAGATTTAATCTATCTTGCCTTTGTTGGAAAAGGGAGGGGTGTTTTAATAAAAATCTAGTCAGAGCTATATTTTACAATCCCCTTATTATCATGCTGTATAGAAGGAATTCTCAGTATTTCTTTACATGTTAATGTTAATTTTTTTGGTTAATGTTAATGTTAAATAAGTGTTCATTCTTGTTAAATTTTATTTGTTACGTCTGGGATTTTGTTTCAGAATATCTTAACACGTTAGCATGATCTAAGTTGTCAAAGTAGTTCTCTGGCGGTGAATGAGGTTCCTGTCTTCTGAGTGGTCTTGTATGCCCATTATGCACATAGATATATTTGCTCAGTTCTTTTTGGATCACTTCCCAGATCAGTAGATGGCACATCTCCATAGTAAGCCTGTTTAAGCCCATATTTAGAAAATTAGATTTTGCTTTGGTTAGGACAATTTGCCTGTATGATGTCTGATGGCATGTATGAAGACGTGGAGGTTTAAACCACAATATTCAGATATTTTATTTTTAATAAAAATTGACTTGTTACTTTTCCACAGAATCAACCTCTTTAGTTTGTGTTGCTCTGCTTTTAGCACCAAAAAATCACCAACTGAGAAAATACTGTTATATTTTGTTCTTTCTTCACTAAGGCTACTGCAAGAAAAAGCAGTGACTGAATAGTGAGGAGGACAATCATAGCAACAAAGTAGGGAAAAGCTATATGGCCTTCAAAATAGCAGAGTTATTGAAATCCTGTCTTCCAAATGATAACTATTTCAGCAACCTGACTAAGTCAAAATTATCTGGGTGATGGCTTGATAGTCTCACCTTGGGAGCTTTTCAGAAATTAACTGGTTTCTCCACTGGCAAAACCAAGCCATCTTTTATTTCATTGGTGATAACAAACTTCAAGCTGCAGTCCTAAGATGACCATATCATATATTTTCTCATAGTTATGTTCTGGACTGTGGAAATGCATAGTTTGGGTAGTCATAATATTAATGGGAGAACAAGTACTCAAACAATCCTGCCCAAAATGTTGTTTAGCAAACTTGCTTGTATGTCACACTAAAAACTGCTGTATTGACTTAGGCTAGCACTTATGCTCCTCAGAGATCATCCAGACATATCAGTAGTATTTTGCTTAGTTATAAATGTAGTCCAGTGTGCTTAGGCTTTTTGAGAAGCTTAGGCTTTTCCACAAGAAGCGGGCTAAAAAAACTTTTCACAAGACACATATGTACAATATAGGACTCAGAAACATTTATTGTGACATTTGAATCTTTATTTGCTGTGTGGGCAGGTCTAGCTGCCTGTTGACTAGTGAAAAATACAGATGGACAATAAATCAATTTAGCTATTGCTATTAGTGCCCTTTATGAAATGTGCTATGGCTAATAACAGTCAGTTTCTTATTCCTACACAGCCAACATGACAATAAGTGATCTTTAGTTTCTCCATAGATTCTGCAAGAACTCTTCTAATAGTCAGGGTGACTCAAAAGGCTTTTGTATTCTGAAAACAGAGTTCAGGAAAAAAAAAAATCCAAAGAAAACCAACCCCAAAATAAAAATGGTAATATTGAAATGATCTTCCTAATGTTTTTACATGGTTTGCTTTTTCTTTAGGGTCCAACTTGTGTCTCCTCCTGTCTTTTTAAAAATGGACAGCACTTTGTGTTATAAATTAAACCTGGAGAATTTCTTTAAAGGCAAATATTCCCAATTTTTTCATAGTGCACTAACAGTTTCATTTTAATGGTGTGATAGCAGGCACTAAATAGTTTATGATTTAAACATTCTAATTTTTTGATGCTGTCAAAACCTGTGTATAATAAAAGAAAATATTGGTTACTACCTGACACACAATAATTTTGTGCCAGAAAATGATACACATGTATTTGTTACTAGACACTACTCAGCTTCCCATTAACTCCAGCCAAAACCGTCATAATCCCAGGGACTATAATAATACATTACAATCTTAATGTTTACTATGGAAATGTATGGGATCGTTTCTTTGGACTTTCAGACCTTTTCTGGAGGTTTTTGGGATGAGGATATTGTTCGTACGGGTTGTCATTTGGTGATACAGGCCAGTTAGCTATTTCTGCATGTTTACTTCACAACTCTCTACTTTCCTCTGTCACAAAGATGTTAAGTGCCATTTCTGAAATCAGTGATCTTGGCACTGCAATTCATTCACCTTTAAGGTTCCAATCATCCATAACAATTAGTTCTTCCTGAAATGTCGTTTTTAGCAGATACAATGATTTTTCTTTTGATCAACCATCAGTGATGATTTTTCAGCATAGACTGTTGGATGAAGGAAATGATGATTCAATAGGTGTCACTCTTTCCTTTGATTCAAAACAGTATGCTTTGGATCATAGGTTTCGGAAGATGTCTTCCCTGGAGAAATAAAACAGATGTATCTTTACTAGTATAAGAGGAAATGGCATATTTCATAAAGTAGATGACCATATTAGACCACACATCTTGGTTACATTTCATGTTTGGAGAGGCCTTTGACCAATGTATTTTTTTGTCACAATTGAATGCAATACTTTTGCTCACTTCTCTTTAACACTCTTTTTTCCTGCTAAGGCAAATAACATAGAGTTTCATCACACATTCGAATATGAAAGAATGATTGTAAATTCCTAATACTGCAATTTTGTATTCTATGAAAATTAAGGAGCCAACTGCTGTAAAACATTTTGAACTCCACAAATAAAAGTAACTGCATATAAATTAAAGTAGATGCATCCCATGGTCTGGAGTGAATTGGCTGGTTTAGTTGCCAAGCCATTTGCCATATTCAAAAAGTTATGGCAAAAGTTCAGGCAAAGTCCTTAGTAACTGGAAGAAGATAAACACTGTGCCATTTTAAAAAAAAGTATAAAATGGAGGACCCTGGAGATTATTGTTCAGTCAGCCTCACCTCTGTGTCCATTAGAATAATGGAGCAGATCCTTCTGGAAGACATGCAAAAACATGGAAGAAAAGGAGATGATCAGAGGCAGGCAACATGGCTTCAACAAGGGGAAATTATGCCTCACTAGTTGCTTTGTCTTCTATGATGGAGTGACTTTATCTGTTGACAAAAGAAGAGCTATAGCTGCCATATAGCTAGTCTTGTCTGAGGCTTTTAATGGTCTCCTAAAACATTCTTGCTGCTAAATTTGAGATATAGAGGTTTGACGGATTGTGCTAGTTTTAGCTAGGGTACAGTTAATTTTCTTCATATTAGCTAAATGGGCCTGTGTTTCAGATTTGTGCTGAAAACAGTGTTGATAACACAAGGATGGTTTTTTATTGCTGAGCAGTGCTTACACAGAGCCAGGGACTTTTCTGTTTCTCACACCACCCCACTAGCTAGGAGGCTGGGCGTGCACAAAGAGTTGGGAGGGGACACAGCTGGTACAGATGACACCAACTGACCAAAGGGATAGTCCATGTCATAGGACATCATGCTCAGTATATAAATCTGTGGGAAGAAAAAGGCAGTATTTGGGGAGGAGAGGGCAGAAGTTTGGAGTGATGATGTTTGTCTTCCCAAGTAACCATTAGGCCTGATAGAACCCTGCTTTGTTCGGGATGGGTGAACACCAGCCTGCCCATGGTAAGTGGTGAATTAATTCCTTGTTTTGCTTTGTTTGCATGTGCATCATTTGCTTTACCTATTAAACTGTATGATATATGGTCAGCAATAAAACTAGAGGGAAAGCTAAGTGTTGGGAATGGTGCTCTTTTGGGTCTGACTGAGCATACATCAGTTACCAGTGAGAAAATGTTTCAGTTTACATCGCTTGTCTTTCTTGTTGTTTATTTCTCTGATATTTTCCTTTTTGTTACCATTAGTAGTAGTATTTAAATTATTTTGTCTCAACCCATGAGTTTCCTCACTTTTGATCCTAATTCTCTTCCCCCAACCCACTGGAGTGTGAGTGAGTGGTTGTGTGGTTAGTTGACAGCTGGGTTTAAACCAGGTCATAGATGGACTCTTGGAGAACAAATTGCCTGGATAGCTTTGTCCAAAGTGCTACTGGCAATGGTCAATGTCCAAACGGAAATCAGTAACAGTGTCACTTAAGGGTCTGTACTGGGACAAATACTATTTAAAATCTTCATCAATGACATAGACAGTGGGATTGAGTTCACCCTCAGCGAGTTCACAGATGACACCAAGCTGAGTGATGCGGTTGATTTGGTAGAAGAAGAAATGCGCCTAGCATGTTGAGAGAGGTTATTCTCCTCCTCTACTCTTTTCTCTTAAGGCCTGTTGTGGTTATGTGTAATGGGGTTCTGATGGAACAGAGATCTCACCTGCACCCATGGAAATGCCCCTCACTGCAGCAAGTGGACACATATAGAACACACTGTGAACTGTGTTGGAGAGAGATCCTGGCAGGACCTGCCAGGAGAGCCCATGGAGAGATAGAGACCCATGCTGGAGCGGGTCTATTTGGGACAGTTATGACCACCAGCCTGGAGCAGTCTGCATCTGAGACACTGAGATACATTTTATGACTGCATCCCATAAATTCTATTATAAATATGAAGTAGTTTAACTATTTATCACTTTTTTTTTTTCAGTTAAAGTTTTCATTCATCTCTACCTGTATTACTAGGGATCTATTCTATGTTTTAATGAATACTTTTTGACCCTGTTAATTTCTTGAACATTTTTTATGCAGTCATTTCAAGTTTATTCCCTTATTCCTGATGCAGAAGTGATTAGTGTAAGTGCTCATTAGATTTAAGTACTCCGTAAGATAAATAATGTAAACATTAATCAAAATTTCCTCATGTATATCACATGTATATGAAGTGAAAGTAATTTAGATATTCCAGATACTCTGGTAAGCTTTTAAACCCAGGCAAGGAAAATATTTCACAGCAAATTTCAACTGTTTTCAATATGACTGGGAGAGGTTCCAACAGATTAGCCAAAACCCTTGGATTTTGTTTGCTAGTAGATAACATAGTGGAAAAAGTCTTGTTTCTGGTTTTGATATAAATTAAGCTAACATTTCCTGTATTATCAAGATCTTGGTCTTTGGTTACATGTGTAAAACTTATTTTGTCTTTTACAAAATATTATGTTATGTTGTAAACAAAGCTAAACATCAAGGTATCAAAGACTGTTCTTTATATTATATTTAAGATTGTTAAAGTTTCTTTTAAAATCAGTTATATGCTTCTATAATGTTTCCAAATAAAAGATTCTTCCTGACTGATTCTGAAAGTGGTTTAGCACACTTTTTTTTTCTATTCATAAAAGTATATGATATACGAGGGGATCTTATTAATGTTTATAAATATCTCAAGTGTGGGACACAGAGGGAAATAGCCAGCCTCTTCTCAATGGTCTGTGGAGACAGGAGAAAGGGCAATGGCCTCAAGTTGGAGCACAGGAAGTTCCGCACCAACATGCAGAAGAACTTTTACACAGTGAGAGTGACAGAGAACTGGAACAGAGGGGTTGTGGAGTCTCCTTCTCTGGAGATATTCAAGGCCTATACTCCTCTGTACTCCTTGTGCTACTTAAGCATTAGTAATCTCTTGCCAGTTAAGAGAGATCATGTTGCCTTCATGCTCCCACAATGAGAACCAACTGTGGGAGATGACCATATCATGAACAAACTGCCCTTTTGCTGAGTACCACAGCTGATAGTCAAAAAAGTTTGAAAAAGAGTTTAATTGATGATATGTTTATATCAGTTTTACTTGTACCTTTGAGTAACTTTTTGCTGTCCTTTTAACTTCAGAGAATCACACCACTTACATAGATGATGAATTCATCCTCATGGGTTGAACATCTACTGGCATTCAGACAAATAGGTTCATGACAATGCCAACAAAATTGGATGAAAAAGAAGGTCCTTCCCATACTAGATAATAATATACATTATTGAATACTGAAGAGAATAAGAGGATATCTTGCATTATTTTCTTGATACACTAAGCTCAAAATAAACAGCTTTTTTCCCCTCCATCAACTATAATTCAAGAAACTGAAGACTAGAATGGAACAATTTGCTTCCTATGGTAAAGGATTTTGAGCATCTGAAAGTATACCTTCCATTAGATTCTCTCCCTTACTTTAGGCAACATCAACTCCTTTTCACATTAGAAGTGGAGAATAAAGAACACCTTGAGGATAAAATCAGATTACTCAAGTGATTTTTTTCCCCCTCATTCACATGCCTTCTTTTTTTTCCCCACAGTACCTATGTGACAATTACAGGGAAAAGAGTTAAGTAAAGGCTTGACATGAAGAATTTCAAAAGAATCAGGACACTATATTGTCTGACGTTCTCCCAACACTTGCTCTGTGGTCATTTTCTGCTTCCAGATCTTTTGTAGCACATTTGAAATGCAGACTTCTAGCTATCATTTTTCACTACTTACATATGTTAAACATTCTTACTGAGGGCACTTTATTCTTCACTTTGTTCTTCTAAGCTATCATTATTCTTTTGGTGTTTAAGTATGCACTTCTTTGTCCTCAGCTGTTCAAATTCCTTTCAGGTTGGCAGTCATCCTTCTAAGGATAATAGTAAAATGATACAGTGAATAGTAGTAGCACACAGTCCTTCAGAAGGTCCTTGAAAAGCACAAATTAGAGATGCTTTATATATTTATTTTTTAAAATGTTGAATTTGCTATGCAGTTATGATCCCACTGAAACATTATCCTTTATTTCTCTACCAGCTGAGCCGTCAGTGTGTCCCCTAAATAGCGGTTAGACTGTTTTATATCTCCCCTTCTATGTTGTCAACCTGTGCTAATTGAAATGTTTATAAAATGCTGATACTGAAATATTGCAGCTTAGCAGTTCAATAGTTCTTTAATGAGCCCTCTGCTTTATTGGGAAGATGATTTATAGAAATATTTAATCTCACTGATTTACTATTAGCATTAATGAGTCTAGTTATTAAGCACTTTATTTCAGAATGCAGCAAAAATACAAACCCTGTAAAACATGCCATGTTATTTTGTATTTAGTGGGAATCAATGGTGTTTAAATCTCTCAGCTTTTCCTCAATGAAACAGTTATTCATTAGCATAGAACTAGGTGACTCTTTTATATAATTTCCTTGGTATTATGATCAGATTTTATCCAAATAACAGGCCCAATGACAAAAGTAAGCTCAAAGACTGAAAATAGAAGTTCATATACAGTCAGTGAAGATAAAGGCATTTACACTGCCCTTGACTATCAAGCAGACTAATTATCAACTCTCAGTCATTCTTTATTGTTGCTAGCTAGGGCCTGGTGGTTGGAAGATCACGTGATATGCGGGTAGATAAGGCCCCTCCCCTAATAGCCAATAGCAAGCAGGCGGAAGTGATGTTCTGAACCTCAGTTATATAAGGTCATGTTACTTGTTAATAAACGCCATTTGGCATCTATCAAATTGATATCTGTGAGCAGATGGTCCGTGCGACCTGGGTCTGGTCAATGTGCCTTTCCTGAAACAGGCCGCCATGCCTTTGCGAAGGCGACATAGTGGTGCCGAAAAACCCGGGAGTAAAATCCGGGAACGGGATTTCGCCTGGATTCAGGTGAACGGCAGCTGGAGCGGCTGGGCCAACAAGGAGGATGGAAGCCCATGTGAAGGTCATATCAATGTTATATAAGTGGTGGGGCGGGGTGGCCGAGGAGGCCAGGGATGCCGAGAAAATGTATGGCATGGACCACTGCCGTAGGCGGGATGTGTCGGCTGAGGAGGCCAGGGATGCCGAGGAAATACATGGCATGGACCACCGCCGCTGGTGGGATGTGTTGGTCGAGGAGGCCAGGGATGCTGCGGAGAAATTAGAGTTTGAAGACACGTGGTATAGACCACCGCCGTATGCGCCCTAAGATGGTGCCGAGTGGTAAGGGGAAGGGCAGAGCGAGGATATCTTTGGTGGGAACAGGGAGAAAGCTATAGAACTAACAAGTGCGCACAAACAGGAATGGGAGGGGAGCGTGAGTGAGGGGTGGAGAGCCAATCAGAGTGGACAGCCAGCCCGCAAGGGAAGTGGGTGGGGCTGGATCCGAATGAAAACTTACCAGGGCCCAGAAGTAACCAGTCAGTCGAGTTCTGACTCTGGAGTAGACACTAGCTGGGGTCAGAGTGGACGGCCTGCCGTAAACGGAAGTGGTCGGGGCCGGAGTCCAACAAAAAGGTATCAGAGAACTAGTCAGTCAAGTTCCAACTGTGGATCAGACACCAGTGGGGATGAGTGGCTTGCAACCGATCCAAATTCAGAAGAGGAGGAGATGGGGGTAGACAGAGTTGAAAGCCGCAGTAAAGAGGGACCGCGAGGGGGAAAAACTCCTCTCACGGGTTGGAGGAAAATAATAAACCCTAAGGATATACAAGCGATTGTTATAAAACAAACTTGTAGGTTCATTTTTGATAGGGGAGGGATGATTGTTTTTTAACAAGAATGGGAGGACAACTGTCATAGGCCCAAGTAACTGGGCAATATTGTCCTGATCCCTCCCGAAATCATGGTCCCCCTGTATGATGCTTTTGGAAGGAAAAATGTGAAAGCAAATGTACAACTGACTGCCTTTAATATCTATCTGCTTCTAACTTTGACTGAGCCTAGGGCACCCTGTGACGCAGTTGAAAATGTTAACCAAGACCAGCAACTTAAACTTATTCTTGAAAAGTTGGAAAACATGAAAGTACACGTGCTAACTTGGGAAAGGAGATCTGCCTGTGTCACTATAGATGCCATGGATCCAGAAGAAATCAAGCTTGCATGAACCAGGACGGGATCCTGATCACAGTAACGGAAGTCAAGGGTTCCAAGTGCAGCCACAGTGGACTACGAGTTTTGCTGCAGGGTATTTTGGATAGTCTTTGAAATATGTGTGTGTTTGTGGTAAATAAAAATAAGAGAAATAGGGATTTCTGCACAGCCTAAGGTGCCAACACAGAAATGTGAGGCTGAAGTTATCTGCACCTCTGACACTCCTGATTGGCAAAGCAAACAAAAAAAAAAAGAGGGGGGGTGGAATTCGGGCAATGGGTTTCAGGAGTGGGAAATTTCAGTATGGATATTGTCAATGGTCAGATTTGGATTATTTGATTTGGCAATTTGGTATGGTCAAGGAGAACAACAGGCCTGCTGGCAACATGGCTCTCCTCACAAAGACACAGGCCCTGACAGTATCCTTGAAATTCCCATGAAACAGAAAAATTAGAAGTATTTGGTAATCACATTTTCAAAACATAGCAGCCTTGAAGGCAGGTGGACAGACTGCCTTAAACCAGGGAGGAGATGTGAGAAGGTATTCAGAAGTAAGTGAACATGTCATAAACCAGCCATAATGAAATGGCCAAAACACAGCAGGTATGCAGATAACTTTTTTAGATTGCCACATTTTATAGTATGGCGTTTCGTTTATGGGACGGCTTTCAGAGTTAGTTAAATAAGGACTTAGGTTTTGTTAGTTACAAAACAAGTAACTGTTAGGATCATATAATCCTATCCCTTCTTTGTCTGCGATAAAGTTATTAGCCACGTGGTGTAGCAACTTTCTTTCCAGCTTTAGTAACAAAAATTGTGAGTTTCTGTTTACAGGACTGGATCGTCGGACACCCCCGTAACCTGTACACCCCAGTGGCAAGTGTCCAGTCCAAGCCTGGGAGTCCCACACTGGCAGAATCCAGACAACGGCAAAATAGCCTCCGCAGGGTGGCTTTTGTGTGATCCTGCGGGACCCCGTATACCCATTCAATGTTACCCCCAGTACCGGTTCACTGTGTACTCAAGTTTAATATTATCCCTAAGTTACCTCAGGTTACACCCCATTATTACCAGTTCACTGTGCCTTATGTTTTTTACTCAAGTTTAATAGAATTTTTGGATTATTGTAATTTGGTTATGCATAGGGAGGGGGGAAATGTTGCTAGCTAGGGCCTGGCGGTCCGAAGATCACGTGATATGCGGGTAGATAAGGCCCCTCCCCTAATAGCCAATAGCAAGCAGGCGGAAGTGACGTTCTGATCGTCAGTTATATAAAGTCGTGTTACTTGTTAATAAACGCCACTTGCCATCTATCAAATTGATATCTGTGAGCAGGTGGTCCGTGCGACCTGGGTCTGGTCGATGTGCCGTTCCTGAAACAGGCCGCCACGCCTTTGCGAAGGCAACACTTTATTACTCATTTATTACTTTATTTCTTCAGAGAAATAATTTTCTGACATGTAGGCTATTACAAGGTATGGTAAAATAATACAACCATCTCAACTCTTTAAATGTACCTTCACATTGTTGTCCAAGTGTGTAAGGTACTGGAATTATGCCTTACCAATTGCCAACAGAACCAAGCCCCACCCTCTTCTCCTCTCACCTTACCAAACCTCATTCCTAAGACACTCAGGCCCAGGCTTCCGAGAACCTAATGACTATTCAACAAGTCACCCAGAAGAGAGACATCAGGAACCATTCACACATCAGGAGCCATTGTTCCACTATCAGGAGCACACATTGGGAGCCATTCACACATTGGACATTCTGTCATCCACCCTGAAGCGCTCCCACAGGCCAGGTGGGAAGCTTGTAGCCAGATAAAGTAGCGGTGTCTCTACAAAAAGGGATGCAACAAGAGAGAAATCATCTTTTTCTTCAAGCTTCATCTTCATCATGGAGGGACAAAGAAGGGAACACTCTCCCATCCGATCGGACCCGGAGAATACTCTGCCATCGGACTGAATGCGGTAGCCTAGTGGTGGTAGATATAGCCTCCCCTCCCCCCTCTTCCTTTTTTCCATTCTCTATCTCTTTCTATCTCTCTTTTCACCCCCGTTTTCTCTTTCTTCCCCCCTTTCCCTGCACACTTCTTTCCAAATAAAACAACCTTCACCTTGACTCAGTTTTGAGTCTCAATTCTGTTCTCCGAGAATTTAATTAAGAACTTATCATGATAAAACACCTAGTGATTGGACATCACTCAGGGGTTAAGCACAGACGCCCCCAGCCACCCAGAGTGATCTGAGGTTCGGTCTGAATGCCAAGGGGGTTTAGTCTCTCCCAAACTAAAGTCTTGTCTAGGTTGTGGATTGTGACAAAGTGAAGCACTATTAGACAGCTTTTACGCAAACCCATGCCTTAGGAAGCTCATAAAATGGTAATTTTATTTTGGGAGTAGCTTTCTACCATGATGAGTTAAATGAAAAATCTATGAAAGTGACTTTCAGAGTCTTGAAGATGCCACAAGCAAAATGTTTCCCTTACTGTTGACCCATACCAGCTTCAGCCTCAGACACCTAGGAAAGACAAATAGGGGAAAAAATATTTTCCTAGTTCCACTAGTGCATTTAATTTATGCTTCATGTTATCCTGTGGTTTTATTTGGGACAAAGTGAGGCTTCTGCTTTTGTTCAGTTGGAGGACTAGGATTTCTGTCACACACACCCCAACCCCTGTCTTTCCATATCGAGGCTTTCCCACATAAATTTTAATTTATGCATATTCATATGTATTTTCCTTATTTAGAAAATTTGCTTAATGGAAAATTTTGGTATAATCAAGTTGATAAATTTTCAGTTACATTTTTTTTTTCTATTAAAAAAATCAATAAAATGAAGCCTTTCACAAAACCCACTAGATTCTCTGAAAATTTGGTTTCATACGCATTTGCTAGAAGGTTATCCAAGGCTTCCCTGGATATCATTAGACCTTCTGAGAGGTGTCACAGAACAAGATGCATGTGTCATCTCTAATTTATGCCATGTAAAACCAGTGGGTTTGCAGGTGATTTCTTTAGTTACAGGTTCATTCTGCAGAATATTCTTTTAGGGACTGACTTCTGGTAAGAGAGAAGTGGTGCTGTTGCAGCTGTGCTTAGCAAAGGGCGTGCATGCACAAGCAGCCAGGGGCTTGTGTCTCTGAGAGAAAAGTTTTCATTGCGCAGAGAATCATCTATGATATACTGTAAAAATCCATGGTTTGCCATGGTGGATTAGAGCACTTGGGAAAAAGAAGGTATGAAAGGGTCATTTCTTGATGAGGTGGTTTGGCCCTTGGCTACAGGCCAAGTGCCAAAGCCACTCTATCACTCGCTTTTTCAGCCAGAAAGGGGAGAAAATACATATATTGGGAGGCTTAGGATTTGAGATAAGGACAGGGAGAGATCATTCTGCAATCAGTGTCATGGGCAAAACAGACTCAACACAGAATAAAGAAAGAAAACTCTCGAGTTTATTACACTACACCACACACCCAGTGAAACCAGTCAGGTAATGAGAAGTGCAGCCACGTCTTAAAGCACCTTTCCCCCACCCCATCCCTCCCTTCTTAGCAGACTTCGCTTTAGTTTTGATTTTTCTCCCTTCTTCCCCCTGCATCATAGCACAGGGAAGGGCAGGGAATGGGGAAATGAGGTGTTGGTCAGTTCCTCACAAGCTACTTTCCTTCTCCAGATCTTAACACATCTACTTCCCTCCCAGCTCTCCCTTCTTTGCAGACTTAAGTCATAATTTCACTTCCTTCTTCCCCCCGTTGCAGCATGGGGAGCAGCAGTGAATGGGGAGTGGGGGTTTTCAGTCAGTTCCTCCAGAGTTGTTTTCCTTCTTAGCTCATGGGGCAGCACATTCCACACACACCATTCTCCTGCTGCACTGTGGGGTCCCACCCACAGGAGACAGTCCTCCACGAACTTCTCAAACATGAGTCCTTTCTATTGGGGTGTCATCTTGTCATCAATTGCTTCAGTGCTGCTCCCTTCGATGGGGTGCTGACCTTTGGGCACAGACTGTTCCATCGTGGTCCCCCCCAGGGTCATAAATCCTCCAGCAAACCTGCTGCGGCATGGGTCAGTCCCTCCACAGGCCATAGATGGTCTCTGTTCCTCATCATTATCCATGGGATGCAGGGGAACAGCCTGCTTCACCACGGTCTTCGCCACTGGCTGCAAGGGAATCTCTCTCTCTCTGGCACCTGGAGCTCCTCATTCTTCCCCTCCTCCTTCTTCCCTGGCCTTGATGTCTCTATGGCTACTTACATCTTCTCACTCCCTTCTCTGGTGGCAAAATGCAGCTGCCTGCAGTTTTTTTCTCCTAACTGATTCACAGAGGCACTGTGACCATTGCTGATTGGCTCAGTCCTGGTCAGCCACGACTCTGGCCTTTAATGAGCTGATGTTTACTCTTTGGGGCCTGCAGAGAGCTTCTAGCTGCTTCTTGCAGGAGTCATCTCTGCAGTCCCCCTTCTCTACCAGCACCCAGCTATGACAAACTGCAACACTTGAGAAGCTTTTCTCTGACTAGGCAGGTGTGCAGATGTGGCAATTTCACCAGAGCATAAGCTAGACTGTCTGGTGCTAACTGGAGGAGATGATGGGGGGAAATAAAAGCTCCCATTTCTGCGGGGTAAATAATTGTCTGATGTAAACTGAATTCATGTACAGGATTAACTTTTTACATTGATCTGAAGGAAACCCAGACATCCAGGCTATATTCTGTATTTATTAGCTGTTGCATTATAAATTGCTGCATCTATTTTTATTTTTTCTGTACTTAGAGGCATTTCTGGATGGTATAAGGATGGCAGGATGTTGCCTGCACACTAAGTTTTCTTACTCTTAGTTCTATGATGCTTGTATTCCTGCTATTACAATGTTGTGCTTTCAGAGCAAAAGGACTAATTCTGCTTGTTTGGTTTATTGTTAAATACAAAACATGTAAAAAAAAAAAAAAAGGTATGCGGAGGCTTAGGAACATGGAAACAAAGTGAAAAAAACCCCTCATAAATACATATTTTTCCAGAAAATTATAGTCTATTAAATCAGGCCATAGTTGCAGCTTTCCCCCGTAGCTGCTTCCTTGATGTTTTTTGTGAGGAGGAACAGCCATTATTTCTTCCAATAAAAGACAGAACAGAACAGAACAGAAAGCTACTGAGTTTAATTCTTTGTGATGCACTCTGAGGGTGTGCATGTGTGTGTGAGCAGGTGTGTGCACATGTGTGGATGTGTGCGGATGTTGATGATGAGGTACTTTCATTTTTAAGAGTGTGTTCTGTACCATTCATCTGTGTATTCAAATAAAGTTGTTGGCAATATATGATACTTCAGCCTTAAGCTGTCAAAAATGAGATTCCAAAGTATTCAGCGGCACAAAATAGCATAAAAAGAGCTTTGCCACTATTTATCTCTGGTTGCCAGCTTGTAATGTTGATGTATGATATGTCATAATAAAGCACTGAAATGAATACAGCTACATAAAAAAGTGAAGCTACATGGCTACAGACACTGAAATATTTCTGATTCCTCCCTGTCTCCCTCCTCCATCCACACACACATGCTTGAAGACACGCACACTCTCAGTGATCCTGTTATAAATCTGCTATTTAACATCACACAGATATAATGTATTTTAGAGCCTTCCAATGGTAAAAGCTGTTTTATGCATATCCCAAATTTGTAATTTCCACTGACTACAGTTACAGTGACGAGGCTCAACACTTGTGAAATCCAAATCTACATCTGATTTTCATTCCAATTTCATCAACTTTTTAATTTCTTTTAAATCATTATATACATATATAGGCTTTTAACTTACAAAAATCCAGAAAATATGTTTTTTTCTCCCTTATCTATTGATATGAATACACATACATAAATATAGTGAACAAACCAAGACAATCCATCAGGCAAATTTAATAATTATAAATGCTTATTAAGGGAAACCCATTTAAAATATATCACTAAATCACAAATTTTCGCAGTCATTGTGAGACAGTATGATTGACTTTTTCATGCTTATTTAAAACAGTTGCGCTGCAATAAATGAAATTAAGTTAAATAAATAAATAAAATTTCCCCAGACAAACATATTAATGGAATAGAAATAATAATCCCTATGTTAAACAACACTCTCACCTTTAGCTGTTAAACTGGCAACAAATCTCTGTCACAGACCCTATGTAGAAATAGAAGCAAAAGATGGGATTACTATCTTAAATAAATTATGTGATACTTTTGTAAATTAATGGAAAAAGAGAAGGTAAGAATCTATTTTTTAGCAGTACATCTGTTTTCCAACCAGTTCTCAACATTATGTTCCTTCTAGAACCGCTAGGTCTGACTGCTGACTTCAGTGGAGTAAAGTCTATATGAACACCTATCCCATAATTTGTACTATTACAACCTTTATAGTTTTACAGGCAGCTGACTTTCAGAACAAATTAAGTTGCCTGACTGTAATAGGAATAGAATTTATTTTTTTAATTATCATGTGAGATTACATGAGTACATTTTCTTTCATCTCCACTTCTACTTTTAGTTTATTTTAAATTTTTTTTCTGTTTCATGCTTTGAGTATGCCCATTCCATGTAGTGTCCACCTTTGTTTGCAACGTTACTTTTCTATGGCAAGCACATTCTTACATTGAAATGAGCAATACTGATTCTCTGTGCCTAATAAATAAAACTGTAACCAAAAGGCTATTCACAATTGCTTAGGTATCTCTCTGAAATGTATTATGTGAAGGGCAATTAATTATATGCAAATATTTTATCCCACAAATTATACTCCTATGTGCACAAACATGCTCAGAAATGACATACATTTAGTAACTGGCAATGAGCACAGAAAAGACTATACTGCCAGAGGAATATAGAGTTTCCAAATGTATAGTCCATTGTTTGTAAGCAAAAAGAAACAACATATCTTATGCGAGTGACCCGTCTCTATTGAAAAGCATTAGAAAAAGAAAATGGCCTGGAGGCAGATACTGTTTGTGTTATTAGCCTATAGGGTCCTTAAGCATTCAGTGAAGAAATATTGCTAGGATGTTCTTGCCATGATGTCACAGTGAGGATATGGCCTTCCACACATTTCATGGGAGAGAATAGTGCATGTTAAAATCATTATTCCTCCTGTCATCCCAAAATATTATGAAAGGAAACAACCCCCTGTCACAGGAGAGGGCATTACACTGGCTATGCACCACCCTGAATTGCACATCCTCTTCTCACTGCATCTCTCTAAGGTGACCAATCTCCCGTAGATCTTTGGTGCTGATTATGGCAGCTGTTGTACGCTGTTGCTATGGCCACAGATACTGTGCTGGAAAAAGGCAGATTTTGCTTTTCCTAGAATTTCCCACATATTTCATGCTTTGGTTTTTAAAGGGGAAAAAAGTAGAAAAAAGAAAAAAGTACCTCTGAACTGATTTTGTATTTAGTTTATCAAAAATTATAAGGGGCAATTGCAGATGAAAAGTGTATTTTTCTTATTAGCTAGTAATATGTTTACGAATAGAACTATGATATGCTAACACTACAACACTTTTTTCCACATTAGGAATTTAACATGGGATAACAATTGTTCCAAAAAAATGATCAACCAGCAAAAGTTCCTGTTTTAGTTTGAGCAGAGCAAGGAAGATAAATATAATTAAAAGGTGGGACCTGAAGGTTCAGTATGTTCTATTTCTTGCCATGAATCAAGGAAGTTGAAGAAACTTCTATAATATTTCTTCAGCTCCTCTTAGATACTAGCTAATTTATGTATGGAGGTGAGTTTCTTTGAAATTTAAATGTTCTGATAACAGTTTTTTTCTTTAGTATCAATTGCATGCATCCATTCTCATAGCAGCTCAGAGATTCATTTATGGATAATATTTATATATTTGTTGAGATTAGTTTATAGGAAGAACTCAGGTCATACCTTTTCATGGCTGGACTGTGAAAGTATAATTCTTCTTGTTTCTTCTCATAAAAAGCATTTTCTCTCCCTCAAAAATCCTAGGATCCCATTTGTGCATCTGCTTTAAGGAAAAAAATATTTTTTAGGAAAAGTGCAGCTCTCCAAGAAACTGCTAACCCACCACCCAAAGGTAAAATTTCACTTTTCATCAGTCTCCATCTGAATCAACTTAGGAGGTGTGACGCTCTTGTTAAACTCAATCGAAACCTATGGCACCAGAAACTGAAAAATGCCTGGTGGTCTTATGAGAAGAGGCTGTCAGTGTTATTTAATAGAAAACAGGCAGTAAGGCGGGAAATTTTAAGACAATATAATTTAAAACTAGAGAGGTCATAATACAATGCTCAATATGTCACAGATTTCATAATTAACTTTTCTAGGGTCTACCAAGGTACCCAAGGAGTCTGTATAATATATTCAATCCTGTGCTGATTTAAATAGAGGTCGTGAAAAAAAAACAAACAAAAAACATCCTTTAAGATGTGTGACATTAGAATCGGATTAGGTTTGTTGAAAAAAAGTGAAGAAAAAAGAAAGTTTAAATCCCTTTTAGAACATCTTTTAAAAATTTAACTGAGGTATCTATTTCTACATATCAAAGCAGCTGCCAGATTCTCTGAAAAATCAGCTGTTGCCATTGTAAAGTCATTTTTTTCTCTATCGAGGACTTCCTAGCATCACTGTCTGAATGTGAGATCTGTTTCAATGAAATATAATAATGCTGAGTAGATGTAGATGTAGCTTAAGAGATAATTAATACAACTTTAATAAAAGAATTTTCATGTTTTAAGAATGAATTTGTTTTGGATTTTAGTAGAATATGGCATTAACCATGTGAGTTGTTTCATGAAAGTGGCTACAAAATTTAGTCATAACAGTGCAACAACCTTGAAGCTAAAGAAAGTGAAGATAAGGGAGTCATAAATAATGAGACCAACATCCAATTCAGAGACAGAGTATATCTTGTTTTCAGCTAAAAGGGGTTCCTAACTTGTTTGTGCAGGAATGTGATTTTGAGCTCAGGAATGTATTTTGGTAACTATGGAGAAAAAACTTAAAGAGTGCTGAGAGAGAGGAAGACATCCAGCCTTCATCCCTGAAGACCACCAGAAGACCCCCTGAGTGTCACTGAGCATGCTCTATCTGGGAGGAGTTAATGTAAATGACTTCCGGGAAAGTCCTTGCATAACTCTGCCTTTTTTTTGAATTTATAATGAATATGTGTAGTTTGCATAAATATGAGAAATTTGGCTTTAAATGATGCACACATTCGGAGGAACAATCCCCTGTGTGCCCAGTGCTGCAATAAAGAATACCTGCTTAATACTCATGAAGTCTACTTTTGATTCCGGCTTTTCGAGGCATCAGATCTTCAACTTATATTCATGGATGGGGACACATGAATGGAAACTTTGAATCTTGTCCATTGCAGATTTGAAAAGGACTCTTATATATCCCATGATTAATCTTAATGCTTTCCATTTTTAAAAGCATGTGTCAAAATGGTCACTGGAAAAAAATTAGATTTGATTTGAGAAAGCGCCACCATAAAAAATAGTGATTTTTTAAAACTTTTTTTTAGAAATTACACTATAAAATTTGCTGACACAGCAAGAATTAGAAAATACTAAGGAATATATACATATATCTTTAAATGCGCGAATTACTCATTTCTTTCAGTTTCATAAAAAGCACTACCCAGTTCTGGTAATGTTAAAATCAATAGATTCACTGATCCTAACTGCAGTATGGTAAGGACAGGCAATAGTAATGGTCCAAGAACTCACATGTGGTATTAGTAAATGCACAGGACTGTACCTGACTTTCAATAATCGGTGAAGGAAACTACATAATAAAGTTGTTAACGATAGAGATTGCAGAGTGACTGATTAAGTGATTAATTTCCTGAGAGGAAAAAATTATAACCTACATCTTAGTGCAAATATTTGAAGAAATTTGTTTTGCCAGTCTCCTACTGAGTAAGAAGTTTTCAGTAAGAAGAATGGAGCAGATGGGTCTACATATAATCATTATTTTTCCGTTATCAGAAGTTTCAATATTAGATGACCTGTGTCATTTGTTGCATGGAAAACAGAATAAAAAAAATTATTAGAAAAAAACAAAAGCAGCACTAATATAAAAGATTTTTGTAAATGTAGGAAACTAAGAATTTTTCCCAACACCTTGAAACCAATTGAACTTATCACATATATACTTAGTTCTGACTACTTATCAAAAAACTGCAAACAAAATGGCTTTTAAGGTGAATCGAGGCAGTGCCACACAAAGTTTTACTGCCAAGAAGTTCAGATTTAGCCTTGGAAGAGCTGTGCTTGTTGATGCAGTGATAGTGCCATCTCCTAGCATGCTCTAGTGTACAAACAAAGCCAACAGAGAGGCCGCAAGAACACAAATGTTCTGAAGATAGGCATGTTTTACAGAAAAGTTTGAAAAAAAATCACTATATTTTACTCCGCATATGAATGAATATGTAGGAATAGTATAATGACTGCATTTAATTTGCATGTAATTTAATTAACATTTTATTGCCAAAGAATGAAAAGATGATAAGCTTTTAGTATAGAAAAATGCACCAAGTAGAGAACTGCTTATATACTTTCCTCAGTAAACAACGCACAGGTCTTTGTCATGGCCCCAGCCGGCAGCTGAGCAACACCCGTCTGCTCACTCACCTGTCCCCACAGTGGGACAGAGAGAGGAATCAGAAGAAAAACACAAAACTTGTGGGTTGGGATAAGGACAGCTTACTAGGACAGGAAAGGAAGTGGACAATAGCAAAAACTATTCTTATAAGAGAATATACAAAGTGTGTGATACACGATGTAATTTCCTTATCACCTGGAACCTGATGCCAATCCCAGCCCTAACCAGCGATCCCTCCTCCTCAGTCAGCTATTCTCCTTATATACTGAACATGACATCCTATCATATGAAATATTCCTTTGGCTAGTTTGGGTTAGCTATTTTGGCTGGTTCCCCTCACAGATTCTTTTGAAAATTAACTCTATCCCAGCTGAAAAACAAGACAGTCCCTTTAAGAAATTATTTAATTGATCAGAAGGATCTTTAGAAAACAACTGCTATTAATCGTTATTATATATTTGAAACAGAACCTATAAAAAGTTATTAAACGCTTAACTGGTCACGGCATAGACCTTGGCTAGACCAAATTTCAAAAAAATACAGAGAAGGGTCAGAAGGAGGATCTGGGGAACTACAGGCCTCTCAGTCCGACCTCAGTCCTGGGGAAGATCATGGAGAGGGTCATCTTGGGAGCTATCATGCAGCACATGTGTGATGGCCACAGTCATGTGAAGGAAAACACGAGGAGTACAGGAACCAACTGCTTTATCAGTTTAAAAGATTTGTTCAGAGAAAGGGGCCCTCATTTAAGAGGTGAGACTGATTTAAAAGGATCAACTCTATCACTACTTGATATGATTCTTACCATAGCCTAGCTATGCACTTATGAAGGTAGGTCAAAGAGCAGCCAAAGGTAAAAAAGTAGTTTTAAAGACGCTTTGAGATAGCTTAAAGCCTTTAGATTATATGCCATGTACTTTGACTATTCATAATTGGCCAACTTGGAACTGTTTCAGCATATTTAAATGCTTTTTTGAATTACCTACTCAGATGAGCAATCCTTTCGACAACAATGAATTTATTACTATAGGATCTCATAGGATGATTTATATGTTTGGGATGCAGATTTTTTGTCTTCTTCCCATCTCAGACTTCTATGATTTGTGTTCTTTGATCCAGAAGTTTCTCTGAATCCATGCACTTTGTGATTTTGAAAACCTAAAGCTAGTCATAAAAAAGTCAGATCATCTCCAGTAAGAACAGGACCATCCATAAATTTCTTCACAATATTTGTCTTTGATGTCTGATTTTGTTTTATTTACTCTGCGAGGTTCCCATCAATATTGAATTAGGCAACTTGGGTGTACACTTCTCAAGAGAATGCATATGTAGTCTTACTTCCTCTATTTCACCAAACTGTCTTACTTGTCCATCTGATTTACTCTTTCAGTGAAACTTTAGTGAGCAAGGCAGATTTTCTTCCACAGTGGGACAAATTTCTTCTTGTTATTGCTGTTAGTCATAGATACAGGCTGCCCTGTTTTTGTTTTGTTTCTTTATTACTTGTTAAATAACTTCAAATTGCTCCTCATCTTAATTTCTCTTAATTGATTGTTTTGTTTTTCTTCCTTAAAGTGTGTGGAAAACCATGCAGAATTCAGTGTGACAATACAATTTTTTACCTAATAGCAGTAAAAATGTCTCATATCTTGCCATTTCTTAAAAAGGCTGTCAGGCCTTAATTTCTTCTGCTCAAGGGAAAACCAAAACATTTCCTGTATGATGCAATATAAATAGCTTAGCAACTGTTCTGCAAGAATGTTCATCAGAAAGTTGTAGTCTCTATTTTTAAATGCAGCCTTTCCAAAATAATCCATTTCAATCAAGTTTTACAATGACTATTTTCTTTCCTTAGACTTTCGTTAACAGAGAGTTCCATAGTAAACAACATTGCTTGTGTCACTGGAGGTTTTATTTCAAAATCTTAATTGACAAACATTATCCTTAGAGAAAAGTCCAGGAAGAAATGATTCTATATATGACCACACTCTTCTATAAAGTTATTATTATTATTATTACCATTTCAATGGAATGGGCAAATTCTGTAAACTTGCTTTTAATACTATCATCTAGAGTACTTCAATGAGTAATATATACAGAAAATAAACAATGAAAGAAAGCAGATCAAACATTTATCTTTGTGTTTTTCCTTCCATTTCAATTTAACTAAGCTTATATTTTCTCCAGTTGGCACTTATCTTTTTGTCCCAGGCCCTGTGAGAGCTGTGTAAAGAAGCTGACTAATTCCATTTCTTCCATTAAAGAAGACAGATTAGTGTTACCAGAAACTTCACTGCAATTTCCTTTACATTCTGCTTTTAAATCTTTGGGACTGAGAAGATCTGGGTTTGTGTGCAGTTCCACCAGCTAGCTTAACTATCTCTTTGGATGCCCTGCTAGGTCTTTTCATGAAAAATATCAGCTATGTGCCTACAAAGTAAGTATTTGTTTCATTCAGTACTATGCCTTTAGAAACATTATTGACCTAAATAAAGGATCACTGTGTATGATATCTCTATCCTTTGACTGTCAGCATCAAGGGCTGGGTTTAATTTCTACTTATAATTTTTAAATACTGTTGAAAAACTCATTGGGAAATTGGGGAAATTATGTGAAACTGACTGAGTGTTCAACAAACTGTTCATCTCCACAAACTGGTGATGAATCAAATGTCCTTAATGAAAGGGCATGATAGAGGAGAGAGGAATAAAAATGAGAGAAAGAAGACAAACAGCATAACATGAGACAAGTCGCTACTCTTTTCCCAAAGAAAACCAGTGATAGTTTCAAGCACTACATTCTTGTATCTGAGAGATGACTGGTAAGTCTGCTGGTTGCTTTCTAGTGCTTGTGGTTTTTCCTTCATCGTAAAATACTGCAGCTGTATTGCCTACCTAGCAAGGCATCACATATTAGTCATTTCCTATATCAACTCTTCTTTTCCAGTGGCCTTTTGGCTTCTTCAAGAGCCTTTGATCTTCAGAAGGAATACCACAACTCGTATGCCCACCTCCAATTCTTTAGTGACAGAAAACTGTCTTCATCTTCTGTTGTCTCGAAACATTTGCATGCTAAAGTATCAGGTTATCATATTGGAAATTAGTCATCCTGGGCACATTTTTAGCACCATTATCTTGCCAAGAATTGCCCACGGTCAAAACATACCCATAAAAGATGGCAAACAATAAGTATGATGAGAACATGAAATGCAGAATGAACAAGTTTGAGTGAATGCTTTCACTCATTTCCCCTTCTGTACACCAGACACATAGAAATTTCTTACCTCTTGGATTTATAACCCTGGTAGTTTCTCTGGGAATTGGTACAGTGCCTTTATACAGTTTGAAATTGAGACACTGCAAAATTATGTATTCAGACTGAATTCACTAGAATTCATGTCAGAGAGAAAAAATAGGCCCTGTTTTCTGAATCTAGTGCCTTGAGGAAAACCTCATCTATTATCAAGAAATTTCAGCAGTCTTGTTCCAAAAATAAGCTAGCAAGACTTAACTAAGTAAGACACACTAACCCAAATTTGGTATTTCTACAGAATGGGTTTTCAAATAATTTTGAGATTGAGGACATATATTTAACATAGAGATGATGGCTCACACTTCTTTTTCAATTAGAGGCAGAAAATGTGGAAGTGGAGAGCAATTTAAATAAATTACATAAACAGAGCAAGTAATACTTTTTTATATAAAGCTACTGCAAAAATTGGGAAATTTACTGTATTTTACAACCTGAAAATGCAAATTGACTTTAAAAAGAGATTATTCAGGGTAGGACTGAATCCTCCCCCTTGGCACTCACATAAGACATTCACTCATATAACTTTCTGGAAAGTGTTTTCCATAGTATCTTTGAAAGAAATACAATATTTGAATTTAGTCACTATTTATGTCCCATTTGTACTGATTTTACTTTGAAGAACAGGTCAAAACTAAATAAAATATCTTAAGCTCATGCATTTACTCTTCATCTTTCATTTCTTATCCATATAAATAGAGGCGTCATGATTTTAGAAATTATTTCGGGGGGCAGTAAGTCAAAGAAAGGTGGATAACAGAATATAAGGTTTATTCCTGTAGTTTGAACATGCTTTTAAAGAACAATTCATCTCTTTAAAATGAAAAAAACCCATTTTTCCGAGTTTGTTTTCTTTGTTCAGTTTTAAAATAAATAATTATATGGAAAATAGGAGAGTAAGAAAATGAATACAGGCAATAGACAGTTTATCTGTGATTTACTACTTAGCTCAGGCTTCCTGTCAATATATTGATTTTTTTTCCCCTTTTTTTTTCTGAAAGGCAAATCCAATTGTTTGTATTATAGCTGTGTAGAGGTATGCGGAGTAGTGGGCTTCTGTCTCAGTCATGCTACAAGGCAAAGATTTTCACCACTGATTTGTAGATGCTCGCCTAGAGAGAGTACATTGGTTTGTTTTCCTAGAGAATCATAGAATGGTTTGGGTTGGAAGGGACCTTAAGGATCATCTAGTTCTAAATCCCCTTCCATGGTCAGGGACACCCTTCATTAATCCAGGTTGCCTAAGACCCTATCTAACCTGGGCTTAAACACTATCTAACCTGGCTTCCACAATCTCTCTGAGCAACCTGTTTCAGGGTCTCACCACCCTCAGAGTAAAGAGTTTCTTCCTAACATTTTAAACCTGCCCTCTTTCAGCTTGAAGCCATTGCCCTTTGTCCTATCACTGTTCTCCCTGGTTAACAGTCCCTCTCCCACTTTCCTGTAGGATGCCTTTAAGTGTTGGTAGGCAGCAATTAGGTCTCCTAGGAGCTTTCTCTTCTCCAGGCTGAACAAGCCCAACCCTTGCAGTCTATCTTCATAGGAGAGGTGCCCCAGCCCTATGATCATCTCTGTGGGTCTCCTCTGGACTCGCTCCAACAGCTCCATGTCTTTCCTGTACTGGGGACCCTAGAGCTGGATGCAGTACTCCAGGTAGGGTCTCATGAAAGCAGAGTAGAGGGACAGAATCACCTCCCTCAACCTGCTGGCCACGCTGTTCTTGATGCAGCCCAGGACATGGTTGGCCTTCTGAGCTGCTCGCATCCACTGCTGGCTCCTGTTGAGCTTGTCATTGATCAGCACCCCTAAGTCCTACCCCTCCATACTATTCTCAAGCCATTCTCCACCTAACCTGTAATTGTGATTGGGATTGTGCCAACCCACATGCAAAACCTTGCACTTCGCCTTGTTGAACTTCATGAAGTTTGCATGGGCCCCTCTCTCAAGCCTGTCAAGATCTGGCATCTCTTCCCTCCAGCGTGTCAACTGCAGCACACAGCTTGGTGTCACCAGGAAACTTGCTGAGGTTGCACTTAATTCCACTGTCCATGTCACTGACAAAGATGTTAAACAGTGCTGGTCCCTGTACTGACCCTTAAGGACCACCACTCATCACAGACCTCCATTGAGCTGTTGACCACAACTCTTTGAGTGCGACTATCCAGCCAGTTCTTTATCCACTGAGTGGTCCCTCTGTTGAATCCATGTGTCTCCAATTTAGAGACAAAGGTGTTGCGCTGGACAGTGTCAAATGCCTTGTATAAGCCTAGGAAAATTATGTCCGTCATCCTTCTCTTGTATACCATCTTTGTTATTCCATCATAGAAGGCCACGTGACTTGTTAGGCACAATTTGCCCTCAGTGAAGTCATGTTGGCTGTCCCCAGCGACCTCCTATTCTCCACGTTCCTGAGTGTATTATCCAGGAGGATCTGCACCATGATCTTACAAGGCACAGAGGTGAACCTGACCAGCCTTTAATTCCTTTTCCCCCTTTTTAAAAATGGGGGTTATGTTTCCACCTGCACTCGCACACAGTCAGTGTGCATGAAATAAGCTGTTCTGTTTAGAACAAGCTGTAAACTCTGATCAGCTGGAAAACTGATTTCTCTGGTAATTTCTGCAGAAATTGTAATCCAGGGCAAGGAGAAAAGAAAAACAGTGAGTTCAATGCCAGGATGTCTCTCTTAAGGCATCTGTGTCATGTAGTCCTGGGTCCAGATCCAGGATGAAAGCAGTACAGATGTGTTCTGGAATTACTGTTGTATTCTTTGATTCCCTGTGGTCTACAAGAGCAGATAGCACTACCTCAGTTCTATAGCTTCTGCCAGAAGCTGTCATTGGATGGATACAGCTATACTATATCAGAGGATATTGGGATATGAGAGTTAGAGCAGGTGCTATGAGTTAGTCTTGATTCTCAGAGGTCTGTAAGAAAACAAGTGAAATTCACTACAGCTCTTACTTACTTCTCTGCATTTGGGTAAAGTGAATATGAGGTGATCTGCTTTTATGTGTTGGGGACCTGCCAGATGTGTAAAATTGCAATTTATTTACCAGTTATGTTTATAAACTTTATTCTTTCTTTACAGTCTTTTGATAGACCCATATATTCATACTGTAGTTTGCTGATAGAAGTGCCTGAATGTGTCTTTAGTTAATTTAACCAAAAATTACAGATGTAGAAAACAAGTCCAGGGTTTATTACAATACCTCTACTATGTTTGCTAACATTTCAAACTACCTTTGGATTTTACTAGAGCTTCACTGAACATCAAATTCAGCTGCAGTAGATAGAAAACTTCTGGCATGATACGGATCCAGGCAGTAGAGGAAAACAAAGATGCAAAACAAACGCTCATTATTTATCCTTCGAGTCCTGCAGTAGAGATGTTAATATAGATTGGAAATTTGTAAGCACTCTGCTCTCAAACTGAAAGAAGCACTCTGTAATAGGTATCTATGCTTCTTCTTTGGATGTACTGAAGGATCTCTATTAGATGAGTTCTGAGACCTAAATGTTTTTTCTGTAAATAGGTCTGGCTTAGTGTGATTGAGCATCTGTGACCTTTCATGATTAAAAGATGTTAAAGAATTTTTCAGTTTCTGTCTTTGTCAAGTGGTGAGTAAATAATATCTCAGACTTTCCATGCTTGCCACCTGCACTCGCACACAGATTTATCTCAACCTTTGGATGAAGGAGAAAGGTGCAGTATCTTATCTGTTCCTAAGAAATTCAATTGACAAGGGATTTTTGTGATACAAATGTGGAAAAATACCTTCGATATATTAGGAGGGTAAAAATTCTTGTGCTGTAATAAAATTAAATGGAATCTGTATCACCCCCTGTCCTGTCTTGCTATTGACAAATAGGCTGGCTCAGTTTAAACAACCACTGGTGTCATCTCTATCTGCTTACTGTTCTTCAAGAAAAATGTCTTACTGAGATAAATGATTGCTATCTCCTTCAGAAAGGCAGGGAAGGGGAAAAAAAAAGAAAAAAACCCTCAAACATTAAATCTTTTAAACTGCTGTAGGTAGTAAGACTATTGTATGGAAATTTTCTTAAACTCTTTCAAAAGTAGTGAAAATGCACAAATTTGAATGCTTGCAAAGCAAGATTGTTGACTATTTAGATTGAAGAACTTATTCCAAGGAATCTGTAGCTGTGTGAATGCTAATTCTGAAACAAAGCAGGTGCAAAGCAGAGCTGCTCAGTATTGTGAAAGCAGCCCTCTGTGTACTAATGACAAGGTATGGTGGAGAAGTGTAGAAACATTTTTTTCCTCAAAGTCTGTGGGGAATGCAGATAAAGTGTGATATTTTTCCTCATTATCACTTACAACCCCCTCAAGCAAGTGTGTGTGTACGTGTTGTTTCCCACCTTCCCCTCCCAATTTTTCAACATTATACAATACACATCAAATGAGGTGAAGAAAAAAAAAAGCAACATTTGTCTAGGCACTCTTGTATTAAAGGTGGACTTGGAAGTTCTGCTGTGAAAAGGGTGCATAGTAATTTTGCTAGCTTTCCAGTGGTCCATCAACGTCACACATTGTAAAAGGACATCAGTTGGTGGATCTAGTACTTGGCTTTTCACCTCTGTTAAACCTTCCTACAACTGAGTTTTCTAGTCTCACACCATTCCCTCATGAGAAATTATAGTTTTCATCTTTAAAACTGCTGTATGTGCTTTAATGTTTTCAACTGTTTGGCTGGTCTTTCGGATTGAAGAAAAAGATGGAATGTAACTTTATTGTAAGTTATTTGTAAAATAAGTCTTTTTTTGTTTTAAATTTTAAAGTAACTTTTTTGCACTACCTAGATTAACAATTTTTAGAAAATCTACACCACCTCCCTTTAAACTGTTGTAAAAATTTGAATAAAGGACTAAATATAGTGAAGGAACTATGCACAGGATTTATAGAAGTACTGCCTCCTTAACTCAAATGAGGTTATTAGTTGTGTGAAACTTCAGAGTGCATCACATATTACCAAGTCTGGAGAGGAAAATTTAGCACACTAATATGAAAACGAAAGTTGTAGTTTGAAAGAGTAATAAAGCCTGAGTGAATACTGGTCAATTTTATTTATTTATGTCTTTTTTTCTGCAGTATGACAAAAAATCAGGATATTTCTGAAAAGGAGAAAAGTAGACATACTGTGTTCTGAGGTTTTGGAACACAGAGGAAAATTCAAGAGTCACACTCCAAATTCCATTATGTATAGTAATTTCCATCATGAGTTACAAGCTCCATCTTTTGCTATGTGGTCTAGGTTTTATATCTTTCTGGAGTTAAATTTATAGTCCATTTCAGAATTTCTGGCCAGAATTGTAGATCCCAGCTATTAAATCACAATTCATTCTTATACTCTCTTAAAACAAGGTCAATTCCTTATTGCTGGTGGCAAGAGTTGTGCTCAGTGTGACAGACAGACTCCTTTTCCTTCTCAGCACTAGGTTGGGAAGTCTTGCTTTTTGAAGTATCTGGTGAATAACCTTGGGGATCCAGAAAGAAGCTGGTGGAATTGCATCTCAACAGCTAGCTTGGTTTCACAGGCCAGTAGTCTTATCATGGAGGTGATTGGTCTCTGAGGGACATGGCAGAAGTAATGCGTACATTATTCAGGAAAGTTTGAGTATCCTCTATGGAAAACTAGGTCTCTCACATGAAACAAAAATGGAATGGAGACAGATGAAGTGGAAACTGTAATATTCTCCCATGATAAATAATAAAAGCTCTTTGAGGAGGACCTTATAAGTAAAATAAGTATAAAATCTAACGAACACTACAGGTATAGCTTGACAGAGGAAGAAACATTAATATGTATTCTCCTTGAGGTTGATGCCCACATCTCTTACTGGTTCAGATGAATTCTTGCTGCCACACAGAACCCAAGCCTTAAACAATAACATGTTGGCATAAGAGGAAATTTGTCTCGATGAAAATACCAAAAGAACTTCAGGTGACTTATAGATCTGATTTGAGGTGGGTAACAAGAAGCCAAGTATCATCAGAAATCTGCAATGCACTCAGCATGAGTAACAAACGGGAAATAAGAAATCCTTGTAACTAAAGGAGACTATGATGTGATTGCCATCAAAGAAATGTGGTGGGATAATGCACATGACTGGAATGCTGCAATTGCTGGTTATAAACTATACAGGCATGACAGGCTGGGTAGGAGATGAGGTGGGGTAGCCCTGTATGTCAGAGAATGCTTTAACAGCCTAGAGCTGGAGTATAGTGAAGTCAGGGTTGTGTATCTCTGGGTAAAAATCAGAGGAGCACAAAATCAGGGAGATATAGTGATGGGAGTCTACTATAGACCACCTGACCAGGAGGAGGAAGCCCTCATCCTTATTGGGGACTTACCAGATGTCTCCTGTAGGTACAGTACAGCAGGGAGGAAGCAGTCTGGCAGATTTCTGGAGTGTTTGGAAGACAACTTCCTGACCCAGCTGCTGAATGTACCTACCAGGGAAGGTGCCCTGCTGGACTTCTCATTTGTAAACAGAGCAGGCCTAGTGGGGGATGTGAAGGTTGGAGGATGCCTGGAGCACAGTGATCATGAGCTGATAGAATTCTTAGTACTAAGAGAAGTAAGGAAGGGAGACAGCAAAACAAGCACCTTAGACTTCCATGGGGCTGACTTTGGACTGTTCAAAAAGCTTCTTGATAAGATTCCATGGGAGGCAGACCTTGAGGTCAAAAGAGCTCAAGAGTGGTGGATGCTCCTCAAGAAGGAAATCTTGGTGGCACAAGAACAGACAGTTGATCTGAAGAGGAGTTGGTGAGGAAGGAAGCCAGTTTGGCTGAATAAAGAGATCCAGGAAGATACTTGGGAAAAGAGGGAAAAATATGAGCTTTGAAAGGGGCAGGTGTCTTGGGATGACTATAGGAATGTAGCGAGATCATGTAGGGACAAAGTCAGAAGGGCTAAAGCTGAACTCGAACTCAGACTGGCTATTTCTGTAAAAGATAATAAAAAGTACTTCTATAGATATATTAACAGTAAAAGGAGGGTCAAGAAGAATCTCCAGCTCTTATTGGACCCTGGGGGAACATTAGTGACAAGAGATGAGGACAAGGCTGAGGTCCTGAATTCCTTCTTTACCTCAGTCTTTTATAGTAAAGATGGATATTCCCTGAGTACTCATCCTCAGGAACTGTCTGACAGGGAGGGGAAGAATAACAAAGTTCCCATGGTTTGGGAGTAAATGATTAGCAACCTACTTGGCCAGATAGATACCCACAAGTCAATGGGACCAGATGGGATTCACCCCAAGGTGCTGAGAGAGCTATCAGATGTGCTTGCCAAACCCCTTTCCATGATCTTTCAGCAATCGTGGCAGACTGGGGAAGTTCCACTTGACTGGAGCCTGGCAGATGTTACACCCATATATAAGAAGGGCCTGAAGGAGGATCTGGGCAACTACAGGCCTGTCAGTCTGACCTCAGTGCAGGGAAAGATCATGGAGAGAGTTATCTTGGGAGCGATCATGCAGTGTGAAGGCCAGGGGATCAGGCCTAGTCAACGTGGGTTTACAAAAGGTAGATCCTGTCAAACTAACCTGATCACCTTCTATGTATCACGATCCACAACCTAGACAAGACTTTGGTTTGGTAGAGGCTAAACCCCCTTGCGTTCCAGCCGAACATCAGGTCGCTCTGGGTGGCTGGGGGCATCTGTGCTTATCCCCTGAGTGATGTCCAATCACTAGGTGTTTTATCATGATAAGTTCTTAATTAAATTCTCGGAGAACAGAATTGAGACTCGAAACGGGGTCAAGGTGAAGGTTGTTTTATTTAGAAAGAAACGTGCAGGGAAAGGGGGGAAGAAAGAAAACGGGGGTGAAAGAGAGAGATAGAGAGAGAGAGTGGAAAAAGGGAAGAGGGGTGAGGGGAGGCTATATCTACCACCGCGAGGCTAAGGCATTCCGTCCGATGGCAGAGTATTCTCTGGGTCCAATGGGATGGGAGAGCACTCCCTTCGTTGTCCCTCCATGATGAAGTATGAAGATAAAGAGAGAGATTTCTCTCCTGCAACCCTTTTTGTAGGGATACCGCTCCTTTGTCTCACTACAAGCTTCTACCTGGCCTGTGGGAATGCTCCAGGGTGGATGACAGAATGTCCAATGTGTGAATGGCTCCCAATGTGTGCTCCTGATAGTGGAACAATGGCTCCTGATGTCTCTCTTCTGGGTGGCTTGTTGAATAGTCATTAGATTCTCGGAAGCCTGGTCCTGACCAGTGGTGATGTAGTGTCTTAGGAATGAGGTTTGGTAAGGTGAGAGGAGAAGAGAGGAGGGGTCGGTTCTATTGGCAATTGGTAAGGCATAATTCCGGTACCTTACACTATGACAGGGTGACCCACTTAATGGACGAAGGGAAGGCTGTGGATGTGGTCTACCTGGACTCCAGTAAAGCCTTTGACATGGTTTCTCACAGCATTCTGATTGAGAAACTGTCTGCCACTGGCCTGGACAGATGGACCCTCAGCTGGGTTAAAAACTGGCTGGATGTCTGGGCCCAAATGGTTGTGGTAAGTGGAACAAAATCCAGCTGGAGGCCGTTCATGAGTGGCATCCCCCAGGGCTCCATTTTGGGTACAGTTTTGTTCAATATCTTTGTCAATTACCTCAAGAAAGGGATTGAATGCTCCCTCAGTAAGTTTGCAGTTGACACCAAGCTGGGAGGAAATGTAGATCTGCCTGAGGGTAGGGAGGCTCTTCAGAGGGATCTGAACAGACTGAACCGATGGGCTGAGACCAATGGGCTGAGGTTTAACAAGGCCAAGTGTAGAGTGCTGCACATGGGACATAACAACCCCATGTAGCGCTGCAGGCTTGTGGGAGACTGGCTGGAGAGCTGTCAGGCAGAGAAGGACTTGAGGCTGTTGGTTGCCTGCAGGCTGAATATGAGTCAGCAGTGTGCCTAGGTGGCCAGGAAAGCCAATGGCATCCTGGCTTGTATCAAAAACAGTGTGGGCATTAGGTCTAGGAAAGTAATTGTACCCTTGTACTCGGCACTGGTGAGGCCACACCTCGAGTACTATGTCCAGTTCTGGGCTTCTCACCATAAGAAAGACATTGAGGTTCTTGAATGAGTCCGGAGAAGGGCAACCAGGCTGGTGAAGGGACTGGAGGGCAAATCCTATGAGGAGTGGCTGAGGGAGCTGGGGATATCTAGCCTGGAGAAGAGGAGGCTGAGGGGAGACCTTATCACTGCCTACAACTACCTGAGGGGAGGTTGTAGAGAGGTGGGCGATGGTCTTTTCAGCCAGGCGACAGGAGATAGGACAAGGGGAAATGGCACAAAGCTAAGTCAGGGCAGGTTCAGATTAGATGGTAGGAGAAAAATTTTTACTGAAAGAGTTGTCGGGCCTCGAAGAGGCTGCCCAGGGATGTGGTTGAGTCACCTTCCCTGGATGTGTTTAAAAAAAGGGTAAATGAGGTACTTAGAGATATGGTTTAATTTAGGATGGGATTATTTGGACTTGCTGATCTTCAAAGGTCTTTTCCAACCTTGTGATTCTGTGATTCTGTGAAACATATTTGTAAGAAATTAAGGGATAGTGAGGTACTTTAGGAAGTTGATATAGAATTTTCCAGAGTGAAAAGGACAGATAATTCATTGTAAGAAATGTTTCAGACAAAAGTGCTCCCAGAGTACCAGAAGCAGTGTCTACACTTGTCTGACACAGTAGACCCAGAAATAGATCACTGAACAACTTAACTTGTTCTAGTGGTGAAAAGGATCAAGTTGTACGTGTAATGCAGCAACACTTCCATGAAAAAGAACAATGATATTATTCTCTGGATGCCTAGGTTGGAACTCAGGTTTGTCCTGTACCTACATTTTTCTTTTAAAAAACGGCACAATTTTGTCAAATGTAAATTTCAACGTTCTATTAGATTGTGCTTAAAAGAGGTTATAACACAAAAGATGGAGTAATTTTACAAATATTTAGAGGGGCTACTGTCAAACATGAGGGAGAATCTAGAAATTATGATGGCAAATAAAATTTCCAAATGACAATTTGCCTTTCATTATCTAGGATTGGCATTTGCTGTTGAAGGAAAATTGATAGACAGTGGATAAGCAAGTTAAACAAAAGGATTAAAAACTTCACAAATATCCATATTGAACTAAAATTTTTTATTTTGTGCAGTCTTAATGAAATTCTTACTTTGAGTGATCTCTTTCACTTTTTCATATTGAAAATAAAGTTTAAACCAGAACTGTATTGCCAATATGAATTGTTTCAGCAATGTTAAAAATCTCAACAAATGCTCCCCCCTAAAAGACAATATAAGAATGGATCAAAATGTGTTCTTCTGTTCACAGTACAAGTACCAAGAATAAAAATAACAACAAAGCCACCACCACCACCACTAATAATAACATTTTGCCATAGTAAACCAGGATATAACAGAAAGAATAATCTATTTTGAAGATTTGTATAGTGTTAAGTCATTTAGAGATTAGAAAAGACTTTCTGTGTCTGAATTCAGTGGGAGATATGCATGTTTCAAAAACATTGCTGAAGTATTGATTTGAGCAAAAGAATGCTTGGTGCAATGAAAATAATCCCAATATTCCCCAATAGTTTTTATACACTATAGATAAAGAACGTTTCCTAAGACACCACAGACACATCCATGACTCTAAGATTTTTAAGACCTAAATTAACACTGATCATAACGAATGCGTGCATAGCTACATGCCTTGTGAAATCAGTTCTTCTTTTTGTGTGTTCTACAGGAAGAGAGGAAGATGAAAAGAGGAAAAAATTTATTTCCTACTTAATTAAAACTGGTGAAGCTAATCACATCAGGTTATCTCAGAAGATCTAGGAAACATGCAGCATCAGTACCAGCAGTCCTTCTGTTCTTCCACTAGTGATGTGGCTGTCCTTTCCTTGTGACAGGTGGGCCCATGGGTTGTTACATGCATGCATTTCAGCTGAGCTAGCGCTCCTTAGCTTTGCAGCCACATGAGCAATTTTGTTAAGAAATGTGCTGGTACCACTGGGCAGCTGTTGAGGGAGAAAGCCTCAGAAGTGGAGAGTTAAAAGATCCGGTTTTGTAGGAAAAAAAAAAAGTCAATACTGTCAAAGATAAAAGGGGCCCTGTGCCATTAACCCTAAAATGGCAGGAACTACTTAGGACTGGCTGTGACATTACAGACAGTTTATACAATGCCAGTCAGCAGGAATTTAGACATGGAACCAACCCTCTTTTCTGCTCTGAGCATCTTCTGAACTGTGTGCCCAGGGAGCACTGTTCAGAGAATACCTATGGATGAAAGAACTGAGCAATTAAAGTTCTCCGAAGCTGAATAGCCTTGCAGATGTGGTAGATAAATAGCAAAGGTAAAAACGGTGCTTTCTTCTGTTTCTAAAAGCAATAGGCATGAATGAAATGTATTATCAATAGACTTATGTTTTAATACAACAAGTGCTGAAGTAACCAATGTTTTTAATAATTTGAAGTAGATCTTAGCAAAGGCAGATAACTATGAATACATGCTCTGTTTTTGTAAGTACTGTCTTACATCAAAGAAGAATAAATGTCATATTTTTATAAAGAGGATGGAGAATATGTACAAGAGTTCTTAATTATCTGAGCCCCAAACCCCATTTTTTTTTATTTTTCAATCCTCAATGAGAAGTATAGAGCAAAAAGTTCAGAGTGAAGGAGATGCAGGACAAAAAACCCTCACCAGTTTAGTGGAAATCTTCCAAGCAAAGGAGGCTCTCACTCCCCATGGAAGCTTACTGGATTTTGACAAGTCTCTGAAAGTTAGAGCAAATAAAAACACTGGAAAAGATATTTAATACAGAAAGGTCTGATAATCAAACCCAGGATCAGCGAAACAGGAAAATATCAAACTGCAAATGTTCTTGTAAATAATACAACTGATTTTTTTTTAATCTTTATTTTGCAGAGGGGGGGGGGGGGAAGAACTGCAGATGGCATCACTTTGGATGAGCTTCCATGTGACATTAAAGTGATTTTGCAAAGTGTTCAGATCACAATGTGCCAAAGTTTCAGCTCAGCTCAGAAATCCCAAGGAAGACAAAGGAGATTTTTCTTTTTTAATTAAATTTAATATATGTACATGAAAAAATGTGAAGTTGGAACCACTGGTGTTATAAATGAAAGATTGCCCCTCTGACAAAAAGAAGTAGAATGAAAACCAAGTAAAAGTTAGGCTGGCAGTGTTGAACTAATAACTTTTAAAAGACCATGTATATAAGAAATATGAAAAAATTACATACTTGAGTTGTATTCTTACAGCATTATGGACAGAAAAATATCAAATATTGAGTTATATGTCAAATATATGTCAAATCTTGGTCTGAGGCATTAATTGAAAGGAAGGCGCACTAAAGTAATGGAGTAGAAGCTTGAGAAAATTAAAGAAGCTTTCAACTGAATAAAACCATGATTAAATAAGCATGTGTTTTGTTTGAGCATTGGCCTTAGAATTCCAACTGCTACAAACAGAGAGTTGTTAACAGAAGAAATTAAGGTAGGCTGTTTCGTTGCTGCTAGTTTTTTGTTTGTATGGGGTTTTTTAGTTGTTTTGGGGTTTGTTTTTTTTTGGTGGTGTGAGTTTTTTTGGTTGGTATTTTGTGGGTTTTTTCCCCTCCTGTGGCAATCACTGGATGAATAAAAGAATAGACTACCAATACAACTGTTCATCACTAGTGAAGAAAATGTATGATAGATGTCGCTTACCTGTAAACATCACATACCCACATAAATATATAAAGCTAAAACATTTACTTCTAACTGTAATGGGGAAATTATTGGTGACATGGCAGCTGCCAGCTATTTCTCTTCACTCTTGTTTATCAGTAGGGTTCTGAATAGTGTCGTTACAAAACAGTGTATACATTCCATATTTGATTCAGGTATTTAATTTATTTGTGCAGCTGTTTGTGTTTTCTTAGGCTTTTGAGCTGCTTCATGGGAAGAAAACAAGAATGTATTTTTTGATCAAAAAATAAAATAGAAAATATAGGTTTAGTGCGTGATAATTTGAATATATGTGAAACAACAGAAGATTCAGAGAAGCCTGAAGGTACCATTCCTGTAGCAAAGCTAAGCAATTGATTATACGTTCTACCTAAAAAACCGAATACACTTCTTTCATAATAATAAAATTAGGTGTACTTTAATATTAAATGGAAGTGAGATCCTCCATTTTGCCTCAGGAACAAATTCAAACATGATGATTACTTTGCATGGTGAAAGTTCAAAAAATAATTCTAATATATGGTAATACGATACTGTGACATGCACATGACATGATAGTGACTAGGAATTAGTGATACTAACTACCAAGGTAATAGATTTCCTTTAAAATATTTTTGGAAACACAAATGCTAATTGGACACATAACCAAGAAGCTCAATTCTCCCATATCGTCACATTGAGGATAGGTGACAGCAGGTATTTATGTGAAGTTATATGCTAGCTATGGTGAAATAAATTCCTTTTTTTTTTGCATTCAGAATTGGAGGAAGAAAGGATAGTGGGGCATTGTTTTCCCAAAGAAATCTCACCAAGAGAACAGAGGTGGAATCCATCTTGCAACAGTGATGATATGCCATTAAAGATTGCAAGACATTAGCTTTTTGAAAGTGCTTAGAGTTGTGTATTATGTTATTGTTTCTTAACCACATCTGTAAGTGATGCTGCAACATTTTTTTGTAATGCTGCAGGAATAGAATTCAGATTTTAAATGAGGTGTATCCAGGAGTATTAAAGCCCAGAGATTTTGGGACCTAACTGACACTGAAATCAGGATGACTTAGGTGTTTAAATATCTTTGAGGATTTGAGTGAAATTCATACGTTAATGCAAGGAACAGAACATCTAAAAGCATTGGATTCGGGTATCTTATAGAGCAAGTAGCAGATAATTGATTTTATTTCTCTGGAGTAACAGAACAAGTGTAGACATACCCAGTTAATACTTCCTCAGAATAAAAAAATATTGACCCATGTCATGAACTCAGACTGTGACTTTATTAATAAAAAAGGTCATTTATAATTTCCCACTAATGCATGAAGCTGAATAAATAGTAATTAAAGGTATTACTCTTTACATTAATTTTCATATCTAGTGATGCATGTGCTGTGAACTATCACTGCCAAAATGTTAAGTTCAGCATGATCCCATACCCTGTGGTCATCTTGCAATTAATCCTGTAGGATGGGGAAGAATAGATTTCAAGTAATTGTATAAAAGTAAAAAGTAGTTAAAACTACAAGTTGAATAGAAAATGTGTGAAGCTTCATTGCTGTTCAACTGAGGGCATGGTGTTTTTCTCTGCATGGTTTTAGCACTGTTACTGAATATCTCTCTTTTAATAAGAGATTTATTCTTTCTTACATAATTTTTTCCCACCATTTCCTACTGAATTTTCCTGCTTGTCTTCTGGTTTGCTCACAATTTGTTTTGTAGTAAGCTGATTTTCTACTATTTCTGTTGTTACTTTTATTTGAAACTATCATTGATTACAGTGTCAGTAAAACACAGCCTCCAAATTTTTAAGTCTGTAAAACAACTGTCAAGTGTGTTGGTCTTAAAACTTACACAGCCTGGCTGACAACCCTCCAGGGACAACCTTCTGTTGTAGAAGGTGGCTAATTTTTAACAGACATAGGGGATTCAGGAATAAAATTTCCCCAGGACATACCAGGACAGCAGCTGTGATCAAGTCTGAGACTTAGGTATCTGTTGTATTTGAAGTAACATCACTAAGCAATCTTAGTGATCAGTTGAAATCCCAGATGACCGCAGTATAGAAGTGCTACTATTTGCATGATATTTGAGTTTTAGTATTAACCCTTCTTTTTCAGCCATATCTATATTTGGATGCATCACTGATATTTTTAACACAAAACCAGAATAATCTTTTTTTCTATTTGCTTCGGGGTTTTTTTTGTCTTTCTTGTCCATCTGTCTTCAAAGCCCTCTGCCTATTTTACATCTGACACCAGACACCTTAGGAGAGCAGGCTTTTGGCAGCTTTTAGAAAACTGCCAAATTTCATACCAATTACTTACTTTCCATTTGGTACAAGCTATTTAGACAATCATTACAATAAATTTAAATTTTTCAATTTGTACATCTCCAGTGATTCCAAAAGTCTTAATTTGATTTATACAGCTCATCTTTTTCAGTTATGCTTCTACATCTAGTCCAAAATCTTGAATGTGTTGGTAGTTATATATAGTTTTAAATTACTGGGGGGAACACACCATTCTTGATCTAAAATTCTACTGTTTTCATTTCTGATTTATGTTCCATGTAAGTAGTAAGATAGTAAACAAACCTAGTTGTGGCTCTTGGAAATACAACATGTATGAGTTTTAACACTGGTTTTCGTTATGTTTGTTTTAACAGTTTAGATGCTGAGAAAGAGCTGCAGCACTATTCATACAAGAAAGGCTCTTATTTTCTGAATGAATATGAAAAACAGGATTTGAGATTAAATCCTGACTGTATTGAAACCTATGCAAGGATTTCCACTGAAGCTCTCTGTGGATCCAAATTTTAGTTAATGACTGGTTGGTATATTTTGCAGTTATGACTCTGATCAGACTGACTATATCTACCAAAGGCTTGAAAGCCGTATGTTCTTCTATAGGGCCATTTGGACAGTCTTACTTTGTCTCTTTTCATTAATGTTCTGTACTTCTGAAAGCATACTGTGAGGTTGGATACAATGTCCAGAATGCCACAAAAATGGATTGATTTCTCATTTTCTCACCAATCTTTGTTTTCTGAATGGACAAATATAATTTTACCCTGAGTTCTCTTTACAGTCTTAACATTGTCACAACAGTGGATTTGGTGTCATTTTCTCTTTTTGTTACAGCCTCTGTCATGAGTTCTCACAGACCTTTAGTACGGTCTCATTCTCATTCCCATAACAGATTATAATGAGAGAAGAAAATGTCATAAAATTAATCCATTCTCATAACAGACTGTAATGAGGACAGAAAATGGAACAAAATTAATCCATTCGCATAACCATGTGAAGATTGTAATAAGAACAGAAAATGGCATGAGATTTATCCTTCTTGTGACAACCTTAAAATTGTACCAGGGTAGGAAAAGATACAAGATTAACTGGCCCTCAAGACAAAGGCTGTTCCTTGAAATGAACATTGTACCAAACTTATCCATTCTTGTTATAAAAACAAAACCACAACTCTATGGTTGTGTGGGAATCCTATGTGTAGATCTATAGCCACTTTAAAGTACCCTAAAAAAGCTTGAGGCTTGTATCTATACAGATAGTGCATATAGATTGTGTCAGTCAGACCTTGAATTCAAAATTTCAGATCATGTTTGGGAACAATTTCTGTAAGTTAAACTAATAAAATCTAATCTACTTAAGTATAACGTGCCTAAATTAAAACACACTATTTGTATTAACAAATTTGAACAAGTATTTAAGCAGTTGTTTTTAGCCTCAAGGCTTTTCTTCCAGATTATCATAGAATAAAATGGTTTAGGTTGGAAAAGACTTTCAGAATCATTGAAATAATTTATCCAGCACTTCTAGGTCCAACACTAGGCCATGTCACCAGGCACATCATTCTTTTAAGCACCTATAAGGACAGTGACTCAACCACCTCCACAGTGCAGCCTGCTCCAGTATCTAACAATCCTTTCAGTACAGAATTTTTTCCCAATATCCAACCCAAACTTCCCGTGATGCAATTTAAGACTGTTTCCCCTTGTCTTGTCACTTGCTACCATTCAGAAGAGACCAACCCCCACCTCACCACAACCAGCTTTTAGGTAGTTGTAAAGGGCAGTGTAGTCTCCCCTTCATAGTCTTTTTCTCTAGCCTTAGCTACCCCAGCTCCCTCAGCCACTCCTCAAAAAATTTGTCTTCCAAACCCTTCACCAGCTTTGTAGCCCTTCTCTGGACACACTCAAGCATCTCAATGTCCTTCTTGTAGGGAGGTGCCCAAAACTGAACATAGACGTATCCTCACCAGTGGCGAGTACAGGGGAAAGATCACTTCCCTGATGCTGCTGGCCACGCTGTTCCTGATGCAGGCCAGGATACCTTTGGCCTTCTTGGCCACCTAGGCACGCTGCTGGCTCATATTCATCCAGCTGTTGATCAACACCCCTAGGTCTCTGTCCTCCAGACAGTTCTCCAGCCTATAGCTTTGCGTGAGCTTGTTGTCGTTGATAAAGATAATAAACTGAACTGGCCCTAGTACTGAGCTCTGGGGAACACCACTAGTGACTGGCTTCCAGCTGGATTTAACTCCATTTACCACACTACTTTGAGCCTGACCATCCAGGCAGTGTTTCACCCTGTGAAGTGTATACCCATCCAATATTATGTAAACACTTGAACACCTCTCATTCCTTCCATATGTGGGGTTTCATTCACCAAGGATTACAGTACAAAAATCCTCCATAACCCTTGCATTGTTTGTCAGTCAAAAGCCCTGACCTACAAACCTTCCCTCAGCCATCTTTTCCTGAAACCTAGAGGTCCTGGGAGGGAGATTTTAGTATTGGTTTTCTAAGTCCTTCAGTAGTTTAGGGTATGTTTGAAGATGTGATGTACCCAGGTTTTACCTTGACAGTCTTGATCATCTCTAGGGAATTTGAGGACTGAATGATCCCTTCTACTACTTGATCACCTTCTACAGCAGCAGTCTGCTTATGATGGGTTCTGTCCCCAGGTGCTGAGCTCTCTCCATATTTGTGCATATTCAGGTTGGTAGATGCTACTCTAACAGGATGACGTGATGAGTTACACAGGGCAATATTTAATACTGTGGAGTCCATGCCTCTTGGGGCCACTTAGCTTGTATGCTGATCATGAAATAGTGATTATAAAGCAATCAGCATTTGCCAAACGCTCCTGTTAGCGACATAAGCGTGCTTTAAACATGAAAGAAATATTTTTTATCGTAAATTATACTGCATTAAGATGAAAGTACTCCCCATGTCTTACAAGAATTTAGTAATCTACACTGATTAAAAAAATACCCAACGTGTAATTCTTTATGATTTTTTTGAAAGTTAATTGTCTTTTTGTGACCTCGTGAATGAAATTACTTTTTCTGACTCCTATCCACTGTGTTTGATAGGGTGCACTCTTTTTACCAAGCTGTTAATCTGTCTTCTCTTGTTCTCTGAGTATTGATCTGTCCAAGAGAGTTAGACTTTTATTTTTACCACTATAAACATGCACCATTACAGCTGGGAATTTTTACTCACTGCTATTCTTATACCACCTTCTGAAAACTGTAACCACAGAAGATTTCCTATCTTTTAACTCCAAGGAATTTTAATCCTGTACAGTACTGCTTATATAATTAGGTAGTGTAAATGAAAGCTAACTATCCTTGTGTAAACTTACATACCTCATAACATAAATAGTACTTTATTCATTAACAGATGTAAATGAAAGTAGTAATATGCAAAGAGAGCAGCATAAATTTTAGTAATTTCTTCTTTGTGTCATCCTTTCTTTCCATTCAGTTTGGTTGATTTTTTGGTTTGGGGGTTTTTTGTTTTTGGGGAGGGAGGGTATAGGCTAAAATTTGCAAAACCAAATTATTGGTTTTGCATTCACAGTTCCAGCTGAATTTTGAAAAATACTCCTATGCGTTTCCCAAAATGTTTCATTGAATGAAACATTTGTCTTAGCCTTTCTTACTCCTTCTTGTCCACTCAGGTCAAAAACCATTGTCCAATAACATCACTGAAAAACATTCTATGTGTCTTGTCTTTCCTTATCTTAAATGTAAGCTTACTGGGGTGGACACTGCTTGCTTTATCTCTTTCTGAAGTACTATGTACAGGTGCTAAGACATGAGCTTATTTTTCAGAAGCTCTCACTTTTTAGCAGGTCTCAAACAATAATAATTTCTAGCTGCTCTTTCACCCCCAAGGTCTATTAGCACTAAATCCCTTCAAGCTTCCATTTTCTGCTGAATCATCATTTTCAATAAACTGCATTCCTAACATTTGGTCAAGAAAGGGAATGAAAATAAAAAGGCTGAAGTTCAGTCCGGAAATGTTTTCCTGTTAAGGATGTGAACGGTTATGTTATCTAAAAGGGACCAGGGGTTATTACAGCTCTATGAATTTTTTGTTTGTGCTTGCCCCTATGAAGACAAATTTCTGCAGTGGGATGCTTTCCTACTGAAGAAATCCTACTCACCATATGATGTTGAATGTTACATAATTTATGTACAATTAATTCACTAGCAAATTATAGTTGTCTCTTTCATGTCATATGGATATACTACCAACATGATAATGTACATGGAACTAGAAGCTTAGTAAGCAAAGTAATTGGGAGTTAGCTTTTCCCATGTAAATACATACATTATGTAGATGATATATATAGGTATATTTTGGGATGTGGTTTGCAATTTCACTTTACACATCCTTACAAAACATACTGTAGGAGCTGGTAACCCACAAGTACAATTTCTGGTTTTATTCTCATATTTTAGCATCATTTCTTCATAAACAGTTGGCCCAGATATATTCTTATAAGTGGGGAAAAGACTTTTCGAATTTTGAAGCACTGTAGGACTTCTGTCTGTCAGCCAATCCGCACTGATTCGGTGTAACAAGTAAAATATTCATTTGACTGTAGACAGTTCATAACTTATTTATAACTAGATAAGTTTTTACAGAGTACAGACTTAAGTTTCCCCTTTATCAGAGAAAAAAGACTAAGGGTAGGCAGGGACTGCCATAAGCAATGCAGTTGCCAAGCACTGCATGCAAATACTTTTTTTAAAAAAAAAGAAAACTCCTGACAGTAATGAAATATATATTTGTTTCACAGAATCACAGAATCACAGAATCTTAGGGGTTGGAAGGGACCTCAAGAGATCATCGGGTCCAACCCCCCTGCCAAAGCAGGCTCCCTATCTCTTATTACATAGATAGGCAGACGAGACTTGAGTATCTCCAGAGAAGGAGACTCCACCACCTCCCTGGGCAGCCTATTCCACTGCTCCGTCACCCTCACTGTGAAAAAATTCTTCCGCATGTTGGTGCGGAACTTCCTGTGCTCCAGCTTACAGCCATTGCCCCTAGTCCTGTCCCCACAGACCACTGAAAAGGGGCTGGCCAATTGCCCCTGCAACCAATGTCTAAGATATTTATAAACACTAATTAGGTCCCCCCTAAGTCTTCTTTTTTCAAGGCTGAACAGACCCCGCTCACTCAGCCTTTCCTCATAGGGGAGATGTTCCAGACCCCTAATCAACTTTGTCGCCCTTCTCTGGACTCTCTCCAGAAGGTCCCTGTCTTTTTTATACCGGGGAGCCCAGAACTGGACACAGTATTCCAGGTGGGGCCTGACCAACGCAGAGTAGAGGGGGAGGATCACTTCCTTCGACCTGCTGGACACACTCTTCCTGATGCATCCCAGGATCCCATTGGCTTTCTTGGACACCAGGGCACACTCCTGGGTCATAACCAACCTGTCATCAACCAGGACCCCCAGGTCCTTCTCCACAGAGCTCTTTTCCAACAGGTCATCCCCCACCCTGTACTGATACAGTCGGTTATTCCTCCTGAAGCAGGAAAGCATGACCAGAAGGGCTGTTCAAAGAACCACCGACCAGTGGCATTTCTGCAAATGTACCACTGCCATATATTTCTTTAAGGAGAAACAATTGGCTTCAGAATGAGTTTTGGCATCCACCTGAAAGGACACCTGACAGGCAGCAGCTGAGTGGTTTTTTCCCCTTTTATTTTTTTTTACCTTAGCAAAGCAGAAACATGCTGGACAAGAATACATTTCTTTGAATATACTTTTATTCATGAAAGACAATCCTTTTGTAACAGTTTAGAGCTGGTGACTGTTGTGGTTTAACCCCAACCAGTAACTAAGCACCACACAGCTATTCTCTCACTCCACACAGGTTAGGATGGGGGAGGGAATTGGAAGAGTAAAATTCAGAACACCTGTAAGTTGAGCTAGAGACAGTTTAGTAAGTAAAGCAAAGGATGCACATGCAAACAAGGCAAAATAAGAAATAAATTCACCACTTACCGTGGGCAGGCAGGTGTTGAGCTATCCCCAGCAAAGCAGGGCTCCATCATTCCTAACACTTTCTTGGAAAGACAAACACCATCATTCCAATTATTCCCCCTCCTCCTTCTTCTTCCCCCAGATTTATATGCTGAGCAGGACATTTTATGTTATGAAATATCCCTTTGGTTAGTTGTGGTCAGCTGTGTAACTGTGTCTCCCCCACTTCCTTGGGTATCCCCAGACTCCTTGCTGGTGTGAGAAGCAGAAAAGGCTCTGGCTCTGTGTAAGCACTGCTCAGCAGTTACAAAAGCATTCCTGTGTTATGAATACTGTTTTCACCACAAATCCAAAACACAGCCCCATACTAGCTGCTATGAAGAAAATTAACTCTCTCCCAGCCAAAACCAGCGTGGTGACTGATTCACTTAATCCAGAGATTAACTCGTGAGCTTGTTCTCGTATCCAAGAGTTTATAGACGATTAAGACATCCAGAGTCGCTGTACAGACCTGAAATGGTGTAGAGCTGTCATATGCAAAGTACAGGCTTTGCTAGGGTCATATTTTAGAATGGGAAGCATGAATGGGAAATGATCCAAAGGTATTTCTTTCTAGTTTCACTGAAAAAGACATTACAACTGATCTGAATTACTCTGCAGCAGTCAGGTAGGACATCTCAAATCTATATTTAATCAACCATTTCCATGTACTCTTCTCTATCTTTGTACCATCATGGGATCTCGCTGGGAACAAAAAAATCTTCAGTCATTCTTTACAGATAATTTTCTGACTACTCTCTTGTTACTTTCCCCTGGTGTTCCTCAGGGTTGTTACTAAGTACTACTTAGAATCATAGAACGGTTTTGGTTGGAAAAGACCACCAAGACCATTGAGTCCAACCATCTATCCAGTGCTACTAGGTCCAACACTAGACCATGTTGCTGAGAGAGTTTATTTTCTTTCTGGTCGCTGCTGTGATACGGTGTTTTCGATTTAGGGTGAGAATCATGTTGATAACACACTGATGGTTTTAGTTGTTGCCAAGTGGTCACGTATTTTCAGCTTTTCATACTAGCCGGCTAAGGAGAGGGCGAGGGGCGCCCCGGAAGCTGGGAGGGGACACAGCCAGGATGGCTAATCCATACTGGCCAAAAGGATGTTCCCTACCATATGACATCATGCTCCATATGTAACTGAAGGGTAGGTAAGGACACATTTTGGCTTGAGAATTATCCAAGTATTGGTTTCAGGTGGTGAGAACATCTGTTGTGCATCATATGTTTTGTTGGTATTATTATTGTTGTGGCGGTGGTTATAGTACATTCCTTTTCTTTCCTATTAAACCTTCTTTCTCTAAACCCACAGGTTTTATCCTTCTTTTTGTTTGCCTTTTGGTTCTCTCCCAGTAGTACTGGGACAGCAGAGTGAGCTTGTAAGCTTGTTTCAGCTGCCTGCCAGGTTAAACCACAATAACATCTTTATCAGTGACATGGCCAGTGGCCTAGCTGTGTGGTGTAGTTGACACACTGAAGAGAAGGGATGTCGTCCAGAGGGACCTTGACAGGTATGAGTGCTAAACTCATGAAGTTCAACAAGGCTAAGTGCAACATCACACATGGATTGGTGTAGCACAACTACAGGCTGTGGGGAGACTCCCTGAGGAGATGGACTTGCAGGTGTTGGTGGACAAGAAGCTCACCATGATATGGCAATGTATGCTTACATTCTAGACAAGCAACTGTATCTTGGGCTGCATCAAAAGAAGTGTGACCAGAAGATCAAGGGAAGCAATTCTTTCCCTCTAATCTGCTTTTGTGAGACCACATCTGGAGTATTGCATCCAGCTCTGCGCTCTGCAGTACAAGAAAGGCATGAACCTCTTAGATCAAGTATAGGAGGACCAAAAAGTTGATCAGAAGGTTAGAACACCTTTCCTACGATGACAGGCAGAAAGAGGACTTAGTTCACCCTGGAGAAGATTCAAGGGAGACCTTACTGCAGCCTTTCAGCACCTGAAGGGGGCCTAGGACAAGGGTAATGTGTTTAAATTGAAAGATGGTAGATTTACATAAGACATTGGGGAGAAATTATTTTCTATGGAGGTGATGAAGCACTGGAACAGGTTTCCCAGAAAAGCTGTGAATGCCCCTTCCTAGACAATGTTCAAAGCCAGGTTGGATAGGGCTTTGGGCAAGCAGCTGTAGTGGAAGGTGTCCCTATTCGTGGTAGGGAGGTTGGAATAAGATGATATTTGAGGTCTCTTCAGATGCAAACTATTATATGATTTTATTATTATGTGGGGAAAAAAGCACAGAGGGACAAGAAGAGTAGCTGATGTTTCTACCCAGAATCAATATTGCAGTAATTATCCCATAGAATCATGATGTAGAAGGAAAGAGCAGAATGGAAGCCATTATGCAAAGAAACACACAAAATTACATGTCACCAGTGATGGAGACATACTCTATTCATCTGCATGTTGTGGTTTTAAGTGACAGGGTCCTGGTGCAGAAGCAGGGGCAGCAGGGGTGGCTTCTGAAAGAAGCCCTGGAAGCTTCCCTTAGACCTGACAATGTAAATAACAGCTGGGCTCAAGGAAGGACCCACCGCTGACCAAGGCAGAGCCCATCAGTGATGGTCACAGTGCCTCTGAGAATCACAATTAGAAGGAAAAAACCACTAGCGGCTGCTTTTTGCCACCAGAGAAGGAAGTGAGGAGATGTAAGAAACTTACACACTGGAACTCACAGTGCAGCAGGGGAAGCGTGTGAGGAAGACCCCCCCCAGCTAAGAAGGAAAACAACTCATGAGGAACTTACCAAACCCCACATTCCCACATTCCCTGCCCCTCCTTGTACCGCAATGCGGGGTTGGGGGGAGTGCGGGGTGGGGGGAGAGTTGCTTTAAGATCTGGTCGTGCTCCTAATTACCTGACTCTGGTGTCACTGTGTGTGTGTGTCGTGTAATAAATGAGAGTTTTCTTTCCTTCACTCTGTGTTGAGTCTTTTTTGCCCGTGATGCCAGCTGTGGAATGATCTCTCCCTGCCCTTATCTTGTCTCCTAAGCCTCTCAGTATGTATTTTCTCCCCGTCCAATTGAGAAAGGGGGTGATACAGAGATTTTGGTAAGCATCTGGCTTCCAGCCAGGGTCAAACCACCACACTATCTGAAACACCTATGTATGACATCAGACCTAGACATAACTTTCAATAGCTTCTGTGACTTTTAAAAAATCCTAGTCCTGCATTGCAGGATCCACTTCTGTACCATGCCATGGGGACTGTACTTATGCCACTTTAGGGACTAATGGAACTTCACTTTTTTGTGTGCTTGCTTCTTTCACTAGTTTGTTTTAATTAAAAATCATTTTACTGAGAAAACCTTCTGTTTACACATAAAATTTACACTAAAACATTTTAAACACCTCAAAGGATCATATGAAGTAACATTTTACTGTAGGTAGCACATTAATTTTTGTAACTGGTCTTATTAATACAAACAGGAGAACAATGTCATGTCTGAAAACACTCGTCACTTGTGCTCACATGAAGCTCTAGTGAGAGGAAAGGTTGCTGAACAGTTTATTATGGTGATATTTTAGCTTAGTCTCATACTTGGTGTCACGAGGTGGGGCTTCCTAGTGACAGTGTCTTTCAAGTTCCACTTTCTAAATTACGTAACCAGTGCCAAACCCATTAGTCCGTTCCCAAGTAAAACTATGAGATCAGTAGGAACTTTGTTTAAATATAGTCTTCAGAATTTGTCCCAACCCCAGTGCAGAACCTGATGCAATAATTCAGTTGACCTATCTGTTGAACTTCATTTAAGGTATTTTTGTGAAAAGTTGACACTGGAAATTTAAAAACTGTAAAAAAGCAGCTATTACATTTCAAATGATCCAGGGCAAAAGAAAAAAATACTACTAATTTAAAAGAGCTAAGTCAGCTGTCAATAAAATATGCATTGATTTTAAAACTAAGAAAGTCCTTATTCATCAGATCTTCATCCAGTACCTAATACATCACTGACTTCAGGACATGCAATTTATTTCCCCAATTTTTGGATGGTGGCAGAGGTCACTTAGCTTTCAGGCAACACATTTCCCAAAGATTGCCAAAGATGTGATGGCTGAAGGTCTGAGAAAGGCTGCATTCAATAGGTTCCTGCACATGGGAATGCAAATCTTTTTTGGATTGATGTGAATCATTGGAACACAGGAGTAACCTAAAATCTGTATCTGGCTGGTAACTATAAGATAGACCTGTACCCTGATCTATCACAGGGATCAGATTCAAGCAGCCTACAGAAGCCATCTGTCCCTTAAGCATGCAACAAAATGTGTTCATTTCAACTCCAAGACAGGGTCACAACAGGACTTCAAATCTATGCTAGTTGTAGACCAGATCAAGGTACACAACAAGACCAAACATAGGGGTAGCTCTAAGTTTTCTTCACTGACTTTCACCTGAATTCACTCATGACAACACAGGAGTGTCAGGATACATCCATGTAACCAGAAGTTTAGGTGCAGTGTCTCACATTCATGGTTCATGACCTTCTCCTCATGACCTTCTCCTCATTACCTTCTCTTTCAGTTGTTTGGAGATGGCGTCCAAAACAAGCTGTTCCATCACCTTTCCTGGGGCAGAAGTGAGGCTGACTGGCCTACAGTTACTGGGTTCGTCGTTCTTGCCCTTTTTTAAAGACTGGAGTGACATTGGCTATCCTCCAATCTTCAGGCACTTCTCCTGCAGTCCAGGATCTATCAAAGATGATAGAGAGCAGCTCCGCAATCACCTCTGCCACCTCTCTCAGCACACGTGGGTGTATCCCATCCGGGCCCAAGGATTTGTGTGCATCCATACCTTTGAGTCGCTCCTGGACCACCCTTACCTCAACTAGAGGGGAGCCATTCGTTCCCCAACCACTCCTACGTTCATCTGGGATCAGTGGGTCTCGAGAGGCCTTTGGAGTAAATACCGAGGCAAAGAAGGCATTAAGTATCTCCACCTTCTCATCATCTCCCGTTACCAAGACACCCGCCTTATTCAACAAGGGACCTACATTATCCCTGGTCATCCTCTTACTATTCATATACCTGAAAAAAACTCTTTTTATTGTCCTTTATGTCCCTTGCCAGCTTAATTTCTAAGCAGGCCATAGCCCTCCCAGTTGCATCCCTACAGGCCCTGGCAACATCCTTATATTCATCCCATGATCTCAGACCCTGTTTCCACAGTTTATAGGTCTTCTGCTTCCCTTTGAGTTTACTCATAAGCTCCCTGCTTATCCATGCAGGTCTTCTGCCTTTCTTTCCCAATTTCTTACTCATAGGGATGCACATATTCTGTGCTTGGAAGAAGTGCTGTTCGAATGTTAGCCAGCACTCGCAGGCTCCCATTCCTTCAAACAGAGCAGCCCATGGGATAGCCCCTATTTGATTTCGGAAGAGATCAAAGTCAGCTCTTCCAAAATTCAGGGTAGCTATCCTACTTTTTGGCTTGCCTCTTCCACTCAGGATCTTGAATTCGACCATTTCATGGTCGCTTTGTCCTAAGCTGCCCCTGACCTTCACTTCACTAACGAGCCCTTCCTTGTTAGTAAAAACAAGGTCAAGCACCCGCCCTCCCCTCGTAGGTTCATGCACCATCTGTATCAGGAAGTTGTCTTCCATATACCGCAGAAATTGTCTGGACTGCATACGACTGGCCATATTGCTTGCCCAGAAAATATCTGGGTAATTGAAGTCCCCCATAAGGACCAATGCCTGCGATCTTGAAGCTACTTCCAATTGCTTATAAAATGCATTATCCACCCGCTCCTCTTGATCAGGGGGCCTGTAGTACATGCCCACGACTATGTCACCCAAACTGGCCTGCCTTTTAATTCTTACCCACAAGCTCTCAACAAACGGTTCATCCCTACCCAGGTGGAGCTCAATACATTCTAGGTTCTCTCTAACATAAAGAGCAACTCCTCCCCCTAGTCTCCCTAGCCTATCTTTCCTAAAAAGCACGTAGCCATCCATGGTAGCTTGCCAGTCATCCATGCTGTCCCACCACGTCTCAGTGACTGCAATGAGATCATGGCCCTGTGACCGCACAAAGATCTCTAATTCTTCTTGTTTGTTCCCCCTGCTACGTGCATTTGTATAAAGGCATTTTAGTGGGGCAGCAGATGTAGGTATCCTCAACAGCCCACAGCGAGATTTCTGACAGGGGACTGGCAAACGTGGCTCCACTGAGGAATACTCAGGGCAATCCACAGAATTTTCCCTACGGTCACGTGGGAAAACGTCTCCAAGTCCACCACTGTACTTGTGGTATTTACCTTTTTTCACCCTTAGATCCTGCTGTGACTCCCAAAATACTTGCCTAACCCTAGCAGCCTTCTTAATATCCCCTTCCCCCTTCCTAACTAGTTTAAACCTTGCTCAATGAGCCCCGCCATCTCCTGGGCAAGGATCCGCTTTCCTTTATGGGACAGGTGAGCCCCCTCAGCAGTCATCATGCCAGGAGCAGAGTACACCATCCCCTGGTCAAAAAAACCAAAGTTCTTGTTTTGGCACCAGCCTTTCAGCCACGCATTCAACTCGTGGGTTCTCCTGTCCTGCTCTGAGCCCTTCCTCCCAAAAGTAGGGATAGAAGAGAATATTATTTGGGCTCCCCCTCTGGTTTGACAAAGCGCACCAGGTCCCGGAATTCCCTCTTGACAGCTTGCAGGCTACACTTTGCAATTGCGTCTCTGCCTGCTTGAACTATCAGTAATGGATAATAGTCATTGGATTTTACCAGCCCCGGTAACCTCCTGGTAATGTCCCTTATCCGGGCTCCAGGGAGGCAACACACCTCCCTGCGTGTGGGATCAGGTCTACATATAGGGCCTTCCGTCCCTCTAAGAAGGGAATTCCCTACTACAACTACCTTTCTCTCCTGCCTAACGGAGGCAGTCTATTGCATTCTATTCCATACTCAAAATGCTACTGAAGTGTTTGGAAAGATAAATAAATTAAATAAGCTCAATAATTGTGTAAATATCAGTGTTCTTTCTATATTTACAGCACTGGTCTTGGCATCTTTTCCACCAATTTTTTTTTTTTCTCCCCACCCCCCAGCCCTCCAACCTGCCTTTCTGGTTTAAAAACTGTAGTACAGCAGAAATCCTGAAGCTCTACCAAGCAGCCAAAACTTTAAAACACCCGGGGAGCTTGATGATGAACAGTACAAGTGCACAAAATAACTTATTTACATAATTAAGATTTTTTTATACTAAGGAGATCTTCCATGGCCAGATCACTTGCTGTCAGACTAAGTGAAAATTTTCTCACAAGATTTCAGCAAAACATGGAAAATGTTATTTCCTAAAGTTAGGCAACAAATTTAGTATGTCAGTTAGTTATCAGAAGAAAAAGGGCACAGCCTGTTTTCAATGTCCTAGATTTGTATTTCAGGACTGTATTATCCAAGAACACATGCAGTTAATGCAGCTTACTCAGAATGCACACAGGTGTGTGGAAGTGGAATAAATCTGAAATAGCCAGAATTTACACATAAAAATAGTTGCACAGCACAAGTAAGTATTTTTTCATATATATTTGAGATGTGCTGCCTCACAGCCTTGAAGTTGGCTTGTCACACAGTTAGAAAACCGTTTAAGTTTTCAGGGATGTCATGAGAGCAGCTGATCTTTGCTCAAGGAGTTTGTCCAGGACCATGTCCAGTCACATTTTGTATATCTCTACAGATGGAGACTCCACAGTATCCCTGGGCAACCACGGATATTACTCATGCAGTAACAATGAAATTCCCAATATTCAGAAGGAACCTTGTGTGTTTCAGTCTGTATCCATTGCCTCTTGTCCTTTTAATGGACACTATTGTAGAGAGCCTGACTTTAATCTTCTGCATTCCCTCTCACCAGATATTTGCACAGGCTAGTAAGATCCCTGGAGACTTCTATAGGCCAAGAAAAAAATTACCTCTCTCAGTGTCTCCTCAAATGAAGAATGATGTGACAATTTCCTCTAGAAATCTAGGACACTGACCACTGAACTCTTTAACTGAACTGCGTGAAAAGGGCATGAGCACTAATATCTATTGTTGCAGTTGGAAAATTCCCACAAAAGAAATGTTTTTTCTGTCAAAACCATGTATGCATTTCCAAAAAAGGCAGAATATAGCACAAAACGATCGTGAAAAGGTTCTGTGGATAGCTCAGTTTGGCTGCTTTCATGTATTAGATGCACTTCTGGTTTGGAAGTAAGAATAGAAGTCGTTTTCAAGGATACAAAAATTCTCTTCCAGTTACATACATTTATTGCCAGGGACAAATGATGTTCATAGCTCTTTGTCCAGCTTTCTAATAGTGCGAAATCATGCTAGGTGTGAAAATGAAAGAAATTCTTCCTTTGAAGACATAGCTTGTGTTGCACTGTCAGGGAGCATTTGCTTCGTGAACTGTTCTTAGGATAGAGTAGCATTCTGATATGCCCACATCTTTTCTATGAGGGAGAGAACAAGAGTAAGGCTTCCAGCCTTCTTCCTCCTTTCATTAGGGTTGTCATGCAGTATTTCAATGCCCAGTCCAAACTTGCTTACTCTATGTTCCAGGTGCCAGGATAAAAGCCATTTAGGAGTACTGCACCTATGGCTGAACCTATTTACCTAGCTTTGCTCTCAGCAGAGCATATAACTGAAGCTCAGTGCTGTGCCTGTTGCTTTCCAGTATCCTCTAATCATATGAGGGAATAAAAAGCTGTGCTTGTGTTACTTATGCTGCGCTACTGAGGTGTGCCCAACTGGTTTAACATCTGGCTCCGGGCAGGTCACTTGCTCTCCCCTACCCCACCAACAGAATCTTAGAAGAGAGTCTTTCACAGTCTGAAAAGGACAGCACCATCTGCAATGGGTCAGCACAGGGAGAAGATTTGCCTGGGAAGATCATGGAACAGATCGTCCTGGATGACATGCTGGAGCACATGAGGGAAGAGCATGTGATCCGGGACAGCCAGCATGGCTTCACCAAGGGAAGGTCGTGCCTTACCAATCTGGTGACTTTCTATGATGGAGTAACAGCATCAGTAGATAAAGGGAAGGCGACCGATGCCATCTACTTGGACTTGTGCAAGGCCTTTGAGACAGTCCCCCACCACATCCTTATCTCTAAACTAGAGAGATGTGGATTTGATGGGTGGACCATCCAGTGGATAAGAAACTGGTTAACAGACCGTAACCAAAGGGTGGTGGTCAATGGGTCTATGTCCAGGTGGAGGCCGGTGACAAGCGGTGTCCCCCAGGGGTCTGTCTTGGGACCTGTTCTCTTTAACATCTTTATCAATGACATCGATGATGGGATTGAGTGCACCCTCAGCAAGTTTGCGGATGATACCAAGCTGAGTGGTGTGGTTGACACCCTAGAAGGAAAGGAAGCCATCCAGAGGGATCTTGACAGGCTGGAAAAATGGGCCCGGGTGAACCTAATGAGGTTCAACACTGCCAAGTGTAAGGTGTTGCACTTGGGCCGGAAGAATCCCAGACATAGATACAGACTGGGCGAAGAGCTCCTTGAGAGTAGCCCTGCTGAGAAGGACCTGGGTGTCATCGTGGATGAGAAACTTAACATGAGCCAGCAGTGTGCTCTTGCAGCTCGCAAGGCCAATGGTATCCTGGGCTCCATCAGAAGAGGGGTGGCCAGCAGGGACAGGGAGGTGATTGTCCCTCTCTACTCTGCCCTCTTGAGGCCCCACCTGGAGTACTGTGTCCAGATCTGGGGCCCCCAATACAAGAAGGATGTAGAACTGTTGGAGAGGGTTCAGAGGAGGGCCACAAGGATGATTAGAGGGCTGGAGCACCTGCCCTACAAGGAGAGGTTGAGGGAGCTGGGCTTGTTCAGTCTGGAGAAGAGAAGACGGTGGGGGGACCTCATTGCAGCCTTCCAGTACCTGAAGGGAGCATAGAAACAGGAGGGGAATCAACTTTTTGAAAGGGCAGATAATGGCAGGACAAGGGGGAATGGTTTAAAGATGAAGGAGGGAAGGTTTAGATTGAATATTAGGGGGAAGTTTTTTACAGAAAGAATGGTGAGGTGCTGGAATAGGCTGCCCAGAGAGGTGGTGGATACCCCATCCCTGGAAGTGTTCAAGGCCAGGTTGGATGGGGCCCTGGGCAACCTCGTGTAAATCCAGGCCTGAGGTTGGTGGCCCTGCCTGTGGCAGGGGCTTGGAGCTTTATGATCCTCGGGGTCCCTTCCAACCCTTGCCATTCTATGATTCTATGAAAGAGAAAGCTCCTTCACTTCTCCCAAACCTAGTAACTTCAACAGACTGCAAGCTGGTTCTTATGCCACAGCTTGTAGGCCAATACCTCATTCCCTGTCTTCTGTGGTTTTTAATATTGGAACAAACCCTAGACTTTCTAATTTGATAAGCAGACAAAGAGTTCTGCAAAAATTTATGTTAACTCCAATTTATTGGTTATATCTAGCAGACTGATAGGTGGAAATAACAGTTGCTTGCTCTGCAGTTATTGATCTGCTTTCTGGTTTGCTGAGAGCAAGCAGGGAGAGGTCATGGAAGATGACCCAAAGATCTGATGTCAGTATCAAACACAAATGACTTTCCCAATCTTGTGGGTCCAGGTCTCCTGTCAAACAAGTAGCTGTGAAGTTTCAGCCTCAGAATGAACTTCCCTAAAGCCTAGCAATATTCATATCCAGAATTCAGGTTTGCATAATCCTATTAAATGCCTCAGCTAGTCAAGGATCATCTTATCCATCAAATAGCTATTTAAAATGTGCTTTTATGAATAAATTGGTTTCCTACAGAGACACCTGCAATGAATTGAATTTTGTATCCTTCTGTTTATATCTGTGTACATGTTAGTGTTAAATTGAAAATTACAGTTTGGCCAGCTGATTCTGTCTACTGCATAAATGTTTATTGCTTTGAATACATCCTTTGGTGTACTTAATTTATTGAAGAAGATGCAGAGTGCATAACCTATGAAAGATCACATATCTTTTAACTGTGACACTAGGAAAGGGACTAGTGCATGAAGAGGGAGACTGCATGTAGGAGGGTACTACATGGCCTTATGCACTGAGGCATACCTGCTCTTCGTTCTCAGTGTTAGAATCTGATGGACACAGCAACACTGTCTTTTAAAGTTATTTATTTTGAGTGATTTAGCTGTCATGCTGATAGCAAGATATCTGGGATCTGTGAGAAGCTTTTGAAAAGCAGATTCTCATCTCTCATTTAATCTCCCAGTTTCCAATGATTGAAAGAGGATTGTTACCTAAAATAAAAGGGAAAAAATATAATCTTTCTTCTCATTAATTTCTCATGGTTATAGGTCATATACCTGCCCTGGTTTTTGGCTAGGTCAGAGTCAATTTTCACAAGAAGCTGGTAGGGGCACAATCAAGACCCAAACCAAGAAAAGGGGTATTCTGTACCATGTGATATAATGCTTAGCATATAAAGGGGGATGGCCAGGGAGGAGAGGACACTGCTCAGTGGTGGGATGGCCATCAAATAAGGAAAGCAAATTGCATTGAGTATCCCTTGCTTTTTATATTCTAAGCCAACCTGGAAAAGAAACTGGCAAGGGACATAAAGGGCAATAAAAAGAGTTCTTTCAGGTATGTGAATAGTAAGAGGATGACCAGGGATAATGTAGGTCCCTTGCTGAATAAGGCGGGTGTCCTAATAACAGGGGATGATGAGACACTAAATGCCTTCTTTGCCTCGGTCTTCACTCCAAAGGCCCCTTGGGACCCATAGATCCTGGATGAAAATAGGAGTGTTTGGGGAACAAAGAGCTTCCCTCTAATTGAGGTAGGAGAGGTCCAGGAGCAGCTCAAAGAGATTAATGCACACAAATCCATGGGCCCGGATGGGATGCATCCACGTGTGCTGAGGGAGCTGGTGGAAGTGATTGCTGAGCCGCTCTCTATCAACTGCGACAGGTCTTGGCGAACAGGAGAAGTGCCTGAGGATTGGGGGATAGCAAATATCACTCCAGTCTTTAAAAAGGGCAAGAAGGAGGATCCTAGCAACTATAGGCCAGTCAGCCTCACTTCTGCCCTTGGAAAAGTTATGGAACGGCTTGTTCTGGATGCCATCACCAAGCAACTGGAAGAGAAGAAGGTCATGAGGAGTAGCCAGCATGGATTCACCAAGGGGAGATCGTGCTCGACCAATCTCATAGCCTTCTGTGATGTCATCACCGGCTGGGTGGATGGAAGGAGATCAGTGGATGTCATCTTCCTTGACTTCAGCAAGGCTTTTGATACTGTCTCCCATGACATCCTGATAGAAAAGCTGAGTATGGGATAGATGAGTGGACAGTGAGATTGGTTGAGAGCTGGCTGTTGGACTGAGCTCAGAGGGTCTTGATCAGTGGAGTAGAATCTGAATGGAGGCCTGTGACTAGCGGTGTTCCTCTGGGCTCGGTGTTCGGTCCAATCCTGTTTAATATCTTCATTGATGACCTTGATGAGGGAATAGCATCCACCCTCAGCAGGTACGCCAATGATACAAAGCTGGGAGGAGTGGCTGACATACAGGAACACTGTGCTGCCATCCAGCGAGACCTGGACAGGCTGGAAAACTGTCCGGCAGGAAGAAACCTAATGAAGTTCAACAAAAGCAAGTGTAAAGTCTTGCACCTGGGGAGGAGCAACCTCATGTATCAGTACAGGCTGGGGGCTGACCTGCTGGAGAAGAGCTCTGCAAAGAAGGACCTGGGGGTCTTGGTTGATGACAGGTTGGCTATGAGCCAGCAGTGTGCCCTGGTGGCTAAGAGAGCCAATGGGATCCTGGGGTGCATCAGGAGGAGTGTGGCCAGCAGGTCCAAGGAGGTGATCCTCCCCCTCTACTCTGCCCTGGTCAGGCCCCACCTGGAGTATTGTGTCCAGTTCTGGGCTCCCTGGTATAAAAAAGACAGGGACCTTCTGGAGAGAGTCCAGAGAAGGGCTATGAAGATGATTAAGGGCCTGGAACTTCTATCCTATGAGGAAAGGCTGAGTGAGCTGGGTCTGTTCATCCTGGAGAAAAGAAGACTGAGGAGGGACCTAATCAATGTTTATAAATATCTTAAGTATGGGGTGCAGGGGGAATTGGCCTGCCCCTTTTCTTTGGTCTGTGGAGACAGGACAACGGGCAATGGCTGCAAATTGGAGCACTGGAAGTTCCGTACCAACATGCGGAGGAACTTTTTCACAGTAAGGGTGACAGAGCACTGGAATAGGCTGCCCAGGGAGGTGGTGGAGTCTCCTTCTCTGGAGATATTCAAGACCCGTCTGGACGCCTATCTATGTAGCATGAGTTCGGGAGCCTGTTTTGGCAGGGGGGTTGGACCCGATGATCTCTTGAGGTCCCTTCCAACCCCTACAATTCTGTGATTCTGTAATGTTGTTTTTAACTTCTTCTTTCTTTGATATCCCTGTAAACTGTCATCCCAAACTATGAATTTTATCTTTTTCTTTTGATTATTCTCCCCAGCCAATGGCTGGGTTTGGTGGTGTTTTGTGTGTGTGTGTGTGTGTGTGTGTGTGTGGTGGTAGGGGGGAAATTATCTTTGTACTCACCTTGTTTTGGATGCAAACTGGGTACATACAAGTGTTTCTCCATTGACTCGCTTTATATGAGAGCAAATAAGGTAAAATTAGATCCTTAGATCTTTGTAAAATTGTTTTTTTGATCATAACAATCTTTAATTAATGTAGTTTTATTTGATGTCTTTATCCTGATTTGACCCATTTACATTTTCTTCTCACTTGGGATTGTGTTTTACCCAAACATTACATCTGCACAAATAGGAAAACAGGTGTCAGCAAAATGAAATATCACTGAATTGTTAAGGTTCTCCTGGAGTCTCAGTTTTAGTCTAAGAAATGCATAGCATAATCTTAAATTACTATAAGATGAAATAAAATTAATCAGCTTTCTATGGTTATATTCCACCAATCAATCATAGTATCATAGAATCATAGCATGGTTTGTATTTGCACTGGTACTGGGAGTCAGCCTTTAAAGTTCTTAGCATGATCTAAAATGCCCACCTACCCACAAATGATCTGGTTCCTATAGCTAGCCCACAGCTAGGACTCCTGCTCTACATGTGATAGTCTGAAGTAACCATCAGCAAGGATTTGATTTTTAATGGCTGTGTGTTTAATTTTGTTCTCTGCAAAACCCTTGAAAGTTAAGTTAAAAATAGCACTGCCATATGGATTGTTAACCTGAAGGTCATAATAACACTTGCTTTCTGGATGGCAAGACTGAAGATTTTTTTTTCTCTCTTTTGCAACAGCAACTAACAGTATTGAAAAGGCTTAGAATTACTGCATTAAGATGCTATACTAAGCTATTGGGTTGTGGTGGTGGTGGTGGTGGGTTTTTCTGGGTTTTGTGGGGTTTCTTTTTCAGAAAGGGTAGAAATTTAAAATTTGGCTCAGATCCTCAGTTGGGTTTATGGGAGCAAATCTGTCTGTATTTCAGTTCTGCAGTTGTATTACACTTAAGAGGAGAGGATGCAGTGTCCCACACATAGAGGCCCACTAAGGGAAACATATTGGGTGTATCTTGTGACACCTGGCTTGTCTTCTTTGCAGTGCTACCATAATCAGAAAACCCTTCCTCACCCAATTAGCTATGTTTAAGTCTACCTGTTCCTGCTGGTATTCACAGATCTGCTTTATTGTTTTCTAGTATTTTGCCCTTAGGGTAATGAAATGATAAATAAAAAGACAAATCCTTTACATTCTATGGCTGTTATAGGAATTTCTGCCAGACTATAAAGTAAAAGAGCAAAGTGACAGGGAACAACTACAAATAGAGTAATATTTAATGCAGATGTTAACTCAGGTAGCACTTGTCAGGCGTTACATAAAAGAATGCTATATACCTGAATAGTGACAACTGACTTTATAAATACATAGTTGATTGAAAACTTTAATACATTTCAGTTAGTCGGACCTGCTAAGAAAGCAAAACTTTTGTATGATAAACAATATGCACAGGAAACATTTTCTTCAAACCATTTAAACCTAGAAAAGAAGCCCCCAGTTAATTGCAGTGATGTATGCAACTAGGATGGAGCTCTCTAAGATGACAGACACAAAATCAGTATTAACAGATAAATAATTCAAAAAAGAAATGTGGTGTTAAGTAAAAGTAAGATGTGAATTTGCAAATCATCTTTCATTTATTTACTCCAAAATTTCAATTGATTAATTACAGAATCCTATTAAGAGAGACTAATAAATGAGAAGTGAAATTTGGCAGTTTATTCAAATTTAAGTCTGTTGGAAAACAAAGGAATATACAAAATACACAATCTCATTAAGCATTTAAGTCTTGGCTAGAAGTTGCAAGCCAAGACTCAGTTTGTCCCATCTTAAATCTTACCCTTTTTTGCAACAAAGATTGTACTTCCTACTGAGTTATGTATTTTATTATATTTAGATATATTGCTACTTTAATTCAAAATGCCTTACCTAGTATTCTTTCTAGCATTAAGGGACAAGACTAAAAGAAATAGTGTCATAATTTCAAAAAGTACACATTTCTGTCTCCTCTTTATGAATATTTAGTCCAAAATCTATCCCTTCATCTGTATGGGTCATGAGCATTGTCTGCCAGTACCACAAATCTTTACCTGGCTACAGTCTTCTCTTTAACTTTCCAGCCAGGATGATTTTTCTGTAACATACTGGGGGGTAGGGGGGTGCATAAAAGTGTCTGTGGAACATGGAGCCTTGTTTCCTTCTGAATCATTTTTAAAGGTGGAACAGAGACATGAACATGGCTTGTGAAGCTTGGATGGCAGCAGCAATGTGGTATTGTCATCAGGTAGCAATAAATAGGTAGTAAGTGTGTTGCCTTGAGATGCAGGCAAGATGCCTGCCCACATTGTGTCCTGTGCAGTTTTGCTCTGTACAAAGAAGATTGACAGTAACTAATGAGATGAGAGGAATGTATACTTCTCGGCCATTCAGAAAATGTCTTAGACCTGCTTTCTCGGCACCTCCGTCTTCAGAGCTCATGTCAGCAAAGTAAGACCTTTATTCTACTTGTACTGCAAATGGGCTAACTCAGACATGTAACTTGCACATGTATGAAAACAATTCCTAATTTTTTCTAAGACATCCTATGTCAAAAAATGTGAGGCTGATCACTCATAATCGGACAAATTTGAACACGTATCTCTCACCTCTATTTTCTGCAATGTGGAAGCTGCAGTCACCTATGTCCTGATGATGGGTTTGCTCAAACAACAGTTATAAAAGCAGCTCACACAAAGAAAGTGAACATTGTGGACAGGTTTTCAAAGTTCCTAGAGAAGACAAGCAAAAATCATAAAGTGAGAAACAGGTTTTTGTTATTTTAGATGCTTACAGCTAGTGCAACTATTAGGGTAGGTGTCACTGTGTTCGGGTGAACTGCAGGGTGAGGAATGAATATTGGTTCATTTGATCTAAATCATGGAATGCAATGTTGCAAAACTCTGAAATAATTGTGGATGTTATGAATGGAGACAAGAAGTTAGTTTTAAAATTATGGCCATCTGTGAAACTTATGTTGTGTGGAATGAAAGAAATACTGTGTAAAGTAAATTATTAAGCTTAAGAACCTCACATATTAAAGTGTCTCCATTGCACCATGAAGGATCTGGTATTTGGTAAGCCCCATATAGTGTAATTGAAAGTATTCAAAGAATAGCTATAAATGTTGATAAAAAAGCAGCAGTGGGACTAAAGACAGAATGAGAAAACTTCCTGTAAAGTTAAATTGTATTAAAAGATTTTAACTTAAACAAAAGGAGGAAAAAAGAGAAAAAATAAATACAAAATAGAAATATATATTAAAAAATCAATCTACAACATTCCTGAAAGAGAGGACAATCAATATTCACACATTGTATTAACTCAAAATGGGAGAAATAAAAGTTTAGCCTCATAGAAAGGTTTAAAATCAGGTTTTGTTTCTGTTTCTATAAAAGTTTTCATGTAATTCTACAGAAGATAAAGTAAATACCCTCTGAATGAATGTCAGATGACTTTACTAGTTGCTAAGTTTCTAAAAAAAAATAAAATAATTCATGTGGGTAACTATTTCCTGGACAATGGTTCAATGGGATATTACATTTGGCTATAAATGCACACACATGGATAATATTTAGGAAGTCTATGGAAAACTGTCCAAATTTTTAAGACTAGAAACTGTAATTGTATCAGGCTGCACATGGGAGAAGAGTTCCAGAAAATCATATGTCTCAAGAACAAAGCAGATGCTGGACTTAAGAAAATTATAATATTAGCTGAAACATTCAGAATTGATTTCCATCTTGTCCATCTGGTTCCAGCTGGGTCAGAGTTAATTTTTACAGGGAGCAAGGACAGGTGGCCCAAACTGCTCAAGCAAGTATTTCATACCATGTTAAGTTATGCTCACCATAATAGGGGACTAGTCAAGGAGAGGCAGATCAGCACAGCTCTGGTAAGGTCTGAGTGTGGGCTGAGTGTCCAGTCAGTTGTTGGGTCAGTAAATTGTCTTGTGTTATAATTTGTTTTGTTATCATTTGTTCTTGTGTTATCATATGTTCTGTTACAGGTTCTGATGTTATTTCCCTCTCCCTTTGTTATTGCAGTGAACTATCCTTACCCTAAATCACAAATTTTGCATTTTTCTTTTAATTCTTCTCATCCCACAGCAGGGGTGTGAGAGTGTGAGTGGAGCAGTACAAGATGCTCAGCTGCTTACTGGGACTAAACCATGACAGTCCTTTTTTGACACCTAACGTGGGGCCTGAAGGGCTGAGATGACAGATCTGATGAGACCATGTTAAAATACAGTTGTGACAAGCATTTATTTTATTATTTAAATACTTGCTGGTCACAGTGGAGTTTTGTTTGTTCACATGGCTGTGGTAACTCTTGTTTGCTGCACGTATTTTCCACGTCACTGTTTATTACCTCTGTCATACTAGCTTCTGATAACATAAATGATCATCAGCATTTTAGCATGTGGCATTGCTGTGACGTCCATAATTTGGACATCTCTCAAAACTGATTAACAACTGCACCCAATCTACAGGGAAGACAGGGGGTATACCTTCTCTCACTCTTTCACCTCCCCTCTGCCCCTCATTCTGTGTACAGCAGTTTTTTCAGAATTCTGAATACCCTTGGGATGTTCAAGCTAGCATGCTCCTAGTGCTATGTCTTGTAAAAGTGTTCCAGGTCTTCTTTGACTACTTCCAAGTCTTTTTGAAAGAAGTGAGGAGCAAATACCATCTCCAGGATTAGAGGAGCCCTGCCTTCAGTCAGGTAAAGGAGAGGTATAACTATGTTTATTGGACTATGTGGATCTGATGGCCTGGTATGTCAGATCCACAAGAGTACAAGGCTCTAGTGGACACTGTTGTACAGTGAACCCAAAGACATCAAGCTTTGATGAGACAGAACCCATCTGTTTCCAGAGTGAAAGTGTTATTCCAAAAATTGACTCTGCCAGATGCTGAAGTGAGTGCAACAGTGCCCTTGCAGCAATATTGTATGAACCGAGGCTGTCTGATTCTCATCCCTGATTTCCATCCTGTCCTGGTTTCAGCAGGCCATGTTTGGTCAATGAGAATATTCCATACCAATTACGTCATGTTCTGTATAAAGGAGAAAAGCGCTCCAAAAGCGTGGTCTCTGGGCGGCGCAGCTTGGGCTTGGGGTGTGGCGTGGCTCCAGGGTGAGGCGCGGCATGCGGTCTCTCGGTGGCGGCGGCCGGGCCCTGAGTCGGCTTGGTGGGCGTGGCTCTGGGGGGCATGCACAGAGTCCAGCAGGCGCAGCTCCGGCTTGAGGCAGGTGGCAGCGGCTGGGTCCCGGGCCTTGAGTCGGTGCGGCGCGGCCTAGTCACAACCTAGACAAGATTTTGGTTTGGCAGAGGCTAAACCCCCTTGCGTTCCAGCCGAACCTCAGATTGCTCTGGGTGGCTGGGGGCGGCTGGGCTTAACCCCTGAGTGATGTCCAATCACTAGGTGTTTTATCATGATAAGTTCTTAATTAAATTCTCGGAGAACAGAATTGAGACTCGAAACGGGGTCAAGGTGAAGGTTGTTTTATATAGAAAGAAACGTGCAGGGAAAAGGGGGAAGAAAGAAAACGGGAGTGAAAAAGAGAGATAGAAAGAGAGAGAGATAGTGGAAAAAGGGAAGAGGGGTGAGGGGAGGCTATATCTACCACCACGAGGCTACGGCATTCCGTCCGATGGCAGAGTATTCTCCGAGTCCGATGGGATGGGAGAGCGCTCCCTTCGTTGTCCCTCCATGACGAAGTATGAAGATAAAGAGAGAGAGATTTCTCTCGTTGCACCCCTTTTTGTAGGAATACCGCTCCTTTGTCTCACTACAAGCTTCCACCTGGCCGGTGGGAATGCTCCAGGGTGGATGACCAAATGTCCAATGTGTGAATGGCTCCTGATGTGTGCTCCTGATAGTGGAACAATGGCTCCTGATGTGTGAATGGTTCCTGATGTCTCTCTTCTGGGTGGCTTGTTGAATAGTCATTAGATTCTCGGAAGCCTGGGCCTGACCAGTGGTGATGTAGTGTCTTAGAAATGAGGTTTGGTAAGGTGAGAGGAGAAGAGAGGGGGGGGTCGGTTCTGTTGGCAATTGGTAAGGCATAATTCCGGTACGTTACACCAATTACATCATAGTCATGTTCTGTATAAGGGAGAAAAAGCGCGCCGAAAACAGAAGTCCGGCAGGGGGGGTTTGAGGCAGGTGCGGTCCGGAGGGTGTGGTGCCAGGGCTCACAGCAGCGCATGGCCTCTCGGCGGTCAGTGGGTCAGGCACGGCTTAAACTGAGTAGTGTGGTGAGAGGTTGCATTGCACCAGGCTTGTGTGTTGTTCTCTGCAATAGTGTTAGCACTGGTGTTAGTTGTTCTTTGTATTTTTTTGCTGTTTTAGTAAACTATCCTTATCCCAACCCGCAGAGTTTTTGGTTTTTCTTTCCTTTACCCCCCAGGTTTTTTTCCGCTCACCTCTCCCCCCCTCTCTTTAAAAGACACGTAACTTCGTGGAACACCCACGTCTTAAAGTGACAGATAACATTTGTGGCACCCAGCTCCCAGTTGAGGTTTAAACCACCAGTGCAGAAGTCTGATGGAGAGTGGAGGCTGACAGTAAGATTATCGTGGGCTAAATGAAGTCAATCCAGGTATGAGTGCCTCTGTGCTGGACATGCTAGAGCTCCATTATGAACTGGAATTGAAGGCAGCCAAGTGGTACGCCACAACTGACATTGCGAATGCTTTCTTCTCAATCCCACTGGCACCAGAGTGCAGACCACAGTTTGCTTTCACTTGGAGAGGCTTCCGATACACGTGGAATCATCATCCCCAGGGGTGGAAACACAGCCCCACCATCTGTCATGGACTATTCCAGACTACATTAGAAAAGGGTGAAGCCCCAGAGCACCTGCAGTATATTGATGACATCATTGTATGGGGCAACACAGCAAAGGAAGTTTTTGAAAAGGGATAAAGGATAATTCAAATCCTTTTAGAAGCTGGTTTTGCTATAAAACAAAGTAAAGTCAAGGGGCCTAAGTGAGAAATCCAGTTCTGAGAAATAAAATGGCAGGATGGGCGTCGTCAGATCCCAATGGACATTATTAATAAAATTGCAGCTATGTCTCCACCAAGCAACAAAAAGGAAACACAAGCTCTCTTAGATGTTATAGGATTTTGGCGAATGCATGTCCCAAACTACAGTCTCATTGTGAGCCCACTCTACCACGTAACTCGGAAGAAGAATGATTTCCAATGGGGCCCTGAGCAGCAGCAAGCCTTTGAGCAGAGATAGTCCATGCAGTAGCCCTTGGGCCTGTCCGGACAGAGACAGACATTAAAAATGTGCTCTACACCACAGCTGTGGACACTGGCCCTACCTGGAGTCTCTGGCAGAAAGCACAAGGGGAGATTCGAGGTCGACCGCTGGGGTTTTGGAGTCGGGCCTACAAAGGATCTGAGGCCAATTATACTCCAACAGAAAAGGAAATATTGGCCAATTATGAAGGAGTTTGAGCTGCTTCAGAAGTGATTGGAACTGAAGCTCAGCTCCTCCTGGCACCCCAACTGCTGGTGCTGGGCTGGATGTTTAAAGGGAAGGTCCCTTCTATACACCATGCCACTGATGCTACGTGGAGCAAGTAGGTTGCACGAATTACACAGCGGGCCCGAATAGGAAACCCCAATCGCCCAGGAATTGTGGAGGTGATCGCCAACTGGCCAGAAGGCAATGATTTTGGGATGTCACCAGAGGATGAGGAAGTAACACGCATGGAAGAAGCCCCACCCTATGACACACTGCCAGAAAATAAAAAGCAATATGCCCTGTTCACTGATGGGTCTTGTCACATTGTGGGTAAGCATCGGAGATGGAAAGCTGCTGTATGGAGTCCTATAAGACAAGTATCAGAAGCCACTGAAGGAAAAGGTGAGTCAAGCCAGTTTGCCGAGCTGAAGGCCATCCAATTAGCCCTGGACCTTGCTGAGAGAGAGAAGTGGCCAATGCTCTATCTTTATACTGAATCATGGATGGTGGCCAATGCCCTGTGGGGGTGGTTGCAGCAGTGGAAAAAGAACAATTGGCAGCATAGAGGCAAACCCATATGGGCTTATGGCAAGATATTGCTGCCCTGTTACAGAAGCTTACTGTAAAGGTACGTCATGTGGACGCCCGTGTACCTAAGAGTCGGGCCATGGAGGAACATGAAAACAACCGTCAGGCAGATAAGGCTGCTAGGATTGAAGTGGCTCAGGTAGATTTGGACTGGCAACATAAGGGTGAATTATTCATAGCTTGATGGGCTCATGACACTTCAGGTCATCAGGGGAGAGATGCAACATATAGATGGGCTCAGGATCGAGGGGTGTTCTTAACCATGGATGCTATCACACAAGTTATCCATGAATGTGAGACGTGCTGCAATCAAGCAAGCTAAGCAGTTAAAGCCCCTCTGGTATAGAGGATAGTGGATGAAATATAAATATGGGGAGGCTTGGCAGATTGACTACATCACCCTCCCACATACTTATAATGGCTTATAATGGTAGAGGCAACCACCGGCTGGCTGGAGACATATCCCGTGCCCCATGCCACTGCCCGGAATACAATTCTGGGCCTGGAGAGGCAAGTCCTATGGCGACATAGCACCCCAGAAAGAACTGAGTCAGACAATGGGACTCATTTCCGAAACACTCTCATAGACACCTGAGCCAATGAGCATGGCATTGAGAGGGTGTATCACATTCCTTATCATGCACCAGCCTCTGGGGAAATAGAACGATACAATGGGCTTTTAAAAACTACACTGAAAGTAATGGGTGGTGGAACATTTAAACATTGGGATACACATTTAGCGGAAGCCACGTGGTTAGTTAACTCTAGGGGATCTACCGATCGGCCTGGTCCTGCCCAGTCAAAATTTCCACATACTGTAGAAGGAGACAGAGTCCCAGTAGTGCACATTAGGAAAGACAGTTTGGGTCATCTCTGCTGCAGGCAAAGGTAAACCCATATCTGAGATTGTTTTTGCCCAAGGACCTGGTTGCACTTGGTGGGTAATGCAGAGGGATGGAGAAGTTCGATGTGTACCTCAAGGGAATTTGATTTTGGGTGAGAATAGCCAATATCATTAATTAAGTAGAAATTGTGTTATAATAGTTGCTAAATAATCCGTTACTGTGTGTTTTATTATTGTTGCTATAAATGCTGTTTTATTGTTGCTATAAATGCTGTATGTGTTACTAATGGCATTACAGCCAGGGTTATACAAATTAATGAAGAATTGGTGCCGCAATGATGGAACGAAAACCCAGCCTCCCAAGAACTCTTTCTTTTTTTTGAAAATAAACACCTTTGACCCACGGACTAAGAGGATGGAACATGCTAGGTGTATTAGTCGAGAGCCCGAGATACAGCATGCACTGATCCAATGGCACATATGACTACTCATACCCTGAGAGACTGTTGTGACAGACGGACAAGTGGAGCCTGAGAATCGTGGACTGAATGAAATCGTCGGACTCGGAGGGATGGTCCATGGACTGAAAGAATCTGTACCCACATACATGTGTACATACATATATGTGGGTGTGAAAGAAGAAACTGCTTGTGCCCAAAGAAAATTGCTGGATCTGCTCATGACGTATATGGTATGGAATAAAGGGTGAATAATGTCCTGGTTTCAGCGGGCCATGTTTGGCCAATGAGAATATTCCATACCAATTACGTCATGTTCTGTATAAAGGAGAAAAGCGCACCAAAAGTGCTCGGCTTGGGGCTTGGGGTGAGGCGTGGCGCGCGGTCTCTTGGCGGCGGCCGGGCCCTGAATCGGCTTGGCGGACGTGGCTCCAGGGGGAAGGCACAGAGTGCGGCAGGCGTGGCTCTGGCTTGAGGCAGGTGGCGGTGGCCGGGTCCTGGGCCTCGGCTTGGCGCGGCGCGGCCTAGTCGTGGGTTGCGGTGAGAGGTTGCATTGTATGTCACCAGTTTCGTGTGCCCTGTGTTCTAAAATAGTGTTATCACTGTTGTTCTTTGTATCTTTTCCTGTTGTTTTAGTAAACTATCCTTATCCCAACCCACGGAGTTTTTGGTTTTTCTTTCCTTTACCTCGCGGGTTTTTTTTCCCGCTCACTACCCTCCCCCCCCTCGTAAAAAGACAGGTAACTTTGTGGAACCCAGCTCTCAGCTGAGGTTAAGCCACCACCACCCATCCATAACATGATCTTTCAACTGAAGGCTTGGAGTGATCAGCAGAACCCACTCACCCTTTAACAGCATTTTTGATGTTTCACGGTTGACCAAAAATTACTATCGTGGTTCAGCCCCAGCCAGCAGCTGAGCACCATGCACTGCTTCTTCACGCCTCCCCTCCATCAGGATGGGGATGAGAATGAGGAGATGAAGACAAACCTTGTGGGTTGGGATTACTGGGACAGCAAAGGGAGAGGGAAATAACATCAGTACTTAGAACATACACAATGGGTGATAACTCAAGACAATCTACTGACCCAATGACTGACTGGACACTCAGTCCACATTCAGACCTTACCAGAGCTTTGCCTATCCTGTCCTCCCTGACTATTCAACTTTTATGGTGAGTATGGTATGGAACACTCCCTTGGGCAATTTGGGTCACCCGCCCTTACGCCTTGTGAAAATTAACTCTACCCAGGGCACTTCTTGTATGTTCTCAAGTCTTCTTTCAATCTGTGGCGAACAGGGAGAGGAAGTAGCCTAGTACAATAGTGAACAGTTAATATTAAAAGTGAGCTATAGTCCTTTAATCAGCTGTCCATACATGTGAGTACTCCCATATCAGAGACAATTACAGTATAATCCTGAAAAGTATCAAATGCTTCAGAGAAACAATGAAACAAAACAAGCAGTTACTTTTTTTGTTATCTATTAGGTTTATAGTTCCTGCAAACAAGCAAAAGCAGGTCTATCCTTTATGTACATTTCTATACTTCCGGTGAAAACGAAAAGATCATTTTTGGTAAGACTGTTCTTATCACCAGCCTGAATTTTAGCTTTTACCTTTTGATTCCTCATTATTGGAGTATCTGAGCACTTCTGAAAATCCATACGTACTCAGAACATACCTATGAGGCAGAAAAGTGTTGTCATACGCCTTCTTAACTCAAAAAGAACACTTAGAAAGTTCATTGGGAGTAGGCTTGAATCATTGGTATTGATTCATCTGTTTGATAGGAACAGAAATCAGACATGTGGGGTAATGTTTCCTTTTACATTCGTCTTTCCTTTTTTCTCTTCCTTCCACCCACCCCCTTGCCCCACCCCCTTTCTTTCTTTCTCCGGTTGTCCATAGCTTGTTTTATACACAGATTCATGCGTAGAAGTAGCCTGATGCATATTGGGGGTTTGCTTAGTCCTTGGCACTTTGCTGTTGCTGGACTAAGGCTGCCTGTGTCTATGCAGATTAGGTATTTTCTGCAGTGTGTGACCTGGTAACATCAGGATGTAGATACAGATGTCAGATACATGCAGTTCTTGCTGGAAGCAGGTCTGAAGAGAGGCCAGCCAGCTTTGCTTCTTCATCAACCCTATTTCAGTGTGTTTGTAAGAACAACCGTACACCTGAACTGCATTCTTCTCATCTTTGTTTACATATATGTATGCACAGGTGGGCAGCTATCTGACTTCCACCAAGGGACTTAACTTTTATGCTAGACCCTGAGATCAGGAGAACATAAAAAGACACTTCTAAACCTGTCAAGACCTCAGGATTCTCTTCAAAATAGGCCATGTTTTCATGAAAGTGAAATAAGATATATTTATATTAACATTTTTTGTGCTGATTGTATATGACCAAACTTCCCATCTCTTGTGTTGCAGCACAACTTCTGAAGACCTTTTTTTTTTCTTATGAAGCATGTATTTTATTGTCCTTCTCAGGGCAGTATTCTACAAGAACAGAAAATGTCTGAAGCCAAGAAAAACAAGAATGGAATTTCTAAAACAAAAAATTTCATCTATAGCTTTTGCCAATATTGTGACCCAAGACTTTATGCCTTTCTGAAGGATCATATGGTTCAATTATACACAGTTGTTTTGCTGTACATGGTGTATCACTGTTGCTCTTGAATCTTATTTTACATAAATTGAGGACAAGCTGAAACATTCGTTTTCTGTGTTCAGTGAACAATATGTTCTGCTTTTACTAATTCTTTCAGACCAAAGTTGCACAAGTGTTTCGATTTGCAGTGTCTTAGTACACGATAAAACTTTTAAGAGTAAACCATAAGAAGTATAAATTCTTAAAATTGTTTTTGTGCTGAACATGTTTGCTACTGTATGATCACGTTCAGATTTGTTGTGTGCAACTGTGTGTGTGAGTGTGCCCTAATTTCTGGCAAATTTATACACAACAAGAACAAAGGCAACCTCTCCTGTCATAGAAGGTACAGAGAAATACATTAAAACTAACAAAGCAGAAAGGGGGATGAAATTGAAGCAGTTTTTAAAATGACAGTTTAATGAAAGCAGTGTGGAAATACTGTCAGCCTGATGGAAAACATCTGTCCTCAACTCTTCTTGAATGATGGAAGGCTGTGAGACACTTCAAGAATTTTTTACCAGTCTATGGTTATATCAACAGTAGGTCAGGCATGACCTGTCTCCTTTAATATCATAGTAGTGACAGTCCACAACACAAAATGTGTCAGATGATCTGTAGACCCTGTATTAGTCATTCTGTGCTAAAGGGATCCTTCAAAATTATTGCATGTTATCATTCATGGATTTATAATTAAGTTACAACTTGTAGTGTTGTTTTAAATAAAAACCTGAGAGTGTAAAATAACTATTGTGAAATATGACATATTGTAGCAATGTTGCTCAGGAGATAAATGGCATTACATAAATCTAGTACGTTACCTATCATTGTATCTGAATCCATAAATACTACCTAAAAACTGTGATGAAAGTGATTTGTCATTTTATCCATACAGATTTCATCATGTTTCCTGATGTTTATTTAATGGTTTTAGGTAATATTTCTTATTGATCACTTTCCATTTCTGCCTAGTATTTTATACTCCACATTGCATTTTCAGAGCAGTATTACATATTCAAATTCTGTCTTCATTGTAACCCAAAAACAACCTTGATTGACGGTAGCAACAAGTGAGTCACTAGTTTATATTCTGTTTTTTACACTATAATATCAATGGTGTCTTACTGCCAACATACATAAAATCATCTGCAATTCTAGCAGAGCTGTTCATGCTGCTGTGGTCAAGGGTATGCCATTACTTCAAGTTTAAAATCCTCTGATATAACTCAACAGTGCAAATTTGCTTCAGGCGGATGGCACAGAGGTTCTCAAATTCTATCTTTTTTTCCTCCAGAATGTGAAAATAATTGGTCATTTTTTTTGTGTTTCAAGAAGGAAAGGAAAAATCAAGGAAGGAGTTGGAACAATTTGAAAGTGAGTCAAGTAAGTACTGCTAGCAAATGAATTGGTGCAGGTGATTAGTCTCTGATTAATAAAAGAAACACTGGGGAGAGGGTACTAAATAAATAACAACAGTCACTGGGGACTCTTTCCCGGAAAACTACTTGAATGTCCATGTTGATTAGGTAAAATAATTTTGTTTATAATGCACCACACTTAACATATTTGTACATACACATTTCTGAAGTGACTTCACTGGGATTTAGGCAATTCCTGGTAATCACATCTGTGTTCTTGAGGAGAGATGGCATCTGAATTTTAGCCCTATTGAGGACATTGCTGGCAGGTTGCTTTCTATTTTTCTGTTTTAACTTTTTGTTGTTTTGGCTTTTTTCTGTAAAAAAAAAATCTATTTTATAGTCCTATATTGAACATATATCATCTAAGGATTTCTATATTGAACATTTATCATCTAAGAAGTGCCACCAAGGCTACAGCACCTTTTTCTTTTTCATTCCTTGCCCCCTCTGCTTCTTTTTCCTTTCTATATTGAAATTACCCTGGGGGCTCTATACTTACATTTATGGTTGGCCATACACCTAGCAGCTACAAGAACCCTTCAAGAAAAGCATTATTCCTCCATTTATTCACAAAAGCTCCTTCTCAGGTGAAATTTATTTTAGTTTATGTGTTGTCAAGCATGGGAAGAAGTCTGATGAGCCTTAGGTACTGAAACATCTCATGTTACTAGTATGTGGAAAGTGTTTTTGCACTGTAGTAGCAGCTACAGGTCACCTACTAAAACTCCTTCATATTAGATGTTAAGGAAACACAGAAAAAAACCCCAACAATCTGTGCCCTACAAAGACAGGATGTGTGTCCCTCTGAAACAGAGACCCTGACATGCAGCCCACTGCTGTGCAGAAGAGACCAGTAGATTCTGGGTTTATCCAATATTACGGAATAAGATGTTTGTCTTATGGTCATATTTGCATACCAGCAAGACTTCTCAGTCTTTGTTCCAGATAGACCTTGCCTACCATGCTGTCATTCATGCAGTCCAGCACATGCAGCCATCATGACCCACTGGAGTGGTTCTGGCTTAAAGTGGAGTTGGAGGAGTAGCACAGTGGAACAAAGCCGTCAGGTAAGAGGAGGAGGTGCTGTGTAGTGCCAAAGCAGACACATCCCTGTTGGGACTGCAGCATTTTGAGGATCCATGCAGGAAAAGAGAAAAAGTGAGAAGAATGGATGTGCAGAGAGGAACCAGACCATCCTGACTGCAACTCCCTTGTGCCACTTGTTGGCTCACTGAGGAGGTCTAAGGGTACATGGAAGGAGAGTGTCTGCTCCTTTACAGATGTCTGGTCAAGGACCTGGGATGTTGAGAAAAGGAGGAAGGCATAAACGAAAATACATAGAGAGACATACAAATCTGACAGACAAATGATAAAGGAAGCAATGACCATAAAAACCTGGTCAGCCACACTAATTGATAAGAGTGTGGGAATGTTTATTCTACTGAGATTATCTGATTGAGAACCTGGTCATTTGGGAAACTAAGAGGAAAAGGAAAAAGCCACAAACAAAATATACATAAACAGAGAACCAGTATAACCAAAGGACATGATGATAAGGAACAAATCTCAATGGTCTTGTTAATTGATGGGCTATTACAAAAGTCCATCTGCCACTTTGAGGAAGATCCACCTGGACCGTGCAACTGGTAAGTCTGCAAACCCAGGACTCCTGGGCTGTGAAGCGTGTGGGAATTGATAGAGCTGGCAATGATGGGCAAGGAAGGTGCAACAGGGAGGAACAAAGGGGGCAGACAGAAAAAGGATCCAGTTGTGTGTGAAACAGGGCTGGTCAGTACACTTTTCTGGATTAGCCCCACACCTGAATTCCACAGTCCATTCTATCTTCATATGTCTTATTAAAACTTCTCTGAGCTACTGTGCTGTGCAACCTCACTCTCTGTCCTGTGCATGTGATTGCTGCAAGGACTCGGCACCAGATGCTGTGGAGACCCATGTGTGTGCAGGAGTGGAATTTGGTGGCAGCAATGGAGTCAGAAGCTGTGGGCACCTCTGACCTGTAGTGCCAGAGTCTGGAGCAAGTGGGAGATCCCAGCATGAGCTATTGGAGCAGGTGATGTCTTTAACCTCCAGCCATGGCACAGGCATGGGGTGTGTTCCCAAAGCCAGCTACTTGGAGGGCTCCAGCATGAGTAAGAGGCTCAGCACCAGCAGCTGGAAGAGTGCCTATGTCCTTCCCAAACCCAGTGTGTGTGTGGAGTCACCAGCAAATCTCAGTAGAGTCCCCAGATTGGGATAGGAGTGCCAGGCAAGCAGAGGGGCTATGCCAGTACTCAGGGATCCTTGAACATGTGTGTGCTTGTGAACCTGTGTCTTTCATCCCAGGAGGAGGAGGGGGCTGGGCTGCCTGCCCCTTGGTTTAAGCCAGTTCTCTTAGGGGTGATGAAGAGGTGGTGCTTCCTCTGTGGCAGTGCAAGTGACTGCCCATGTCAGGTGTCCTCTGAGTATGTGTAAGTCTCTGAGACAAGTGCTCAGTTTCTTTACTAGTTGAAGCTGCCTCCCTCATCCTGAGCAGAGACCCTGGGTCCCTGGACCCTGGTCTGGGCACCATCACCCGCACTGGAAAGATCTGGGGCTGGAACAGCTAGAGGAGGCAGCTACTCATATGTCCTTTACAAAGGGATTGAATGTAACCTGCCGTGATAGCAATAAGAGTCTGAAGGAGTGCTGTTGAGTGCAAGAAAGAGGAAAGAACAGTGCTCTGCCTAAGTGTGTAAATGATCTTTTCTGGTTATGTTTCTTAGTACCTTAATTGGTATTTATAAATTAATTTTAATAGCCTATGACTTTAATTAAAATGCCAAAGTCAAATCCATTTTGCCCATGAGAGCAACTGGTCTGTGATTATTTTGACTTGTTAGTCTTGCCTGTCTCATGTTTCCCATTGCCTCCCCACACTTGTGTCTTGATGGGGTAGGGTTAACAAGGGGTTTTCTGGGTGCTTGACTGCCAGCCGAGGTCCGCCCACCACACTTGTACTCACATATACTCATGGTTTTACATGACTAGATAAAACATACATATTTATATATATATTTATATATAACACTACAAATTTGAATATTCTTATGAGCTCCTAACAAGAAGCTTAAAACTGATTCTTAATGGATGAGTCCTCATCTGCTGGCTATTTTTGCCAATGCAAAAGCTCTAGTTCAGACAAGCATAGGATCCTCTTTTGAATATGGTGTAATTTTTACATTTCCTTGCCCACATGGAAATTTTTAAGACCCCCTTAGAGCTTTTCTGAAGCCATAAAACACTGTTAGTTCAGCACTTCAGTTTCAACCTCAGGTGAAAATATAAATGTTTACATTTGAGATGTGAATTCGAGCTCCAGCATTAAAAAAACTGTGTGAAATCCTAGGGTTGCTGAAACCAGTGATCAGACTAACTCCATACAGATACTATTTCATGGCTGAACTTTTATAGCATTTTGCTATTTGTTTACAATAGGATAATGAATAAAAGCATTTGGGAGTTTCAGTTCAGACACAGAATAGTACAGGAGCCAACATAGATATTAATGAGGCTAAACATTAACCGTATTTACATGAAATCACTGTAAAAGCAGAAAAACTCCTTAAACTCTTTCATGGTTCCTTATACAATTGTGATATATAAAGCATAAAGGGGAACTAACATACAGGGTTGGGGCAAGCTTGATAAAGGATGAGCACAGTTGCAAAAAAATGAAAAAGTCTTTCTGCAAAAGTAAATACGAAGAAACAAAGACAGAAAGTACACAGGTGCATATTATGCATGTATGATATACATTCACAACTGAAACATGAAAATATAGCAAACTCCTGAATGAATGTTGTTTTGAAAGGCAGAGATTTTGCATGTTTGTAGAAAAATCTTTCCCTTTTGCATTAGTAGCAACCTATATCCACTATGGAAAAGAAAAAAAAAGTCATTTTGATTTGAAGGAAGCTGTATAAATATGTTGTACATTTAGCACTCCACCACCGTCATTCCTCGTTGCTCATGTAGAGAGGAATACGCAGTTGCAGGGTCCTTTCTTCTTGTGCCAAGAGGCATTGTAATCATCTAGCAATCAAGAACATCTTAGCCTCATCATGAAAATATAAGGATATATGTAAGTGTGCTTTTTATCTAGGTGGGGAGTATGGGGGAGAAGGGAGTAGAATAATATTAGTGTGAAGGTATGTCTTTAGAGCCAGATTTTATCCTATATTAGGAGAAACTACTGGGATTTAACCATATCTTTTGTATGCCCACGTTCCTGCATGTTCCCCTCACATTCTTAAGTAGATAGCATGGTTCTGCTGAAAGACTATATTTGTTTTAATAACCTTCTTCAGAAATCTTCATTTATAAACATCATTTCGAGCACTATGTTGAATGTTTGGAGAAAGTGGTGCAGTGTGCAGCATGTCAGAGGGCTTTGCACTGTGAATGCTATCTGCTCATTGCTGGGAGCTCCAGCTGATTAAAACAAGACTGTTGTACCCTGCAGGTCCAGGGTGAGTCCTAGATCAGTCAATGATCTAATGCATAAATAGAAGGATCAGCATGGGTCTTTCATTAAGAAGCTGTCTGAGATGCTAGCTGCTGCCCTAGCTACCTGGCAATGTGCTGACAGCTAGAGCAATTGCCTAGGAACAGGAGGAAAAAGTCTGGCTTGGGCAAAGTCCCTAAGCTGCAAGCAGACATCAGAATTTAAAGTTCCTAATATACAGCAACGAAGTTTGTAAGCAAAGTTCTCAGACTAAAAATAGGAAAGCTGAGTAACTAAGAATATGTGATGCTGCTGTTTAAATCACTGCTGAACAAGATCCCTTAGCAGTTGAGCAAATTTCCATACAGTCCATGTACAGAAAATTAAGAATAAATAGGGGAAATAAAGGGAAACAACTCATATTTAAGTTGGTTGGAAAGAAAGAAAGCCCAAACCTCTCCTTAATAGAGAACTTGAAGAGAAGCCTGACTCCCATGGTGTGAGAAAAAGCAAACCTGGCCATAATTTCAAGTGCTAGAGGCACTTTTCTGAAGGTTGTGCAAAGTAACTTTGCAAACCACTGGGTATAGGGATGTGCCATACTTAATATAAAACTTCAGTTGTTTCATGTTTTCTAGCCTCCAGGCAATGGCAAATCTTTCTGTATCAACTTATGCAGGGTGAAACTGAGATCATGCATGAGAGAGTGGCTTTCATATGGGAATGGCTTATTTGCCATCATTACAATGATACTTCCTACCTATTTAAGCACACCTATGGTGTCTAGCTAGAATGGGAAATTGACATAGAAATAGAGACTTCCTGCAGAATTGTATGTTCAGTCATTCTGCCTTAATTTTCTTAAGTACACTAAGCAGCCTTGTTTGGCTTCTAGGCATCCCTTAGTATGCTGACCTCTTTACATTTAAATAAGCTAGTTTGCTTAAAAGTAGGGTGCTCCTTCTATCCAAAGTTCAGCTAGTTCCTGCACCTGATGGCAAATGTCACCAAAAAATTCAGTAAATGCAAACCCTACATGGATATGATTTCACTTGGATGCCAGTAGCTATTGCTATGCGTTGTATTAGAGAAGACATGCATAAAGAATTAGTTTTGAATGAATCTTAAAAGTTTCATCTTCCACTCTATTAAAAACTTACCTTGAAAATCAATATTCGGTACTCATCTATCAAGCAGACATGATTAGTACAGATAGTAAAAGTGAGGGAGAGAAGGAAAATGATACAAAGAAGCAGAAGATGACTAACCGATTTGCAGGTATATATAAATTCTTGACCCTTAACTTTTCTGCTGGTAGCTAGAATTTCTGGTGTTCCCTGTCAGTGATAGGAAGAAGGGACACTAGATGCATAAGAAAAAAACATTCGTTCTAGGCTAAACAAACATCTATAACATATTCTGTAGTGCATTTTCAGGAGCAACAGTCTCCTCCTTTTTAAAAGTTATATAAATTCTATCAGGAAATCAGCTATTTGATGAAGAGCACCCAGTTCAAATTGAACTATGTAAGTATTTTCTTTAAAACACTCACAGACACTTTGCTTTTGAAAAAAAATACAACCCATTTTCATAAAGTATTGAGATTCTTGGATCCAGTCTTAGTAGAAACTCGAATGGCCAGGTAGCATAAATTTCTAAAAAAAAAAAAAGTTTTTATTTCTATGACATCTCAGTTGGAAGGTATATTTTCTTTATCTGATATTTAGCAGTGCTAGCATACCTTCATTCCTTTCAAAGATGCCTCTGGAGCCTGCAGAGCTGACAGTAATGGTAGCTTGATGACAGGGGCTTTTGCTACAGCCACTCTTTGACCCTTGAGCTGACTATTTTTTAGATTGCTCTGCCATATAGAATGATAGAATCATTTAGGTTATAAAAGACCTCCAAGATCGTCTAGTCCAACCATCCCCATCCAAAGCTGTCTTTGCTTACAGGCTTAGCAAACCCAAATGTGTAGGAGAGGTGAACTTCCTTAGGGCTCTGACTGCCCAACACTTGTGCAATATGCTCTGTACAGCACCACTCTGCTTCAGGTCACCTCAGTCTTTTAAAGGCGCAGTTCTCCACATCTAACCTCTTTGCTCTGTGCTCAGCTGCATTTTAGGAAGGTTAGGAGGGCTGCTGAAGTAATTGATCTGATTCTGTTTCTATTACAATACCGGTGAAAATCCAGTTGACTTTATTGGAACTAGAATCATAGTTGTAATAAAGATAAAAGGGAAGGAAAGTGGCATGTTAGGAAAACTAACCGTTTCACCAGCTTACCTACAATTATTTCTGATGGGAAAAGCATCGGTGGCTATATGGATCAAAAATATAAGTTTTATTTGCACCTAGTCTGCAGGAGGAATCTGAGTGTGAATAAAAGAGCATGTGGAGTTTCATGTCTTTAAGTTTGGCTATAGAAATTCTGCAATCTTAATGATCACTTCGTACCAAGACAAGGTATTAAACCAAATGTCTCATCCAGTTTGCAGTTGTAATGATTTGCCCAGAGAGTCTTACTTTGCATGTGGTAATTTCATACCATCTTCTCACACTGGAAACAATGTGCTTATGAAAGAATACTCGAGATCTCCAGAATGTTTACCGAGGGAGCAGAGGTAATTGTAGAATCAATATCTCCTTTAAAACTAAAAGTTGTACTGATTAATATTTTATACCAAGAAATAGTTATACTGAATGAGAAACCTGATGAGAAGCACATACCTCTTGGAAATTTAATGAACCAACCAAACACCTTGAATTATCTGAAAACAACATGAAGTATTCAGAAAAGTCTCCGAGCAGGTGAAATTGATGTATAATATTTCAAGCTGAAAAAAAAGGGAACAGAAGCATTTTTGGGACCTTCTCTGAGGTCAGCAGCTATCTGGAAGAGAAGGAATCCAGCTGACTATGTGGGATAAAGCTATCTTTGCCAACAGCCTGGTATTGATGCTAAGAAACTGGGTAGGCAGACCTTAAAACTTCAAATGACTAAGGGGGAAGAGATTCTTCAATTGAAGAAGCTGTAGGTGGGGTAAACAAGGCAAAAGTCTGAGGTAAAGGGAGAAGTGACATATAATCTACAGAACACAACTGAAGTGCAATCTCTTTGCGTCTAGGCAAGGAAGGATGTTACGTGCCTGCTGAACAGCCTTATGGGGAAAGCTCTCAAGCTTGTCCCTCTCAGGCTTGACTGTCCCATAAATGTCAGTACTTTGCTCACAGGTTTATCTCTAGTGAGTATAGTTACACCCCCTTCCCCTTCGTATCTAGTTTAGAGCTCTTTCTATGAGCCCTGCTAACTCTTGGCCCAGGATCCTCTTTTCCCCGCTTGAGACAAGTGTACCCCATCAGTTACCAGAAGACCTGGTGATGTGTAAATCTCCAGTTCAAAAATGAATATGACAAGTATCTAAGCCTGTCAACCCTTTTTCTGTCTGCCACCTGAATAAAGAGGACAATTATTCCTCAGGCTTTAATGGCAGTGGCCAGAGGCAACGAAAACAGTGTCTGTGATGCCAAACTATACATCCTATAAAAATTAACAAAGTGATTTCCAACAAGATTATACAGACAATCAGCACCTTCATAAGTGTCTTTGGGTGAGTCCCAAGGTCTTCACCTGAAAAGGAACAGAAGAACCAATTTTATTCATTATAAGTTGTTGTTAGAAGGAAGGAACAATCCATCTGGTACTGATCTTACATTCTTTTCCGTGAGCATCCTTTGCTTTCCAACTTTATTGCAGTTTCTAGTGTCAGAGGTATGGCTCCCACTGTGGGGAGTTTAACTAGGACTGGTTGTCCTAGAAGGTGTGAGGAATTTCTGAGGTGGTCCAGGCCATATGGGACTGGTAGAATGGTTAGGTCCTTTGGGCAAAATACTGTAATTTTTGGGCACCTGTTTACTTCCCAATGACTGTTAACACTACTTACTGCATCCCATAATCATTTGGTCCACCCTGACTTATGTGGCGTCAGGAAACGCTTCAGTAGGCCATTTGTTCTTTCTACAATTCTTTTTGCTTGTGGGTAGTACGGAGTATGGTATAACCATGAAATTCCTTCAAACTATTTTAGCAGTGAAATGGGAACAGTTGTTTGAATGAAATGATTGTGGTTTGGGGAAGATACTGAACCACCATCTTAAAGCTTTCACCATGTTTTCCCCGGTTGGTCTGGCAAATGTCTCTGCCTGAAATAACCCTGATATTATCTCCACTTCAACTAGCACATAAAGCTTCCCTTCTGATTTTGGGAAGGGACCAAAGTAATCCACTTGCCAGGCTTCCCACAGCCCCTTCCCCTCCCTCAGGTGTAGGGGGTCATCTTCTTGGGCATGTCTTTTACAGGGTGTGAGGCATAGTTCACAAGCAGACACACAGGTCTGGCCTTCTTCCCTGATAACTGGCCAACCTCAAGCCTGGGCCCCACAGTAGAGATCTTTGACCCCTGAATGTTTCCTCTTTACATGCAACCCTTCTAAAAGTTGCTCCTGGTCCTCTGCTGTTTGGGTGTTCTGAAGGGAAGGTAGAGTCAACTTCATGTAAGAAAACATTCCGTTCTGCAACTAATTCGGCCCAGTATTTCCAAGTTTTCCTTCTTGCTTAGAGGATGCATGAATAAACCAAACATTCTGCAGCTGCTCAGAAAATAGGGGGTGCTACTAATATTACAGGGGAATTCAGGCGTTACCTTAACTGGGCACATCTCGAACAGTTAACATCTTTGTAGTTCCTTTGGATACTGTAAAAATGTCACAATGATGTTGTATCTGGGCATACCATTTCCACACAGAGACTCTCTGAGATACCCCATCAGGGGGTGGAGTCCCGGCTAGAACTGTTTTGATTGCTTTAAATAGACCTCAGGACACTATTGGTTGCTGTCAAATAGTCCGTTCAGCCACTGTTAAGACTAAACTCACTACAAACCCTTTCCCCATCTTTTTTTTTTCAGTCTTCAAAACTGTGTGAGTAAACCCCAATTGGCCAGGTGGGTCCCTCAGGACCCTTTTGCCCCAAATATATTGACAATCTGGTTTTGGCAAATCCCCATTCAATATGTACAGGGTCAGTGGAGTGAATGGAACCAAGGGCTTGGTGGGCAGCTCCTTCAAACATTAGTAACTGCAATGCCTTATCATGGACCTCAGCCCATTCCCACTTCACTCCTTTCCATAGAAAGTCATACAGGGGTCTTGCAATAATTGAGAAGTCAGGGATGTGTCTTCTCAAAAACCCTAATAATCCTAATACAAGCTGCATATCTTTCTTTGACTCTGGCATTTTAATCTGATTAAATGAGGAGAGGGTGTAAGGGGGAATATATGTCATCCCTCCCCTCCATTTAATTCCTAAGAACTTTACTTTGCTTGAGGATATTTATATTTTCTCTGGTGGAATTTTCAGCCTCAAGTATGAAATTATATTATCCTGGGTTATCTGAGTCTTTTCAGTCTTGTCCCCTCCCACAAGAATGTAATCAATATATTGATAAGCACATGTCTTTCTTTATCAGGACAACTTGTAGTTCCTGTGCTAATGCATGATGGGCTAATGCAGGAGAACACTTATTTTCCTGTGGGAGTCAGGTAAACTGCTGACTTTTCCATGTAAAAGTGAAAAGATCTTGGTCCTCTAGTTGCAGAGGAACTATAAAAACATGTCTTTAACGTCTGTTCTCGCCATAATCAGGTGTGCTTGCACCTGGATAGTGGCTATAAGTTCAGCAGTGGTCAGTACTGCAGCTGTCAGCAGACCAGTGTTTGCATTCAGACTGCTTAAATCGATAATCAACAGTCAGTCTCCATGTACCATTGGGTTTTTGTACTGGCCACACCAAGGGGGAGTTAAAAGGAGAGTGGATAGGAATTATGATGCCCTGTCCCTTTAAGTCCTCTAGTATGGGTGCTATTCTTTCCCTAACCCTCAGAGGTACCAGGTAAGGTTTAAGATACGCAAACTTTGACGCAGAGGAGTAATAGTACAGTCTGTGGCATTCCAATATCTATTGTGGGGGAGCCAAATGACAACTGTCTCCTGTCATTATCTATCCGAAGCTTCCCTTTTTGGACATCAAGTCCCAAAGGTTGAGTGGAACCTCTCCCACTAGCATGGCTACTGCAGAAGATTCATTCTCCCCCCAAAAACACAGGCTGACCATTGCTAATGCTTGTTTTTGAGCACTGCCAAAGACATATGCTGCAAATAGTATTTATTTAGAGGGTGTGACTCCATAATTAACAGCATCTTTCAATTTAATAGCTGAAATTTGAGCCCCCCCTATCTATCAAAAGTTGATCAGGACCTGTTTTGATCCCTGTAATTTGTTGTTCTCAGCAAGCTGTCTGATACATGTATCCAATGTTCTCCCCACCCTACGCTCACCATCAGAGGATGAAGGACCTATTTTTTTGACGGCTTTTTGGGGGGTATTTTGTTTGGATAGATCAATGAAGGAGGATGCGTGGAGGGTAGTATTCTTAAAATCTCCTTCTGTACTTCCTGACTTCTCAGGCCACCCTGCTACGAGTTTCACTAGTTCATTGGTTGGCAGCCTGCCCATCAGATCATGTGGGATCGATCCCTTTCTGCAGTTCTTCCCCCCACTTTCTATTGCATCTGTTTGGGATGTCCTTCCCACTTGGTGGTGTGGTAGGGGTGTTCTCCTACCACTTGCAGGGGGTGGAAATACTTTTACTTCCCTCTGCGTTAAGCCCTGGGAATTATTTTGGTGACTGGAGGGTTAAGAGGGCCATACGTTTGTCTGTGGTTTATCCCTTCTTGGGACCTTCAAACCAGGTCCACACTTTCCTGTCCAAGGCATTGCAGTGTAAATCCTTCTAAAGCAGCTTCAGCCCTGTCACTTTGGAACACTGCCTGTATTCTTCCCTGTAACTGCATGTCGACTGGTTTTAAAGACTTGGGAGTCCCCTTAATGAGGGGAGTCATTTGTTCGGGATACATAGGCACCATCAGGGATTTCTATCTAGACTCTAACTTCCTTTCATACCTCATTTGCAGACAGGCTTCCTTGTGCACACTTCCTACCAAATGATCCACAGATCCTGTAATCCTAAAGTGATCCTCCATCTCCAAGGGATTAGGGATTGAAACCTCCCACCCAATAGGCTGCCCGTTAAAGAACAGGGAGAGTGATGATTCAGAGAATCACAGAATCATAGGGGTTGGAAGGGACCTCATGAGATCATTGGGTCCAACTCCCCACTGCTAAAAACATTCCCAGCCCTCATACCCCTCCGCCTCCTTTCACTTAGCAGAATCTGGTCCCTCCCCAGACAGCGATACTCTCCACACCGTTTCCATCTCAGGATCCTTACAAGTTTGTCTGTAGTCCTTTTTTTATTTTTGCTCACTCAGTGGCAGTATAGGGGACTTCCTTAGGGAATTTGAGGAAACTGATCCTGTTCATGTAAGTATATTCGCTCTTGATTAGCGGGCGCAACAAAAGCAGTTCTGATTTCTCTACACTTTCTTTCATTGCCTGTAGGTTATCAAAGGCGTACCCAGTTTCTGATTTAGGGAAAATTTACTTGTACACAGTATCCTCAAGGAGCCACTAATTAAGAACAGTCTGCAGTTGTTTCACTTGGTACTTTTCTTCTTTAAGTTTTTCTTTTAATTCTGTCACTTTCCCCTCAAGGGACTGAAAAAGGTGTTGGAGGGATTCGATAGTCAAGGACTCTGCGGTGCAGCAGCAATCTAGATTCCACCACAATGGCAAAACTGGCACCCAGAGTGGAATAAATAATAGCTTTCCCTTTCCCTGCTTTCAATCTCGCATCCTTTTGCAGAGTGCTCATTCGGTCCACTACACTCAGTAAATTGTGCTAATTTTCCTGAGCCCAATTTACCCTGGGCACAGAGGGTCATACTTAGAGTTTTTCTAGGAAATCAAACAACATTTCTTTTGCCAACAGAATGGCTTTATCTTCACTCATCTTTCCTTGGGGGCGGGGCGGGCTGGGGAGTGGACATCATCTCAGTAAGGCAACACACAGGTTCGACATAGCATAAGCCTGCCCCTGTACTTTCCTGAGAGGTCTCATGCAACTAAATTTCAAAAAAGTTTATACAAAGTGTGGAATCAGTTGTCTCAGGTAGAAAAACAAGTTTCATGTGGCTCCAACCCCCTTCTTCATATGACTGTTCCATGACATGATGGCGCATGGCTCGGTAGGATGTTTTTCACAACCTAGGGATCTCCATTACCTGGTAGCTGTCCTTGAGGGAAGGCAATTTTTGAGACAAGTATTTCTCAGTTTGGTCCTGCAGAGGACACCCAACATGGCTTCACTAAGTACAAAAAAAAATGGTGGTATTATACAATGGGTTTGCAGTGCTGGGAAATAAGGGAAAGATCATCTACCTGCACTTGAGAAAGCGTTTGACACTGTACCTCATAACACTTTTATCTCTAGACTGGAGAGATCAGTGATGAGTAACCTTCCTCAAGGGTTAGTAAGGGACCATCTTTGTTGGAGACATGGAGAGTGGGAATGAGTGCACCCTCAGCAAGTCTGCAGACAAAACCAAGCTGTGTGGTGCTGTTGACACGCTGGAGGAAGGGGTACATTCTAGAGGGACCTTGACAGGCTTCAGAGGTGGGCCCATGCAGACCTCATGAATTTCAGCAAGGCCAAGGGCAAGGCCCTGTGCATGAGTTGGTGCAACCCCAAGCACAACTACAGGCTCGGAAGAAAATGGGTTGAGAGCAGCCCAGAGAGCCAAATGTATCCTGGGCTGCATGAATAACAGCATGACAGTAGGTCAAGGGAGATGACGCTGCCCCTTTGCTCCAGTGAGAATCTACAGGTCATAAAGCATCTAGCTCTGGAGTCCTCAGTACAGGAAAGACATGGATATGATAGTGTAGTTCCAGAGGATGGCCATAAAAACAACCAGAGGGCTGGAGCAGCTCTCTCTGGAAGACAGGCTGTGAGAGTTGCGCTTGCTCAGCCTGAAGAAGAGAGGTTCATGGGGACCTAATTACAGCTTTCCTGTACCTAAACGGGACCTACAGGAAAGCTGGGGAGGAACTTTTCACCAGGGTGTGCTGTGATAGGACAAGGGCTAATGGCTGTAAACTGATGGAGGATAGGATAGGTTAGATTAGATATTAGGAAGAACTGTACTGTGAGGGTGCTGAAGCTCTGGCACAGGTTGCCCAAAGGTGCTGTGGATGTCCCCTCCCTGGAAGTGTTTAAGGCCAGGTTGGATGGGACTTTCAGCAACCTGGTCCAGTAGAAATTATCTTTGAAGGTCCGTCCATGTGGTGGTTTAACCTCAGCTGAGAGCTGGGTTCTACAAAAGTTACCTGTCTCTTTAAGAGAGAGGGGAGGCAAGCGGAAAAGCTGTGGGGAAAGGCAAAAAAACCCAAAACCCTGCAGGTTGGGATAAGGATAGTTTATTAAAACAGCACAAAAAAATTTACAAAGAACAACGAACAACAGTGCTAACACTACTTTAGAATACAGTGCACACAAAACTGGTGATACACAATGCAACCTCTCACCACACTATGCAATTTAGGCCGTGCCCGACCTGCCGACCGCCGAGAAGCCGAGCGCCACCAAGAGCCTGGAGCCGTGCCTCCCAGACCGCACCTGCCTCAAGTTGCCCCTTTTGGCGCACTTTTTCTCCTCCTTTATACAGATCATGACGTAATTGGTATGGAATATTCTCATTGGCCAAACATGGCCCATTGCTAGGCTGAAACCAGGACAGTCCAACACAAAGCACTCTACGATTCTATGGTAGGTGATATATTCTGGAACATGAAAGACTGGAACACTGCTTTTGTAAGTGGTTTTGTCAGCATTTATATTCTAACGTCAGAGACTGTTATGATATGAAGAAATACTGGTTTATTCAAATGAGTACAGCTTCAATTCTCCACCCCAGCAAACCCCATCCAAGTACGACACTTTAAGTACTTTTGTAATGCCTTTAATATTTGCTTCCTTTCCTCAAAAATCCTTTTTTGGAGCAGTGCCTGCAAAGGCATACGATGGCTGAAGCACTCATGCATGATCTCTGCTGCCTGTCACAGCAATCAGTTCAGGCTTATTGTTTCCGCAAATTCCTCTAATATTTTACTTTTTTCTCACCGTTTGCCTTGTACGCTCCTCCAAGCAAGAAACGTGTTCACAATGGTCAGTTGTTCCTTTTTGTATTGCTGTTCTGTGTTTTCATGGGAGATCTTTGCCCTTTGATAATCTTAGCTAAGACACTCTTGTCTGTATACAGTGCCAGTACAGTTACTACTTCTAATGCTTTCCCTATAATTGCTGTTTTCATGTGCTAAGGATCTGATCTGTTTGTGTAAACACAGTTCTATTATTTGTCCTTGAACTGTGTCTCCCTAAAAATAAATGACCTATTAGGAATACAACTTTTAATACCTGGCATCATATACTCTCCTTTTCCACTGAGCAGAATTCAAAAACAAAGTTCTGCCTCTTTGAATTCATTTGTTCACCACTGGGCAGGGTTTTTATGTTACTGTCTACTTCAGTGTTTCTTTTTTCTTTCTCAGTGTTAGGTATAATGGGAAGAAAATTCCTAACTACTTAAACATTTCTGTCTTTTTAATTCAGTACTAATCAATTTAATGTGACTTTAGGTAAAATAAGTGCAACATGGCATCACTAGAATTAAAGTCTCTGGCACTAAGTGGTGGTTCACTGTTAGAGAATGAAAATGGACTTATAGTTACAGAATAGATTACATCAACTTTTTTTTTCTTTGCTCCATTCTTTTCCTCACAACAAATATTGTCTAGTCATAAAATCTAATACATGTTCAGTAGTCTCTGAGAAATAGAAAATACATAATCAGCCCCACTGTGGTTTGCAGATAAGTCTTTCTGCTACTGCCATGAAACTGCTACAGCTCTTAAGCATCCCACAGAAACTGATTTGACCTTTTTCCAGCTGATAGAAAACAGCTGGCTAGAAGACTGAGAAAATATAATAAAGATAAAATAAACTCAGGATTTAAGTACTTATATGCATGATACGTTAGAGAATTTAATATTTACTGAAAAATTTAGGAGAAACTTCATATTTGTTTCTCATCCTGTTTCCTCTACCTCAGTTTTATGGGTCTCTTGAAATGATGGAACTCTACATTTGGTTTCTGTAGTAACGTCTAATGGTATAAAATACACTGTTCTCTCAAAAATGAATTCAGACTGCTTTTGTGCTCCCTGAAAGCACGTCAGTGGAGGTACACTTTAGCACCATCAGGTTTTGTTTATCATAATCCAGAGACATATTCTGATCATATAACCAAGCAGCTTGTCTTTCTTTAGAGGAAGCACTCCAAATTTCATAACAACATAAAAAATAGGACAATTATTGCAATTGGAAAGATTATTAATTTCAGCAGGGGAAAAAAAAAAGACAAAAAGAATGCAACATATTTTTCAAATATGACAAGAATTTTATTGTATTAAAAATTAGTTCCCATAGTCAACAACTTTCAGTGAGCTTGCGTTAATGAAATATTTGTATGTCTTACTTGTTTCGTGTAAAAGAACTGCCTGTTTCCACTCTGCTTCATATATTTTCACATTATCATAATGGATAGCATTAAAAATCCTATTCTAAAGTATTTTGCACTTAATGTGATTTGGACATTTAGGGATTATGAATATTGGTTTCTGACACTATGCAAAAGAAAAGGTTTGCTATTACTGTATCATTATATTTAGTTACTTTCTTTCTGACACCCTTGTATCAAATAAATTAAAACCTGCCCCATACATGGATTTCATCAGGAAAAGTTACCAAGAAAAAGAGAGAAGTAGCCACTCTGGTCAGTCTTTTAAGTCTGTTACACTACGCATCTGATCTCTTAAATCTTTTTCTCAGTGCAATCATTGAGCTAGCAGAAGAGATCTCAGGGAAATTAAAACATCCTTTTAAGCCTTTTGTTTGTTACATTTATTTTCTTTTGTTGTTTTTTATTTTTTTATTTGGTTTTGTTGTTGGTTTTCTTCTCAAAGTGCTTCCCCTATACTTGCCACTCTTCTGCTGGACAAAGAGTGAGCTCTGAAATGATCTTGCTCTCAGTTCTGCCGGAACAGCGTGCACTGGGAGCACTTCAGCCTAGCTGAGAATAAAACCATCCCTAAATGTCAAAATGGATGACTTGCATGGTACTGTTTGTCCTCTGTGGAGTTGATTTCACACTATGCTTCCTCCTGGATGAAAGAGATGAGGAGAGTTCCATTTTTATATATCATGTCATTACTCTAATGTGTACTGCACTGACTCAGCCCTATTCTACTTAACAAAGTGAGACCCTTTGAGTTATGAATAACATGCTTTGGATAAGTCAAATCAAATGAGTGATTAAAACATCTCCAGGAGGACTATTATTTTCTAGAAAATTCTTACAGAGCAGAGGATGACAGAATTTATTTTCCCCTCTTGTATGTGAAGAAACTTGCATACCTTATGGTATATTTAAACTTTAAGGCTTGGAATATATTTTAATTTTGCAAAATGAATCAGTTCATGCATAATATCTATTTCAAAATGCTAGCAACCCTGATCAAGGACTAATCAGGTAATTGTTCTAATCAAGTAATTGTTAAAGTAATGTCTTAGCTGTTTTCTTTAAATCAGTTTCATTACTCAGATCTATGATCTATGAAGTCTGTACCAGCTAGTACAGTACAATTCATCTTAAATTAAAATTATGCTTTTCTTTGACAAGACAATACAATGTTCTTTGTCATGCAATGAATTATATGGATATACTTGTCAGTATAAATTTTCTGGCAACAGTAATAAACTATTCTATCATTCATTGTATTGCTAGAGAAACTAATCTTTTCTTACTCATACTGTTGTAGCATTTCCATTACTTCTTAGGAAAGACTTGGCAATACTTCAAACTGAATGTTATTAGAAAATATTCTTTTATTCCTCAGTAAATATATTACTTCATTTTCCATTATATTTACTACTCTCCAAAGAAGGACTTGCTTTAATTACACTGGTCTGCTCCGGAGCACGAGCAGCCAACTCCAGAAGCTGTCTATCCACAAAGTAAGTAGCTTTCTATGTAAGCACCTCTGATATGTACAGTGACATTGCAGGGACACAACTCATAGTACTTCTCTCACCAGCCAGTCCAGGCACTCATACACATGGTCAAAATAACAAACGTATAATAAGAAAGTAATCTTGCTATAATTGTCAAACAATTTTAATTTATATAAATGACTATGACGTGTGCTCAGACTGTACTTTTAACATATTGAATATAGAATGTTCTGTGCTGTTCACCAAAAGCCACTCAAGCCTCATCCATGCCCTGAAAATGTAGGTCTGCAGCATCAACACTATGCTCTGAGCTGAATTTCATCTACAATTCTCCTTCACATAGCAAAGAGAAACATTTGAATCTTTGCTGAAGGAATAGTATGTGAAACCAATGCCATGATGATGTACTTAGAAGCAACATACATGATCTACAAATTTAGTATTGATATGCTAAGTGTATATTTGGGAAGTAACTTAAGAACATGAAAATAATTTCCTTTTGGGCTGGAAATATGCAGAAAAATGTTCTAGATCAGCAGATGTGTGTTTTTGATTTATTTTGTTTTGTGCTTGTTGAGTGGATGGCAAGAGTGCTGAAGACTCAGGAAGAGGAAGACAATGTGTAGAAAAGAAAATTCACCCTACTGTAAAATTCTGTATGTAGTCAAAGTCTCATTCCTGTCCAAGGACATTTTTTGTGCCATGTTGATCAAAATATTATTTTCATTCCCTCCCCTATGTTATATCTTTCGTCCTGGAAAATAAGTTGGCTGTAGAAGAGAAATCAGCAAAAATTAAATGGTGTCCTGTAGTTCCCCTCCCTAGCTACAATTTAAAATGGATAAAATAATCAATATTAAATGGTACTGTTCAGAGTTACTGAGGTGTTTTTGGTTTCATTAAAAAAAAAAAAGGCCAAGTGGTCAAAAGTCATGGGTTCAGGGCAGTGGTGGGTGCAAGGGGACACCTTTAAGTGTTAAAGCAGCATCCGTGTTAAGTCTTTGAAACTGAAGATTGAAGTGGCTGATCTCAGCCAACATTGAGAATGCCATTTATTTGCTCCTTTGTTTTGATCTAAGTCCCTAGTAAGGCCAGGCTTTATCCAAGCTCCCTAGAGGGAATGATGCAGCAAAGCAGAATAGCTGAAAGGCTCATGCATTTTTGCTGGATATCCTATAATAAAGAATCTGTATGCACACTTTTATATAGAGGGTTTTATCTATTGCAGTGTAAAATGCACCTTTTCCTACTATAGCTTTTCCTAAATTTCTTGCTTTTGCTATGTAGTTGCAAAGCTACAAAACAAGCAAGGAAGAATTTCCTCGATAGGTCCAGCACTCCAGGTAGGGAGGGATGGGAGCTGACTTGCAAGTATTTCCATCTTTAGTGTCATCAACCTTCTCTTGTTCTTTCCTAATACCTGTCAGACCTCCTATCACTACCATCTTTTTGAAGGTGCCTTCCAAATTGTTCTTTCTTAACTACAGTGTGCTTCAAAGCAGAACTGTTTCTTCAGACTGCTCTATGCATATTGATTCTGCCTTCAGGACCACAATTCATATCACCTTAGAATAATTTGCGCTCCAGTAGTTGATAATAAACAAGGCACTAAGATCAATATCAATTAGCATCCATTCATAAATTAATAACAAATCCACAAGTCTTCCTTGCCCATGTTAGTGGGGTGAAATGAGATGATCTTTAAGGCCCCTTCCAACCCAAACCATTATGTGATTCTTTGAAAAATGGAAAATCCATCAAGACCAGAAAGGTTAGGGGAAAAAAGTGATACTAATTAATACATTTTTTATCTTCCACCCCTCTCATTACCTCTAATTATTGCCTTTTTAAAAGAATTGTAATCACAAATTCACTAGGTTGAAAAGACCTTTAAGATCATCAAGTCCAACAATACCTGTTTTCTACTAAACCATATTCCTAAGCACCTCATCTATCCATCTTTTAAATATATCCAGGGTTGGTGAGTCAAACACCTCCCTGAGCAGCCTGTACCAATGCGCAATAAGCCTGTGAAGGATTTTTTTCCTAATGTCTAATCTGATCCTGCCCTGGCACAGCTTGAGGCAATTCCCCCTCATCCTATCACCTGTTGCTTGGGTGAAGAGACCAACACCCATCTCTACCACCTCCTTTCAGGTAGCTGTAGGCAGCAATAAGGTCCCCCCTCAGCCTCCTCCAGGCTAAATAGCTCCAGTTCCCTCAGCCGCTCCTCATATGATTTGCCCTCCAGCCCCTTCACCAGCCTCGTTGCCCTTCTCTGGACATGCTTGAAGACCACAAGGTCCTTCTTGCAATGTATAATCAATATTTGTGTACCTTTTTTGTTTCCTTACTTATACTCAGAAACATAGAAGGGGACTGCAGGAAGGACTGATGCTGAGACAGTAGCAGTTCTTTCATACAATATCACTGTTATTATAATGCATCTCACAGAACTGAAGTTTCCGTAGATGTTTCAGATTACATATTTTTGTGTCTTTGACCACCAGAAACTTCTATGTTAGGAAAATGCCTAGCATGCCTGGGGCTAATTAAATAATAATCACAAGTATTCTGTTCTCTTAGTATGTTTTTGGTGGAACAAACACTAAGTTCTTCAAAAGAATAGAGCTCTCCTACTCCACTACAATTTTAATTGGCTGTATGAGAAAGGTAGGTAACTGTTTATCACTGCTGAAATGATTCAGCAGAAAATATGTGCCTTAAGAGTAAGGAAAACCTAGTAACTATTCATGCCAACACAAAAGATATGTCTGTATTTCCTCTAAAAGAAAAGAGTCACATTAGTATCGTTATTTGGGCATACCAGCCTGTTTTCACAAATCTTAAGTGCACCTCCTTATGGAATGAATTAATTATAAGAGACAAGTGGAAATGTTTAGGATATGAAGCTTCAGGTATTCTTACAGTGTCACAGCAGTAAATTAATGGCATCAAGAACTCATACTGATATAATAACACACAACTTGCTACCTCAAGTGCTGTGCAAATTACCTGTGTGGCTTATGATTAAGTTTGAAAAGCAAAGATGATTCTCTTGGTTGTGGGTTAAAATCTGAGAACACACAAATATAGGATGCAGGAAGGTACTAAAAAACAAAGCCATCTTTCACTGCCTTAGTATTGCTGCAATTTGTTTTTCAGAGAAAGTGTTATCTCGCATGTCTCAGTTACAGAATAAAGCAGATTGGAACAAATGTATGGAAGAATGAGAGTGACAAACATAAAAGTCTGCAGGATTTAGATAAGGAATTTATGAAATAATGACATAATTGAATATCTGAATAAATCTAAAACAAGAAATGAAATTTCAAGTTTAGCTGTGTCAACATTTACAAAAGAAAAAATCAGGCAAAATGAATGTTGTTCAAGCAAACAGTAAAAACATGGAACAAATAAACATTCATATCAAGGAGATAATCTGAAAACATGGTCTTTATATAGGTCTTTGATTTTCTCTGTATTCCAAAGTACAAAGTTAGTTATAATAATAACTAATGAGTTGTTAGTGTCAAATGAAAAGCTGGAGTAAATAACACAAAACCCATAATGATTATATTCTCTTTTGAATAAGTTAGTGTACAACAGGAGAACATCATAAAGTGCATGTAAAATTATTTTGGCAGTGAATATGCTATCTGAACTAAAAATCTTTCAATCTAGATTCACTAGAGGTACTTAACCTCTGTGTATGTTCAAGTACAGTCAAAGTAGAGTTTTATTTCAGTTTTCTTCTATCATTTATTTTCCAATTATTTTTTGTTTCTACTTATGGCAAAAATGATCTGAATCTTGCTTACTTACCACTGAATCTGGTCAAGATACTCTAATTGTTAATATGATGAAGAAAAGTGAAAATATTTTCTAATATGAAAACAGTTGAGAAATTATTTACTATTTTTCGAACTGGTTCTTTTTTTTTTTTCCATAGGTCGAGAAGATCATAACCCAGAATGTGGTCTACATGCACTGAGTAGAAGTAAGGAGACAAACTGCAAAAAGGACACTACCAAACCTATGTAGTTAGACAGTGGTGTACACTAACGTCTATTCTCAGTTCTAGAGGGCTTCAGTTGACTCTGACATATTTATAATACTTAGAAAAATCATATAAAGCTTAGTGTCCTATTTTTGGTCCTTTCTATATATAATATTGGAGAAAGTGCATTTTATGAGGGAATTTACCTACTAAAATCAGACCAACATCTTGTTCAGTCTTGGTGGTAGATGATAAATTTTTTAGTAAATATATTATTTAGGCAAAAATAATTAAAATTTTCTAGGTAATTCTTAAATATGTGAGTTTTTCCCTGTCATTTTATGGCTTAGTACGCTGCAGATTTGAACATGAGACACAATGCACAAAAGATATCCCTCCCAACCCTCTTTCTTTTGAAGACAACTCAAGAATGTACTTGAAAAATTGAAGATGTCTAAAGACATCACTACTGCTAAACAAAACACGGGTGGGTATTGTTCTGGATAAGTGCAACAGCCTGGCTGTATCCATGGTAATAAGTAATTGGCTTTTGGTTTCTCTTGAGCCTCACATAATGGTTCTAAGGCACAGTTACATTTTTTGGTGTTTTTTTTGTTTTAAGATCCTGAATACTTGAAATGATGTGAACGTGGATGTCAAATCATTTTAGCATAATTTCTGAGATACTGGAGAGGGGTAGAGGTATGGTGAATAATAGTCTTTTTTATTATTGCACCACTGCACACCAGGGTGATCATTTCATGGCATTAATTTCCTGCCCTGGGATGTTGCATTCCTTTGCATAGGGGAGTATTGGAAAGAGCAAAGGTATACTGTTGAAGGTATACTGTGGAGAGCTGAAGAAACATAAAGTGCTGCAGTTTAATACACACACCCTGTTGGAAGGATGTGTTTTATCTCACTAAACTGTACTTCTAAGAAGTCAGCTTGTAAGTGGCTCACGTGAGACACTGTCTAGATCAGCCACCCTGCTCAAACAGGGACAACAAAACAAAGTAGCCCAGGACTGTGACTGGTCATGTTTTGAGTGACTTCAAGGACTGAGACTCCAACTTCTCTGGGCAACTTGTGCCAGTGTTTGACAACACTCAAAATAAAAATAATTTTAAAAAGAGATGTGTTTCCTTGTGTTCAAATGGAATTTCCTGGTGTTTTGATTTGTCCTTAATGGCTGTTCTCTTATCAGGGAAGAGAAGTCATCTGGAACCATCTTCTTTGTAACTCTCCCTTCAGGCATTGACAAGATCCTCTGACATGCCTTCTTGTCTCTAGGCCAGAAAGTCCCATCTCTTTCAGTTTTTCATCATGAGGAATGCTCCTATCTATTAATCAGCTTTATGGTCCTTTGCTGGAGTTACTCCCTCATCCTGGAAAGCCTAGAACTGGCTGCAGCACTCTGGAGATTCTGTGCTTCCTCTGCTGGGTAGAGAGGAAAGATCACTTTCCTCAGATGGCTGGTGATGATTCAGTACAGCATGCTGCTGACCATCTTTGCCATGAGAAAATTTTACTGGCTCATAGGCAACTTCTTGACCACTAGGATTTGCAGGGCTTTCTTTGTAACCCTGCAATGAACAGGTCATCAGCCCCCAGCTGTGCTAGTGCTTCTAGAGGTTGTTCTTCCATGGGTACCAGACTTGGTGCTTCCCTTTTGTAAATTTCATAGGCTTCCTGTCAGCCTGCTTTTTCAACCTTTCATGGTCTCTCTGAATAATAGCACAACCATCTTGCCCACCAGTCACTCCTCCCAGTTTTGCATTGACTGTCTCCCAGAAATGCTAGCTGACATGGACCTAAACTGTGCCAGGGAGTAAACTAACAGTGAATTCATATGCATAATCATATGCTAATGGCTTGAATTTACTCTCCAGACACCCCTGCCTAATGTATTAATATGGGTGTTACCTAAGCTAGGAAGGCACTGATTTATTTTTCCTGCTAAGAAATAGTCATAGTGTATAGTCTGTATGCTATTCTGCCATGCTGCTATACCTCGAGTACTTTTCTTTTACATGTCAATAGAACACTGAAGGCTTTCTCATTCCATTCATCCAGTCCTCCCAACACCCCACTTCTATATTCTGTTGTTTGTTGCTAAAACACTATGGCATTGTTTAACCCGTGCGTCAGTTGGTCAGCCTCCACAATGACTGACACTAGAAATTCCAATCAAACCCCAAGGATTTTAGTAAAGCCAACTGGGAAATAGCACTGATTTGTAAGAGTAGACCAGCTAGCAAGGGGATGTGGAACAAATGCTTACAAATGGAAACATGACAATTGAAGATTGATTAGAAGCAAACACGAAATCAACCTAAATGTAATGGTGACAGCATTATGCAAGTGATCTTTCTTTTCAGTTTAAACTTATGAGCTTAAATAACCGATGTACACATTTGCTTATTTGACATCCAGATAGACATTTTTTTCCAAATTAATAGGATACTTTTATGTCAAATTACCTAAATTGCTCTTGGAATTATTTGCATCAGCAAAAGTGATATCTTATAATGGGCAGACTGAAACACATTGTACAAATATAATATTAAAATCAATATCTAGCTGTGCAATATTTTGACTTGATAGAAGTCTGAGATACATACAAATCTTCAAGGAGCTTGCAAAATTTGATTTCCTCTGACTGCCGAGTACTTTTGTACTTCTGGATGCATAATGAAGATGAATATAAAATTTAAAAAGCTCCACAAAATTAAACAGTAGATACAAAATTAAACAGTAGAAGGGAAGCCCTCATTTGACTGAGATTAATAATACACTGTAAGAATTCCAATAAGTCAGGAAATGAGCTTATGTGATGTTTTAAGTGCAGTAAGTTGGATATCTCCGCTTGTGTGAGTTCAAAAGCCAGGAAGGCCCTGATTTATTTTTGCCTGTTAAGAAATACTCACAGCATATAGTCTAGCTGATTTTCCATTGTACAGATAAATAGGAAAAAATATCTAATATGACAGGTTAAGGGAAGAAGGAAGATTACACTGAAGTGCAAGACTGGAGAGCACATGAGAAATGACTAGCCCAAGCGTTTGAAGCAAATGTTACGGAACAGTCTGCAAAGGATAGTGCCACACTGTTGTGAAAATAAACTGGATTCTGATTCATTAATCATGTATTGGTTTTATGCTACAATTTCTTGGTTAATTTTAATTTATTTGTAATAAAGGTAGGAAGGTCAGAATGAGGATGAAGTAATAAAAGCACAGACCCTCCATTGACCTATACTTTGCCCAGACACTGAAATTGTACACGTGCCATGAAGCTGTGACAGTTGAATGTGTTGAAAGCAGTTACTCATGCTATACAGTTGTGGAAATCTGATTCATGTTCTTAGCAAGATTCTGACACGGTAAAGCCCTTGTTTTGTGGTTTTGAACCAGTTGTTATAAGAACTCATATACATAAAATTTAACAGAACCAATGTGTCATGATAAAAATCAATGCTTTGTTAAAATATCCTAAAATCCAAAGATGCTTGTAATAGTTCAAAGTCCGAAATTTCACCAGCAGAACATACCATGCACACTAACATTTTTTATGACATTTAAGTAGCAGAATATGATAAGTTTGCTTAGTTTTTAAAGGAAGCTTCATAGGAGATTTTTCTGCATAAATTAGTACTGGCAGCACAAGAGAAACTAGAGGAGATGTCATGTTAAAGAGTGCTTTGGAAACGCCATCAACCGCAGCACTATACAGTATGGAAGAATGCACTGAAAATATGCCCAGCCCAAAAAGGTAAACTCAAAGGCAGTTGAATTCTTCACTGTGATAAATAAACCTACTCATAATGTACAGAATTTTATAAATACTACCTTAGGCACATTAACTAGACAAGTGGAAAGAAATATATCTAAAACAAATGAACACTAATAATGAAAGGGAGATGAAAAAAATGCTGAGAAAAAGCAAAAGAAAAATATTTTATCTGGTCTTCAAAATGTCTTTTTCCTTCTTTTTAAGAAGGGTACATGCTGTCTGACAAAAGCATTATAAATCACATCACATTGTTTTGGTTTAGAAAGGTTTGTTTATGAAAATGCAGCAGCCATTCTGAGCACTGCTTAGTGACAAGCACTCAGCATGCTCTGCCTCTGACATGGGGTTCTTGCAGCTCACTCAGGCAAAAGTCAGAAATCCATTAATATTTCTGAACAAAATTATATCAATTTTTTTTTCCTTTTCCCCACTTGCGATTTGTTCACAGCGGTATTATAAAATTCAGGAAACCGTCATTGCTGGGGTTTTTTTAGTAGTTTCCTAAATAATAATTAAAAATCTTTCATGAACTGGTACAAATATTTTCAGCTTGTAGTATTTTTGTATCCCTTGGGTACTTGATAGCAAATTTATGTGCTGTGATTTTACTCCAGTAAATATATTTAAAATACTTCAGGACATGAAGAATGCTACTCTGGCTCCAGGGATGCATTTGGAATTATAATTACCTCTAACAATTACAACAAATGCTAAGAGATTATCATTAAATAAACAATTTTTTTTTTTTTTTACTCAATAGACAAACAGCTCAGGTGGGTTTGTATTTACTCTTTCATTAGAAGCTTTTCATAATCAGGGCAATACCAGTATTGCAATAATCTAAAGATTGATGCATAAAAGTAGAATGGAGACTATCTTTATTAAACAGGCACATTACAGGCAGAAACAGAGGTGAGCTTTCAGATGACTTTCAAAGCATTTTCTGGTTCTTTTTCCAGAAAACACTGGTGTTGATGTGGCCATTCTGATAGTTAACTCTACGATTATTCACATAAATATTCTCCTTTTCTTAATTTGTGTCTAGAAACACACTAGATTTCAGTTACTTTACTTGTCTGAACAAGAAGTTGGGAAATATTTTGCCATACTTTTTATGACTATTTTACTCTAACAAAATACTCTCCAGAAGTCCTGTATTTCTGCCACACAGTAGGAAAAGGAGCAACAGTATTTCATTTATTTTAATAAGTTGCTAGAGGACAATCAGCAACAGAATTGTTTTTCCTTTGTAGTCTGAATTTACAGTGTCCTTGACATGCCATACCCAGCAACAGTAAGTAGGTTTAATTGCCAGTGCTATTTCGCCTTAAACAGAACATTTTATGTACAATATTTAGGGTTGTACCACACTCTGTCTTTCTTTCTAATATGTTCTCATATTCTCTGTCCCCACTTAAAAAAATATGCATTAGTACGTGAATGCTTTCATGATCAGGGTAGACTGTCTTCCTTAGGGTGACACCTGCATACACAGTTAAAGGATGCTACAAAAGGACTAGCATCTGGAAACTTCTTCAAGCATGTGTATGGGACGCTAGTCCCGTGATACCCTGCAACAGGGTAGTATTTTTTAATTGGCTCTACCCATTTTTCAATTGGAACACATATTTTGTTCTATAATTTAGAAGTCACCACAAACTATTAAAAGCAGCAGGCATTACAGTTTTTGTAAGTTCAGTAATTACAGCTATTTAGACCCCACTGTGCCACTGTGGCCTGCGATATTAAGTTTTCTAATACAGTGCAAGGAGACAAAACCTCATCCCATTATACCTAGTGAGTTAACTTTTCTGCTTTCCCTGCTGTGTATGTTTGAACTCTATTCAAAGATGCAGAGGTGAAGAGCCAAGTGAAAATGGAGAACATCAGTCTAGGTCAAAATATTACCCTATGCAATTCAGTTTCAAAGGACATCTATAAGCAGCCATTAAAATTCTAATATCTGAATCTTTGACAAAATTTAAAGAGAGAAGCAGATGACCAAACATTAATCATATCTCTTGACAAAGGTTAGAGAAATGGAAAGTGATAATAAGTCATCCTTACTATGGTTTTCACATAATCATCTTGTGGCCTACCTAGGTTACTGAGCTGTATGTCATCCTAAAGTGTGTGGGTAAGGTCTGAACCTTTTTTTCCTCCTGTTAATAGTCCTTTTGTCGTTTTAGTAGCATTAACTACTTATTTGTTTTCACAGTTTGCGCCTTGCTGTCTTAAAGCTTACAATAAGAATTAACAAAAGAAAAAAAATCTTGTCATATTCTCTGAGGTCTTTAAACTAAACCTTATTTTTTCTTAGGTCTTGTAATAGACTGGATTTATTGTTTCAGCTTACACTAAGCAAGCCTCTTATTATAATCACTCTTTAATAGATCATAGAGAAAGACCTTTGAGAAAATGTAGACGAACTACAGCACACATACAATTATTTATGTTTGCTTGTCTTAAGGGGGCAGCAGCAGCACACTGTGCATCTCGAGACCTGCATTTGTCTGCTCTGTCTGTGGACAAGATTAAGTGCAACTCTTTATTCAATAGTAGAGCTTAATGGGATCTCAGTGATGTTTGTCGTATCAGGTCTTTACAAAAACGAAGTCCAGTGTTTCAGTCTGATAGCGTTCATTTTTTGACATTTGTTACAGACATAAACAATTTAATATCATGTTGAAGTACTTGGTATGTGTCACTGTAGTTTAGCTGGACAGGTATATGGCTGTTGCTGTGAGTAGCAGCCATGTATGCATGTTTTCAGAAGCATAACTCATCTGGAAGTGCTTTCTATAGTCATTACTAAAGCCTAGGGGACATAATATGGAAATAATAGAATGCAAATTTACTCTGGCACACTCTTTAAAAACCACAGGGTCTCTGTACTTTGACATATTGAATTCTAAATTACTTACACATAACACACTTGATCTAGTATGTTCTGAATCACTCTCACATTCTGCTCAAGCATGATTCTTAAGTAGCCTATTTCCAAAACCAGTATTTGAACAAGTTAATACTTAATCCTCAGGCTTCCTTCAATACTGCATCTTCTTGATTCCATATTCTATCTATTGTCTCAAGTCACAAATATATATATATATATATTTCCACCCGGAACCAATGGAATTCAGGTTAAATACCTGGAATGAGTGTCTGTGAAGAGAATCCTGGCTGCACCAAGTGTCTTCTAAAGCAAATATATATATATATTTATAAAGAAATATATATATATATCATATATATATATATTTCTTCTCAGTGACTCTCTGCAAAATCTTCAGATGTCTTTAAATACACATACCAGTTACTAAATAACATTTGTGACAATGCATAGGAATATTTCTGGAGAAGATAAGCCCCAAATCAGAATGTCTCTACATGTGATGCCTAGAAAAGAAATAGCTGATAGTATAGCTAATTTTGGTTCTTCAGTAAATGTATCTCTTTTCAACAACTATGTATGTATGTATAGAATCGTAGAATTATAGAGTGGTTTGGGCTGAACAGACCTTCAAAGATCATCTAGTTCTAACTCCCCTGCCATGGGCAGGGACACTCTCTACTAGACCAGGTTGCTGAAAGTCCAGCAAGTCCAGAAAGGCCAGGGGACATCCACAGCACCTTTGGGCAACCTGTGCCAGAGCTTCAGCACCCTCACAGTACAGTTCTTCCAAATATCTAATCTAACCTATCCTATCCTCCATCAGTTTACAGCCATTGGCCCTTGTCCTATCACAGCACACCCTGGTGAAAAGTTCCTCCCCAGCTTTCCTGTAGGTCCCGTTTAGGTACAGGAAAGCTGTAATTAGGTCCCCATGAACCTCTCTTCTTCAGGCTGAGCAAGCGCAACTCTCACAGCCTGTCCTCCAGAGAGAGCTGCTCCAGCCCTCTGGTTGTTTTTATGGCCATCCTCTGGAACTACACTATCATATCCATGTCTTTCCTGTACTGAGGACTCCAGAGCTAGATGCTTTATGACCTGTAGATTCTCACTGGAGCAAAGGGACAGAATCATCTCCCTTGACCAGTGGCTGAGGAGTATGGCTCTGGAACGGGAGACTCTGGCGTAAAATAACGGAAAGAAAAACAGGGGGATAAGGCGCGACGCAGTCGGCAGCAGCCATTGCTTCTCGCTGTGCCTGCATGCCGGCATGAATCATCGGGAGTGGAACTAAGGGCAGCAGGAATAATCCCTCTCCATTCAAGAAGGGGGCTCTGGGAGTGCTAGCAACCAGAAGCGCTGCGAACAGAACGGGCAAACAGGGCGCAGCACGTCAGAAGGGCGGCAGTTCCCATCACCAGTGATCTCATCACTGGCTGGGTGGATGGAGGAAGAGCAGTGGATGTCATCTACCTTGACTTCAGCAAGGCTTTCGATACTGTCTCCCATGACATCCTGATAGAAAAGCTGAGAGAGTACGGGATAGATGAGAGCACAGTGAGGTGGGTTGAGAACTGGCTGTAGGACTGGGCTCAGAGGGTCTTGATCAGTGGAGTAGAATCTGAATGGAGGCCTGTGACTAGCGTGTTTGCAATTATCTTAAGCATGGGATGCAGGGGGAAATGGCCAGCCCCTTTTCAGTGGTCTGTGGAGACAGGACAAGGGGCAATGGCTGCAAGTTAGAACATAGGAAGTTCCGCACCAACATGCGGAAAAGATTTTTCACAGTGAGGGTGACAGAGCACTGGAATAGGCTGCCTGGGGAGGTGGTGGAGTCTCCTTCTCTGGAGATATTCAAGACCCGTCTGGATGCCTATCTGTGTAGTATGAGCTAGGGAACTGCTTTGGCAGGGGGGTTGGACTCTATGATCTCTTGAGGTCCCTTCCAACCCCTACAATTCTGTGATTCTTTGATTCTGTGACCTGCTGTCATGCTGTTTTTCATGCAGCCCAGGATACATTTGGCTCTCTGGTTTGCAAGGGTACACTGCCGGCTCATGTTGTGCTTGCCATCTGTCAGCAGCCCTAAGACCTTATCCTCAGGGCTGCTCTCAACCCATTTTCTGCCGAGCCTGTAGTTGTGCTTGAGGGTGCACCAACTCATGTGCAGGACCATTTTCATGTCCCATCAAAGGTGGGCAAACCAGAAACATTCGGACCTGTCTGTCCCATCCCAGTAGATGTGTTAGATGTGTAGAGTTAACCTTTGCTACCTGCCCCAAGGACCAGGTTATCCCTCTTTTAACTAGTCTCTTAACAACCACACTGGAAAGATTAGCTTCTGTAATCCTCTGAGTGGTACTCAGGAGGAACAACAGTTATCTAGAAGTTCCAAGCAAAGCACAATTTCACTTAAAAGCCTATACAATTACAAAGCTTACAGACAAAACCACACTATATGTTTAGAGAAATAGATTACAATTAGTAGAACTTAGCAAACTGGAAATACTGTTACTATTATGTACCGAGAATACGGTTAGTTGATAGAGTCAAAGAGTAAAAAGAAGGATATCACTGTGCATGGATCCAGCATAGATTGTCATAAAGTTGTAGTCCTTGGATGGTGGGCCAGGCGTCCTGCATCCTCACCTTTTGTGGTCTCTGGCCCCACACTTCAGAGGGGCCTAGAATATCTTGTGCAGACTCAGTGTTGAGATGTAGCGTGTTCGGGAAATGAGTTGGTGGGGAATGGGTGTCCCAAGTGGTAATTTGACCCCTCCAACAAGGGCTGATGGAGTAATGACTCTGTTCAATGGCCTCTCATGGGGTTTTAGCAAGAAAGCACTCTGCCCCTGCAGGCCCTCGCTCGCCTGTCACTGTTCCGTATTGGATAAGGACAGTATCCTGTTTATTATGGTGTCTACTGAATGAGGGTCTGCCCTTGTAGGGACCCTGTCCAGATGGTTTATGAAATGAGGAAGTGTAATGTCCAGTTTGTCAGAGTGGCTGCTTTGAGATCAAGAGTCTACAGGTGGTCAGTGGAGCAGAGTCCAGCTGGAGACCTGTAACTAGTGGTGTTCCCCAGGGGGTCTGTGTTGGGACCAGTCTTGCTTAACATCTTCATTGACGACTTCGATGAGGGAATAGCATCCACCCTCAGCAAGTACACCAATGACACAAAGCTGGGAGGAGTGGCTGACATGCAGGAGCACTGCGCTACCATTCAGCGGGACCTGGACAGGCTGGAGAGCTAGGCAGTAAGCAACTAGATGAGGTTTAAAAAAAGCAAGTGCAGAGTCTTGCGCCTGTGAAGGAATAACCTCTTTTATCAGTACAGGCTGGGGGATAACCTGCTGGAGAGGAGCTCTGCAGAGAAGGACCTGGGTGTCCTGGTTGATGACAGGTTGGACATGATCCAGCAGTGTGCCCTGATGGCTAAGAGAGCCAATGGGATCCTGGGGTGCATCAGGAAGAGTGTGGCCAGCAGGTCCAAGGAGGTGATCCTCCCCCTCTACTGTGCCCTGGTCAGGCCCCACCTGGAGTATGGTGTCCAGTTCTGGGCTCCCTGCTATAAAAAAGACAGGGATCTCCTGGAGAGAGTCCAGTGGAGGGCTACGAAGATGATTAAGGGCCTGGAGTATCTCCCTTATGAGGAAAGGCTGAAAGAACTGTGACTCTTCAGCCTTGAGAAAAGAAAACTGTGGGGATCTGATTAATGTTCATAAATATCTTAAGTGTGGGAGACAGAGGGAAATGTCCAGCCTCTTTTCAGTGGATTGTGGAGACAGGACAAAGTGCAATAGCTTCAAGTTGGAGCACAGGGAGTTCCACACCAACATGTGGAAGAATTTTTTCACTGTAAAGGGAGACAGAGCACTGGGACAGGCTGCCCAGGGGTTTTGTCGAGTCTGCTTCTCTGGACATACTCAAGACCCATCTGGATCCCTACCTGTGTGACTTACTGTCGCAGTTTTGCGGGGTTGGGTGCTGGGAAAAGAAAGGTGGTGCAGAAAATGGCTGCTGTGAGGAACAGATGGAATTCTCTGGAGCTCCAAAATGTAAAGAATCCAAGTCCAGAATCAGTGTTGACCAGGGCCAAGCCAATAAGAGATAGTCATAGCGCCTCTGAGAATGACATATAGGAGAAAATAAGAAGGGAGTTAGAACTCGTAACAAGCTCTCCAGACACCAAGGCCAGAGAGTGGGAGGAGGTGCCCCAGGTGCCAGATGCCCCTGCAGCCCACAGAGAAGCCCCATGGAAAAGGCGGAGACCCTACCTGCAACCCGTGGAGGGGCTCCAGACTGGTTGGAGCAGGTGGAGACATAGAGAAGACACTGTGACCCTTACGTTGAAACAAACCTCTGCCAGCACTTGCAACCTACAGGGATGAGCGAGAGAGAGAATTTCACCAGAACATGGCAGAGGCTGGTGACCCCGTGGAGGATTGGGACTGAGAGACATTGTGATTTATTGCTGCCTGCCATAGCAGTGATTCAGACAGAACAGCTGATGAGACTCACATTGGAGAAAGTTCATGGAGGACTGTCTCTTGTGCGTGGGACCCCATGGGGCAGCAGGGGGACGGTGTGGAATGAACCCCCCTCCTCGTGGCTGAGAAGGAAACCAACTTGCAAGGAACTGACCGAAACCCCCATCTCCCAGTCCCTGCCCCCCTGTCCTGTGATTGGGGGAAGAAGGGAGTGAAATAATGACTAGAGTGAAGTCTGCTAAGAAGGGAGTGGCGGGGGGGTGGGGTGGGGTGAGGGGGTGGAGGTTAAGGTGTTTTAAGATCTGGAAAACAGTTCATGAAGAAGTAACTGAGAATCCCATTACTTTTCCTAGTCCCTGCCTCCCCGGTAGTGCGAGCTGGGGGTCATGAAGGGAGTAAAATCATGGCTAAAGGAAAGTCTACTTAGAATGGAGGGGTGGGGGGAAGGTGCTACTGAGAACCCCATTTTCCCCAGTCCCTGCCCATCTCCCCCCACTCCTAATGCGAGCTGGGAGGGAAGAAGGGAGCAAAATTCTGATTAAAGTCTGCTAAGAAGGGAGTAGTGGGGGAACATGTTTTAAGATCTGGTTGCATTTTGTTTTAAAATTTGGTCACGCTCCTGACTCTGGTTTTCACTGTTCTTTTTAGTGTAGCGTAATAAATTAGAATAGTTCCTTCCTGCAATGTGTTGAGTCTGTGTTGCCCATATTGTTTCTGATAAAATGATCTCTCCTTATCCTTATCTTGACTCCTAAGCCTCTTAATACACATTTTCTCCCCTGTCCAACTTAGAAGGGGAGTAATAGACTGGCTTTGGTGGGCATCTGGCCTCCAGCCAGGGCTAAACCACCACACCTATCCTAGGGAATCTCCTTTGGCAGGGAGGTTGAACTTGATGATCTCTTGAGGTCCCTTCCAACCCCTACAGTTCTGTGAATCTGGGAATCTGTCATCTTCATGTATGAAAACAAACTTCATCCAACTATTATGCCCTGAATAATTTTGATATTTACAAAAATCAGAACTATGAGGCAAATGAGAATAAAGTATCTGATCTAAGTACTTTGCAAAGCTTTTCTACCAAGTGATACACTGATACTGTCTTTGAAAATGGTGACTGAATCTGGAGGCTCACAGACCTGAGGCCGGGGGGGTGGGGGTGGGGAAGAAAAGCAGAAGAAAAAATCCTGCACTGATCGCTTCCAGAAAATAAAAACATTAGTTCCTGTAATAAATGCAAACCAATCCAAACAAACAAAAAAAAAAAAACAAAAACCCTGCATTAATACAGTACAAAGAAAGCAATGGTAGGAAAATAAGATTTTCCCATCTTAGATATCCTGGATCCCATTTTTATTTTGTGAACCTACTGTACTTCCATAGCACAATAGATATTTTTCCTTAATTTTAGAGAAGTGGTGAGAAAAAGTGTGTTCTTGAGAGGTGTAATGTACCACCTATGTGGTAAAGAGCTTTATAAATACTCAGAGTCTGAAAGAAGTTTTCAGTGTTCTTATCTCACAGAACTGAACACTAAGCTATAAGAAAATACAGTCAAATCAGGCTGTCTGCCCACCTATTGGCAGTAGGCACATAGTGTGCATTGTTACAAGAAACTCCATAAGGCGAGTAAAAACATGGAAAAGTCACAAAAATGCAGAACAAGAAATCCTACTGAAGATATTTCACTATTTTAATAGTTGTTGTGGTTTAAACCTCAGCTAAGAGCTGGGCTCCACAAAGTTACCTGTCCCTTTAAGGAAGAGAGGGGCGAACGGAGAAGCCGCGGAATAAAGAAAAGAAAAAACAAAAAACTCCGCAGGTTGGGATAAGGATAGTTTAGTAAAACAGCAAAAAAGATACAAAGAACAACTAACAACAGTGCTAACACTATTTTAGAACATAGGGCACATGAACCTGATGATACAAAATGCAACCTCTCACCACAACCCGCGACTAGGCTGTGCCCGACCCGCTGAGCCGACTTGGGGCCCGGCCGCCACGAAGCCCCGGCGCCGCACCCCCCGGACTGCACCCGCCTTAGGCTGCGCCACCGAGCAACAAGCCAGGAAGCCGTGTTTGCCTCAGGCCGCGTGCCACTGAGAGGCTGGTCCTAATCACCGGAGCCACTCCTGCTGGGCCACTCCTGCCGGGCAGCACCCGCCTCAAGCCCCCCCCTGCCAGACTCGCGTTTTTGGCGCGCTTTTTTTCCTTTATACCGAGCATATCTATGATGTAATTGGTATGGAATATTCTCATTGGCCAACATGGCCTGTTGCTAGGCTGAACCCAGGACAATAGTATTAGAGGGATAGTTTCAAAGTTGTTATTCTATATACATAGTTTTCTACATATTCTCTCTATATACATGTAAGAAAGATGAGAACAAATGAGGATGTTTAAAGTTTAACCACAGTCTTGGAATCACAGAATCCTTTAGGTTGTAGAAGACCTTTAAGATCATCAAGTCCAATCATTAACCTAGCATTGCCAAGTCCAACCAGTAAACCATGTCCTTAACACCGTATCTATTTTCAGGGATGGTGTCAAACAACACTCTTCCCCAAGCTGTTACCATTAAATGGGTCTGTTGTGACCCAAGTGCAGGACCAGGCATTTGAACCTTATACAGTTGGCCTTGCTCCATGAATCCAGACTATCCAGATCCCTCTGTAGAGCCTTTCTGCCCTCAAGACTCCTGTAAACACCAGTTGTGACTGGACACCAGCTGGATTTAACTCCATTTACCATAACTCTTTGGGTCCAACCATGCAGCCAATTTTTCACCCAGTAAAGAGTATGTCTGTCCAAGCTATGAGTAGCCAAGGAAAATCCTGCATTCCTAGACAAGATTATAATATGCTGCATTGTCTGGGCTTAGTTGGACAATAAATGACAGTATAAGGATGCTCTGTTTCTTTCCTAGTTTAATCTATTTGCTGTCCCATTTTGCATGAGACTACCATTATACCTTTCCACATACCATAATATGCTTCCTATCGTGACTTCAAATAGCAGTTCTCCTTCTTGCCATAATACATTGGACAGAAAATGCTAAATGGCATCTGATTATGAATATCATTTCAATGATTCTGCAATTCCAAGACATCTGTTTCTTAAATATAAATTTTCTTATTAGTAGTGTCCTGATCTATGGACAACTGAAACTATCCTTTTAGGAATGGTGCCTGATGAGGTTGAACACAGGATAGTCTCTGCTATAGCTATCTCACCTGGTTTGTTTACAGCCCTTATATCCTATGTCATGGATGGAATAAGAAATGAACGCACTCCACTGGTTACATGGAAGTACTAATGTATTTATTGATATAAAAGTATTTAAAAAGCCCGATGGTAAATGTGGCATTGATTTAACTACATTCAGTGGCACGGTACACTTGGTTATTTACTGCCTAAAGGACAGAGTCAGGGAGACTGTCCCGTTGAGTAACAAGGTTCAGAATGGACCCCAATGTGTTCTAAACTCGTTCTCAGAGAGTAGTCTAGGGGTGTCTGGATTCAAACATAGTCCCAGACTCATTCAATGGTTTATGTTTAAAGGATTGACATATATAAAAATATATACACATATATGTACACACATATATGATCAACCCTTTATATCATTTAGCGAAGACTTTTAAGAATTTCACAATTTACTTACTGAGTATCTAGTGCAATAAGGATTCTCTCAACCTTGAGGAGTAATCTTGAGAGACATCCCTGCTCAACAGGAGATCCCAGTGTGCAGCCCACTGCCATGGAAGAGAGTGAAATTGGCTCTTGGGCTGTCCACTATTTATGGAGTAAGGTAATTGATTTACGTATGTACATAGCAGATTTGTATTTGGTTATCAAATGCTCAGTTAGTCCTCAGCTGTAGAGCAAGTTGTGTAGCCCTTGGCTATGGTCTTATCTGCTTCCTTGGCATTCAATCCAAAGTTGAATGTGGCCATCTTTACCCAGCTGTAAGGAGAAAGGAGTAGAAGAGTATACCGACACATCATATAATAAATTTGACCTTGTTGAGATAAGAATCACCAAAAATAATACATGAAAAGTTTTTAAATACTTTTTAATTTATCATGAAAAGCATTTGCTGTATTTGTTAAAGAGATAACAAAACTGTAAAGGTATATTCACCTTTATAGCAAGTCTGGTGATTTCATGCTGGTCATACACTGCTTCAAACAGTGACAATGATGAGAACATACTGTTTCAAGCTTTTATTGTCTTTGCAGCTCAGATGATCTCTGTGCACTGTATCATATGCCACTATCTGATAACTCTAGGAATGGTAGCAGACTGAAGAAAACAGGATGTCTTAGGGCTGGCCTTAGGCAGGAGAAAGCAGGCAACTTTAATTCTGAAGGCTGCTGGTGGCAGCAAAAGGCCTGTTGTGCCAATGCCTGTAGAAACACGAGCAACATTATGCAAAAATACCCTGAACACTCCTCTGACTTTGCTAGTGAAAAAGGAGTCAGAAAGCACCAGAGACCGCAAAGTGAAGGATAAAATACACACTTGTTTTAAATAACCACAGCCTTCTGTAAACCTCTTTGCCTCAAAAAAATAGCATGCTGTTGTCCTAAGGATTTTGTCCTCATCCTCAAGTGAGGATTTGATTATACCAACCCTGCTGAGAAGCTGTGAGACTGCTTTCAAGCTTAGAAACCTACATGTGAGATTTTAAAAGTGTTCTAAAATTAGTCCTGAGAAGTTGCATCTTCAGCAGTAAGAGAAGGTTGGTTTGGTTTAGTGTTGGGGGTTTCTCAATGTAACAGGGTTTTTTGGACTTGTTTTTTGGTTTTTTCCTAAATGCAAGTAGATTACATTTTTCATGTATTGTTTGAATGTGGATAATGCTGCTCTGAAAAAAGTACAGAAAATGAAAGCTGCTCTTGTGTGTCCAAATATAGAAGATGTAACAACAGTAATGTTTAGACTACAAGAAAGTACAGAATTGTTCTGAATAGTTTCCAGAAACTGGTTGCAGACACTAAAGGCACATGTGAAATGTCAGGGTGACAGAATGGGGTTGTGCAAAGAATGCACTCCTTCAAATAAAACAACCTTGCTCACAGCTGATGGAAACAATAAAGTATATCAAATTGTCCAGGAGAATGCCAGGACACATGAGATCTGCACAATGGAAGTATGACTTAACAGTAAAATAAATACAGCTTTTTTTTACTTTAGTAGTTCTGACAGTCTGTATAACAGGCTGTGTCAGAGACAGTCTTTGGGGAAACCGTCAACTTCAATAAGGTCACAAAGTTGCTGATTCAGCACAGTGGCATTTATCAAAGCACACAAGGTTCTCTTACAGAAAAAAACCCCAAAACCAAACCAACCCCACAAAACAACAAAACCAAAATCAACAACAACAAGACAAAACAAACCCCCCCAAAACACACCTTCTGGCATTTTTTTGTTTCCTGAGAGCTTATGGGTTTTGCTGCCAGGAAGGGCATCTGCAGAAACTGGCTAAGAAAGTTGGCAAACCATGGGAAGTGCCAAAGAGAGTGATTTATCTCCTTCTAATCCATTTGTAGGAAATCTTTGTCCAAATGTTTACAGAATAAAAGGTCACTATAATAAAATGCTTAATAATGAATCTTTTTTAAAGAGCTTGTGTCTAATAAAGGAAAAAGAAAAAAAAAAAGAGAAGAAAAATTGCAAACCCAAACTGAGACATGTAAAAATAAAGAATTGAGAACCACATTGAATCCTACCTTTTCTTCCCACCAAAGACAGCATTCAAGTAATTATTTGGAAAATCAAGATTTCATAGGCTGCAATTTAAGGTTGTTTTTTCTCCTTATAGAAAATAATGACAATACTATGAGAAGTTTTCTACTTTCTTTCCTGTAATTAATTTACTTTTACTTTAGAGTAATAGCCAATACAATCGCATAATAGAAAGTGTGGTTTAATTTGGGATAGTTTGACTATCCTATTTGTAAGCAGCTTTGCATGAAAGCTCAATTTATGAGCTATGTTTTGGGTTGGGTTTTTTCATAATTTATCACTCTGGAAGCCTTTAATTTTATGTATTAGGAATAAATCTGTGACAAAAGGTTGAAGATAAGTGCTTTTTTATATTAACAGGATGCAAGTAATATACACAAGCTTTCAGGATCTAATTATACTACCCCTCCTCTGATTTTCACCAGATGTTGGATTTGAGACACTATCAGTAAAGTGAGGGAGACAAGTTGTAAGACCTTAAGCTCATGCAAAGAAGTATGAAAATTGCCACTTTCAGTGGCGCTAATATATAGTATTTTCTCAAGGTCATTTCTGGTCATGTGGATAGCAAGCCCAGGGGACTTAAGCCGTACAGACACCAGTGTATTAAGACTGCTTTTCACCCAAATAAAATCCATATCCCTACAGCGTGATTTCTGTTTCTGAATAGATCATGAAGATACTGTCATGCCCTCCTTTCCTTCCATGCAAACCCTATGGAAACAGGTATTCTCTCTGCTCTTTGAGGAATGTGAATTTATCCGGTGACTCTCTATAGAAAGAAAATATTGAAATTTATCTTAGAGGGTCATAAAGATTAGTAGTTGTTTTTTCACTGATGGTTTTTGGTATGTTAAGGAGGTATTTAAATATTCCTCTGTTCATCTTTTTTCCATGACAGAAAAAGGGAACTGAAATCAAATACAAAGCTCCAGAGATGGAGTGACAAAAGAAATTTGAATTGGACAGAAAGACCTCTTCCATATCTTCTTTTGCCTTTTAAGCAAATGGAAACAAAACTGAGAGAGAAGTACACTTCTGCTTTCCTCCCTGCCACCTCAGAAAATATGAAAAGACACTACACAACTTTGATAGAAAATTAATGTTGTACTAACAACAATGAAAGTGTTCTCCAGGACATGTATGGATTATCTTTCAATTCACAAATAAGGAAAAATTTACTAAAAGCTCCAAAATAATAATCAGGTAGGGACAGAGAGCAGAACCCAGTATCTGGCCCAACTCAGTGACTGGTTTCGGAATAATGATTTCATGATCCAATAATTTGATTTTATTCATCCAAGTACTTCTTCCTATCGACAGCAATATTCTGCATAGAAAAAAAGAGAAAATACTTATGTGAGAAGCAGAAGGACTTCAGTTAGATAAACTCACATTAGGTGTTCAAAAGATGTATTATAAGCAAAATAAAACATTAGGATGGTAGCAAAAGTCATGGTAAAATTTTTGTGTTTAGGAAAATTGTGTCATACATTACAAATAATTGCAGCCTCAGTTGCAGAATTCTCCAAGCTGTATGACTATTACAAAGCAAAAAAAAGCATCTTCTATCAGTTTAGTATTATTACTCTAGTGAGAAGAAATGTATACTTAAATAGTTCATTATCAATATTATTATGCTGGGGGGACGACGTGAGGAGATTACATTCTCTAAAGGCTTTCATAACAAAGCTGTTGCTACCAGACCAATTGTTGCAAGAGAAGTATTGGATCTGCTGTCCATGTTCTTCGCAGGTGGCTTACATATGTGCAACAGTTGATCTATTTGTGATGTCATAAACTACATGCACGTGCATGTGCAGGAATAACTCTGCTGAACCTGTGTTGGTATGTTAATTCCAAGAAAATTTGAACCTATGGAGCTTATGATATGGAACATATCATATACAGATTTAATGTTTAAGTCCTCCCAATAGACCTACAGCTTCACAAACTCATTTCACTAGTAGTATTTAGTGCAAATGTGGATATTTCTATTTGGGAAAACAAAGCAGAAGAAATCAACCCTTTACAAACCAAATGAGTACAGACCTTATATGAGCAGTATGAGAAATAAGAAAGATCTTTTCCCAGTTAATCATATCAAATGATGTTGTCCCTCTAATACTACCTTTCTTCCTTTTTATCTCTTGCCTTCTCATAGTCAATTACAAAGTGACTTGGTTTCAAATGTAAAAAGTTAATTCTGTTTGCATACTTAAAAAAGATAATACTACTCTGCATAGTTTCCACTGCTTTCTGAAGCTTACAGAGATATAACTGCAGCAATATATACGCAGTTATCAGTGCTAAAGATTGCATATGTAGCTGTGACTACCATGCTGTTAAAGGAAACCATTGGAATTACTTAGGTATGTCATTCTTATTTAGACTGATACGTGTGCTGCTTATTAAAATATTCTTCAGCATTTCTGACCATCAATCTGTCATCTGAAAACAATAATTGGCCTCATCTCTTCTGAATTAAAAAATTTTCATTTTACTATACCCCCTTCCCAAAACTTGAAGGCATTCAATGTAATGAACCCAAGAGTTAGGGTTAGATATGAAGCATTGCTCTGGACACAGTTTTCCTGTTGCTTAGAGTTTTCTTGTGACATCTGGCATTTCATTTAAGCTCAACCTTTTCACAGGTGGACACAAGTCATATGTTTTTCATTTTGTGGACTCCTTACTTGAGCTGAAGGCCTGTAATTTGCAAGAGAACCTGAATGTTTGCAGCAGCTGAGGTCAGTAGTGCAAAGATTTGATGGTATAAGATACTGTACAATATGAAGTCTCCAAAGGCTGCCCTTTATGCTAGGCCCAAATGTTAGGCCACTAACAGCTTGTAAATGCACAAGTATGATTATAGATATGTCTACTTACCATAAAAGCAGCTCCTGTATATCCCAGAATGTATTTCAGATATATTTGGTGGAAGACAGGCAAATCAGTTCAGACTTTTTACAAAGAGACTTAAGAAGCAAAAGCTCTATTGGATATGTATATATCTTAGCTGCAGACTTCTAAGATAGTACAGTGTGACAATATAATATTTGAGCCTGTGATTGCTCCTAGACTAAACAATGTAGATGTAGCCTGCATGTAAAACAGGAAGTACATCAGGACTTGTGAAGGTAAATGAATTGATTTATTTTTTTCATAATAATACCTGCACTCTCATACTTTAGCAGTGAATTTTAGAGAAAAAACTTCTGAGGAAATCAATAATTCAATATAATAACACAGTAGTGCAGTAAATATGCCCAGGGCTATATACTGAATGAAGATGATAAAAAAAATCATTGCAATAAGGTTTCATTAAGTGAGCATTGAACACTGGAAAACTAGTATGTAATTATGAAATTAAAGTGTGTATTGTTGTGTGTTTACACAAGGGTGCTATTACTGTATTTGCAACAACTGCCAGCTACTCTCCGCCATGAACATGACTAAAAGGGCTATTTTCAGTTTGTATTTGGAGGGCAAAGCTAGTCTTCAGCGTACTTGGAAAATTTCTTTTCACAGACTAAAAAAAACCCCCAAAACATACAGTGCAAAATTCCTTCTATGCTCTTCCCATTATATAATAACAAGTTATTTGTTGATTTAAAGAGCAAGTACCCATCAGTGACAGTGAGAGAAGTCTTGGAGATGACCACTTGATTTGAGTGTCAGGAATCACTGAAAACAGGCAAGCTAAAAATGTCTTTCTTATTTATCTGCACATTTTTGCCCTACAGTTGTGCTAAGCAAAACTTTGGTATCAGAAATCTGACCCAGCTCTAAAAACTCTGCACAGCTTGATGTCAGGAACTACCATACCACTGATACAGCTTGTTTGGCTTTTGTCAGCTCCTCTCTGTTAACACTTTTGAAATCCAGGTCAACTTCAAATTAGAATTTCTTGTGCAGTCTAGATGAATTCTAGTTAATACTGTGAACCAAAAATTCAAGGTCCACTAGTCAATTAAATCAGGAGCTGGATTAAGAAAGAATGTTCCTTCTTCACCGTGAAGAATATCCATGCCTTTAAGAGTAGTAGTAAGAAATACAAAATGTTTTTGACCTCCATCCTCTGTCAAACTGATTATGCCATTTTTGATCTGTTAGTAAAATGGTTTCCTTCTAAAAACAAGCCCATACTTTAACCAGATAGTGATATTTGATTGACCCATAAATCTGTTAAACTGTCACTCAGGATTATCTGGAGGTTAAATAGAGAAGTACATCAAGGGATTTTTTTTCCCTCACTATTCATAATGGCAACCTTTCTTTAAAGGGTTAATTCCATTAGATTCAAGATCACTTTTTCAGTCTGCTTTGGAAATAGCTCTGGGTTTTTACACTCTGGAGGTAACTGTGTTTCTATTCAGGATTGTAAACAAATAAATGAGGTTATAAGTAATAACTTATCGCCTGACTGATCCAGATTTTCATTTGTATGGTTTGGTATAGCCAATTTCAGAACAATTTGATTTAAACGGTCATTGGTGATCAGTGCTTTCTGAGTCATGGTTTTATCTTATGAGACTGATAAAGATACCGAGCCAAAGGAAAATATGCATTGGACGTATTTTATTGATTGGAGGGTTTATTTGCATTTTGGAAAAATTACAAGCAGCGTGTTGCCTGTATAAACTAGAATATATCCCCCTTTCTGTCAACCACTATTAATTGTGAAAAGCTACTTTTGTTGTTTCAGTTAGACCAATGCAAATCTCAACTGAAGTCAGAGCACATTGTTCAAATTTGACCAAGTAATCAAGAGACAAATTCTTTCAGATAGATGGCACAGATGCAAAACTTGGAGAATGAGAGTATCAGAACTACTATTACTCCGGTTCCTTGTGAACATTGCACGACCTGCAATTTTGAAGAATTGCTTTGCCATTAGTTGCAATACTCACAAGGTCATATCTTGCTGCTGCCTCTAAACTTTATATTAATTAAATTATCCTTTTGGACTCTGTATAAAGATTAAGGGGACATCCCTACCAAAAGGGGTGGTGGGTTGACCCTGGCTGGAAGCCAGATGCCCACCAAAGGCATTATCACTTCCCTCCTCAATTGGACAGGGGACTTCAGGGGTCCAGATTAGGGTAGGAAGACATCATTCAGCAATTACCATCATAGACAAAACAGACTCAACACAGAACAAAATGCATGTAATTTATTATCCAATCAAAATAATGTACAATAATGAGAAATAAAACCAAATATTCAAACACCTTCCCCCACCTCTCCCTTCTTCCTGGGCTCAATTCATGATTTTTCTCCCTTCTCCCCCCAAGAGGTACAGGGGGATGGAGAATGGGGGTTGCAGTCATCTCACCTTGTGTTTTCTCTGCCATTCCTTCATCCTCAGGGGGACATCTCCTCGCCCTCTTCCTCTGCTCCAGCATGGGGTCCCATTCGTTGGAGACAGTCTGACTGCAGTTCTTCATGAACTGTACTAATATGTGTCTTTTCCATGGGGTGCAGACCCTCAGAACCAGACTGCTCCAGCTTGGTTCCCCATGGAGTCACAAGTTCCCCCAGCAAACCTATTCCAGTGTGAGCTCCTCTGTCCACAGGCTGCAGGTCCTGCAGCTTGCTGCAGGGCCAGCTTCCCACCATGTCCCAGCCTCCTTTAGGTACTTCCACCTGCTCCACTGTGGGGTCCTCTTCTTCCCATCATCTTCCATGGGCTCCAGGGGAACAGGCTTACTCACCATGGTCTTCTCCATGGGCTGCAGGAGAATCTTTGCTCCAGCACCTGGAGCTCCTCCTCCTTCCCCTTCTTCACTGACCTTGGTGTCTTCAGTGGTTCTTACATCTTTTCACTCCTTCCTCTGGTGGCAAAAAAATGATGCTAGGTTGTTTTTTTTCCGTCTTAAATATGTTATCACAAAGGGTCTGTGACCATTGCTGACTGGCTCATCCTTAGTCAGTGATGGATCCGTCGTTGAGCCCAGGTGGTATTTGGTCTGTCAGACCTAGGGGAAGCTTCCAGCAGCTTCTTGCAGAAGCCACCCCTGCAGCGAGTCCCCGTCCCCCCTCCATCCCCCAACTTTGCCACACAACCCCAAAACAAAAGGGTATGCCTAAAATAGTATTTAAATTCTTTTTGCCTCTCATCAAGATCGTCAGTTCACTGATAAGATAAAAGCAACATTATACTTCTACTGCCCAAAAGTTCGAAGTTATTTTTCTACAATCCCTTTTCACAATAAAATATCTCATGTTATTGATGGTATAAAGAAACTTTATTTTAAAATAATATTTTAAATTTATGGATGTATTGCTTTGCTTAACATTTTGTCCTTGGAGGGAACTTGAAAGAACTTCAAAATCACTCAGCAGCTTGCTATTTTTTATCTTTCAAGAAACAGTGTCTTCATCCAGAATTTTAACTGTGTCTAGAAAGGAACATGCAGAAAAACAAGCCATGCTTAAATTTCTGGAAAGCATATGGATAACATAAAATTAATGCAAGCTGGAAACGAAGATGTTAAGAAACCTGTTCACTTAATAATTCCAATGTTAAGTTTAGAGTTTCCTACAGGGTATTTCAAACAATGTCTGTCTTAGCAATATACACCATTCCCAAGAATATTTTGTAAGGAAGTTCTGCATTCAGATACTAATTTTACTACTTATTTGAGATACATGATCACTGACTCCATATGCAAGACAGAAGGATTTTGAATCATTCTCACAGAAGAGAGTTACACTGATTTTGAATTGATCCTACAAGCAGTTCAGTGCCCTCAACTCCTGAAGTCTTTTGTGAGATCTGAAAGCCTTCCATAAATTGCAGGAAGATATCTTTGGTCATGCTTTATACTTCTGCTAAACATGTAGAGAGTTGAATTCTTTAAGACAAGGAATACAAGAAATTATGTTTGCACTTACTCTCTTGGTATGTTCTGTAAGTAGGATTCAACTTTTGAGAGACTTCATTATTTTAAAAAAATCTACTAAAATTTCACGTATTTATGTTTCATTGTTATACTTTATTTTAAAAGTCTGCATGCCACCCATATCTTTGTTTTTTTATGATGTGATCACAGAATGGTTGACAGTGGAAACTTCATCTGGTCCAATCCTCTACCCAAGCAGGGCCAAATACAACCGGGACCATGTCCAGACAGTTCCTCAGAATCTCCAAGGATAGAGATTCCAGCATCTGCCTGGGCAGCTTGTCCCAGTGCTCCAGCACCCTCAGTATGAAAAAGTGTTTCCTATTGTTCAGAGGGAACCTCCTGTATTTAACTTCGTGCCCATTGCTTCTGGTCCTGTCACTGGGAACCACGGAGGAGAGTAGCTCCATCCTCTTTTCACGCTCCCTTCACATCCATTGATAAGTTATCTCTGAGAGCCGTCTTCTCCAAGCAGAATGGTCCCAAGTCTCTCAGATTGTCCTTTTAGAAGAAAAACTTCAGTCTCTTCATCATCTTTGTAGCAGTTTGTCCTGAGTTTGGCTAGGATACAGTTAATTTTCACCATAAGTGTGAATGGGACACAGCTAGGGTAGGTGACCCAAACTAGACAAAGGGGTATTTCATATCATATGACATCATTCTCAACATAAAAAGGGGTTAGTTGGAGAGGGGACTAGACTCCAAGATGTGCAGCGTGGGGCCAGTCTGGTTTTGAGACATGTCTGGGCATATGGCCTGAGCTGTGTATGGTTGTTGGTGCTAAACTGCATTTAGTGTCACCAGCTGTGTATATTCTGTTTCAAGTTCTGTTGTTATTTCCCTCCCCCTGTGATGTCCCAGAAAAACTGTCCTTATCCCAACCTACGAGGTTTGCCTTTGCCTCCCCTTTCTCATCCCCATGCCACCAGGAAATGGTGAGAGAGCAGCTGCCTGGTGCTCAGTTGCTGGCTGGGGCTGAACTGAGAACATACAGCCCAGAACTAGAGAACATACTCTAGGCAGGATCATGCCAGGGCTTAGTAGAGGGGAAGGGTCCCTTCTCTTAACCTACTGGAAACAGTACTCTTAGAGCAGCCCGGGACATCATTAGCCTTCTTTACTGCAAGGGCACATTGCTGGCTCATGTGATCAGTCATGTAAATTAATGTAAGTCATAATGGCAGATAGTTAAAGAGGAAAAAGAAAATTAAAAACATTAGTAGAGGACCAACTGAGATAATTTCTGTTAAGAAATGCCATAGGAAAACTGTGAAAACAGTGTAGAAACTCTCATCACATGTGAACTTTCTTGGAGAAAAAAAATCACTGATATATTTTGCAATTTACAGTTTGGAAAAAACTACTGAAGAGAGTTTTAGAGTTGTCAGTGAAAAAACAGTTGCTTTCTTGAACATTAATGCTTGCAAATAGTTATTTAGGAGTCTTTTTCCCCCCCCTCATCAACAACTTTCTTCTCCTGAAGCCATCAGTTCTTTGAAAGGAAAACTTACTAAACATACTTTTTTTATAGAGTAAATGAATTGTAAGGGAAAAAAGTCTGCACTACACAAGACAGCTTAATGGGTGCACTGGAAATGGAAAGTCTGACATGACTTGGTGGTAGGGTGGGGAAGATACAACCTTTTATTTTCCTTCTTTACTTTTGACTGACTGACAAGACTGAAATCTCACCAGGAGCTGCCTGTAAATCGCAGTTATACAGCCTGCTGCCTGGCTCTACCCAGTCCAGTCTCACCCCTGGAGCAGTGAGTTTATGCCTGACCTTTGTGCTGTGTGATGAGTCAAGAACCACCTTATCAGCTCTTGAAGATCCTTTTCCATCCAAATTAGGAAACGGGAAAAAAACCCCAAAACAACCCTGTCCTTCTTGCCTGTGATCACAAAATCACAGGCGCAGCCAAATATGCAGGTCTTAGCCCTCAGCTTTCAGGTGCCTTTGCAGTTATCATGAGGTCCACTCCACACACCACCAGTTCCTGCCTTGCTACACATCAATGATTCTTGCAGCAAGGGATAATCGTTTCAGTTTTTTAATTAAGATTTGGTGGTTTAGTGGGCCAAATGGTGGTATTAAAGCCAAGAAGAGGTGAAAATTTCAATGAACAAAACATTTAAATGTCTTACAGCAAAACTGAGCTCTTTTATTTCAGAATATACTGCACAAAATTAAAACTGACCATTATAAAAAAATGTATATGGATACTATTAAAAAAAAGTTAATTCTAGTGATAGAAATTGTATCTTTTTTATTAGCTTTAATGTCCATGGTTTCAAAAGTAAAATTGATACTTAATCGGGATGACCTGCTGGAGAAGAGCTCTGCGGAGAAGGACCTGAGGGTCCTGTTTGATGACAGGTTAGCCATGAGCCAGCAGTGTGCCCTGGTGGCTAAGAGAGACAATGGGATCCTGGGGTGCATCAGGAGGAGTGTGGCCAGCAGATCTAAGGAGGTGATCCTCCCCCTCTACTCTGCCCTGGTCAGGCTCCACCTGGAGTATTGTGTCCAATTCTGGGCTCCCTGGGATAAAAAAGACAGGGTTCTCCTGGAGAGAGTCCAGAGAAGAGTTACAAAGATGATTAAGGGCCTGGAGCATCTCCCCTATGAGGAAAGGCTGAGTGAGCGGGGGCTGTTCAGCCTGGAGAAAAGAAGACTGAGGGGGAACCTTATTAATGTCTATAAATATCTTAAGTATGGGATGTAGGGGGGAATGGCCAGCGCATTTTCAGTGGTCTGTGGAGACAGGACAAGGGACAATGGCTGCAAGTTAGAACATAGGAAGTTCCGCACCAACATGCGTAAGAACTTTTACCCAGTGAGAGTGACAGAGCACTGGAATAGGCTGCCCAGGGAGGTGGTGGAGTCTCCATATCTGAGGATATTCAAGACCCGTGTGGACACCTATCTGTGTAATATGAGCTAGGGAGCCTGCTTTGGCGGGGGGGTTGGACCTGATGATCTCTTGAGGTCCCTTCCAACCCCTACAATTCTATGATTATTGTATAGGATTACATAGAATAAAAAGCAATATGTTTTTATAGTTAAATGACAATTTTCCATTTTCATGAGTAAAACTGGAATGAACATACTTTAAAAATCTCTCTAAATTTGAACTAGAACTTCATGTGCATGTATGTGTGGCAAGTAAAACAAAGAAGGAAGAAATGCTATAACTGTAAGTTAAAGCTTGTAGTTTTCATGCTAATGTTCTCAATCACCTAGATCAGATTAAATTTTCCATTATATTTTGTGACATTGTTTCATCATGAAGAGTGGATACAGAGGACCACTGCCACCGCAGCTGCTTTTTACCAGAAAAAAATCCATTCCTATAAGGGGCTTCTGATGTATTTGGATGGAAGGATCACAGAATCAAGGAGAAAAAAACCCTAATTTATTACACTACACTACACACACAGTGAAACCCGAGTCTGATAATGGGAAGTGCGGCCAGATTTTAGAGCACCTCACCCCACCTCTCCCTTCTTAGCAGACTTCACATTAGTCATAATTTTGCTCCCTTCTTCCCCTCCCCAGTTGCGGCACAGAGAGGAGCAGGGAATGGAAGAATGAGGGTTTTAATCAATTCCTTTAGAGTTGATTTCCTTCTTACCTGGGGGATGCATTCCACACCCCCTTCCCTGATGCTCCATGGGGTCCCACCCAACGGAGACAGTCCTTCAAGGGCATTGTCAAGGTGAGTTCTTTCTACTGGGGAGTCATCTCCTCACCACGTGCCTCAGCATGGCTCTCTTCCATGGGGTGCTGACCTTCAGGCCAGACTACTCCAGCCTGGTCCCCCACAGAGCCATAAGTCCTCCAGCTGTGGCATGGGTCCATCTCTTCACAGGCTATAGATGGAATCTCTGCTTCCTATCATTATCCATGAGCCTCAGGGGGATGGACTGCTTCACAACAGGTTTCTCCACTGGCCACAGGGTAATCTCTCTCTCCAACACCTGCAGCGCCTCCCTGCCGCCCCACCCCCTGCCCCTGCTCTCCTTCCTTACTGGCCTTGTTGTATGCACAGTTTCTTACATCTTTTCACTCCCTTCTTTGGTAGCAAAATGAGCCTGCTAGTGTCTTTTTTTTTCTCCTAAATATGATTCCAAGAGGTTCTGTGACCATTGCTGATTGGTTTGTCCTTGGTCAGCAATGACTCCAGCCTTGAATGCTTATTCTCAGGCCTGCGGAGAACTTCTGACTGCTTCTTGCAGGAGCCATCTCTGCAGCGCCTCATTTTACACCAGAACCCATACACACAAAACTGTGACAAGTTCATTGGCTATGGTACTACACAGTAAAACTTCCATCACAGTAAAATTACTGCCACACAAAAGAAGGGATATACTTTTTGAATAATAAAATCATATCATTGTTTTGGTTGGAAAAGACCTTTAAGATCATCAGGTTCACCCATTAACCTTGCACTGCAAATTCCAACTACTAAACCATATCCCTAAGCACCACATCTATATGTCTTTTAAATACCTCCACCTCATGGTGACTCAACCACTTCCCTGGGAAGCCTGCTCCAGTGCTTCAAAATCTTTATGGTGAAGACATTTTTTCTAATATCCAATCTAACCTTCCCTTGATGCAACTTAAGCCCATTTCCCCCTTATCCTTTTGCTTGTTACTTGGGAGAAGAGATCCACCCCCACCTCCCTACAGCCTCCTTTGAAGAATGATAAAGTCTCCCCTCAGCCTTCTCTTGTCCACACTAAAGAATCCCAGTTCTTTCAGTCGCTGCCTGTAAGACTTGTGCTTTAGACCCTTCCTTAACTTCACTGCACTCTTTGGACATGCTCCAAATATCCAATGTTTGCCTATATCCCTGCTACAATGACATGCTTTGATAGTGGCTCATGTTTCACAGCCATTCTTACACTAAGCCAGTTCTAAGTAGGAATGTTTATTTCTCTTCATCATTTTTAAGCATAAATATCTTTACTCTGGAGACCAGGCTAATCTCCTAACTCATTTCTTTGAGGCATTCTACAAGTTTTAAACACTTGTTCTCCACAACATGAGGTCTAAGTTAACCCTGATTGAAATGTTCAGTTTTATTACTAGTTTCCCTGTGGACCTTATTATTAGTATTTCACTGTCTCATAAACTTTAAAAACCATATTCTCACAACATATTTAACAAATTTTTTTATATTTTCAAGAGAAATTTAAGGCATAGCTTAAGTAATTCACTGAAAGTCATGTAGGAGAAATGTGTCAAAGGGGGTTCTATGATTCTACCACCTGTTCATTATTCAGAGTCTTGATCTCTATACAGTTTTCTGGTGAGTCATATGTGGCCTGGATCCAGCAGTCTACAGAATTATTCAGGTGCTTAAAATTATGCACAAGGTAAAGCACATTGCCTGCTCAAAGGTTCAATGTGGTTACCAATTTATGGACAGTATAGTAGGAAGGCTAGGATGGGTCAAGGAGAAATTAAAGTCTTCGTGACAAGTTGTGATATGTGTGATCCAAAGTGTGATATGGTAAATGATCCTGAATCATTAAGAATAAGAAGGAGTTACAGCTAAATTCACTGTGGTAGAAGACCTATTGCTTGAGGTTGGGTTTTTTTTTTCTGTTGAGCTCAGTGAACTTTCTGGTAACTTTTTTAGACATACATATTACTCTTACACTCTGAAAGAACAATTAAATTTTATTGTGCAATTTGTATCCCCCACATAAGTGGTATGAATCTATCTTTTTATCTTGGAAAGTAGAGGTAATTAAATTTGTAGTAAAGAAAGAATTAATTAATCTTTATTTTTGCAAGTTCGCATTAGAGACTGGTGTGATTGGCATAGACATGAATGGAAAGCAAAATGTTGTGGAAAATAGACTACATATGGTGGCATAGTCCATCTCAGTGCTGGGAAAGCTTAAAAAATGTCCTATAGTAATTGCTACAGCTCTGCCATGTTCACCGTCCTGTATATATTTTTCCCAACCTCAACACAATGTGGTATTACCAAGATCAGAGAAATGAAAGGAGTATGTTTTGTATGTATTTTGATACATTGCTTTTTGTTTAAAAATCAAATTAAAGCAAAAAGTTGGGGGGTTTTTTATGGTTTATTTTTTGTTTGGTTGGTTGGTTTTGGTTTTTTTTTTCCTAAAAAGAATCTTTAGAGAATGTTGCTGGAATCTATCTGAATTTCATTGAACGTGGTGGAAAATTGAATCGTATAATTATAAAATATATTGAATTGGAAGGGACCCATAAGTATCATCAAGTCCAACTTCGGGCTCCACACAGGGCCAGCCAAGTCAGAACATTTGACTGAGTGCATCGTCCAGACACTTCTTGAACTCAGTCAAGGTTGGGGCTGTGACCCCTTCCCTGGGGAGCCTGCTCCAGTGCCCAACCACCCTCTCAGTAAAGAACCTCTTCCTAATATCCTACCAAAACCTCCCCTGTCGCAGCTTCATGCTGTTCTCTTGGGTTCTATAACTGATCCACCAAAGAGAGGAGCTGGGCACTTGCATCTTCGTTTCCTCTTGTCAGGAACACACAGACTGTGATGAGGTTCCCTTCAGACATTTTTTCCAGGCCAAACAAACCAAGGGACTTCAGCCTCTCCTAATAAGACTTCCACTCCAGACCCTTCATTATCCTCGTTGCCTTCCTCTGGACAGTCAACAATATTTTTATGTCACTTGTATTGCGACACCTGTCTCTACTCTCGCTGTCCGTTTGGTCCTCAATTTCTGTCTGATGGCGATGGAGTAGGCGAAACTCTGCCAGTTGTGGAGTAAGTTGCGGAGATCATCCTCCTTGGTGCCTCTCTTGTAAGGATTACAGGAAGAGGCTCCACCAGACTATTTCCATTTCACACTTCCTGATGCTCCGCAGTCATTTCACCTTCTCCCTAAACTCCTTGAGCATGCTGAGCAAATCATCCACCTCACACCACACACAGCTACCCTCCAGCAGCAGTGACAGGCTCAGGCACTGTCCACAGCCAGAGACTTGGACTGCTGCATGTTTCTGCAGGTGTTGTTTGGGTCACCATGTTCTTTCTGGCGACGGCTTTCTGAAAGTGGAGACCATATCTAGTCCTGGTTCTTCTGAGATGGTCCTGATTCTTCTGGACCAGTGATGGCCACTAGGTGAGCTGCCAGTACCCTTCCTGTACATGCTTCCATGCAAACTGCTGCTTCATGCCCTTCTGAAGCATCACAGCGTGTTTGCCCTCCCTGTTCACTGCACTCCTGGCTGCTCGCCCTCCCTGGGGCTGCGCTTTCATGGGAGGGGGTTTGGCTGCATTTGCTCTAGTCTCCACCTCTGCCGAGTCACAGCTGTCTGGGGCAGGGGTAGGGGCAGATTGGAAACCCTCTATCTCCCTGAGCTTTTGGGGTTATTTTTCTGCTAACTTAACCACAGGTTTAGCTGTTCAAGGAAGGACCGACATTATGATTCTCTGCTCAAGAGCCCTTCACCTGAGTGGTGAATAAGCATTAAGAAAAGGAAAGGGAAAGAGCCTATATTTTCACCTATTTTAATTTGGGTTATTTTGTATTTTCCAAAACTGTATTGTACAGCATCATTTAGTGCCTTTTCTTCCTTGTGAAATCCAGAATACTGTTCTGTACACGTTCTCACTCCCTTCTCTGATGTCAAAAAGAGTCTGCTTGTGATTTTTTTTCTCCTAAATGTGATTTACAGAGGTGCTATGACCGTGGCTGATGGGCTTTGTCTTTGTCAGCGGCAGGCCCAACCTTAAGCCCAGCTGGCATTTACTTTATCAAGTCTAGGGGAAAGTTCTCGCTGCTTCTTACAGAAGCTACACCTGCTGCACCAGATCCAAGCTATGCAAAACCACAACAATATCCCAGAATTTTAGGATAGTTTTGGTCAACTCAGTGAAATTATTTTTTATCATTAATTATATTGAATAGAAAATACTTATATCAAACACCAAATAGACATACTTTTCCTCAAAAATATTGATGAAGCTTATAACAATAATTGATTGAAATAATATTTCAAATTACATAGAAATGATGTTGACTCATGAACACTGTAACTTAGTAATAAAGAGAAATTGAAATAAGTAAAATATGGGATTGATAGGTTTATCAAAAAAATATTATTTGGTGCTGAGATATCCAATTGTAAGTTCAGTAATATTTCAACATTTTTGGAAAGTGTTACAAAATGTTAAATAATAAAAAATGGAAAATGATTGTTAAGAATAATAGGTAAACCTACTTACCAGTAGCCAAGAAGCTCAAATTGAAGGAATTTATATTACATACTATATTGATTAATTGGTATCAAGCCAGTGAACAGAACACTTACCCTTTTTGTAATTTTCATTTTTTCTAGTGGAGGGAATCCTACTTTATTTCTTCTTTAGAAAAAAAAATCAGATAAATATATTGAAATATCATTGGAAAGATAAGAAATGCATTGAAATGAGATTATAGCAACTAAGAAATATTTTTCTTATCGTTGTTCTTTAGTGAAATCAAGTTAACACTTTGGAGCTGAACTCAACGAAGATAAGCAATGTCTGAGTGCTACTGCTGAGTCTAAAGGGTCACAGCTCTAAAGAAAATCTATTACTCTACAGATTATGATAGCTAAGAATTTATAGGGGTTTTGTCAGGTCAAATTTATCCATGCTTTAAAGTTTAATAAAAATCTGAGATATAATGTTAGTAAGAATTTTATATATAATTTATTTTATATATATAATATATAGATATATATATGTGTTTATTTATTTATTTATTTTCAAAAACCTTAGCACAAATATTGTCTTACCATTTCTTGTTTTCATCATGAAAGCAAATACTATGTGAAGGCATGAAAGTATAGATACCAAATGAAGTACTAAGCCAGGTAGTGTAAGGAAATTTTTTTCCAGAGATCCTAATATGGAACAGTAACTGCAAACAGGTTTCAGTTATTATATTCTTGTCCAAGACATATAAATTTATAATTTAAAAAGGACCTAATATGCAGAGGTCTTTGCCATAAAACCCTAGATAGGATTAGGCTCAATCCTTGTTGACCTGTATGTAAGGCATACTTTTCCTTAAATTTATATGGTATTAATGTTTTGGCAAAGAGTGGTTCAAAACTGTTTAACTAGTTTGAAGTAATTAAAGTTTCATTATATTATCAATATCCACAAATATTGCTTTATTAGAAGGCTTTTAATAGATTATTCAGTTTAATTAACCTCTGTAAAACATGACATGCTGATTTAGTGCAATTTTACAAAGATAAGGCAACATTCGTATGATGATGTACCTGTCAAATTCTTCAGTAGAAAAAGCCAAAGGTGTGGAAGCATTTGAGCATATAAAGAAATGCGCAGAAAAATATTTTGAAATAAAAAAAAATAGCAGTACCTGTGAAAGATACCAAAACAATTTGTTTTGTTGTTTTTTTAACATTGTTACATTTGTAGCTCTTTGTTAATATTTCCGTATTCCAATCAGACACCTGTATGCACAACAGACCTTCTAGGATTCATTTTAGCCTATGGTTTTCCAGTATATGCATACAAAATAATGCAAAATGTACACAAATATATTGAAAAAAATATTTCCATGTATACACACAATTACAGAGACTATACATGCTTTCAGAAATGTAATTTCCTATTTAGAGTATATATTCATCCAGGAACCTAAATAATGTGATCTCATCACTCGGTAGTGTTTGAAATGGTAATATCATTTACATAACAAGATCGAAACAGAGAAACAGTAGGCCATCATAGGAAAGACTCATTTTATGCAAGATGGTGTAAGTTGCAAGAAGCTGTTGTACTGAATTACATGTCTGAAAATATGTAACAGAGATGACATCTTTTATATTATTGAACAGAACCTCCGGGCCTTTTTTTCTCATTATCCATCTTTCCTACTTTTGCTTCGTGATTTGCAGGATAATGATAATCTTGGTGCAGCTAGTGACCATTGCTCAGGAATACTTTGGCTAGGTCAGCTTTCAGGTAGTGCAAAGCAGTCATAAAGTTATATACTGCACATTTTTATTTATTTAGCAAATGGCCTCTATTAATTTGATCTGTTTTCTGTAAAACCTGATGTGGTGGCAAAGAGACCATGATTTTAGGAGATTCTGAATATCTTTGGTTATTGACATCTAAAAATTACATGGCTCATTTGGATGCATCTGATCCTAAACATTAGAGTATGAAAAATCTGAGCTTAAATTAACATATATAATAATTAGCATGTGTTAAGTCAGATTTGTAACATGTCATTCTGTGTGAAAAAAATGGCATCTTAAAATGCGAATATCTCTCTTTTAAGAAGGTACATTAAAACTTTAAGATTTTGTATCTCCCATTAGAATAATGTTGTGGTTTGAACCTCAGCTGGGAGCTGGGTACCACAAAAAAGTTAGAAAAAGTTCCCTGTCTCTTTAAGAGACCGAGGGGGGGGGCGAACGGCGGAGCCTCGAGGAAGGGAAAAAAACCCCAAAGCCCCGTGGGTTGGGATAAGGATAGTTTACTAAAACAGCAAGAAAAGATACAAAAAACCCAACTAGCTACAGTGCTATGATATACAGTGCAACCTCTCACCACACTGTGTAATTTGAGCTGTGCCCGAGCCGCCGCCTATTCGGAGCCGGGCCGAAAACCCTCCCAACCGCCTCATCGACCGAAAAGAGAGAAGAGCAAAAACCCAGAACTCGCACTGCGCCTGCCCGAACCGGAACTCCTCCTGCTGGACCCGGAACGTCCCATTGGAACCCGGAACCGTCCCTGCCGGGTCCGGAGCCGTTTCTGCAGGACCAGCGCTCTTGGCGTGCTTTTTCTCCTTTATATTGAACATGATTATGACACAATTGGTATAGAATACTCTCATTGGCCTACATAGCCTGTTGCTAGGCTGAACCCAGGACAAATAAGTATGTACAAACGTTTGCACATCAGTCTGTGTGTGCACAGTACAATAATACATGCGTAAATCATGTTTTATCGTTTATGCATGTATCATGATACATGCACCAGAACAATGATTCCATACACAAATCATTAAATCATATAATTATGCGTGTTAATGGTTTGTAAGACTTAAAGGACAATTACTACATTCACTTATGCTCCTTTCATTTTTCTATCTGCGATTTTAACCCAGATTTTTTAAAAAAGTGATGTCTAAGGCTTCTAACATACCTAATCACTCAAGCACTATCTTCTAATACAATTCAAAACTGCACAGAAATAACTATAGAATGGTCATAGCCAAATTTCATTCCTGAATACTGATGAATTTTCTTCATCTGCTACTAACACATCCCAATGCGGTGTATCTTGCCTGCTGGTAAAGTCTCACAACTTAGGTTCAGATATTTTCAGAAAAACTTTGAGTCAGCTGTAGAGATTGCTGCTTTCTTGACCACAAATTGAACCTTTTTAAATTCTATTCACTGAGAAATTTTTCATAGAAAAAAGGGTGATAATGTTTTTTAGCAAAATTATTTGCAATAACACTTCTCATAAAACTGAAAGAAAGAAGGGTAGGAGAGAAGCTGCAGGATAGTGAGTAGGCTTGTGGTCAGAGCTTTCTTCACTGTGTGCTTAGTTCCGTCTTGAAGTGTCCTGCAGTGTGAATGACTATTTTAAAACATCCAGGAGTCCACCAGGCCTGACCACACAGTATAGAAATTGGAGTAATGTGAAGCAAGCCTGCATTCCCAGCAAGCTCTGCAGAGTAGCAGAGCAGGCATTTAAAGTCTGTGTGGTAACATGCCTTGTTTGCATCATGTAAAACTACCTCCTACAAGAGACCTGACCTCTTATCCATTCAGCATCTAAATTATTTCCCTTGTATGAGTACTCCTGTTGTCTTGTGACTGTAAGTTTTAGAAACTCTAGCCTCCAAAGAGAAGCAGGCAGGGTAAGATACTGTCCATTTAATTTTTTTGTTTTCACTGTTTATTTTATCCCAAGAGGTAAGAGAACATAGGTAAGCTGCAGAGCCTGTGTAAGCTTCTTTTAGTGACAAGCAGAAAACATGACAATGCAACTGCTGATTTCATGTTAAACATCTATTTGCTGTTCATTGGGGTATGTTTCTAAACTCACTGATAGCACCAGATTGGACACAAGATGAGTATTTCACCAGCCTGAGAAGGTTCCTGGGAAAAAAGGATCAAAGAAAAAGCCATTGGCTCACAACAGTGGAGTTCCCCTTCCAAAACGCTTTATTTGTGAAGATGGATGCTACAACTTCAACATTCTCTCTTCTTTGTCCTCCTCCTTCCTTTGGTCATTTCCCTTTATTTTCTCTCCACAAAACAACTCCACCTGCTCCTTCCAGAATACCACTCAGTCATGTGGCTGTCCCATGTGGTCATCTGATGCTAAAATTATTTTGCAAGTCAGTAACCTGCTTCTCATGTGCAAAAAACACCCCTTTATATGGTATGCTCTCAGCCTCCTCCTTCAGGAAACTACCTATAACGCAGAGATATAGCAGCTTACCCACTTCCTCAAAAACACGTTAAAAGCGCTGCTTCAAAAATGTTGTAGTATGTGAAAGCAAGACTCCACCTGACTGTCCTTCCTGGAGGGCTGTTTCAGTTCTCCATGCTTTCATATAGCTCTCCTACACTTTCACAGAATCACAGAATCACAGAATTGTAGGGGTTGGAAGGGACCTTCATTGGGCCCAACCCCCTGCAAAAACAGGCTCCCGAACACATACTACACAGATAGGCATCCAGACGGGTCTTGAATATCTCCAGAGAAGGAGACTCCACCACCTCCCCAGGCAGCCTATTCCAGTGCTCTGTCACCCTCACTGTGAAAAAGTTCCTCTGCATGTTGGTGTGGAACTTCTTGTGTTGTAACTTGGAGCCGTTGCCCCTTGTCCTGTCTCCACAGACCAATTCCCCCTGTGCCCCATACTTAAGATATTTATAAACATTGATTAGGTCCCCCCTCAATCTTCTTTTCTCCAGGCTGAACAGCCCCAGTTCTCTCAGCCTTTCCTCATAGGATAGATGTTCCAGGCCCTTAATCATCTTCGTAGACCTTCTCTGGACTCTCTCAAGGAGATCCCTGTCTTTTTTATAGCAAGGAGCCCAGAACTGGACACAATACTCCAGGTGGGGCCTGACCAGAGCAGAGTAGAGAGGGAGGATCACCTCCTTCCACCTGCTGGCCACACTCCTCCTGATGCACCCCAGGATCCCATTGGCTCTCTTAGCCACCAGGGCACATTGTTGACTCATAGCCCACCATCACACAAATATCAATGGGGCAGTTTTATTTTTGCCTTATGCTCATGATTGGCCTACTGTTTGTGAACCTGAACTTGACACTTTCTTAGACCTCTCTAAGGCTCTGTCCAGGGATGATTTCTTAAAGAAATCATGCACTTTTTTTAACATGCCAAAATAATTTTACTGCTCTCCACTACAAAACTTTTACAATATGAAATACAATCAAACAAGCTCTTTAGAATTCAGATTGATAAGCCAGTATGTATATCATCATATCAGTCTAGGGACTGTCTGCTACACTGGGAGATTACCATATAGGTGACCCACGAGTCACAGGGGCATGTTGATTTGGGATATATTCCTGCCAAAAATGATTAAAAAGTAAGTTACTCTTTCGTGGCAGTCAAAGTACACATATAATTGAAACACATCTACAGGCTTTCTCCTAACTTTGGTCAAGGATGGACTGCTGTAAGAGACATAATATAGGGAGAAATTAACATAATACAGATTTTACTCTCCTTTATAGTCAAATAAGAAGAGTGCTGCTTTAGGACTGAGATGATGTACATGAAACAAAAGGAAAGATAGCCTTGTCTCTTGTAAAGTTCCTGCGTTTAAATCCAGACTACGAGATTTATCCACGTGGTCCTATAAAACAGGCCCAATATTAGAGTCTGTGAATGAAGATAGGATATCCTATCAAATGTAAGAACACATATCACTCTGTATATCTGTAGAGATGTACATATAAAATATTGATATATGTACTCATGTACACATTTAGATGGACAGACACACACACACTTATACAAATTTCTTGCTTATAGATGATGTTCATTATATCAAGAAACACAATTTTTCTATTCATTTATGGATTTTTTTTCCCTCTGATGATACCCATGCAAATCTTTCTGGCACTGAGTTAGAATTTACTTTCCATGAGACCGAGTGCTTACTTAAATTCTATAAATTCTAAAAGAAAACATTTCTCATTGCTTTTTGTCTCTGGATCAGTATTAAGATAATGAATTTCAACAAGGCCAAGTGCAAGGTCCCTCACCTGGATCAAGGCAGTCCTCAATATCAATACAGACTGGGGAATGAATAGATTGAGATACTGGGAGATGAAAAACTGGGTATGAGCTGGAAATGTGCACTTGCAACCCAGGAAGAAGCACGGCCAGAATGTTGACATAGTTCATTCTTCTCTTCTCTACTCTCATGAGACCCAACTTGCAGAACTGCATGCATCTTCAGGGTCCCCTGTGCAATAAAAACATTAGAGTGGGTCTAGAGAAAGACCATTAAAACGGCCAGAGGGCTGGAGAATCTTTCCTATGAAGACAAGCTGAGAGACGTGGGCTTGTTCACCCTGGAAAAGAGAAGGGCTCTGGGAACACCTTATTGCATCCTTCCAGTACATAAAAGGGGCTTACAAGAAAGCTGAAGAGACACATTTTACCAAAGGAGAAAGACAAGCATAGTAAACTAAAACAGTTTTTATGATGATGGTGGTGATAAAGTGGAACATGTGCGCAGAGAAGCTCTGGGTGCTCCATCACTGACATAGTCTAAAGTTGGGTTGGATGGGACTTTGAGTGATTTGATCTAGTTATAGCATGGGGTTTGGACTTGATAATCTTTAAATGTCCTCTCAATTCCAATGAAATGAAAAATTCCAATGAGGTTATGGACTCTCCTCTGGAGGTATTCAAAACCTACCTGGATGTAATCCTGTGCAATATGCTCTAGGTGATCCTGCTATAGCAGCGGTTTGGACTAGATGATCTCCAGAGGTCCCTTCCAACCCCCACCATTCTGTATTCTTCGAAAGAAAGGACTCATGTTGAAGAAGTATGTGGAGGACTGTCTCCTGTGGGTGGGAGCAGGGGAAGAGTGTGAAGAATGCCACCTCCAGCTAAGAAGGAAAACAACTCATGAGGAACTGACTGAAACCCCCATTCCCTGCTGGTACTGTGCCACAATGAGGGTGAAGAAGGGAGCAAAATCATTACTAAAATGAAGTCCGGTAAGAAGGAAGGGGTGGGGAGAGGTGCTTTAAGATCTGGTTGCGCTTCTCATTATTGAACTCTAGTGTCACTGGGTGTGCAGTGTAGTGTAATAAATGAAAGAGTTTTCTTTCCTTTATTCCATGTTGAGTCTGTTTTGCCCAGGGCACTGATTGCGGAATGATCTCTCCCTGTCCTTATTTCAACTCCTAAGCCTCTCAATAGGTATGTTCTCCCCTGTCCAGCTGAAAAGGGGAGCGATAGAGCGACTTCAGTGGTTGTCTGGCCTCCAGCCAGGGTCAAACTACCACAGTAAAACTAAGTAAAACCCCAAAATTGTAAAACAGCATAACTGTGTAAATATGATATGATATTTGAAAGCAAAATGAATTTGAATCCTAATCTGTGATTACATATGAAACTCAGCATTTGATGAACATCTTAACATCAAGCTATCTTCCTCTTCTTCACTTTCATGTATTTCCAGGGTTGCGGGGGTTTTTTTTGTTAACCTAACTTTTGCTTACACTTATGATCATTTTGGTATGCTTGCCTGTCTAGATCACTATGATTGTCATCTTGGCAGATGTTTTACAGGGGTGTTTACTGAAGCCTATACAGGCTTTTTTTTCTCTGCCTTTATAATGCAGTCTGTGATTTAGATTATATGGACTCACTGGAAGTACTGAATGTGTCCATATGTCCACCAAACAAGCTCTGTGTCATTCCTAATGTATTTTTGAATTAACATTATTCAAGCTAGTTTAAAAAAAAAGCAGCCTTTAATATATTTCTGCCATATCTATCATATTTCTATCATATGTGTTCTGTTGTTTAGTTGTTTTGGGTTGTGGTGGTTTTTTGGTTTGGTTTGTTTGTTTTGGTTTTTGTTTGCTTGTTTTTAATATTGACATTGTTAATCCTAGTAAGAATGTAGTAGAAATTGAATACAAGGCAACTTGAAACAATCATAGGCTAACTGACCTTGGATTTTGTTCTTGTGGAAAACCTCATGTAACTTTTTGAGGTTGAATTTATATGAGTAACCATCCAAATATGTTCTAAATTTTGTTGAACTCAAAACCCCTTCATTAATCTTTGCACCTTTATTTCCCTGAGAAGGATTATAAATCATTGTATTGCATTGCTGCTATTCAAGAAAGATGCTTTACTTTAAGGTATATAATTCATCATAGAATGGTTGCTCATGCATAACTGTCTATCCTGGACTAAAGTAATTCAATCCCATAAACAAAAAGAGAAAATCAAGTAAAAAACAGTACTAGATTAATTACAATGATTTTAAAGGACTATCTTGTGCTACCTTTAAGTTAAATTAGAGGAGTGTTATTTTTTAACACAGCCAATTCTTATCAGAGAAAACCATCCTTTAGTTTATTTTGGCAAATAAATTTGTTGATCATCTTTACTCCTGCAATAGTAAAAGATAGACACAAAATGCAACAATCGTGCTAGGCTACTCTCTGATACCAACAATTGCTACATCAACTGGAAATCCAGGTGTGTTTTTTTTTCTTTGCAGAAGTCTTTCACTTGGTATTTTATTAATATCTATATTTATTAGCATAAAAAACATCCCACTGACTTATACTATAGACTATAAAATATATGTGAATTGAGAAATATTTACTAATTTCCAAAGCAGTTTTAAAACCTTTTTCCTTGATAAAATTTCTACATGCATACAAAATCTGTTTGGTACACGGAAACTGCAAAGGATACCTCAAAGGCAGCCAACAATGATTGATAGTCAGGTTGTGGGAGCTTCCCATTCTCTCTGTGGTTAGTGATACACAGTTCAGCTCCATCAAAGAAGAGGAAGTAAATGTCATTACAAATACCAGTTTATTAACAAGGTGCTTTCTGGGCAGTATTTGTCTGAGACACTTAAAGACTGGACTTGGTATGATCAAAGTTTTTAGATGTGGTTACTCAAGTGTCACAAATCACAGATATACTGTATATCTTAGGGCTTAGTCAGTAGGGAATGTCTATTTTAATCCTTTCTTTTACAGACAAATATGCCCTTGGAGTTTCTGCTACTGATTCAATGATGCTGTCTAATTGACAATTTAAGATTTGCACATGCTATGCCACTGTACCTAATCCCCAAGCCATATTTATGCCTCCTGTAAGTCATAAGCAGGCCAAGGACATTAAGGTCTTACAGTTTCACAGCCTGTGGGAGTCTTTTGATATACACTAGTCTCTTCACATACACCCTGCTCAAAAATTTCATTGGCAATGACACTAAAAAATGTCTTTGTCTTCTGGTGGTCTAAGCAATATTCTTTCTTCAGTGGAAGAAAAATGACACTCTGTAAATCAGTCAAATATGTTCAGAGTACGAATTCATGCTCACTGCGAGATGGTACCAAAGCATGTGTCATAATTTCAGACATCATATGCTTTTGTTTGACCTTAATATAAAGACTACACAGGAGCTGATTCTGAAAAAATATTTCTGGAGTTTTTCATATTCTTTTTGCAAGTAACTGTGTCTTAACTTTTAGTACATCAGAGATTTTCCATACAGTTAGACTACATTTGTAGTAATAATTAATAGAAATAATGGTGAACTGATAAAGATTGTAATATCCTGCTCAAACCAGCAGTATAATTTTTCCCTGTCATAAAGATTCTGTAATATAATATGAAACGGGAAAAGGCAAGATATTTAGAGGTTTATTACTGAGTCTCTGTAGTACAGCTGTCCACAATGTTTTTGTATGAAAGAATTAAATTGAAATCTCTCAATGTACTCTGGCAGAAGTATCCAAGTTGGGGGCTTGTTTTATTTTATTTTTTCTAAATCTCCCTGAGTTTGGTGCAAAGTCGAGTCTAGTGTATTAGGATTTTGAATGGCACATATGAATGGATGGCAGTAGAACTGCTTTTGAGTCAACTACAGTTTTCAACCATGATAGTTTTGGAAGTGTCCTTTTGTCAAGAAAACCTCACAAAACATGATTTCCAGTAGATGTGGAGAGGAGTCTGCTCACTGAAAGGTCCAGAACAAGTTCTTACAGAAGGGTTTCTGTAAATCTGGAGAGGATTTATTGCACAAAGGTATGTGGAAGAGTGAGAGACGTACTGCGAATGTTGAAAAGTCTGAGGGAAGTTGTTTTTTTCCTGATGCTCTGAAAGTATGGTGGTTTGTGCTTAGGGTTCTGCTATTGCATTTATTGTTGCTATATGAAGAAGTAAGCAGGAACACAAGAACATACTTATCAAATTTAAATTTCTAAAATTAAGTTCTGTAATTAGATACCAGAATGACTTGGGTTGTTTTTCCACTGAATCACGGAATCACAGAATCATAGGGGTTGGAAGTGACCTCGAGAGATCATCGGGTCCAACCCCCCGGCTAAAGCAGGCTCCCTAGCTCATACTGCACAGATAGGCATCCAGACAGGTCTTGAATCCACAGCAACAGGAAAAAATTAAGTTATTTATATGTCTTTTTATCTCAACTATAGATGCTTAACTTCAGGCCCTGTACCTGGGTCGGGGCAATCCTCATCATCAATACAGGCTGGGAGATGAAGAGATAGAGAGCAGCTCTGCAAAGAAGGACTTGGGGGTGGTGGTAGATGATAAGCTGGACATGCCTGTGGCATGGGGGGCTGGAGCTTTATGATCCTCGGGGTCCCTTCCAACCCTTGCCATTCTATGATTCTATGATTCTATGATTCTATGAACTAACAATGTGTGCTCGCAGCCCAGAAGGCCAATCGTATTCTGGGCTGCATCAAAATGAATGTGGCATGCAGGTCAAGGGAAGTGATGAATATGCAATCTAAGGAATATATATTTGAAGCATTAATGCCAATGACAGTCATGCTACTAAATCTCCACATACTTTTTTTGAGAAAAATACAGCTGGTTAATTCTGTACTATTTTATGGTGGCTGAGGAACTTTAGTGCTGAGAATACAATTCAAAAGTGTATGGATCTCTACAACAATGTTAAGTCCCCAGATCATGCCTGTCATAAACTAGCTTTGAAAACAAGCAGGTATGATGTGAACAGTGAATAGAAGCATGTTCTTCTTTGCTTTGAATGCCCAAAACAAGTCAAATGCATTTTGCTTTTTCACCATGTCTTTATGCATTCAACATAAACTTCATAGAAATATTTTCTGGCAAATATATTGGACACCTCAAAGGATGGGGAAGGATTATTATTACAGCTCTCTAGATAGAGAAACAGAAGCAGAAATGTGAAATGACTTGCTGGGAGCTTCCTAGAAAATCATTATCAGAGAAAGGATTGGGAAACAGTACCTTCCAACAGTCAATTTCTGCTCATTTCTCCAAGCCTGTTTTTTTATCATTTGTAATTTAAAAATAATATGGTCCAGATTTATGGACACTTACTAGTGAGTATGATATTTTTGTTTAGCAGCTCCAGATTTCTCTCTATATGAACCAATGCACAAGATCTTTCATCTGGGACTACTCATCTGGGAATTAAACACTAAAGAAAAATGTCTATTGGCAGCCACAAGATGTGACAAACCACAAGATATGGTGACCCAAGAAATGGTCACTGACATCCTTGAATATGTCATATTTATAACATTAGCAATTTAAACCAAACTTTAGCTCTTAATGACAGTTTCCAGGGGGAAAAAAAAACCAAACCAAACTAAACAAAATCCAGCCTGCATGATATATACCTTACAATCTGCAGGCATGAATGTAGCATTTATCTATAAAAGTTAACTTCAAACCTAGTTACTATTTCTCTCTGCTTGTCCTTCAGTTGACCATAGAATTCCATTATGGAAAAATAAATGCCCATCACAATATTTCTAATACACTTAAAAATTTTGCTAAAACTTATGGATATCTTCCCTCCAACTTCTGTGTTATTTTTGAACAGTAAATGATCAAAGCCATCCTTAAACTATAAGTTAAAGAATGTAAATGGGGAAAAAAAATCTGAACTAGAAAATAATTGAAAATTAGATTTCATTTAAATTGATCCTATAAAAATATTAAACCACAGCAACTGTTTTGAAAAGAGAGCTATCTTTTAGCAATTATATTTATGTTCCTGTAGATGATTTCAGGAATTAGAGGAAAAGATTCAGTGAATTTTTGTGTGTATGTATATATGTGCATTCATATGAGCAGATAAATGAAAGGTTGAGCTTGAAATGAGATTTTTGCAAGTAAATATTATCATCCATTGAATATTAATGTGCGGGGCCATGTGTTTTCTTTGAATTTCACTAAGATGTTTTCTTATCCATGGTTGTGACCCATTTCCTGATGATGACAGGATCTCTGGGTAGCTAATAAAGACATGGAGAGACATGTGGTGCTGAAGACGGGTGGAATCAAAAAAGCAGAGGGGGGAACGATGTGAAATATTAGTAAATATGGTTTACTCATCTAGGAACAAAAAAACCCTCACTTCCTTCAAACTCATGTTTTTTTCTCTGAACAGAATGGGAAGATATAAAGCAAATATAGATTGGCTTATGGATACAGAGGGAAAATAGGGTCTTCTGTTGACAACTTTACGTAGGTTTTTCTATTACATTTAGAGACAGTAAGAAGCTTTGAGAAACCATTTCTCCAGAAACATTTTGGTAGCAATCTCCTACCTTTAGGAGATGATGACCCTCATGGAGCCACTTCTGGGTCTCAGGATCAGTCAGGTGATGTCAAAGGATGTCAGAAAACTGGGTATTACAGCCTTGGGGCATGAGATTTGTATTAACTCCAGACACTTAAAATATAGATATTTACATCAGGGTTAGTTTCTGGATTCACATAACCTAAGTGAAGGAGACAATTTTACTTTCATGTGTCTGCATACCGGTGAAAAAATTTCCATATTTGGGTATGGATGAAACAAGTAATAATTATAATAAGTTTGAAAGGAAAACTGGAACTATGTCTCTCTCTCTCATCCCCTCTCAGCTGAGATGTTGTACCAGAATTAAACCCCAGTTAAAAGTTTTAGAAGTTTATTCAACTAGATTAAATAATTTCATATTGATATAAAAAATCCAAAGTAGAGAAATACTCTAGCTGTGTCAATGAGGGTAGTGTTATCACTGTGTATGACTCAGCCAATATGTTTCTCTGTGTTTTACAGGGTAACTCAACAGTATCATTACCACTAATGTTCTGAGTGTCTTCAGCCATGGTTCTCTGATTACCTCTTTTGGTAGGTTCTTCTATTCAATTATGCTCACTTTTTCTGTTTCACTTAGGACTGATTCAAATGACTTGTTTTCAGTGGACAATAGCCATGTGGTTACCATGCAGAAGCAAAAAGTAATGCTACCACGGCACTGCCATTTATTAAATCCCTTGCAAAGGAACCCTCCTCCCTCACTCCCCATTGATATATCACAAAAATATCTTAACTAAAACTAAAAATATGGTATGAGATACTTGGAAACATAATATCAGGTGCAGTAAAAAGGCAAGGGTTTCCCTCGACTGCTTGAGAGCATTTTATACCATTTGTAATTACTCTAGATGTGTTAGATGACATTCTGCAGATTTAAAGTGAGAACGAGTTTGCTTAGCATTATTAATGCTGGTGAATAATATAAATTATGCAAAGTTACATTCAACAGTCTTTTTCTTTTTTAAAGGTTATTGCTGTCAATTCAAGGAAAAGGATAACCCCTGTATGATGTCACTTCTGGGTTTCCGCAAAACTATAGAGTTCTGCATATTGAGTGATCATATAATAATCATGCTTCCAATACAGGACATAGATGTCTATTAGAATACAAATCACTAAATGAAACCTTTAAATATTATTTGTAATTCTGTTGACCAGGGATACATAAAAAACTCTAATGTACTCTTCCAGTCTCTCTTCCTACTTAATCAAGAAATAGAAGTCCCAGGAATATGTTACCACATTTAAAAAAATGTTTATGTTTGTCTGTGCTCTGTGACTATCTGTCTTATTCCACTGTCGAGAAAAATTTAACATTGCACTGCTTACCTTTCTCAGCAGTGATTCAACATTTTATTTGTTTCAAGCTTAGCACATTAGAGCTTTCCTGAGTTACCTTTTCTTCTATCACTGCAGTTTGTTATGCAGGAAGCAATTTACTTGATGTTTTATACATTTTAAGTCAACAAGGTGGAAAAAAAGGCAATCCACTCTTTAACCAGGACTTAACAAAATGCTGCAGTCTTCAGAACCAGTGTATTTATTCACTCAATTGAGTGGTAGACCTGAAAAGGAGAATCCAAGGAGCTATGTATGTCACTACAGTCGCTGTTCAAAATCCACTTGGCATAAAATAAAGACAAAAGGGGGAAATCCCATTTTCTTTAGCATTACAACTTTAACAAGATTAAGACAGGAGTGTCATGAAATCTATAATTGACATGACTTCTGAACTTTTGATTTTTGTAAGACCCTTTAGAATATTGTAAAGTTCTTGTGTAATGTCACTGCTGTCTCATAAACATGCAGCCCTGGAACAGTGAAAGGTGATACATACTTCATCTATTTCATCTGGGTAAAATTAAGTTTATGATCTTATTTCATACGTAGTCTTGAGTTGAAAGTTACATGCATGCTGGGGCTATGTGAATGCAAACATTCTGTGTCTGGTGAACCAAAGACTTGCAGAAACTATAAAGGAGACAATGAACTTGTCTAGCACGAGGTGGCCAAGAGGCTTGTTCCTCTCTAGCTACACTATTCTCCATTAGCAACATCTGTTGTGGTGCATGATCTGAGACATGTAATGGAAATTTCCCTCACCATAACCGTTGCTTCCCTTTACCTCTGATTTCATGAGGATTTTGCAGCCGCTGAGGCATTTATCTAAGCATCTTATTTATCAATTTTGGGTATTTTATCTAAACTGCAAGTTTATAAAAGATTCTAGAAGTTTCAAGTTTCTAATTAAAATTTAGTTGCATCCAAAGAATGAGATATTGATCAAAAAGCATATTGTGGATGGTTGTATGTTGCACATCCTTTACATTTAATGCATGTCTGTGAAGAAGAAAAGTGCTGTTGCCTGTATGCTTGAGATTTTCTACTTTTGGTTTGGTTGGTTAATTGCAGCCAAATTCACCACAGAGCTTCCAAAAGCAATGTGATACTTCAAAATTTGTGAAAACAGAAATTTAGATGGTAGAAAGACTCCTATTAGTTCTTCTGCTGAGCAAAAAAATGAAACCTAAACTCAGCTGTCTTATTCAGGAACCCTTAACAGAACAAGATCCCGGAGCCCAACTTTGAAGGTGGAGGGAAACATTCTTTATAACTTTTTAGTAACACAAACCTCCTTCTGAAAAAAATAAATTCTTTTGCAACTTTTGTTCTAAATGAATGATGGTCAACTTTCACCTTTGCTGATGAATATTATGGTTTGGCTCATAATCTAAAATGACTAGCTAAAATGCTTCAAGTTAATGTAATTGTAAAGCTTTGCAGTGGGTAATGCCCAGTGTAATGAACATGTGGTGGTAAATGGTCTGATAATCTGAATACAGCTGAGAACAATTTCGATGTCACAGTGCAGTGCCTTGTGCTCAGTTAGGAATAGGTAAACGTTAAGTAGTTTAAGGTTATGAGGAACAGGCAGCCAGTGCTAAAGTTCTTTTCAGAAACCTTATACAAGACACAGTTGAATAAAAATCTTAATTTGTTGTGAAAAATTATTTGGAGAGTAGGTGAGATCAGAACCTCTGGCTGTAACTGATTAAGGGAAAATGTTTTCTCCCCTCATCTGAAAGAAATACTGAATTAAGACTGCATGAAATATAGACTTTTGTCTATTAGTAGACCAATATAGATATGTGAATTTCTTTTTGGTGTTAGTAGTCATGGAACTAGTTCCACAGCTTTTCAGAATAACTGGATTTTTCGAGGTTTTCTTTTTTTTTAAATTTTTTTTCCTTTCAATTACAGACATATTTGGCTGATTCAGACATTTTCTAGCATAGTTCTGAAAATACTAATTGGCTTAGTCTAATATCTACCTTCCTTTAATAGCATGAAGTGCTTGTAAGTTTACAATAAGTAGGCACAGAATACAGTATGTCTTCTACTGTAGTTCTTTCTATTTGAGAGTTTCACTTTCCTCTTTTATTGACTGCTGGAAGCAGTTAAATGCACAGGAGATATTAGTACTAGGAATGCATAAGTAATCCACATTGTATGAGTCTTTCTTTTCAAAAATTATTTCTGAAAACTGGTGATGGTACAAAGGAAACATAATTTCTCCCTGTGAAAACACATTCATGCAAATGAAAACCTTACATGCAACTTCATCTAGCCCTTTTTGCAACAGCATGTTACTTACTTTCACTGTCTGGGTTATTTAGGATACAAATTCTATATCTATCTGATATCCCAGTCTCATGTAAATAGATTGTTGAAAAATTTTATTCCTTAAGGTGGAATTTACTGCACTTATGATCTTATTTTGCTTATTTTTCAAAAGCTGATAACCTAATTTTTACTGGAAGACAGTATTTTCAGTATACACTGAAATTTTTGACCAATACTTTACATGTCTTTCTGTTGCTTGGCTTTCACAGTTTATGTTCTGACTTTAAAGGGCTTGGCACACAATTACCTGGTAGGTCCACACTTAGTCCCTAGAATTATTCTAAAAAGAAAGGAATACAGATATCTTATTTTTTCCTGTTCCCTTTCATATGTTTCCTTGTCTATCTGAAGCTACCTCCATGCATACAAAAGGGAAAAAAACCAATCAAAACCAACTCACATGTGCAGAATCTGTTAAGTACCCAGTGAAGCAATCTGTAACATTACCTGTCTGGGATTGCCTCTGCCAGCCTTGGTGATCTTTGCTATTTCCTACCACTTCTTTGCAGTATTTTAAGGCTAGTCACTCATTGTCATAAAGGTAGTTGGTGAGCTGTAGTAAAATGCACTGTTCTCAAAAGAATTTTAGTCTGCCTTTTTAATTCAAGTATAATGGACAAACAGTTCACTGCATCTCTAGCTTCTGGCATATGGCATAGGGGAGAACAAGTCAGCCCATCAGATTAACCATGTAATAGACCCAGAAGCAACTTTAAAACTGTAAAACAAAATTGCTTATGGAGTCTGCCAAAATACCAGATGCTGCTGGTAAAATAAATATTTTCTAGTCCTTAGCATCTGGGCTCTGAGGTTGCCAGCAAAACCTGAAAAAAATTGCTAACAACTACCTTTTTTTTTTTTCCTCTATAGATTTTTTTTAAAGTGGGAGTTTTAGTGTCATAATTATTTCTGCCATTGAAGTTTCTGTTTTTTTCTGAATATTTGAAAACAGTTTTCTACTAGTTGTAGTTTATAGTAAAATAAAGGTATTGAATTTTTTTTCAGAATGACAAGTATATTAATCTAGTATTTTATTTCTGTATGATGATCAGAAATATGACCAATAGTATGTAAAAGTCTTTTAGGATATAGTTAGATGAATAAAAAATGTATCTGACATAGGTATAATAAGTCTTTAACGGGTACCAGCAGAACAAACTATCTCAAAATCAAAACCGAAAAAAGCACAATGCTGCCAAGTGCACATGCAAGTTGTCTTTGTATTGGGAACAACACACATACCTATATCCTGGTAATTTCAGGCCATGCAGATATCACAGACATATCTATTATTTTACAAGCTTAAAATTTTTATATTCTTCATAGATTTCTAAAATGTTTAATTTTTTAAGAAGATACGTAGATAGAGCAGCGTTGTATAATCCATTAAAGTACTTAGTTTTGTAGGGGAACATGTGAATCCTGCATGCCAATTAATTTAATAAGTTTATTATAGGGTGATTGAAATACAGAATCTATTTGACTAAGTGACTCAGTAGCCATGTTTATAATAGGGAGAAGCCTCGATATTTGCTTATATCTTTCTAATTTCAGAAACAAATATAACCTGTTTTTACATCTACTGGACAAATTCTGTTCTGAGGTGTAAGTTTTTATTTAAAAAAAAAGGTTTCTTTTTTTTCCCTATTAATCATGCTTTCTGTGGAATCTGGAGGTTAATAGTGTAATTGACATTGTGAGCAGCAGTATGCTAAAAATAAACTACCCTCATGAAATTCATTCCATTTGTAAAGCAGAATTCAAATAATCTGATTTATCTTCTCCCTTATGACATATTGCATTCAAAATACCTTTGTTGGCTTCAGCTGAATGAAGAATAGAAGCTAACCTGTATATTAGCTTTATATTATGCCTTTAAAAACATGATGCATTAAGAGATGTCATGATTAATTGCTATTGAGAAAGCCAGCATCCTTATTCATCAAAATCCTGGTACATTACTGTAGCATTGTAAGGCATTATGGCAGATGTCATCCAACTGCTTTGCAGCTGCATGATCGATGCTATCTTTTTTGATTGATGTCTCTGACACTATGGCATTCAAAACAGAGCAAAACCTCATATGCTTTTGAGACACGATGAATATAAACTTAAAATGTGAGAAATTACTATGTGGAAGAGCTGCAAATCTGCAGTGAAGTTTCCTGCAACTGTGAGGATGTCCTTCACTGAAGGAAAGGAGACACAGAATTTTGGGATGTTTAAGAGATGTTTATTTTTGGATACATTTAGGAAAATAGCTTCTTCCTCATTTGACAATACAGAAAACTAGTTTATGAAATACATAAAAGGGAGTTTTTTTCAGAAAAAAAAATCTCTTTTCTATATAGGTACAGTATTCTTATTTCAGGGCAGGACTGAGGGCAGCTGGCCATAAGCCAGTTCATCAGTCTAGCTAGTGAGAAGTCCTTCAGAGAATGAACAAAAGTAAACTCTGAACTCTTGGTCACCTCAGATCAGTATGGGACAATATTTGTGTGATCATGCTGGGTTTACAGATAGAAGTATTTAAGGTATGGACAAGATATATATGGTGATTTTGCCACCACAGCTAGTCTGTGAGCTACTCTTCTGTAGCCACCAGGTGACCTGGTTTTAAGTAAGGAATATTTGAATTGTGTAGATAGGTTTCAGAGTGAGACAGTTGAACAAAGCTAACAGATGTAATATGGCTTGGACAGATATGTATCTGAACAATTAGTTTTAGTCTAACAGATGTTAAGTAAACAAAGATCTCCAGAAAAATACTACGTGGGGAAAACACTGCAGATGACCATTCTTAGTCAACAATTCTTGTCATGACTGTCCATTTTATTACTTTTTTTTTTTTTTGGGCAGTCAAAGGAAACTGTAACCACTATTATGAGCACCTATATAATTTTGTTTGGAGGTTTATCATAGTTTAACTCCAGCCATCAGCTGACCACAGTGCAGCTGCTTGCTGACTCCCGAAGAGCTGGATGGCAGAGATAATCAGAAGAATGAAAGTAAGAAAACTCATAGACTGAGATGAAGACAGTTTGATAAATAAAGCAAAAGCAGAGTATGCTAGCAAAGCAAAATAAGAAATTAATTGACCACTTCCCATGCCAGGCAGGTGTTCAGCCATCTCCAGGAATGCAGGGGTCCATCATGCATTACAGCTACTTGGGAAAACAAATGCCATCTCTTTGAACATCACACCCTTCCTCCTTCTCACCTCCCTTTATATGTTAAGTGTGGCATCATATGGTATAGAATACCCTTTTACATCAGTTGGAGCCAGCTATTCTGATTGTGTTCCCTCCCAACTTATTGTGCACCCCCAATCTCCTCTATAGAGGGGTGGTGTGAAGGACTTGACTGCATAAGAGCAGCTCAGCAGTAACAAAAACATTCCTATATGATCAACGCAGCTTTGAGCACAAATCCAAAATATAGCCCTGTGCTAAGTGTCATGAAGAAAATTAACTCTATCCAAGCCAAAGCCAGAACAAAGTGAAGAAATGTATTCATCTCCCTGACATAAAATATTCAGGGATAGAAAAGAAACAGTTGTAATGTAACAGATGGGAAGAAAAAAATGTGTACGTAGAAAGAAAGAAAATAACTCAAAATATTATGTCAATTAAGGGCTGTACACCAGAAGGGAAAAATAGAGACATGTTGCTGCTGTTATTGCAGAAATAGTTTGTACTTCAAAGCCTTTGGTAGCTGATGTACAAAGTCTCCACTGACTTAAACAAGTTTTCAGTTCCGGCATTAGATGTAAGTGAAGGAGTAGTAAGGGTCAAAGTAACTGTGGCAGTAAGTGCATCAGCAGTAGTGGCAGATGTTGTTAGCATCGCACATTCTCTTGTGTTTGAAGAGTCAGCAAAGGCAGAAGGTAATTCCCCTACCTGTCCTGCAAACATGAAGTTACTTCTCTCTTCTTCTCTTAGTAGTGAGAATCAGCTGTGAGGTGCCGTATCTTTCTTAAAATAGTTGGAAGCAAATAAAATCTTACTACAGAACACACAAACTTACCCAATAAAATTGAAAGAATTGATGGTTCCTGATTATTTGGGTGCTCTACAGTGGAGTAGAATTGAGACCAACTTCCAGTAACCCTCCACTCCACAGTCGTTTGCTAAGGCAAGTGAAACTATCAGCACAGCAAAGAGAAAGTGGGTTTGCCTGATCTGTAGAAACTGTGAGCAAATACGAATCTACGGCTGAAGAAGACATTTAATCAGAAATGATAGAAAGTACCAAGTAGCCATCATTTTATGCTTCTAGTTCTCTTGAATATTTTTAACTTGAGGGTTTTTTTGAGACTTTGATTATCTTTTGGACTGCTCACTGTGTATCAGATAGTAAGGTTCTATAATTCTTTTCACACATAGCTTGTAAAAAGTAGAATAGAGCTATTCTTCTCTAGCATCTCCCCTTGGATCTGGCTTTGCAAATGATACTAGGAAATGCAACATGAGATATAAATGAAGAAGAAATGAAACCATATAGTTGACATGGAAGAATAACCACTTCACAGGAAAACAATGCAGTTATGCATTTGACCAGGCGACAAGCCTGTGGTGCATCTGTGGTGAGGTTAACTTTCCGTAATGTGGTCATATCTTCCTCAAGCTCTATAATAAATTATTGTTTCATTATGCTCTGCAGCGGTCAAATACTGAGGAACTGCAATGCAGTGCAACTGAAATGAAATTGCAACATGTTAGTATAATGTACCCATTGTTGAAGTTTCCTCCTGGTACTTTAGGCAATGAGTATTCGAAGAAGGAGAAGTCACAAATTTGAATTGGTCACTGGCAAAACAAAATCCCTGGTACGTTGTAAATTTTGTATTTCAAAGAAATGAGGAGCTGACAAATATACTCTTAGTGAATGAAACTTGCCATTAGCAGTGATCATAGTGATTCTGTCTGTCTTAATTGACTGAATTTAATACACTCCACAGTAGGTTTAGTTAACTAAGGCTCTTTGTGATGGATAGTATAGACAACTTTAATCCTGATGACACTGTAGTATCCCATCTGCCCATCTTCAAAACTACTCAGGAAGCATTCTGGAGTTGCTAAAAAACATATATTTTGTTGCAGATAAGCTCTGAATAAATAACATGGCCAATGCTTCTAATTCCTTAAAATCAACATAAAAACCTTGCAAGCTATTTCATGCCAGCTTTGACAAGCGGTGATAATGTTTAAGAAGGCACATGATATATTGTGGTGATAGCAGCAAATGCTGACAGATTTAAGATGTGCTAGTGAAGGGAGCTGAACAAGCTTGGATAAGTGAAGGTTTCCTCCAACCTTCACCTTTTGTGAAGGCAGGAGGATGCCTTAGGCATCGTGATCATGAGCTGATATAATTTTAGTACTAGGGAAATAAGGAAGGGTGACAGCAAAACAGCCACCTTAGACTTCTGTAAGGCTGCGTTTGGACTGCTCAGAAAGCTGCTTGTTAAGATTTCATGGGAGGCAGCCCTTGAGGGCAAAGGGGCCCAAGAGGATTGGTTGCTCCTCAAGAAGGGAATCTTGGTGGCACAAGAACAGGCTGTCCCAGTCTGTCAGAAGAGGAGTTGGTGAGTAAGAAAGACAGATTGGCTGAGTAGAGAGATCCAGGAAGATATTCAGAAAAAGAGGGAAAAATACGAACTTTGGAGGAAGGGGCAGGTGTCTTGGGATGGCTATAGGAATGTAGTGAGATCATGTAGGGACAAAATCAGAAGGGCTAAAGCTGAACTGGAACTCAGACTGTCTAGTTCTGTAAAAGATAATAAAAAGTCCTTCTATAGATATATTAACAGTAAAAGGGGGGTCAATGAAAATCTCCAGCCCTTATTGGATGCAGGGGGAACATTGGTGATAAGAGATGAGGACAAGGTTGAGGTACTCAATTTCTTCTTTACCTCAGCCTTTAATAGTAAAATTGGTCATTCCCTGAGTACTCATCCACAGGAACTGGCTGACAGGGAGAGGAAGCAGAACAAAGCTTCCATGGCTCATCAGGAAAAGATTAGTGACCCACTTGGCCAGTTAGACACCTGCAAATCAATGGGCCAGATGGGGTCCACCCTAGAGTACTGAGAGAGCTGTCAGATGTGCTTGCCAAACCCCTTTCCATGATCTTTCAGCAGCCCTGGCAGACTGGGGAAGTTCCACTTGACTGGAGCCTGGCAGATGTTACACCCATATATAAGAAGGGCCTGAAGGAGGATCTGGGCAACTACAGGCCTGTCAGTCTGACCTCAGTACAGAGGAAGATTATGGAGAGAGTCATCTTGGGAGCTATCATGCAGCACATGTGTGATGGCCAGGGGTCAGGTCCAGTCAACATGGGTTTACAAAAAATAGATCCTGTCAAACTAACCTGATCACCTTCTATGACAAGGTGACCCACTTATTAGACATGGGAAAGGCTGTGGATGTGGTCTACCTGGACTTCAGCAAAGCTTTTGACATAGACAGGTGGATGATGGTCTCTTCAGCTGTGTAAAAGGAGATAGGACAAGGGGAAATGGCAAAAAGCTGCACTAGGGCAGGTTCAGATTAGATATTAGAAAAAAATTTCCTGAAAGAGTTGTTGGGGTCTGGAACAAGCTGCCCAGGGAGGTGGTTGAGTCACCTTCCCTGGATGTGTTTAAAAAAAAAGAGTGGATGTGGTACTTCATGATACGGTTTAGCATAGGACGGCAACGGTTCGACTTGATGATCTTTAAGGTCTTTTCTAACCTTGTGATTCTGTGTGCCTGAAGTGAAATTGAAATGTTTCATAACACACCAGGTTTTTTAATTGACTTTAGAATTATGTCTGGAATTACTTTTGAATTCTTGCAAGTTTTAAGGAGGAGAAATGAATATGGTGATAGCAGGAAAATGTACTCATTTGGGTGAATGGAAGATTGAAGGAATGAGTGATCGCTTTACAAAGATGTTTAAACCTCCAAGTTTGTTAGATTTAACACATTTTTGCTTGTTTGTTTTATATTATAGCTTCATAATTTCCACTAATTACAGGATGTCTCACAGTCTGCATTTTCATCTTTACAATGTCGACACGTAGATGAAAAGATTTGTATGTGTTTTGTTCTCTTTAGAAATTTTTCCAAAACAAGACATTTCTTTCTCTTCTCTAGTGATATAGTAAATCGTATGTCTTTGTATCAAATTATAATACAAACAACTTCTGAAGAAATGTGTGTTAATGTAAATAAGAAAATGCAACGCAGCATTGCTATGTTTCACTTCAACAGAAAGTATAATTACACAGTATCAATATTCATGAGGGCAAAAAAAAGAATATCACAAAGACCAAAATACTGCCAACCCTGAAAACTCCTCTTATTTATTCCCTTCTTGTTGAGTTTTGTTGGTCTTTCCCCTTGCAAAACTTTGGATGAATAAGAGAGCATGGCTGTCCGAGACGTGTAGAATGGAGCAAAAGCAGAGACTCTCTGAAAAAGGAATGCAGGTTTCCAAGAAGTGTTTAAGCAGTCGTGCCCCCACAAGGAATACAGTTTTAACATCAATACAGAATTACAGCCTGTCCTCATCGGAGAGGTGCTTCAGCCCTTTGATCATTTTTGTGGTGCTCCTATGGATGTGCTCCAACAGGTCCATGTCCTTCTTGTACTGAGGGCTCAAAGCTGGACACAGTACTCCATGTGAAGTCTCACCAGAGCAGAGTAGAGTGTCAGAATCACCTCTCTTGATCTGCTGGCCACACTTCTGTTGTTGCAGCCCAGGATGTGGTTGGCAGTCTGGGCTGCAGATAGTGGCTCATGTCCAGCTTCTCATCCATAAGTACTCACAGGTCATCTTCCTCAGGGCTTTTTTACAAAACATCACCTCCTAACCTGTATGGATAACGGGCACTGTCCCAGCCTGGATGCAGGACCTTGCACTTGGCTTTGCTGAATCTCATGAGGTTCTCCTAGAGCTGCTTCTCCAGCCTGTTCAGGTCCCCCTGGATGGTGTCCCATTCCCCAGCACATTAACCTCACCACTCAGCTCGGTGTCATCAGCAAATTTGCTGAGGGTGCACTGAATCCCACTGTCAATATCATTAATAAAGATATTTAACAGCACCAGTCCCAGCACAGACCCCTGAGGAACACGGCTTGTCACCATCTTCCATCTGGACTTGGAGTCATTGACCACCACCCTCTGATGCGACCATCCAGCCAATTCCTTTTCCACTGAACAGTCCACTTCAAATCTGTATCTCTCCAACTTGGAGAGAAGGGTGTTGTTGGGGACTGTGTCAAAGGCCTTGAGAAATCCAGACAGATGACATCTGTAGCTCTTCCCCTGTCCAGTGATGCAGTTACTCCATTGTAGAAAGCCACTAGATTGGTCAGGCAGGACTTGCCCCTAGTAAAGTCACGCTGTCTTGAATCACCTCCATGTCTTCCATGTGCCTCAGCATAGCTTCTAGGAGGATCTGTTCTGTGATCTTCCCAGGCACAGAGGTGAGGCTAACAAGTCTGTCATTCCCAGGGTACTTCCTTCCTAAAAATGGCTGTTATGTTTCCTCTCTTCCAGTCACTAGGGACTACACCTGACCACTATGACTTTTCCAATATCATGGAGAGTAGCTGGGCAACTACATCAGTCAATTCCTTTAGATGCATCTCATTAGGTCCCACGGGCTGTGTACATTCAGGTTCCTTAGGTGGTCATGAACCTTATCTTCAATTAATGGGGGAAGTGGGGAGAATAAGAAAGATCAAGAAAATTATTGGAAAAATGTGTGGGAAAAACATGACTGAAACAAATAGAAACAAATCTAAGCAGATGAATTAAAACAACTGCATCAATATCATTATATAGTGGCAAAGGTGAACCACAAATGTCAATATCCCCCAAAAAAAATCTGCCACTTCTGCTGAAACATTCAAATCATTCAATTAAAAATGTATGTTAAGCACGCATATTAGAAAGATAGAGGAAAAACCCTTTAGCACTAAACAAAAAAGCAGCACTTAGCAAGTTTTGGGCTTCATGTTATAATTTTCATAGAAATGAGCAATGAAACCTTTAGGTTTCCAAGCAGTGAATTTTTTTCTCGTGTTACCAACACTGGAATGACTCCTGTGATGAAAGTATGTGTCTGGGCTTAAAACCGCTGCTCTGAAATTGTATGTTCTAATATTTTCTTATTAAGAATTACTTTTAATAACTGCTCCACACTTTCGTATCTACTTTTCTACGACAAAAGCTAATATTTTTGAGTGAACTAAAATAGTTGTGGATTAGATTAAGGCTGACAGTAAGGTTTTCTAAAGATCTTTTTAATGATAAGGAAAAAAGACACCCCTGGATTCTCACAACTCTGTGTGCCAAAAGCCTTCTTTTGGTTAGACGGCAATGCTGATCTCATTTCACATGGAGGTTTTCTTGACTAATTGTGTTACAAGAGAAAATTCACACCTTAATGTTTCCATTTGTCTTAGGTCTTAAAAACTTAGAATGTTCCAAGAAACTTTAAGTCAGAGTACATTATTCTTTATGTCAATTATTTTTTACATGTTTAGAAAGCAAACATTAGTAGATTTTTAATAAGATGTACATCACAGTATTATAGGATATACAAGCACATCTCAAGTAGTAACCAAAGTGGCCTACTAATTCAGCATGAAACAACAGAATTTTGCATTCCTCCTCATCACTGTAATTCATTAATGAAATGTGGGAATGCGTGAAATTGAGAGAAGAAATAAGAAAAAGAACTTTCTGTTCCATCAGTATACATCTAGGTATACAGCCTAGACATACATGACTAGGGGTAGGATTTTACTGTCTCTGTTTTCTGTATGAAAGTAGAAAGAAACCTGTTCCAAGCATGAAAATTGATAAAATCTATTTTATGTTTGATGTTACTAATCTTATTAAATTCTTGTCAAATGTATTGCATATAATTTTGACAGTCCACCATCCAAAACAAACTGCTAAATTATATGTGTGTTCTATATTTGGGTATTTATTCTTTTAAAGTATATATATACTTATATTATTAAGCTGACCATTGCAGAAAATACATATGTATTATGTATATTTTTTTATACATATATAGCACATCTCTTTAAATAGTTCTATTTCAGCTTGTTTGGTTTTTTTTTAAACCCTGAATAATCTGTCCTGGACTGCACAAGGTAAGATGGTAGGTGTCACAAACAGGCAGATCTTATTTGGGTTCTGTTGTTTTCAGAAGCAGATTTACTTACTGCAGGGATAAAAAAGAAAAGGAAAAGAAAAAAGAAAAAAAAAAGAAAAAAAAGAAAAAGACAGAAAGAAAGAAAGAAAAAAGATCCAAATTGACTGCTCGTTTGGAATGGACAGAACTGGTGTAAACAGTAAAACTTTTGAAGGAAAACAGTAAACACTGTGGTCTACTGACTATGTGAATTATACTGGAGCAGTTTACTGGGACATGTCAGAGATTCATATAGGTATGCAAGTTAATTTTCAGGTTTATATTCACAAGAGAAATGTCTGGAATTACAATACTCTGTGTACTGCCCTCTAGCCACTGGATGCACCAGAGAACATGGAGTACATGCCAAACTGTCCTTTTCAGTCATACAGTCAGCTGCCTATGCTTCCAAAACACAGTTTCAGAGATCAAGACCACTAATTATATCTGATGGGCATATTTAGTTTCATTCTTATTGAATTACTAGAAAAATTCTAAAATACTTCCTTTCATGCCTGCTTGCCTACTTCCTTGATTTGAATAGCATCCTGTCTTAATGCAGCAGGCCTTCAATTTGATTGATTTCTCTCTTTTGAGAGAGTTTTCCTTAAGCTGCCTTGTACATTGAACAGTTTGTGGCATGTGTGAGCACAAATTCTACACTTTAGTTTTGGATAAAGAAAAAAAAAAAAGAAAGGAAAAGTGTTTTGGTTTATTTTTTCCCCCAAAATGAAGTATTCAAAACATTCTGTTTCAGTGATTTTTGTGAGATATTTCATGTTTGTAAACAGCTCAGATAAATACAGAACGTACTGTCTCATGCAGTGAGTGTTGCAACTGTGGAGCTCCCTGCCAAAGGAGATTATGGATGCTAAAAGTTTAAACAAATTTAAAGGGAGACTGGAGAGATTCATGGAAGACATATCCACTCAGTGTCGCCATATAAATAAAAGCTACATTTTGCTCAGGAATGCTGGGGAAAGTAATGCATGTGCTTGTCCTGTTTTTTACCTTTCCTCAGGCATTCTCTTGAGAGGAATGTTAAAGTCAGGCTCCTGGTCTGGTCTGACAAATTACAGTTATATTTATAGTCTCACTGCTGGAAAGAACAGAAATTGCACAGTATCTCAAATGTCTGTATGACATCAGTGGCTGGCACAGACTGCAACAAAATCCTCTTGTTTTTTTGTTCTTGGTATGGTTGTAAGAGTCAGATGAGAGTAATGAGAAGTTAATTGTGGTTCCTGGCAATGTGTCATCATGTCCATCTAAATCCGTGTCCCATGATATATTGAGTTCTTTCTTATAGAGCAATGAAAAACTTAATATGAAATTAAAGTTCACCTCAATACATAAAAATTAACATTGCAAAATGAACTTATGGGCACATGTGACTGACTGGTGTACTGCATATACATTTTTGAAGCTAGTAGTGTTTATAGAGAAAAAAGTCTTCAGATAAATTGATATAATATAGCTGATCAAATAAAAATTAAAATTTTTAAAGAAGTGTCTTTTCTCAATTTCTAAGTTCATAATATAGTTTAAATCTGTGTGATTGAAATCGCAGTGTGGGCTAAAAACCATGATACTTCGCAATGTGGAAATCATTATTCATAGCAGCAGTTTCAGTTTCAACCTACCCAAGACTCCATACACATCCTATACTGAGGTATTTCTTGAAGAATAACCACTTTTCACTGCCAGGTCCTAACCATCAAGAATTGGTTTGACACAATGAAATTGAATCTTCTATGTTCAGCCAAAAACCTGGGCTTTAAAAATATTAAATACAGTATACTGTCTGGGAATATTAAATTTTCACAAATTCTACTAGTGAAACCTGATTTAGTTAAAGATGTCCCTGCTCATGAGTGTGGGGGTTGGACTAGAACATTTTTAAAGGTCTTTCTGAAGCAAACTGTTTTATGACTGCTAAAATTTAAGAGGGTTTTTTTTTTTTAAAGGTGCATCACTCCATTCATTAAGATGGAATCCACTGCACATAGTTTAGCCATCTACGTGTTATAGATGTTTGGCCAGATAGTTATCCAAGCTTATTCAAAGTAAGAGCAGTAAGATAATTCTAAAAGGTATCTCATCTCACCTACCCTAAGTTCTCTGTTTTATGAGAAATTGAATGGGAAAAGCCTTATTTTCCATTGTAGTAAATACGATTAATAGTTGGAGAGGAAGAAACAGGATTAAAAAAATGGCCCTGGATATCAACTGGAAAATTGTCAACACAATGAAGAAATGGATATGAAGTTTACATTAGGTGTATATCAGCATACATAAAGCTATACTTGTAGTCAAAAAAGAGAAGTATATCGGCCTACAAGATAAATATTATATTGCCTAAGTTGTACTGCAGTGCTTCCCTCAAGAGAGTAAGGGTTTTTCCTTGCCTATTAGTCTGAATTATGGAGCAAACATTTTGGTTTGATCTAGTGTTCTCAGTCAATAATGCCATTTGGTAGGAAATTAATTCTATTTTTTCTGTAGCACTGACTTGTTATTAATGATTGTTTTCCAAGTATTATTTAATGTAACACCCACTGAACTCTATGCGTGTGCTTACTCTAAGAAATCACGTTACTGCTGATATAATAAATGCCTTTTTATATCCTACCGCTATTCTTATTACTGTTACTAAGCCATTATTACACATGCACAGGTGTTTTCTTTAGATTCTGATTTTGTGTGTTGTTTGGCTGCTTGTTAGGTGGCAGATAGCCTCCAAGGTTAAAATGAAAAAAAATATGATTACTTTTAAGGCAATAACCTCTCAACTCTGATAATGAAACTTAGGAAAAAAATAGGAATAGTGGTTGGTCAAGCCCATAAACTGTGAACTAAGGAAGATTTAAAGTGCAGCTGATAATGACTTGTTTAAGGATGTTAGAATCTATGAGTTAATATGCCAGTTTTTAATGTGACCTGCTACTGAGCAACATGACAGATGATTCCAAGTGGTCCTATGCATTAATGTGTGATTATGGTTATCCCACTGAAGGAGTGGAATTTCCCAGTTGAAATGGCATTTTGTTGTAAAAATTTCTTATTTCCACTGTTTGTCAGATGTACAAAAGGCAAACTCTGTGTAAATAATCATACTTTGCCTGGACTGGTTTAGCCCCAGCCAGCTGCTGAGCTCCATAGAGCCATTCATGTGCCTCTTCCCCCAGTGGGATGGAGAGGGGAATGGGAAGACAAAAGCAAATCTTGTGGGTTGGTATGAGGACAGTTTGTCTGGACAGCACAAGGAGAGGGAATTATTAACAACAGGACTTGTAACAGAATATACTAAACTAGTGATACACAATGTAGTTTCTCATCAAAAAAACACATGACCCAGGTCACGTCCCTGAGACCTGTCACAAAACCTCACAGTCCAAAGCTGCACGTCCTGGAACTATACTGCCCCTCCGTGATTAACCTCTCTTTATACACAGCATGATGTCATGGTATGATATACCCCATTTAGCTAATTTGGATTACCTGTCATGGCTGTGTTTCATCCCAATTTGTGATGAAAATTAACCCTGTCCTAGCAAAATCCAGGATGTCATATCAATTTAGTTGGGTTATTTTTCTTTTTTTTTTCCTTGTTAAAAATAATCTCACTACCTCTTGAAAATACAGCTCTTATGCAATAAACAACAATTTACTTTAGATCTCCTTTACAGACATTTTAAAGTGTTTATTGTGTTTCTTAGACTGAATGAATCATTGGCCTCAGCCAGTAACTAAGTACCATGCAGCTGCTCACTCATTTATTATGTCCCCCACATAAAAAGGAGAGGAAAATGCAAAAAAAATCCACAAACTTCCAAGCTGAGCTAAAGACAGTTTAAGAGCACAACAAATGTTGAGAATAGCAATGATAATGATAGCAATCATAATAATAGAACAAGTGATGCACAAATGTAATTACTCACCACATGGACAAGGAACAAAACAACAACCTAATGCCTAGTCTGTTTCTGAGAAGTGATCCCACCTCCTAGCCAGCTCCCCCAGTTTATATACAGAGCATGACATTATATGGTAGTACACATCCCTTTGGCCACCTGGGTCACCTGTCCTGGATGTACCCTTCCAGCTTCTTGTGTACTTGGCAGAGTTTGAGATGTTAAAAATTCCTTAACTTGATGTAGACACTGACACTTCCTAACAACAACTAAAAACATTGTTGTGCTATTAACATCTTTCTTACCCTAAATCCAAAACACAGCACTATACCAGCTACTAGAAAGAAAACTCATTCCGTCTCAGCAAAAAACCAGGACAGTCATCAAAATATTTGTAGTTTAGACTGGAGACAGATTGTGTGAACAGTGAAGCAGCCTGTGAAGGTGCTAGGATCAGAAAAGGCTTCAGACAGTCCTACACTGTACTCTGCTTTAAGCACAACAGATGTTTCATTTCAGAAGTGGTATTTTTTTTCATTGACAGGTAAGCTATAACTGGAAGTCAGTCACAGAGAGACACTGCAGTACAGTATATACTAAGGACAGAACAGAAATGTTATATTGTCTCATTGGAGGAGTTGCATGTACTTTGCAGTGAAAGCCTGTGTGTTCTGAATAGCAATGTCTGGCCATTAAGAGGATACGTATTTGAACATGCAGAGAGTATAGAAGCAGTAAGATTCAGCTTAGTAGTAATTCTTCAACTTCTGCCCTTGAATTGTTTTCTTGTAATTAGATAATAAAAAGGAGATAAGGGAAGTCTTGAACAAATGTACAAGGTTGAAAAAGAGTCAGTACATAGAATATTAGATATATTGTGTCTCTGCAGATTTCATGGTCTTTTGAGGTCACCATATGTTCAACCTTTGCTCCTCTAATCAAGTCACAAAGGAGAATTTAGGCATGTCATAAGTATTTTCTTTTTCCTTCATTTCCTTTCTCTCATCAGAAATGGTGGTTTTATGTACAGCTGCAAAATGATTACTGTGAGTTAATAAATCCCAACAAGGTACTTCCTGTAACTTATAGTACCTAAAGCAGCTGTGGGCATTAGTGATATCTACTGTGGAATAGGAGAAATAATTTTATGAGAATTCATTAATTTTTAGTCTTGAATTTCACATCCTTTTCCAGAGATAAAGCACCAAAGACATCTCTGTCTCTTTTTAGTTCTTTTCTGTCTGGTAACTGGTGGAAAAAGATGATTGGCAGAGTGTCACAGAATCACAGAATCACAAGGTTGGAAAAGTCCTTTAAGATCATTGAGTCCAACCGTTCCTGTCCTATGCTAAACCATATCCCTAAGTACCTCATCTACCTGTTTTTTAAACACATCCAGGGATGGTGACCCAACCACCTCCCTGGGCAGCCTGTTCCAGGCCCTGGCAACTCTTTCAGTGAACATTTTTTCCCTATCTGAACCTGCCCTGGTGCAGTTTAAGTCTACTTTTCCTTGTCCTATCGCCTGTCACCTGGCTGAAGAGACCATCACCCACCTCTCTACAACCGCCTTTCATGTAATAGGCGGTGATAAGGTCTCCCATCAGCCTCCTATTAGGACTAAAAATTTGCAGCTCCATCAGCCACTCCTCGTATAATTTGCCCTCCAGTACATCTTTCATTACCATTCTGAGAAATAGGTATACACCAGTTAAGCTCAACAAGAAACAGAGAAAACAGTTTATCCTAAAATTTTGGCAAAAGAGTTCAGTTCCTTCAATTTTAATCTAAAGATATCAATGCTGTTTTCTGATAAATTAGAAGACGATTGAAGGATGCAGGAAGTCAATTAAAAAAGGAATGAGCACAGGAACACTATATGGTCTGAAAGTCCATCTACATCTCTTGCTCTAACACAGGTTTTCTCCCTACAGCAGAAGTTACAAGTATATTGGCCACAATCCACTTTATATTGATTAAATGAACTATTTCTCTTAATCTGAGGTGTCACTTTAAACTCTTTTAACTGTGCAAAGGGAAGTGAAGGCTGTTGCACACAGAAAATCAGCAGTTAAAAAAAAGAACAAAAGAAACCTATAACTACAAAATCCCCAAAACTCATAGGAATAGAGGAGGAAAACATATTAACACCCCCACAAAAAGAAAAAAAAAAGTGCACAGCAATGCATGTTGATAATAGGTTGATACCTACATCCATTTTGGATTGTATTGAAACTAGATATTGAAAAAATGCTGGCATGTATGACTGACATATAGCTGACAGACAAAAAAGCTGTAAGCAGAAAACCCCCGACAAAACACCTTAATAGTCCCGCGTTTAAGAGCAAGCTATTTGAATGGTATAACATTTAGTCATTGTCAACGTTTTGATTTATGATCAAAATGAGAGCGTGAACAACATCTTACCGACCACCACAAATTTGGTTAGAGTGACTTCCTAGTATCCATTGGAAACCTAAGGCTACTGAGTTCATAGAAACATGCAATGAAAGAATTTTAGCCAAGAAATTGTGGTGGTTTCACACTGACTGAAGGCCAGATGCCCATCAAAGTCTCTCTGTCACTCTCCTCAACTGGACAGGGGAGAAAAAAGATATTGAGAGGCTTAGGAGTTGAGATAAGGACAGGGAGAGATCATTCCACAATTAGCATCACGGGAAAAACAGACTCAACACAGAATAAAGGAAACTCATTTATTACACTACACTGCACACCCAGTGACATCAGAGTCAGGTAATGAGAATGATGACCAGACCTTGAAGCACCTTTCCCACCTCTCCCTTCTTAGCAGACTTCCCTTTAGTCATGATTTTGCTCCCTTCTTCCCTCCCATTGTGGCACGGGGAGGGGCAGGGAATGGGGTAATGGGGGCTTTGGTCAGTTACTTCTGAGTTGATTTCCTTCTTATCCAGGGGGGCTGGGGGGACCGGGTGGGGGGCATTGTTCACACTCTTCTGCTGCTCCAGAGTGGGGTCCCACCCATGGGAGACAGTCCTCCATGAACTTCTCAAACATGAGTCCTTTCCCACAGGGCTTCAGCTCGTCACTAATTGTTCCAGTGTGGATCCCTTCCAAGGGGTGCCAACCTTCAAGCCCAGACTACTCCAGCCTGGTCCTCCACAGAGTCACAAGTCCCCCTGCCTCTCCCCTGCCCCAGAACACCTGCTCTGGCATGGGTTGGTCTCTCCACAAGCTGTAGGTTCTGCTGCCAGGAGCTTGCCCCAACATGGGCTTCCCACAGGATCAAAGCATCATTCAGGTGTCTCCATGCGCTCCAGCTCCACAGGCTGCAGGTGGGTTGTCTGCTCCCCATACTCTTCTACAAGCTGCACTGCAGGGGGATAACCTGGTCCACCGTAGTCTTCTCATCGGCTGCAGGGGAATCTCTCTGGAACCTGGAGTGCCCTCTCCTCCTCCTCCTTTACTGATCCTGGTGTCTGCAGAGTTTCCTACGTCTCACTCCCTTCTCTGGTGGCAAAAACAGCTGCTTGCATTTTCTTCCTCCTAAATGTGATTCACAGAGATGCAATGACTGTCACTAACAGGTTCAGCCTTAGTCAGCAGCAGGTCTGGCCTTGAGCCCAGCTGGTGTTTACTTTGTAGGGCCTACAGGGAGCTTCTAGATGCTTCTTGCAGAAGTCACCCCTGCAGCCCCCCGCTTCTCCACAAAAACCTTGCCACATAAAACCACAGCAGAAATAAAAGAAGTTTTTTAAGTTTCTGGGGTAAATTAATCTAAAAGTACTCATAGGGCTGTAAACAATAATTTTGAAGACACATAACACTAATATTGGAAAACAGGTATGTAATGGAACTAGATATGAGTCTGTAAAGGCTTATTGCAGGTAGGGAGTCAAAGGTTTCAGCCCCTTAAGCAAAACCAGGTCACTACTTTTTTTACTGGAAAAGAGAAACATTTTTCTCTATTTGCCATTAACATTTACTGAAGCGGACTTCATGAACCCTGTTCATTTTCTCAATGATTGCTTTGTCAAGTGAAGTGGGGTTGTTTTCTTTCTGAATTGGAGTTTGACCTGCAAGAATTTTTATTTTATCCAAAACCCTTTACAACAGGTCTCATCACCTCCTGTCTGATTGCTGTGGATACGCCTTCTTTGATTTTCTCAAGTGTAAACCTTCCTTCAATGTTTAAGAAAAATAAAAGTTCATTTCCTGAGCCTGCCCCTTTTCAGTCTGTTCTGCAATTTTATCATCTTAGACAGAGATCTCCTCCTTGCCTCCAAAGCCTGTCCTAACTCTGCCTTTCAGTACAAAAGTCAAGATCAGTATTACTAGCCATGGTGACCAGTCCTGCAGTCACTCATAAGCACATGACAAATCTTTGCTGGCTTCTTCTTGCCCAACTGCTTCATTTCCACTTCACTCATGAAATTGGGAAGGAATTAATGTGCTAAGAGAGGAAGCTGGGAGTTATTTGCCAGTTTATATTACATGACTTTACCATATAAATTGTGCAGTAAATGGCCTTTTAGTATATAACTTCATTCATATGTCACTTATCTTTTTAATTTATAATATCTGTGAAGCAATAACTGTGCCAGTTTGCTTTTTATCTTGTATTTCACTGCATATAATGTGGAAAAAATATTAATAATAATAAAGCATGAAAGGAAAATTGAAGGAATGTATTCTGTGGGATTATAAGTACAGTAAGAGATGAAAACTGAATGTATACACTTGGAGCATTTATTAGCAGTATGGATAACAGTAGTTACAATCTGCAGTTGGAATGGAACCTAGGCTAGTACTTTTAATATCTTCTCCTATGATAAAATGCCAGATTTCAAGGCTACCTCTATAGTGTTTGTGAATAATAACTAATAAAGAAACATGATGACAGCCCACAACCCCTGGAGGGAGTTTAACTGCTGGGTAAGTGAAGAAATATTTACATTAGTTTAGGATGCATCACTCTTGAGTAATGGGATAAGATTAAGAAAGGCAAAACTCAAGCTGAATTTCACCTAAAAGCTTCCTGACAATGAGATCTATTAGACTCCCCTCAAGATATTTAAAAAGAAATGAAACTAGATGTCTATTGGGACAGTACATAGGTAAATATACAGTGGGAAAGAATTTCACCTTGGAAGAGCAAAGGAGTAGATGGTTTGATACATTTTTGTGTTGTAGGAATCTTTCAGTTCGAATAAAACTAGCAAAAGGAAATATATTTTCTTAAATATCCAGCAGACAAGCAGCAGGAATTGAGCTAATTGTGGTGTAGCTTTGGTAATTTTATAGCTCATTGCTCTGCATGAGAACTGTCATATAAAACTGAACATTAAAGTAGGTGGCTCAGTAGTAACCAGCCCACTCCCCTCAAATCTAGAATGGCATTATTTGTCACCCAAGCATAAAATGACACCTTAGACCCAAATATTTCTTTCTTCACAAGCCTCTCTCCCCTGCATCACCATTTTCAAAATACAGAATCTAGAATGGAGTTTAACATATATTTTGTTTCTGATAAGTGATGAAGTAGAGAAAATAGGAATAAGTGGTAAGACCTGCTCCAACTACAAATACATGGATGGTTTTATAGCGTCACTTTTCTGTTACAACTAATTTGAAGCCTGCAGGTAAATGGCAGACTTGTTTACTGACTGTATTCAGGATGCATGAAACTGCAAATTTATATTACTATCATGTGGTTGTCCAGCTGGCATTTAATGACTTGACTCTTGGACTTATGGGATTTGATGTTCTCAGAGTTGCAGAGTGGTTAAAGTAAACCACCTCACATGTACAAATGAATAGAGTCAGGATGGCTGAACTAATGGTAGGACTTGATGATCTTAAAGATTCTTTTCTCAGCAAAATATTCTATGATTCAAAGAATTCTGGCACTCACAGCACTTTAGAGTAGGATGCTGTTGTCCAGACATCTTTACACAAGCTTGCCACTATGAAGGATTTTCTAACATACATCCCCCACCTTAAAATTCTGTTTAAATATTATTAATATCTTTGATTTGTCATCAACTTTTCATTCTCTTTTTTTTATTTATAGAAAAACCTGAAAACGGATGCTGAAGGAGTTAATTCAAACCTGCAACTGCAAATGACAGTATGATATGGTGTTTCTTACTGTGTCATGTTTTATTGCTTAGCCTGTTAAGTTGTAAAATTGTAAGGTGCTGCTGAAGTAATTCAATCAAATAAAGTGAAAGTAATATTGATGAAAATCCCTTTCATTTTTATTGACCCATAAACATTAGAGTGTAAATGCATAAACTGATTCCCAGAAATTGTAGAGATGGTGTTATAACTCTAAATAACAAAAAAAGGATATATGAATCATATATTCGAGATGAACTTAAAGTCATTTGACCACATTTTTAGGTCATAAAATCAGATTTTATTAATACTTCCTATATCCTCATACATCATTTCCTTCTCTCCCTGTATTTGAAACAAATATTTATATTGTATCTTCGGATATCATATTCTATCACAGGTATGAAAGGAAGTCTGGGGAAGAGTTACAAATACCAAAACAGGTATTACAAAAATATTTCCTTCTTACTTACCAAAAAATCGAATTGTGACCTGTATACCTCTTCTGTTCCAACTGTAGTTTTGATCTTGTATCAGCATTTTTCTGTATTATAATAAAACAATTGTATACATGCTTAGGACAAGATTTAGGGTATTGAGGCTAATTAATGTCCTTTCTGAAATTTGTTTTCCTTTTTTCCATCTTGATTCTTCTGTGGTCTCTGTTTCTGGGAAATTTATTTTTGTTCCCTGTTTTGCTTCCATGGTCTTACTCTTTCATCTTATGAAACTGTTGCTGCATTACTGTGGATGAAAAAAATAGAATGGTGTTAAGGTGCTCACAAATCGCCTTTGTTGGTCTGTCCTTACCAACATTCTTTTGTCACTTTTACACTTTTGCCTGTGATGTCACATGTTAGCAACCACGTAGATGTGGAGTTTTGGTTGATTCTTTTCTTTACCTTTAGTGGTTTTGGGTTTTTATTGTTTTGGTTTGGTTTAATTTTTTCCTTTACTTATGTTTTATTCCATTTGAAGGACTGTGGTGGTTTACACCTGGCTGGAGGCCAGACACCCATCAGTCAGCCTATCTCTCCCCTTTTCCATTGGACAGGGGAGAAAATATCTATTGAGAGGCTTAAGAGTTGAGATAAGGACAGGGAGAGGTCATTCTATCATCAGCATTACGGGCAAAACTGACTCAACACAGATTGAAGGAAAGAAACTCATTTATTACACTGCACTGCACAACCAGTGAAACCAGAATCGGATGAGAAGTGTGACCAGAAGCACGTTTTCCCCAACCTCCCTTCTTAGCAGACTTCCCTTTAGTCATGATTTTGCTCCCTTCTTCCCTCCCATTGTGGCACGGGTAGGGGAGAGGGAATGGGGTTCTCGGTCATTTCTTCACAAGGTGTTTTCCTCTTCCAGATCTTAAAACATCTTGATTTCCACAGCAGGATTGGAACCCAGACTGCCTGGATGAAAACCAGGAATCCTAACCACTAAACCACGGCTATTAAAAAATTAACACTTCAGCAACAAACCCCAAAACTCTAAGTAGCTCTGGAGCAGAAATGGTAAAGCAGAACACTTGACTTCCTTTAAAATTTCAGATGCAACGGTGTTGTGGTTTATACCTCAGCGGAAAACTGAGGCCACAAAGGTCAGACCAGAAAGTCCCCCTACCTCTTTAAGAGGTGGAGGATGGGCGAACGAAGGAGCTGCAGAGCCAGAGGAAAAAAAAACACAGGCTTGCAAGGTTAGGATAAGGATAGTTTACTAAACAACAGGGAAAAGTATGAAAACAACTAACTACAGTGCTATTATATACAGTGCAAACCTCTCCCCACACTATGTCATTTGAACCATGCCCGAACCGATTCAGATTCCCGAACGCAGCACTCCCCGAGCCCAGCACCCCCGAGCACCCCCCTCACCACCGCCTGCCACCCCGATCCCGAAAAAGAGAGAGAGCGAGAGAGAAACCGGAACTCCCACACGCCTGCTCAGACCAGCACTTCCCGAGCCCAGCAGTTTCTGATAGGTCCGGAGTCTCCCCCGGAACTGGCACTGCGGCTGCCCAGACCGGGACTTCCCGTGCCTGGGTCCGGAGTCGCCCCTGCAAAGGGGGGGGGGGCAGCCCGTCTGATCATGATGCAATTGGTATGGAATACTCTCAGGGCTAACATAGCCTGCTGCTGGGCTGAACCCAGGACAAACGGGCAGTCCCTCCTTAATTAATCCATTAGTTCTATTTTTATAGTGCAGAATGACAGCAAAATATTTTCCCTTCCTTCATTTGATCTGTTACATACTGCTTTTTCTTAGGCACTGAGTTGAATCTCTTAGGTTAGGTTTCCTACTACACCTAGCCCTAGGTTTCCAACCATGTAGATGAGCTTTCTCACACGCAACAGGTGGAATTACCTGTAGAATTCAGCCTTTTTAGAGGCTCTGTTTCAAGACAACTATGATGTCACTCAGAAGAGGTCTCAGTTTTGATCCTTAAGGGACCCAACATGCCTGACATGCTCTAGTTCAGACATAGTCCATACAGAACAAATTATTTTTCTACGTTTCCCTGGTCTACGGTTAAGTGCCTGCATGCCATCTTTCAAGAAACTCACCTGTGTCCAGACATATTTATAGAAAGTAACCTTGATAGACCTTAAAAAGTTTATTGTACATAGATGTAAAAATTGGTGACGAGGTGTTACATTAGACAGTCTCTTGATTAGCTCATTCTCAGCAGATATGTGGAGTTAATTTCCTGAAGGACTTAAAAGTTTCCAGTGACTGGATAGGCCATCAAGGAATACCACTTCTTACAGACATTAGCAAAACTTGGGCTGGACACTTAAAGCAGGCAGTATAAATCTCATTCCCAATTCTTAAAACCTAGACTAAATGGGATCTTTATAAAATGCTACTTTAAATGGTTGGATTCAAGAAATTATCAGTAGCTGATTTTAGCATTCTTTTCAGGACTTGAGGGTGTAATCAATATTTTGAGATCAGTTAAAATGTTGAACAATGCAATCAGGGAGTCAACATTTTAGTAGTATTCTGGTAATGTTTTTACATTTGTTATTCTGTCCTTCAAAGAATTGCTTTGCAGTTCATATTTTAAAATCAGGCAATAGTTCAGTGTTAAATCCACAACAGGAAGAGAATGCTTTGAGATCAAGGCATTAATCAGTCATCTCAGGTAACATTTCTTCCAAATTGCTTAAGCTTAAATATAACACATTTTCAGAGAATTTATTGAAGCTTGATGTTGTACTTTTGCCCCTCAAATCAGAACAGATGGTCACTGAATTCTTAAACATACGGTAAGAAGACCTGAAAGCTTAAAATGATTGTACTAGCAACATGAGTCTTATAAAATAAGAATAGCTGTGCATCATCATTTGTTCAATACTTGAGGCTATAATCAAGCTTCTCTGATCAATTAAAATACCAAACAGCGTAAGCAGGGAGTCAACATTCGAGCAGAATTCCTCCAATGTATTTGCATTTGTTTTCCTCCCTTGTCTAAAATCACTCAGCGGTTCGTGATTTAAAGCCAGACAGACAATTTGCAGAAGAGTTTGTGCCTGCATACATACATTTGCAAAACTCTATCCTCCTTACATTTGCTTTTCATAGTCTATTCCTCAAATCTCCCAGGTTTACCTGCTCAATAAATCTCCAAAGATTTTGCCCTCTCTTCTCCTTTCTGTATATACTCTACTGCATTTATTGATGATGGTATGCTGATATATAGCCTAGAGAGCTAGATTTATATGATTTAAGTATGGTTTGCATACTAACACATCTGCGGAGCATTTTATTACCTCTCTGTGAAAGATACTATTTATTAAATAAATAAATGTACAGGAACTTAGATGGAAAATGAAATGTTACATTTCAGTACTAAAATGAAAGCAGAAATCTGTTCATGTTTATTGCTTCACTTACTTTATAAGCAATCCCTATTCTTCTCTGCTAACCTTGGCTTTGACTTCAAGTTTCCTTGGGTTTTAAACATCTGGACTCTTTGCTTTTCATAAATCTGTGCCTGTGAACAATTTCTATTTTTCTATAATTCCTATTATATATTCCTATATTATTGTTAATCCTGTTGGAGAAGACAGTTCTGGAAAAGCCTGGAAATCTGATCATTCCCTCTCTTTCTTTGACACAAAAGCAGGAAATAATCTTAAGAATTATTCACAGCATTTAAATGATGCCATCAAGTGACATAGACATTCTTTTTGATATCTTGGAAAAATTGGAGATTAGATTTAGACTTCTCAAAAAGCATTAAGACTACAACTTCAAATATAAACTGAAGCTTATGTTTGGTTTACATCTGTTAGTAATGTTGGGTTTCTTTAGTCTTATTTTCTGAAATAACATCACTATCTCTTCCCTGTTTGCAGACAGAACCTATTTTTGCCCATTGTTGTTTCTTCTAGCCTTCAGACTCTTTAAGGTTGTCTGTTAGAATTCATAGTTTTGTCTTGGAGAGGAAAACATTCACATTCAGATGTTAAAGTGCTCTACAAAGCTACAACGTGCAACCAGCATAATTTTGTAGCACTCTATCATTAGTGGGAAGCAATCACAAACAAAACAGAAAATAATCTTGCTTACAAAATATAATTGGTTTTGTTGCCCTTTTGGTACTTTGTGGGAAAAAATACCTCTTAGACAATGCCTCAGCATGCATTCAACCATGTTGCATACTAAGAAAACATGAATTAAGGAAACCAGGGTTCTTCATGATGTTCATGGCTTTGTAATAGACATGGATGCTGTACGTCTGCTTTCTTCCCTGGAATGCAATCTGAGTTGGAAAAGAGATTAACAGAGAGGAAAAGAATAGAGACAGAAAACAGGAATTATACCTAGTTTTCAACTGAGCAAAGTCTGATAAGATTTTGTTTCCTGAATATTGTGTCCTGAATATCGTGTCACTGAATGAAGTCACAGTTATAATAACATTTGATTTTGAGTCAGAGAACTGCATTTGTGCTTACAGACAGAAAATGGACTTTTTTTCTCACTTTAAAATTTCTTCCATGACTGGTTATCTCTATAGTTTGCACATCTCTCAGGAGGCGAGATGCACCATATATCATACAATTTGCCTTACACTTTTCCTCTTTAAAACAATAGCAGGACTACTTGCTAATGGCAAAGCAGAGGGAGGGAGCTGCAGCAGAAATTTGGAGACGAAGTTCCAGAAAGCAAATGCATAGAGACTGGAAAATTCATAGACATTCAGATATATACATATTATGAAACAGTGGAGATGTTGCCATGTGAGTTGAGATCAGGGTTTGATAAGCCCTGTATTCACTCTCCAAAACTCATATGAGAGAGGGAGGAAATAAAATCAGGTGCTACTGCAATCTGAAAATATTAGAAGAAGGAGAATGTATGTGGCTACACATACAGACCAGAAGGATGAGATGCTGGAGGTCAGCCATACTGAGAGTATTTGGCGTTCTTGGTCAACAGCAAGTTAAAAATGATCCATCAGTATGCCCAGGCAGCCGGGAGGGCCAGCTGCATCCTGGGGTACATCAAGCAGGGTGTCACCAGCCTGCCCAGGGAGAGGATTGTCATTGCTACTGTGGCCTCGCCTTGAGTGCCATGTGCAGTTTTGGGCACCACAGCACAGGAGGGACACAGACCTATTGGAGAGTGTCCAGAGGAGGGCAACGAGGATGGTGAAGGGTCTGCAAGGGGAGTCTTGTGAGGAGAGGCTGAAGTCCCTTGGCAAGTTCAGCATAGGGAAGAGGAGGCTGGTGGGGAGAGACCTTTTGGTGGTCTATTACTTTCTGATGAGGGGCAGTGAAGGGGCAGGCACCAGTTTCCTCTCTGGTGACCAGAGATAAAACCCAATAGAACGTCATGAAGCTGCAACCAGGGAGGTTTAGGTTGGATGTTAGGAGGAGATTCTTTACTGACAGGGTCATCGGGCACTGGAACAGGCTCCTCAGGGAAGGGGTCACAGCCCTGACCTTGACTGAGTTCAGGAGGCACCTGGATGGTGGGCTCAGTCACGTGCTCTGACTTGGCTGGCACTGTGTGGAGCCAGGAGTTGGACTTGATGATCCTTATGGGTCCCTTCCAACTCAGGATATGTTCTATGATTCTGTGATAAATTTGTGAAGCTTGAGGACTGTTTTAGGTAGAGAAATAGTTATTTTAAACCTGTATTAGATAGAAAGAGAAAAAAGTTGAATAAATAGTTAACTGCAGATAAAACTGTCCTATGCTTAGGACAGTTTACATACAATCATTGAAGTTTTTAGTGGACTTATTTTTTACATTTTGCTTTTCTTTTGCATAGAAAAACTATTGGCTCACATGTTTCTAACAGCATAAGCAAGAATATATATAGATTGGTGCAGCACAAAATTAATTTAATTTTTCCAAAAGATGAAAAGAAAATGTTAATGAAATTTGCTGGATAGGTAGAAGAAGAGACTGTGTATTGATTTGTCATTGAAACAGGGAGGACATGGAATTACTCTAGCAGCAAGTATAAAGCAAGACTTGGAGGAATTAACTTTTGGATCACTTTCAAGTCCACTCAATCTTTGATATTTTTAATGAGGCTGACACTTACAAAAGCTGTCTGATAAATTGTGCTTGTGAAGTGGACACTTCTGTGTTAAAAGTGAGAGGGACATTACCAGCTCAATTTACAGACTATCATACAGGTGAAAACTGCTTTCATTTGGTGCCATAAGTTTAAAAGCCCTGGTAACCTAAAGACCTCCAATGTTACTATCTGCCAATTCCTGTTTCTTACAGTTTTGTAAATGTTTTTCAGAGAAACATAAAATGTTTTGGACTGGAAGGGACCTTTAAAATTTAGTTCAACCCTACAACTTTGGGCAGGGACTTCTTACACAAGAACACATCACTCAAAGTCCCATCCGACCTAACTGATCTGTAACTTCTCTGGGAAGCCTAGTCCAGTGCCACAACCCACCTTACAAAAAAAACCAACCAAACAAAAAAAACCCCAAAAATTCTTGTTTACATCCAATGAAAATTGACACTCTTTTAGTGTAAAACCATTGTGCCTTGTCCTGTCACTACAGTCCTCAGTAAAAAGTCTCTCTTCATTTTTCTTATAAGCCCCCTTTATAAGATCATTTTTATTTTTTATAAGATTTTTTTTTTTTTTTTTACAGGCCCCAGAATAAGATCTCTCTGCAGTCTTCACAAGAGCAGAGCAGAGTACTGTACAGCACAGCACAGGGGTAGAATGATGGATAGGATTGACTTTCTGTGCTGCAAGCACACATTGATGGATCATGCCCTGTTTTACATACAGCAGTATTTCCAAGTTCTCTCCATTTTTCTCTCAACTAGGTCATCCTCCAGTCTGTATTGATGCTAGATAATTGTCTGAAACTGGTGTAGGACCTTACCCTTGGCCTTGTTGAACTTCATGAAGTTAACATGGGCCCACTCCTTAAGCCTTTCAAGGTCCCTCTGGATAGCATCTCTTCCCTTCATTGCATTGACCAAACCACATAGCTTGGTGTGTTAGCAACCCTGCTGATGGTGCAGCCAGTCCCACCAGCTATGTCATTGAGGAAGATTTTAAATTATTTTGGTCCCAGTGCAGGCCCTTGAGGGACAACACTCATTCCATTTCCACTTGAATTTTGAACAATTGACTGTAACTCTTTGTACACAACCATTTAATGAATTTCTTATCTACCAAGTGGCCCATCCACCAAATCCTTATCTCTCCAGTTTAAAGGTAAGACTGTTGTGGGGGAATGTTTTAAAGGTCTTACAAAAGACAAGGTAGTTCTTCCTTTGTCCATTGATAAAGGAAGGCCTACAGGAAAGAGAGAGGGACTCTTTATCAGGGACTGTAGTGATAGGACAAGCGGTAATGAGTTTAAACTGAAAGAGGGCAGATTTAGAATATGCATTAGGGAAAATATTCTTCACTATGAGTGTGGTGAGGTGCTGGAAGAGGTTTCCCAAAGAAGTTGTGGGTTCCCCTTCCCTGGTAGTGCTAGATGCCGGGTTGGATGGGGCTGTGAGCAGCCTAGTCTAGTGGAGGGTGCACCTGTCCATGGCAGGGGATTGGACTAGATGATCTTTAAAACCTTCCAATCCAAACTATTCTATGGTTATGTGATTCCATGAGGATCCTGAGATGAATCCTAGAACAATAGAAGCAGAATGTAGTAAGGTCATCTATTACAATGCTCCCCTGAAGTAAGCAGGAACTCCTTGAACTAGATCAGGTTTCTCAGAGCTTCATTAAGCCTGATCTTGAATGTCTCCAAGGATGAGGGCCTCCACCACCTCTCTGGGCAACTTATTCCAGGGTTTCACCACCCTTATAGAGAAAAACTTCTTCCTAATGTCTAATCTAAACCTCTCCTGTTCTAGTTTAAAACCATTGCCCTCATTCTATAGCTACATGACCTTGCACAAAGTCCTTCTCAGCTTTCCTGTAGGCCCTTTCAGGTACTGGAAGACCACTGTAAGATTTCCCCTGAGCCTCCAGGCTGAACAAGGTCAACTCTCTCAGCCTGTCTTCATAGAAGTACTCCAGCCCTATGACCATCCTTGTGGCCCTTCTCTGGACCTGCTCTAAGAGGCCAATGTCCTTCTTGTGCTAAGGGCTCCAGAGCTGGATGACAGACTCCGGGTGGGATCTCACTACAGCAGAGTAGAGAAGGAGAATCACCTCTCTTGATCTGCTGGCCACACTTCTTTTGATGCAATCCAGGATGCAATTTGCCCTTCTAGGCTGCAAGTACACATTGTTTGCTCATATACAGCTTTTCATCCATCATACCACCAAGTCCTTTTCCAAAAGGCTACTCTCTATCACAGCATTGCCCAGTGTTGTGGTATTGTGTGGTGTTCTGGTAGAAGAGGGTGGGGCTGCAGGGGTGGCTTCTGCATGGATCTGCTAGAAGCTTCCCCTGGGCAAGAGAGCAAATACCAACTCTCTCAATGACAGACCCACCTCTGACCAAGGCTGAGCCAACCAGCAACAGTCATAGCACTTCTCTGAATCACATTTAAGAGGGAAAAAAAAAGCAAGCAGCTACTTTTTTCTGTCAGAGAAGGAAGTGAGAAGATGTAAGAAACTGTGAAGACACCAAGGTCAGTGAAGAAGGGTGGGAGGAGGTATACCAGGTGCTGGAGAGAAAGATTTCCCTGCAGTCCTTGAAGAAGACCATGGTGCAACAGGTTGTCCTACTGAAGCCCATGGATGATGACAGGGAGCAGAGATCCCACCTGCAGTCTGTTGAGGACCCCACACTGGAGCAGGTGTGACCCACATTGGAGCAAGCTCCTGGCAGAACCTGTGGACTGTGGAGAGACAAACCGTGCCCTAACAGGTTTGTTGGGGAGACTTGTTGCTCTGTAGAGGACAAGGCTGAACAGTCTGGGCCTGATGGTCATCACCCTATGGAAGGGATCCACGGTGGGGCAGTTGTTGAGGCGATGAAGCACTGTGGGAAAGGACTCGCGTTGGAGAAGTTCGTGGAGGACTGTCTGCTGTGGGAGAGACCCCATGCTGGAGCAGGGGAATACTGTAAGGAGTGCCCTCCCTGGAAAAAATGACCGCAAAACAACCTGAACAAAATCCCCACTCCCTGTGTACCACTGTCACACCAGACAGGGCAAAAAGGGAGTGAAATCATGACTAAAGTGAAGTGTGCTATGAAGGGAGGGATGGGGGGAGGTGCTTAAGATCTGGTCGCACTTCCCGTTACCTGACTCTGGTTTCACTGTGTATGTAATGTAGTGTAATAAATGAGAGTTTTCTTTCCTTTAATCTGTGTTGAGTCTGTCTTGTCCGTGGCACTAAATGCAGAATTATCTCTCCCTGCCCTTATCTCAACTCTTAAGCCTCTCAATATGTATTTATTTCCTCTGTTCAGCTGAGAAGCAGAGTGATAGAGCAGCTTTGGTGGGCATCTGGCCTTCAGTCAGTGTCAAACCACCGCACCTCGCTTGTATTGATAACAAGGATTGTCTTGATCCATGTGTAGTCACATTTTGGACTTTTCCTTACTGAACTTCATTAGTTTTGCATGAGCCCATCTTTCCAATTTGTCCAGGTCCCTATTATGACATCCTGTCCCTCTGGTGCACTGTTTGTACCACTCAGCTTGGTGTCATCTGCAGTCTTGCTGAGGGTGCCCTGATCCCCACAGATCCTTGAGGGACACCATTTGCCATGCTTTTGCATCTCAAATTCAAGCTGTTGACCACAACACTCTGGATGCGACCACCCAATTTCTTATTCACTGGATGATCCACCCATAAAATCCTTATTTCTTCAGTTTAGAGAAAAGGAAATTGTGTAGGACTGTGTCAAAGACCTTCCAGAAGTCCAGATAGATGACATCTATCACCCTTCCCTTGTCTGCTGATGAAGTCTTTCTGGGTTCCAGACTTGTGTATGTTCAGGTATCTCAGTTTCAGACGAGATGCTTGTGTACAGTTGGAGAGACTTCTTTCTCCCAATTCCTGCCGTGAGGTTCTCATAACTTCAAAGATGTGGGAAGGTTGCCTGCCAGTGAAAAGTGTGCCAAAAAATTCTTGATTACCTCAGCGTTCGCCATGTCAATTCTCACTTATATTTTATTTACTGGGAGAGTACATTTTCTTTAATTATCCTCTTTTGACCCATAAACCTGTTGAAGCATTTATTATTCTCCACATTCTTTTCCAAATTCAACACCAACAACGCTTTAGCTTTCCTGGCCCCAGTCTTACACATTCATGCAATGTCCCTAAATCCTTCCCAGGATACATATCCCTGGTTCTACTGCCCAAGCATTTTCTTCTTACACTTTAGTTAGACCAGGAGGTCCTTACTCAGCCATACTGGTCTTCTGCTGCCCTTGCCTAGTTTTTCACTTGGGAATTGAGAGTTCCTGTACTTTTAATACAGGTTATTTTGTAACAGAGGTAACATAATTCTTGGCATATTTATTTTGAGCACATTCAGAATTTAATATTTGGTTTATTCTTCAGGCTGTAGCACACTCTTTCCTGTCTATGTAGGTCAGCCTATAAAGCTCAAGCAATTTTCTAAAATAATTTGGTTAATTTTTGATGTTGCTTGCTTATCTAAGACTACCTCTCTAAATGTCATTACTGTGACATGTTTGTAGATACCTTAACATTTCTTTTGACCATCTCTGTAAACAAAGAAAGCTAAGAGTAGGCTTCTGTACTGAAAATACAGATAATACACTTTTCCCCCTCTGAATTATTAGGAATTTTACAGTGACTGGTGTATTGAAATACCAACACTTTTGATATGTTCTGAGAAAGGAAAGAAAATTTGTTGTAAGAATATATATACTTCCTCTCCTGGCAGTCCTCAAAAGATGCTATTGGAACTTGTGAAGATAAGCATCAATTTCTTTGTTGTGCAAACAGGATAAAAGTATGTTATTATGAAGTCTGAACACACTAAATTTGAAGATGTTTCCCAGAGACCAAGTATGAGTGTTTATGAAACAGAAGTGTCTTGTGTTCTTTTCTGAAAATTGTTGCACAGTGAAAGCTTACATTAGAGACACATACTTCATTTATTTTCACTGCCACCGCTGATTTCTGCTTTACTTGAACTGGTGTAAGACTGCAAAAGAAGGAAAACTAATGGAAAAATATAAAATATTGATTGAACTACCTGGGAAATTTAGTACAACAAAGTCTATTCACATATATGAATGAATTTAAACTGATTTCAGTGATTTCCCAGTAATGGCTATGAATAGAGGAAGGATCTCTGTAGTAACTTAAAGAATTATTTAATCAGGCAGTACATTCCTTGATTTTTCACAAACACTTTCAAGACTAAAAGATGCAGCTGAAAACCTTTAAAAGAAAAGAAAAAATAATTTAGACAAAAATATTTCAGCAGTCATATAAAGCAATCTTAATGGACCCAAACTTTCCTTAAGCAAAAGGGTAAAGCTCAGTTTACAGCAAATTTAGACTAGATGCATGGTATCTTTTTAACCAATTCATAAAAAAACCAAACAGTAAATGCATACATTCAATAGTTCATTTTTCATCATAAATGTGAAAGAATGATTACTTCAAGATAACTATTCCTTAAAGGCACACAATGAAACTACCAGTTGTGCCTCTCAAGCCTGAAGCCTTAAGCATTTCTTTGCTTGTGGGCTGTCAATGCAGAAATGACCAGTGCAGAACACAGGAGAGAGAAGTCAAAAAAAAGTGGTTAAAAAAAAGGAAAAATTTATTTCTATTGGAAAAAAAATGAGATTAAATAATTTCCTTCTTTTTTCTTATTGTAATGAGAATGACTATGACTAAAAAAACAAGTCCACTGACTAGCTCATAGTATTTATTTTTATAGGGAGGTGAAAGCAGTTTTTAAGCAATTTGCTTCTCTTTAGTTGCTTCTTTTTTTGAAAACACCAGATGCCCACCAAAGTCAGCTGGACAGGGGAGAAAATATACATTGAGAAGCTTAGGAGTTGAGATAAGGACAGGGAGAGATCATTCCACAGTTAACATCACAGGTAAAGTAAGCTCAAAACAGACTAAAAAAAAAAAGAAAATCATCTACTTTACTACACTACACACACACACACACACACTGTGAAACCAGAGTTGGATAATGAGAAGTAAAAACAGATCTTAAAACACTCTCCTACCCCTTCCGTCTTTGCAGACTTACCTTTATTTATGATTTCTCCCTCTTCTCCCACCAAGGATGGCATGGGGCTGGGGGAGGGGTGAAAAGGGGGCTTTGGTCAGTTCCTCATGAGTTGTTTTCCTTTTTAGTAGAGGGGAAAGCGTGGTGGTGGTGGCACTCCTTACTACTCTTTTCCTGCTGCATCATGGAGTCCCACCCATGGGAGGCAGTCTTCCAGAAACTTCTCTAAAATTACTCTTTTCCCATGGGGCTTCAGCTCTTAGAATCATAGAATCATAGAATGACAAGGGTTGGAAGGGATCCCAAGGATCATAGAGCTCCAACCCCCCTGCCACAGGCAGGGCCACCAACCTCAGGCCTGCATCTACACAAGGTTGCCCAGGACCCCATCCAACATGGCCTTGAACATCTCCAGGGATGGGGCACCCACTACTTCTCTGGGCAGCCTGTTCCAGGACCTCACCACACTTTCTGTAAAAAACTTCCCCCTAATATCCAATCTAAATCTTCCCTCCTTTAGCTTTAAACCATTCCCCCTTGTCCTGCCATTATCGGCCCTTTTAAAAAGTTGATTCCCCTCCTGTTTGTATGCTCCCTTCAGGTACTGGAAGGCTGCAATGAGGTCCCCCCGCAGCCTTCTCTTCTCCAGACTGAACAAGCCCAGCTCCCTCAGCCTCTCCTTGTAGGGCAGGTGCTCCAGCCGTCTAATCATCCTTGTGGCCCTCCTCTGAACCCTCTCCAACAGTTCTACATCTTTTCTGTATTGGGGGCCCCAGATCTGGACACAGTACTCCAGATGGGGCCTCATGAGGGCGGAGTAGAGAGGGACAATCACCTCCCTGTCCCTGCTGGCCACCGCTCTTCTGATGGAGCCCAGGATACCATTGGCCTTGCGAGCTGCAAGAGCACACTGCTGGCTCATGTTAAGTCTCTCATCCACAGTGACACCCATGTCTTTTTTGACAAGGCTACTCTCAAGAAGTTCTTCTCCCAGTCTGTATCTATGTCTGGGATTCTTCCGTCCCAAGTGCAAGACCTTACACTTGGCAATGTTGAACCTCATTAGGTTCACCCGGGCCCGTCTTTCCAGTCTGTCAAGATCCCTCTGGATGGCTTCCTTTCCTTCTAGGGTGTTGACCACAAACTCTGCTTGGTATCATCTGCAAATTTTCTGAGGGTGCACTCAATTCCATCATTGATGTCATTGATAAAGATGTTAAAGAGAACAGGTCCCAAGACAGACCCCTGGGGGACACCGCTTGTCACCTGCCTCCACCTGGACGTAGACCCATTGACCACCACCCTTTGGCTACGGTCTGTTAACCAGTTTCTTATCCACTGCATGGTCCACCCATCAAACCCACATCTCTCCAGTTTTGAGATAAGGATGTGGTGGGGGACTGTCTCAAAGGCCTTGCACAAGTCCAGGTAGATGACATCTGTTGCCTTCCCTTTATCCACTGATGTTGTCACTCCATCATAGAAAGTCGCCAGATTGGTAAGGCACGACCTTCCCTTGGAGAAGCCATGCTGGCTGTCCCGGATCACATGCTCTTCTCTCATGTGCTCCAGAATGTCATCCAGGAGGATCTGTTCCATGATCTTCCCAGGCACAGAGGTGAGGCTCACCGACCTGTAATTCCCTGGGTATTCCTTGCTCCCTTTCTTATAAATGGGAGTGACCTGACCTTTTTTCCAGTCCCCACGGACCTCTCCTGACAGCCATGACTTTTCAAATATGATGGAGAGCGGCTCAGCAATCACATCAGCCTGCTCCTTCAGGACCCTGGATGCATGTCATCCAGCACCATAGACTTGTAGACATTCAGTCTCACGAGGCGGTCTCGGACTTGGTACGCTCTTACAGTGGGGTGGGAGGGATTTGCTCCCCCAGTTCCCACCTAGAGGTCCAGGGATGTAAGGTTCCGGGATTTAAGAATTATGAGAATCCTGGCTGCCAGAGAAGACTGAGGCAAAGAACTCATTCAGTACCTCAGCCTTCTCCTCATCAGTTGCAGCCAATTCTCCTTTCTCATTTACCAAGGGGGGTACGTTCTCTTTGACCTGTCTCTTCTGGCCAATGTACCTGTAAAATCCCTTCTTGTTGTTTTTAACATCCCTTGCCAAGTTCAGTTCCATCTGCGCCTTGTCTTTCCTGACCCTATCTCTGCAAGTCCGAACAGCATCCCTGTATTCTTTCCAGGTTACACACCCTTGCTTCCAGAGCTTGCATTTGCCTTTCTTTTCCCTCAGTTTTACCACTTTGAGCTCTCAGAAAGGCATCCTTAAAGAGTAGCCAGCTGTCCTGAACATTTCTGTCTCTAAGGACCACCTCCCAGGAGATCTTGGTCAACAGGTCCTTAAACAGCCTAAAGTTTGCTCTCTTAAAGTTCAGTGTCCTGATCCCACTCTTTGCCAGACCCACATCCCTTGAGATCGCAAACTCAACTAGGGCATGGTTGCTGCAGCCCAGGCTGTCTCCAACCTTAACACCTTTAATGATCTCCCCCACATTGGGGAGCACCAGCAATGCATCTCCTCTGATCGGTCTATGTTGTGGTTTAAACCTCAGTTGAAAAGCTGGGCGCCACAAAAGTTAGAAAAAAGTCCCCTGCCTCTTTAAGAGGTGGGGGATGGGCAAACGGAGGGAGCTGTGGCGAGGGAAAAAACCAAAAAGCCAAAAGGCCCACGGGTTGGGATAAGGATAGTTTACTAAACAACAGGAAAAGATATGAAAACAACTCGCTACAGTGCTATTACATACAGTGCAAACCTCTCACCCCACTATGTAATTTGAGTCGTGCCCGAACCGCTGCCGACTCGGAGCCACAAATGCAGCACTCGCAACCGGTGGTCCCAAACCCCCCCTCACCGCCGCCTGCCGCACCGATCCAAAAGAGAAAGCGAAAGAGAAAGAACTCGGAACTGGCACTGTGCCTGCCCAGACCGGAACTTCCCGTGCCCGGGTCCGGAGCAGTTTCTGATGGGTATGGAGTCGCCCTCAGAAATGGCACTGCTCCTGCCCAGACCGGAACCTCCTGGGTCCGGAGTCGCCCCTGCAAGGAAGGGGGAGGGGGGGCGGACCACCTGATCATGATGCAATTGGTATGGAATACTCTCAGGGCAAACATAGCCTGTTGCTGGGCTGAACCCAGGACAGTCTATCAACTATTTGAACCAGAAAGTTGTCATCTACAGACTCCAGGAGTCTCTTGGATCTCTTGCAGGTCACCATGTGGTTTTCCCAGCAGATGTCTGGGTGGTTAAAGTCCCCCATAAGGATGAGTGCCTGTGACCGTGATACCTCCTGCAGCTGAAGGAAGAAAGACTCATCAGTATTCTCTCTTTGATCAGGTGGCCTGTAGTAAACCCCTATCACCAGCTGCTCTTTATTAGCCCCATCCCTAATTCTGACCCACAGGTTTTCGACCTGCTCCTGGCCACTTCTCAGAGAGAGCTCCTCACAGTCTATCCACTTTTTAACAAAGAGGGCAACTCCCCCACCCTTCCTTCCTAACCTATCCCTTCTAAAAAGTCGATACCCTTCTACAGAGGTATTCCAACTGTGGGAATCATCTCACCATGTTTCCGTAATTGCAACTACATCAAAATTTTCCAGTGACATCACAGTTTCCAATTCCTCCTGCTTGTTACCCATGCTGCGTGCATTCGTGTAAAGACACTTCAGCTGGGCTTTCTGACTCAGGAGCTTTTTTGAGGAGCCCTCCCTCAAACCTCTGTGAGGAATCTGAAGTTTTCCCCCACTGCCTCCTAGAGGGACATTAGAAGGTTCCAGAAGGGGGGTCAGCAATACTACCTCCTCTGAGGAGTCCCCAGAAGTTCCTAAGTCTTGTAGAATATCAGCATCCCCAAGCCCTTCTCTATCCTGTGGAATTTCACCCTCTTCACCCTTCAAATCCTTTATAAAGCTAGAGGCTACTTTCTCAACCCTAGGAAGCCTCACTATTTCCCCTCCCTCGTTCCTAACTAGTTTAAAGCCCTGTCAATGAGACCTGCCAGCTCTTGAGCTAGGATTCTTGTCCCTCTTGGGGACAGGTGGCACCCATCCGCTGCTATCAGGCCAGGCACTGAGTAAACAGCCCCATGATTAAAAAACCCAAAGTTCGTAAGGCGGCACCAGTCCCTCAGCCATCTATTCAACACCTCTGTTTTCCTGGCCCACTTCGTGTTCTTCACTGCCCCAAATGGGATAGAATAAAACACCACTTGCATTCCCCCTCCCTCAATCAGCCTCCCTAAACCCCTGAAGTCTCTTTTGATACTTCTCAGACTTCTTTGAGAGATATCATGGTGTTTACTCTCTCAGGCCTACAGAAAGCTTCTAGCTGCTTCTTGCAGAAGGCAGCTATGCAGCACCCCTCTTCCACCAGAACCTATCCATGCAAACCCACAACAATCACTTTCTTATTTTGATATGTATAAAAATATGGTAAGTTTGACACTCAGACTTTATAGATATGAGTGCCTCAAAAGTGCTTCTAAATAATAAAGTGAATAAGAAAACATAAATCCTTCTTTCCCCCATCCTTCTTTTACACATATTAAACCTAATCCACATAATAGCACTTTGCCACAATCACAAATAGTCAGATGAATTCTTTATCATATCCTTATATAACAGTGACTGAATGAATGCCTTAAAATAATAGAGCTGCTCAGAAATGTCAGAGTATTAGAAAACATTTAGCAACAAATGATTATTAAACTGTCAACATAAAAAAAACCCCTCAGAGGTGACTGATTTTCACTTCACTTTCTAATGAGTTGCACCATAACTGTCTTTTTAATTAAAAAGCAATCCTACCCAGTGCAAATAACAGGAAATATTTACTGTGCCTGTTGATCCTCTGACAAGTTAATAATTTCAAATTCATCTACCTACAAAGAGAATGGGAACATTACTACTCAGGTAATTAAGAGGTTAAAGCCTCTGTGCTCATCAAACAACATGAACACATTTCAAGGACAGGAAAGAATAAGACCATTAATAACAAATGTATGCTTTTAGGGTATGTCTGGTTTCATATTGCTACATGACTCGGTTTGGAAATGTAAGTTCACTGGGAAGTAGGACATTAAAACTGAGGCATTGCAAACTAGGAGAGAATTAATTAAAAAATAAGAAAAAGGTAATTTTTTTTTCAAAGCCATAACTGCTTATATAAAAGTGAAAATTATATCAGGTTTAATGCTCTTTCTGCTGTGAAATTTGTTGCAAATAATATCCCAAGATGGTAGATCCAGAGAATTAACTTGGTTGATGCAAAATTTGTTGGAACTTACAGTTGATATGAGCTGTCTATGTAAATGTCTATGATCTATGTAAATGAAGAAGACCTTATCTTGAGAATTTTGCAAAGCTAATCATTATTAATAAAAAGAGGGGCTGGTTATTAAGATAAAATTTAATCTGGGTAACAGTGATTATCCTTCATAGCATCATATGGATTAAATGGAATTCCCAGTGTAAAAATATAGACAGGCAGACAACATATAGATATTTTTGGAAGCTTCAGCCCAGAAGTATTTTCCATCTTAAGATTAGATTTTATTTCAAAATTTTAGTTTTACTACATACATTGCTTAAATTATTTCAGTACTGATTTATAGTTCGATAGCAACAGAACATAATTTTATAAAAGTTTCACAGTTTGAGGAGGAAATTGAGTTCTTTCTAAACTAATTAGAAAACCTGCTTTTAATATTTTAACAAAGTGTCTGCAGGCCAATAAGGAAGATAGCAAAACCAAATGCTACTGTAATAAATAAATAAATAAATAAATGCTACTCTAATAACCATACTTACCCATATCAATGTACACACTGAGCTGATACTCACTGATAATAAAATAACGTATAAATTATGTATACATTTTTAAAGACTCAAATGAAAATGCCCATTAAATTCAGGATCAATGGAAATGAGGACAATTATAAAATATGTTGTGAAATTAATCCCAAAATTATTCTATCACATTTATTAGATTAATAGATCACAATGCAAACATCTAAATGTAGTGTCAGTCAATAGCATTTATGGCTATAACTACTGGTCTGACCTACAGAGCTGCAAGCTGTGTTGTAGAAAATGAATCTTGTACCAGACTAAAAACCCATGGATTAGAAAGTCAGAGAACAGCTAGATAGTTTTGTTATTTGATTTGACATATGTGAGATGTCCTTTCCCATTATACTTTGAGTCTTTTTAGATATCTTAAAATGAAATTTCGTTGGAAATTATCTGAAGACCCTAGAATCATAGAATCACAGAGTGCTTTGAGTTGGAAGAAACCTTAAAGATTGTTTACTTCTGCACCCCTTCCAAAGACACTTTCCACTAGACCAAGTTTCTCATAGCCCCAACCAGCCTGGCCCTGAACATGTAGGAGAAGTATTGCATCTTTTTGATCATCTTTGTGGCCCTAAAACTCAATGCAATACTTCAGATGGGGTCTCATGAGAGTTCATAGATTGGGACAATCTCATCCTTTGACTTGCTGGTTGTGCTGCTTTTGTTGCAACTGAGGTTACAGTGGACTCATGTCAAGCTTTTCATCCAAGACCACCCTTCTCAGGGCTGCTCTCAATCCATTCTCCAGTCACTCTATATTTGTGCTTGGGATTGCAGTGACCCATGTGCAGGACCTTGCACTTGGCTATGTTGAATTCCATGCAGTTTGCTGGGGCCTCACCTCTTAAGCCTGTCAAGATCTCTCTGGATGACATCACTTCCCTTCAGCGTGTCAACCACAGCACAAGTTTGGTGACAGCAAACTTTCTGAGGGTGCACTTGATGCAACTCTCCATGTCCCTAACAAAGATATTTAACACTGGTCCCAAAACCTCCCAGTGAGGAATGCCACTCATCACTGGACTCTCCTTAGACAGTGAGCTGTTGACAGCAACTCTTTGAAGATGACCATCCCTCCAATTTCTTAACTACCAAGTGGTTCATGCATATGTCTGCAGTTTAGATAGAAGGATGTCAAGTGTGATAGTGAGCTTTATCTTTCACCCCATTTCAGTGCCTGTACAGTCAAGGATCTCTTGCATATTTTTTGAAGAATAAGTAATGACACTTGTATGCTACCTTTTCTTGAAGGCTGAAGCAGCATTTTATAGGAATACTGTTTGGGTTTTTTATATTTCTGCAAAGGGCTCAGAATGTCAAGGCCCCAATAGACATAGAACAAATTAATGACAGGTACCAGATAAAAGATTGCAAACTGTTATAAAAAGCTAAACTTTGGATTTTTCATAATGCTCTCTTCAAAACTTATTTCCTCCTAGGCTAGGGAAGTGAGGTGGAGGAGTTGCTCTTTATGTGAGAGAGCAGCTAGAATGTATTGAACTCCACCTGGGGGAGGATGATCCATCAGCTGAGAGCCTGTGGGTAAGAATCAAGGGACAGGCTAGTGTGAGTGACACTGTTGTGGGTGTGTACTACAGGCCCCCTGATCAAGAGGAGAGAGTTGATAATGCATTCTAGAAGCAGCTAGAAGTAGCTGCAAGATCCCAGGCTCTGGTCCTTATGGGGGATTTCAATTACCCAGATATTTGCTGGGCAGGCACTATGGCCAGTCGTATGCAGTCCAGACTATTTCTGCAATGTGTAGAAGACAATTTCCTGCTATAGATGGTGCAGGAACCTATGAGGGGAGGGTGGGTGCTGGACCTTGTTTTAACCAATAAGGATGGGCTCGTTAGAGAAGTGGAGGTCAGGGACAGCTTAGGACAAATGACCATGAAATGGTAGAGTTCAAGAGTGGAAGAAGCAAGCCAAAAAGTAGGACAGCTACCCTGAATTTTAAAAAAGCTAACTTTGATCTCTTCTGCAACCTAATTGGAGCTATCCTGAGGGCTACACTGTTAGAAGGTAAGGTAGCCTGTGTGAGCTGGCTAGCATTTAAACAGTGCTTCTTCCAAGCCCAGGGTCAGCGCATCCCTTTGAGCAAGAAATCAGGAAAGAGAGGCAAAAGACCTGTGTCTGTGAGCAGGGAGCTCATGGGTAAACTCAAAAGGAAGCAGAAGGTCTGTGAATTGTGGAAAAAGGGTCTGAGCACCTGGGAAGAATATAGGGATCTTGTCAGGGCCTGTAGGGACGCGACTAGGAAGGTGAAAGCCCACCTGGAAATGAAACTGGCAAGGGACATAAAGGATAATAAAAAGGGGTTTTTTAGAGATGTGAATAGTAAGAGTATGATTAGGGATACTGTGGGTCCCTTGCTGAACGAGGCAGGTGTGTGGGTAATGGGATATGCTGAGAAGGTGGAGATCCCTAATGCCTTCTTTGCTTTGGTCTTCACTTCAAAGACCGCTTGGAAACCCCGGACACTGGGGGAAAATAAGAGAGTTTGGGAATTGAAGAGCTTCCCTCTGGTTGAGGTGAGGGTGGTCCAGGAATGTCTCAAAGGGATTAATGCATAATAAAGGGATTTATTAAATCCATGAGTCTGGATGGGATGCATCCATGTGTCCTGAGTGAGCTGGCGGAAGTGATTGCTCTCTATCATCTTTGACAGGTCTTGGAGAACAGGAGAAGTGCCTGAGGACTGGAGGATAGCCAAAGTCACTCCTGTCTTTAGAAAAGGCAAGAAGGAGATCCAAGCAACTATACGCCAGTCAGCCTCACTTCTGTCCCTGGAAAGGTGATGGAACAGCCGTCTCCAAGCAATTGGAATGTCATCTCCAATAATTGGAACGCCATCTCTAAGCAATTGGAAGAGAAGAAGGTCATGAGGAGTAGTCAGCATGGATTCGCCAAGGGGAGATTGTGCTTGACCAATCTCATAGCCTTCTATGAGCTCATCACCAGCTGGGTAGATGGAGGGAGACCAGTGGATGTCGTCTACTTTAACTTCAGCAAGGCTTTTGATACTGTCTCCCATGACATTGTGATAGCAAAGCTGAGAGAGTATGGGATAGATGAGTGGACAGTGAGGTGGGTTGAGAACTGGCTGTTGAACTGGGCTCAGAGGGTGTTGATCAGTGGAGCAGAGTCTGACTGGAGACCTGTAACTAACGGTGTTCCCCAGGGCTCAGTCCTGTTTAATATCTTCATTGATGACCTTGATGAGGGAATAGCATCCACCCTCAGCAAGTACACTGATGATACAAAGCTGGGAGGAGTGGCTGACATGCAGGAACACTGTGCTGCCATCCAGCGAGACCTGGGCAGGCTGGAAAGCCAGGCAAGGAGAAACCTAATGAAGTTCAACAAAAGCAAGTGTAGAGTCTTGCATCTGGGAAGGAATAACTGTTTAAATCAGTACAGGCTGGGGGATGACCTCCTGGAGAGGAGCTCTGCGGAGAAGGACCTGGGGTAGATGACAGGCTGGCCATGAACCAGCAGCATGCTGTGGTGGCTAAGAGAGCCAATGGGATCCTGGGGTGCATCAGGAGGAGTGTGGCCAGCAGGTGGTGGGAAGTGATCCTCCCCCTCTACTCTGTCCTGGTCAGGCCCCACCTGGAGTATTGTGTCCAGTTCTGGGCTCCATGGTTTAAAAAAGACAGGGATCTACTGGACAGAGTCCAGAGGAGGGCTACAAAGATGATTAAGGGCCTGAAGCATCTGCCCTATGAGGAAAGGCTGAGAGAGCTGGGACTGTTCAGCCTTGAGAAAATAAGACTAAGGGGGAACCTTATTAATGTTTATAAATATGTCAAGTATTGGATATAAAGGGAAATGTCCAGCCCCTTTTCAGTGGTTAGTGGAGACAGGACAAGGGGTAATGGCTTCAAGTTAGAACACAGGAAGTTCCGCACCAACATGCAGAAGAACTTTTTCACAGTAAGGGTGACAGTCCATTGGGACAAGCTACCTGGGGAGGTTATGGAGTCTCCTTCCCTGGAGATATTCAAGACCCATCTGGACACCTATCTGTGCAATATGAGCTAGGGAGCCTGGTTTGGGTGTTGGACCTGATGAGGACCTGGAGTTGGACCTGGAGTTGGACCTGATGATCTCTTGAGGTCCCTTCCAACCCCTATGATTCTATGATTCTCCTTATCTTCATTCCTCTATAAATAATTCTCTCTATGGTGCTGACCTCTTGCTTAATTTAAAGGATATCTTTAGGCTTTAGGTTATTTTAAAATTTATTTATATGGCCAAAGAACTGGAAGACCAAAGTGGCAACTTTTTAGGCCATTTCAAGTTAAAAATAGCCAGTGACTGAATAGAAATAGTTGTGAATTAAACAATGTCACAGAAGTTATCTTTACCTATAGATTTAATTTTTAATCCCACAAAGCCACCTAGCTGTCTGCATTAAACAAGATAAGGAAGAAAAGATTATCAATAGTAGTAGTAAAAAAAGAATGTCAGTAAGGTTCAAGTCTTTATTTGATATGCAGTTTGTGTTGGAAACTATGGTTCATACGAAATTACAATCTTCCTTGATATTGTTCCCTACAATATTGTAATTCATTATATAACATTGCTATTCTTCTGATTCAGAAGTCAAAATCTCTCTTCCCCTAAGCTGTTGCAACTATTTCTAAATTCTGATTATTCTACACAAGTTCTGAGTTTCATGATAGAGGCTTAATCATAGTAGATTGTATTTTCTATTGAATCTCATTGCAGTATAGGAGTCCAGAGTTGATTTTTCCACCTTTAAATGACAAGATATTTTGAAGGAAACTTTCATCTGTCAAAAATTTAATATTTTTCATTTAGTACTCATGATTTATGTTAGTTTCTGATAGTTGATGTTCGTATTTCCAAAGTATCAGCCTGATAATTCTACTTAAGTGAAAAAATAAGTTAATTTTTTCCTTATGATCCATACAGAAGCAAAGATCTGCAAGGTCTCCTAAATGGACATAGCCATCTACCAGTGGAAACCTCCCCCAGAAGCTGGTAGTCTCTTCACTCTCTCATTCTCTCCAAATCCTTAGCTACTTTCACCTCATAGGATACATGAGCCTAACATGACTTCTCTGTCCTTAGTAAGCACTATTGGATTTTTATACCTTGAACCTGTCTCAGTTTTCCTGGAAACTTTGTTCACATATCCTTTGGCAAGAATCTTTTGTCACCATCTCTCCAGCCATGCAAAGATGTTTTCTTTTGTGTTGAGTCTGTTTATATCCTTGGTTCCATTACCTTTATGTGATACAGGTACTGTTATAAGTCAAGACAAGGTGTCATATTTTGTGACAGTGTCCTGCCAGACATCAATATTTTATTATATCTAAGGAATTATTAATTTAAATTATAAAAAACCAGATTCACCACAGTGTACTGAGGACCACTAAGAACAGATAATAGCACTAATAAAGACAGACTTTGCCACCGACATATTTGTTCACTCCACAGATCCTAAGTGAATTAAAACCTCTTTGGAGGTACTAATTTCAGTTACAAATAAAATTTAATTCAATATAGTCAAAGACCTTTGGGATTTTTTCCATTTAGTCTAATTGATCTTCGGCATATTTCTCTAGGTCTGAATGATAATGCTTGAATTTCAATTTTTCTGGTGACTCATCCACCTTTAGTTGAACTTTGATTAAAGGAGGCAGTTGCCAGACTGTAAGAAAAGAAGAGAGCCGTAATACTGTAGTACCAGAACTCAGTTAATAAATAAGATAGGGCTGCAGAGACTACAGCAGTGACAAGGGTTGGAGTATATAAAACATAACATATGCATACCCAGAGTACCAGTGACTGTGATCTACTGACCAGACATTGTCTTAGTAAGGACATTTAGAGCTTTATTATCAAAGTACACTAAATCTTATTGATAAATATTTTGTGCGTAGTGATAATATTGCAAATACACCTGGGATTCTTTAAAGTGTACTGTTTATGTAAAAAAGCAAAGTCTAGTGAATATCTATCTTTGAATTAGTTCCATTGTAGCTCCAATATGTCACTGTTCTTTAGAAAAAAACCAGGCCAAATAGAATATCTATCCACAGGTAGATACCACACTGTGTTGTGATATTCCTGTGAGGGTATAATTTCTTGTGCTATAGAGATATGAGTGCTTGATCATAGTGATTTTATTTGATTCTAGTAATGTGGCCCCATAGTAGTGACAAAAGATATAGTACATAGCATTATTCTTCTTTATCTTTTCCTGCATTGCTGACATAACTTTAAACAGCCCTGTGAGATAAACTAATTGAGAGATGAGGTTAGCTGTGGTGTCAGTATCACAACCTGAAGAATTACAGTGGAATTTAATATCTCAAATATTTAATTACTTGTTTAAAATATCCCTCTTTGTATTACTACATTTCAGAGTCTTTTCTCTGATTTTTTCTTGCCATTGGGTGATGTATGTCCTAAGAAGTCTCTTGACATCAGAGACAAGCCAAGTCCTTCTATACTGTATGATGCAAATGGCATATTGAATCCTCACATGCAAAGAGGGAAATCTAATTAAATTCTGATAAAGTGTTCACCAGACTCCCTGCAGACAGTGCCTGTCTTCTCTGTTCCAGTTGAGCTACAGTTTTTGTGGCTTTAAAGGTCAATAAATAGTAAGAGCATGAAGATTAAAATGCTTGTGGATCTCTGAAAGATTAACCAACTATTATGTATCATTAACTAATAAATGCATTTATCTGGATCAAAAAGAGTGGAGTGGAGAAATGTGTTCCTGGTATGTCTGTTCACTGCCCAGACTCAAGGTTGTTTGGTTTTTTTTTAAATACTTCTACTTTATATTCATGCTGAGATTTTACACCTCTGTTTTATGTAATAAATTTCCAGTAAGGGCAAAAAACCTCTGTATTTTGCGACAAGTCTTACAGAACATTATCCCCAAGCAGTCTAGTATAAAAAAGTCTATCATTTTGGTGTTCTAAAATGATTTTCAACTAGAAGACAGACTTCAACTCAAGCATGCAAGGTTTGTGCCTCCACATTTGTAAGCCTCAGAAAACAAACATCCCTAAAAAGACAACAAAACTGGTTCAGATAGGATACCACGGACAACACACACAGTAAGAGAAGCAGTATTGAGAAACAGGTATTTTTTATCTCCACGTGATCCAGTTCTAAGAGTCACGACAGTCTGCAATGCAGAGTTCAGTAAAGAAGAGAGCCAGTAAGGGAATAAAAAAATTTAGAGGACAAAGCCAAGAAACAAGTTATGAGAAACAAAGCATAGAGAATAGGAAGAGGAAAGAGTTAACTTTCAAGGCTGCCTAAACACAAAAACCTCTTTAGGATCTTTAGAAGAGGAAAACACATTTGTGAATGCTATTTTTCTTTTTCTGCCACAGTTAGAGAGGGCTGCAAGTCATGTATGAAATGATCAAGTATACTTCATTTTTAAGGCTCTGCTACAAAGTTGTTGCTACAATATTTCATACTGCTTCCTTTTTTTTTTTTTCATAGATGACTAGACAATCTAATTTAGATAATAATAATGTTTCTTTGAAAGGGTAGCAATCATATATAACCTGGTCTGAAGTAAAGCAATATCTATTGTTTGTCTGCTTTCCTTTAAAAGTTTGGGGGTCTTTTGGTTTGGTTTTTTTTTTGTTTCTTTTTTATTCATTTTTGGTATCATGCTAATGAATAAGGTTGTAGCTGGTTAAAAGCAGAATTTGAAATTTTCCTGGTTTCAGCTAAGATGGAGTTAATTTACTTTTTAACAGTGGATGGAATGCCATGTTTGGGTGTTAGGACAAGAGCAGTGCTGATAGCACCCTCATGTTTCTAGTTGTTGCTTAGCAATCAAGGACTTTTTCAGTTCTTGATATTTCCCTACTAATGAGAAAGGAGGGGACACAGCCAGGACAGCTGACCTGAAACTGGCCAAAGAGGTTATTCCATGCCAATTATGTCATGCCCAGTATAAAGGGGGAACTGGGAGGATTAAAAAGAAAACAAAACTCCAGAATGTGCATGTTTTTGGGGATGGTCAGGTTCTGGGACGGCTCTGGGTTGTACAGCCTAAGTTGTGTGGTTTGGTGAGAGACTGCATTGTGTATCACCAGTTTATTGTATTTTGTGCTCTAAAGTCGTGTTTTCATTGTTGTATGTTTTTTATCTTTTTCTGCTAGTTTAGTAAACTATCCTTATCCCAACCCACAGGGTTTTGGTTTTCTAGGTTTTGGTTTGTTTTTTTTTCTCTCTTTACATTTCCATTTCCTCCCCCACCCCCTCCAACTGCCCCACTCCCCTCTTCATTTTGTTAAAAGAATAAGCAACTGTGTGGGACTCAGCCCTCGACTGGGGCTAAACTGCCACAGAAATATATCATAATATATAGCATTATATACACACTGGATTTTTCTTTTAACTCTTTCTTTTTAATGGAAGAGTTTTCAACAGGGAGAATATTTATCTGTTACACCCAGGACTGTTACAGCATAATTATCAGTCACTATTTATCCTGTCCACTTGGAAATCAATGTACTTTTTAAATGTTCTGCTTTCAGTTACGTGGTTTTGGATAAAAAACCAAATTATATTTTTCTTTCTGTAAAGTCTTCTAGTTCTCAACTTTTCTCTGATGGCAATTTTTTTTTGTTGGTTTACTCTCAATGACTCTTAATTTATCTGTTTTCTCCTTTATGTGTATTATCCTTTGAATTTTACTAATGGCGAGGAACTTTTTTAAAAGTTCTAAAAAAGAAAAAAGACAAAGAGCTTCACAAGATTGAAGTAATTTGCCATAGTATGATTATACTGCTCAAAATTTTGGCTTTAAAATCAACTTAAAAAAAAAAATAGTCTGGAATATGTATCAGCCTTTAGAAAAAAAAAATTTCTAATAATTAGTGTTAAAAATTCCTGGATTTTCAGAACCCAGACATGTTTTGCCAACTTCAGGTGACATACTTGCATATGTTCTCAAATATGAAATCTTATGAAAACAGACAGAATTTGTGTCTCCGAAACAGCATTAAACCTTTCAGAAACACTGCTGGGAAAAAAAGACATTAAAAAGTTCAGACATTATGACTCTATGATCACTATAACACCCAGCTACATGTGCCACAATTTCACGTTAAATAACCTGAAGTTATACCACATTATTAGCCTGTTATAGCAAACATGGAAAATTTACAAATTGCTTCTTGAGCCAAGACTCACATACGTACCGTTGAGAGTAAACACCTGACTGGAATGTCACTAGTATGAAAAAGAGAAGAAAGGCCAGAATACACATGAAAATTGAAAAGCTGACATGTAACCCTGTTTACTGGCATTTCTACATTGTGTTTGGTGGTTTGGCATTGTACACTTGTGGAGAATGTTTCAACAGTTGTTCAGAGTTAGTTATCCTGACCTTAGTGCTGCTACTGATCAGTGGTTGACAGGCAGTATGTGCAGATATTTTTGTCCTCCAAGCACAATGATAAACCTGATACTGTTTTTTCTGGCGCAGGCCTTTGATAGTAACAGAGCTATGGGCTAGCAGCATAAACCCTAACAAGTTATGGCTGATTAAATATGTAAGGAAAACAAATCTTTACACAAAAAGTTTGATGCCAAACAGAACTTCTGGACACAAGAAGACTCAGCACCTGGTACCACAGGGACAAGCATTTCCTTTACTGCAAAAGGTTGTACAGAAAATGTGTAAATCTCAGTCTTTGCCATAGTTGCTGATGATTGTGGCACTAATATAGAATCATTAATAGCATCTCTGCCTTAGGGAGCTAGCATGATGGCACTCCAATAGCCTGGTTTGCCTCCCTGCTTTGAAATATCCATGTCAAGATGGATCAGAGATACAGATCTGCCTAACCTGATGCCCTACTCAGTAAGTCCCTGGCTAGAGTACAGTCTAAAAGCCATACAGAAATTTTAAGGAGAGGTCTGGCTGGCAACTGATTTCACACTGCCTGTGTGGTGAATCTTCGTATATCCCTTCACCATGAGGAAGATGATAACTTCAGCACAGAAAAACACAGCTACTGAAAAAGGGAAAACATTTAGTGATTACATTTAACATGGTCATTTACTTGATGCAAGGTAGAAATAAGCTATATAACAGTATTAATCAGCACTTTTTCTTGTGAAATATCTGGTTTCAGAAAAGGATTCTACTTCTCTGTACTATGAGACGGTTTCAACACTCAGTATGTGTTACTGATGAACCACTGAATTGCATTTTTCTGGACTCTCAGTGCTGTGTAAAGAGCTGTACAGCTCGATTTCAGACTTTCGTTCTTTGTCTAAGCTTCATGAGGTACTACAAGCACATTACATTACTATGTTGCTAATTCTGTGTTCTAGCCCTCATACCCAAACCTAATCATGCCAGGAGTGTGACACATACATTTAAAGTTCAGAGGTTGAAATTATTCATTAACAGTCAAATTGTTTCATCATCGTTCTGTTGCAGCATTAAATGCTTAGCATTAGAAGACTATGGAAAAAGAGCCAGAATATTATTGGTTTCAACAAAATTGGAAGCAGTTATTCATCAATTTGCCACTAGTATAAAAAAATGCAGGTAGAGAAGGAACAAACCTGTTGAGTGGAACAGATGTGAAGAAAACTGACAAGGAAATGGGAAAAGAAACCGAAGAATGAGTGATCATTGAAGTGTGAGGAGAAATGTGTAGGACTGGGACAAAGTAAAAAAATGAAGAAAAAGTTTGGTTAAATTGGCAAGAAATGAACAAGAATACTTAGACAACCAGAGAATGCTGTATTGAGATGGGCAGCAGAACAATATGGAACTTCTAAACAAAAATTTTTTTACAATGGCATTTAAAAGATATCAGCAAAATCTAAATATATCATGTGAGAGAATCTGCAGATCACAGTGCTCTCAGGTTTCAGATAGTTTGAGATACTCTCAAATATTCCAATTTTCAGAACAGAGGGTTAGCTTTGCCAGTGCTTGAAAGAAGTTAAAAAATAAAGTCAAGGAGAACATGTAAGATATCTTAGTATGACACTATTTATAAATGCCCAATGTCTGGATGTCTCCCAGAAGACAAAGAGTTAGTAATTGGCCATATTAACTAAATTCCAAGAGAAAATCAACATACAAAAGATCTGTACTATGATCAGCTCCTAGATGTACAATTTTATTAACATATACATAGGACTTAATATTACTTTGAACTAAGCCAAATGAATTTTATCTTGTGAGAATAACATCTCAGTAACTTCCTCATTTTATAAGACGGTTTTTGGTATCTTATAGGATGATAAAGTTTTGCTATAGATTTTTAAACTACACCTCCTGTTTTCTTTCTGTCATATTGATAGTTTTGATTGGCAAAAAAAAATATTTTTTTTTCCACAGAATTCCAGAAGATGTCCTTATTGCATGTCTACATGTCTGATAAGAAACGTGTCGCTTGTACAAAGGAAGAGAAAATCATGTTAAAATCTAAGAAGACAAAAATAGCGCTAGTTTGTCTGGCCCCGTGTCTAAATGAAAATAAAATTATATTATTCCCAAACAATAGTCAATTTAGCTATCAGACACTGCCAGGTTAAAGGAATTTGACTTTTCTAATATTTGCCACATAGGTAATGTAAGTGGTGACCTATAGATGGAAAGCCAAAAGAGTGAGAAAAACCCAAACAAAACCCCCTTAATACATTTATTCAAGTTTATTTAGAAGATGTAATAAAAAAAAATTAATCATTAAAGGATTTGATTTGTCATCAGCTTGGGTAAGTTACATGAAGAGAGGTCATTTGCAGTTTAAATACAAGCAATTGTCTTAAACTGAGACCTCGTTACTTCATTGAATTGTCTTATGTGAGGTTTGATAAAATGAGGTTGTTGCCCTTAGTCACAGCCTTGCTTGCAATTTAATATATATAAATATATAAACATATGATAAATAGGTGGACGGATAGATGGATGGATGGATACATTGTAGAATCATAGGATCACCTAGGTTGCAAAAGACCTTTTCGATCATCAAGTCCAACCATAGCCATAGATAGATAGATAGATTATTGGAGGGAGGGGAAGGTTGGAACTCACAGAACTCAAACTTCTAGCAACAAGTTTGATTTCAAAACTCAATCAGAATGTCACAAAATAACTACTTAATGGATAAAATGTAGATTTACTCTCTCGTATAGAGTACCTTGATCTATTGTTGGAGCATCAGTTGAATTGTCCAGATGACCAGTAAAACAATAACATGGAGGATGGTGTAACACTGTTTCTCAGTAAACACATGACATGGCACCTCTTCAAGCAAAATGAAAGAAGAGCAGTACATCAGAAAATAGCTGATCAGATAGTTTATTGGAAACAAATAGGAAAAAAGAGCTTAACATGGAATGAGAGTTACTGATAATTACTCTTAAGCTGCTTTCTCCTCCTGTCCCTTTCAGTGTGATTTCCTGCTGTTGACTCCTGATCTTCCTTCTGAAGAACTCAGGGTTGAGCAGGGGAGGGAACTCTTCATTTCCTCTAAATGCAGCTTTCAGTGCATTTAAATTCCTATATGTATTCCTCACTTAGCAGGTTGCTTGTAGTAGAAGGAAAATTGGTCACAAGAGAAATGGGGCCACCATGAGACAAAAATATCAGTGGGCTTTCTGTAGATAGTAGGCATTTTGTCACAGCTTTCCTGGAGAACACAACAGCTTGGATTTCTTTTCTAAAGATGTGATATGATTATTCTCAATATTTGTATTCCGAAGAATCATCAGGATGAGACAAAGAAAAAGGGACAGAGTAGATACTTCATAGATAAGATGTATTTGGCAGCTTACCATGGTGGATTTCAAAGCATCATCTACATTGCTGTATGCACAATTATAATTTAAGCAACTTTTTAAACACACTTGATGCAATAAATTATATGAGGATAGCCATGAAACAGCTGTTAGCTTTTAGTGGCAGCTTTGAAAACTGTTCACAATGAAGGGATCATTCATAAAGCCACTCCCTTAACTTATCTCCGTGTAGAGGTGCCAGTTCCTAATGCCAGACACCTGTCCAGACAGAGCACTGCAGTTGAATGAATATTTCTTTTTCTGTCCAATAAATGATAATCATGCTATAATCAAGACTTTGGGTTTTTTTAACTGACACATCACTACTCTCTTACACCTTCACAATAATGTTTAAGAATCTCTAATTTTTTTAAGATATCACAGTATCTCTAGTTCTTGTATTAGTCATTGTCATCTTCTTTATGATAAATGGCCTAAAACCCTATTTCACTATTACATTTCAGAGTTCTTGAACATTGTTGGTACTCTAACAAGGAATTTTTATTTTACATTGTAGAGAACAGAGAAAAAGTGTGAGTGAATATAGAGCATTATCGAGAAGTTATTTGAAATGAGAAGTAGGAAAAAAATATGAAAAAAGAATTAGTCATTCTGATTTTTCATCACTTTAGAAGTTAAGGAAAAATAATTTCTTGCAATGTTAAAAATCTTGATCTGTTCACGTGGAAAAGAACTAAGACAACATTGATTTCAGGAACTTAAACCTAATAATAAAAACAATGAAAGTCATTAGAAAACCAGGAAATTAAATCAGTTTTGTTCTAATTGTCCTACATATTCACTTATGTGTTTTAGGCAGAAGGATTAGCAAAGTATTTGATAGTGAACTGATTTCACAAAGTAAAGAAACTCAGAGTTTAATCCTGAAAATGTATTTCGCTACATGGCTTTTCAATCTACCTTATTTTCTTCTGTTTATCCTACTGTTGGCCTTCACCTCTGGTCAGAAGTCCATACAAGTAAGAAACCATCTCTTGATTTGATTACAGTGGCTCTCTCCATGAATTAAGAACTGCAATGTTAACTATGTTGGCTGCAATCATTTTCCTGGAACTCATTCAGCTTTCTTCTGCTTTGGGGTTAGGACTTAAATATGTTTTGAAATGCGTTTCTGTGATGGTGAGGACACATTTCATTGAAGCACCTGTCCTCCATCAGTCATGATTGCAAACCTAAATCAGTAAGTCTTTATTCCTGACATTTCCTGGTCCCCTTGTAATTGTCACAGGAATAGACTCAAGTCGTGCTGTGCCCAGCTCTCGTTCCAGACTTTGTCATGACAAGGTCAGACACCAGACTGTTTAGTTCCTTATTTCCAGCTCAACATAGTTTTTAAACAGTGATCTGAATACATATATATATATATATATATATAGACATATATACATATATACAGTCTAAAGAGATACACATAAATAATATTGTAAGCAAAATTGTACAGATTTGGTGAATTGGTTCCTATGTAAAAAGTAATTATGTATTTGTATTTTTAAATGGACAGTGGATTAGGTAGAAAAGAAAATAGAAGGAATGATGAGCCAAAAAATCACACAGATAAGGAAGGGGGAAGGGGATATTAAAAAGGCTGCTGGGGTCAGGCAAGTGCTTTGGGAGTCACAACATGAGTTGATGGTGGAAAAAGGTAAATGCCAACAGCACAATGGTAGACTTGAGGATGTTGCTCCATGTGTGAGTAGGGAAAATTCTGTGGATTACCCTGAGGACTCCTCAAAGGAGCCACTTTTGCCTGTCCCCTATTGGAAATCTCGCTGCGGTCTGAAGAGGAAACCTGCATCTGCTGCCCCACTAAAATGCCTTTATACAAATGCACATGGCATGGGGAACAAACAAGAAGAATTAGAAATCTTTGTGCGGTCACAGGGCGATGATCTCATTGCAATCACAGAGATGTGGTGGGACAGCCTGGACGACTGGCATGCTACCATGGATGTCCATATGTTTTTTAGGAAATATAGGCTAGGAAGGTGAGGTGGGGGAGTTGTTCTTTATGTTAGAGAGCACCTAGAATGTATTGACCTCCACCTGGGGAAGGATGAACTCTCTGTCGAGTGCTTGTGGGTAAGAATTAAAAGGCAGGCCAGTTTGGGTGACATAGTCGTGGGCGTGTACTACAGGCCCCCTGATCAAGAGGAGCGGATGGATAATGCATTTTATAAGCAATTGGAAGTAGCTTCAAGATCGCAGGCATTGGTCCTTATGGGGGACTTCAATTACCCAGATATTTGCTGGGCAAGCAATATGGCCAGTCATGTGCAGTCCAGACAATTTCTGCAATGTGTAGAAGACAATTTCCTGCTACAGATGGTGCAGGAACCTATGAGGGGAGGGCGGGTGCTTGACCTTGTTCTTACTAACAAGGATGGGCTAGTTAGAGAAATGAAGGTCTGGGGCATCTTAGGACAAAGCGACCCTGAATTGATTGAGTTCAAGATCCTGAGTGGAAGAAGCAAGCCAAAGAGTAGGATAGCTACCCTGAATTTTGGTAGAGCTAATTTTGATCTCCTCCACAATTTAATAGGGGCTATCCTATGGGCTACACGGTTTGAAGGAATGGGAGCCTGTGAGAGCTGGCTAGCATTCAAACAGCGCTTCTTCCAAGCACAGGAACGATGCATCCTTTTGAGTAAGAAATCAGGAAAGAGAGGTAAAAGACCTGAGCAGGGAGCTAATGAATATACTCAAAGGGAAACAGAATTTCTATGAACTGTGGAAAAAAGGTCTGAGCACCCGGGAAGAATACAGGAATGTTGTCAGGGCCTGTAGGGAAGCAACTAGGAAGGCTAAAGCCCACTTGGAAGGGCAGTTGGCAAGGGACATAAAGGATAATAAAAAGGGTTTTTTTAGATATGTGAATAGTAAGAGGATGACCAGGGATAATGTAGGTCCCTTGATGAACGAGGCGGGTGCCCTGGTAACGGGGGATGATGAGAAGGTGGAGATACTGAATGCCTTCTTCGCTTTGGTCTTCACTTCAAAGTCCCCTCGGGACCCAGACACTGGATGAAAGTAGTACTGTTTGGGAAATTAAGAGCTTCCTTTTAGTTGAGGTGGGGGTGGTCCAGGAGCGTCTCAAAGGGATTAATGCACACAAATCCATGGGCCCAGATAGGATGTGCCAAGTGTACTGAGGGAGTTGGTGGAAGTGATTGCTGAGCCGCTCTCTATCATCTTCGACAGGTCTTGGCGAACAGGAGAAGTGTGCGAGGACTGGAGAATAGCAAATGTCACTCTGGTATTTAAAAGGGCAAGAAGGAGGATCCTAGCAACTATCGGCCAGTCAGCCTCACTTCTGTCCCTGGAAAGGTGATGGTACAGCTTGTTCTGGATGCCATCTCCAAGCAACTGCAAGAGAAGAAGGTCATGAGGAGTAGTCAGCATGGATTCTCCAAGGGGAGATGTTGTTTGACCAATCGCATAGCCTTCTATGATGTCATCACCACTTGGGTGGATGGAGGGAGAACAGTAGATGTCATCTTCCTTGACTTCAGGAAGGCTTTTGACACTCTCTCCCATGACATGCTGATAACAAAGCTGAGAGAGCATGAGATAGATGAGTGGATAGTGAGGTGGGTTGACAGTGAAGTGTTGTCCCACTTTGCCAGATGGTTTATCTGGATCTATTGTATGGAATAATTTGTTAGTTTTCTAACAGCGTTAATAGTAATCTAAATGTCTAGCAAGTGTAAATGCCCAAATACACCAATACAACTCTACAGTTACCCAATATCTAGTTTATATACAGAGTTAATGAATTCTTGTTTATGTGCATTACATTCCTCAATCTACCCTCACAGGATTCATTCTACATTCTTGACATCCTCAGGATTTTCATTAGCAAGAAAGATGTCTCACTGGATTTGGATTATCTGACATTAAGAATCATGAGATTTTCAACCTGCCCAACAGTGTCTACTCTTTATAGGTTGATATTCCCTCTTTTATCTGCAGAAAACTTTATTTTTAAAACCTGGTAAACATTGTTAAAATGTGTCAGTTTCTTGTAGGCAGCAATATATGGCAAGTCTATGCAGTCAGTACTACATCCTGGTGCCTTGGAGTTCTTAGCGTACGCGAACTTGCTTTTATTGGGGCAGACAGTGACCAGCTTTCAGCAGTTCAGCAAAAAAGGGCTCAGACTCAGTGCTTCTGGATTCAGAACAATCTTTACCCTTTTGTCACCATGGTTGTTATTTCTGGAGTCTGCAATCAAAAGCAAAATGAAACAGCTATAGTAGCTAGTTCTTTGCACTTAAACTAGGCAATATTATTTTAGAATGTTACATTATATCCATGTGGGTTTTTTTACAGTGAGGGGATCTGAGCACTTGCCAGGGAATCCTTTCTCCCAGATTGAAGCATCATCATTCCAGAACCAAACTTCTTAAGTTTCTTATGTCAGTTATTCAAAGCATACTTAATAACACCACAGATCTAGTATCTTAATCTTGATGGGCAAAATTTACCTTTCATAAACAATGAAATATGGCACTTTTGCATCAGTATTTGCTGGTGGTCATCAGAATATAACCTTCACAGTAGACTGGAGAGAAGAATAGTTACAACCATTTTTAACCTTAGCATTTTAGAGATAAGCCTTAATTCTTTATTCCTGCTATATACTTAAAACAGAAGAGAGTGATTATTCATCAGAACTCTTCATCACAGATGTGTCAATGTTTCAATGTAACATTGGACCCTCCAGAATATGTTAGCTATCTTGGCATTTAATTCAATCTTGTTTTGAACACATTAGTTGTAGAACTCATACAGAAGATTTAATTATCTGCATACAAAACACCAGTTGTTTGAGCAAGTAAAGAAAAGATCATCTCTTAAATCACAATAGACCCAAAATATAAACTCTTCCTATCAAGTACCTATTGCATCAGATATATCTATCACACTTCAAACACAGTAACACTAAAGCAGATGACTAGAATTTGACCATTGGAACCCAGGTAAGAAGCACTATTATCTGAGTCTTCCCTAATATCCCCTTTCAAACAATTTTTAATGCATAGGGGTTAAAAAAAAGAGATTAAAAAGAAAACAAGCCACACTTCTGTGCAGCTGGCCATCAAAGAAATCGTATTACATTTATTGCAATTTCCAACAGATTTCTGCTTATGACAGAACCATATTTGCATCCAGCCTGTCTAAATGGTTGCTGTAAAAGGATGGGCAAACATTTGGGTGTTCTCTAGCTACTAAAATCTGTTTATCCATATTGATGTTATAAGATGATCCCCTTGGAGCTAGCTAAAAATATATTGTTTCTCAGCATGACAGAGTACCTTTGGATAGGCCTCCTCATGTCCCACACAGCAGGTGTGAAAACATAAAACACCTCCTGCAAATACCAAACAAATTCTCTGTATCCCTCCTCTATTGCAGAGTGCCATTTAATCACCTCAACTAGTTTCTCTGCCTTCATCAGCTATGTTACCTGAGTTGTGAAAGTTTGCTTTAGGCCTTCCAGCTTCCTACTTGAAACAGCTTGTTTCTCTAGGAATCTTTGTACTAAAACTGAAAGAAAACATTTCCCACATGATGTCTGCTAGGAGTTGACACAAAGTTACTTAGATTCATTCTGGCCTTTGGGATTTTCAAATAACAACAGGATTATCTCAAATTGTCACACAGAGCTTGTGCTAACATCCCTGGGCATAATAAATTTTATTTATTAAAAATAATTCAAATAAGTTCCAATTATAGGTCTCTGGAATCTACCTGACTAGATTTGTAGAATTCTTCATTCTCATTTGTTTTTCATCTGTGAGCAGTTTGAATGTCTGATTTTCTACTGAAAACAGTACAGTGACCAGCAAAAAACATCTGGGAGTACTTTAACAAAGTCTAATTCTCTTAGGTTGTTTTACTAATATCCAGTCAATTAGGAAGTGGTGGATCTTTATCATAACAAAATTCAACAGAACCATTTACAAGTTGCTATAGTCCAAAATGTTCTTAAAACTAAGACCAAGGAATTTAATTAATATCAGCTCCCTAAAATAATTAACTCAACCTTAAAAATAAGTGGCTGAAATTGATCAAACCTTCTCAGCTCTTGGAATTCAATATTAATTTGATAAAAGACATTTAACATGAATTTGCTAGAAAGGGGTCATGTCAACATTTTTTTGCATTGTTACTGAGCTTCTTTGAAATGGTATTTAAAGGAGTAGCATTGATTCTACATTGCAAAGAAAATGTTATTTCCCAACAATTCCTATTGAATTGATTACCATATTTTAACAATACATTAATTAATGTCTGAAATTATAAGCTATAGAACTCCCTAGAACATTACAACTCTTGGAGCTCCTTCGACTTTTACAGTCAGAGCTGCTCTAGAGGAAAAATTAAATTTCAGTTTATGCAAGAAGAAACATCAGGAAGTCTTAGAGCAGTGAGACTGCATGTTAATTTATGTGCCTTTAACAGAAGTCACTGTTATGAGTCTATGTTCCTCATGATCAAATCGTTGACTATAAGCTTCTTTACCAGAGGAGACTGTAAGAGTGCATATATTGATACGTACAGATGTCCAAAAGAGCTTTGTAGAACTTTTGAGTTGTACTTGGTCCCTGTGTGGTTTAAGGAAGTAACTGAATTAAGGTACTCTTGTCTGAAAGGCAGGTGGAAAGACCTTGTAAATAGGAAAGAGAAGGTGAAAGTTTTAGTCATATTATCCCTTATTTCAAGCTGGATATTACAGAATGGTATGATAGGGTGATATTGTATGAACAAAAATCACTTGTACTGCAGCAACCTCAAGTAATATTAAAATTCCGTTTACATGTAGTTTTAAAAAAGCTTGGATGTTTGAAGAGGTGGTAAACGTTTTGTGTTGCCAATGTATGGCAGGCTACATCTTGCTACAGCAAATAGACACCTAGAACATGTTTTAATGATGACGATACATACTACTGATGGCTTGTATTTTCTTACCCTTCATAAATCAAACCTGAAGTTTAAGGGTGATCACTGAAACCTCTATACTCACGTTTTGTTCTTCTTAGCCTAAGAGGACTATGGAATAGGAAAGGGCAAGGCATTTATTCCTTCTCCTGTAGACTTGATCCACTCTCATTATTTTTAAGTTTAAAAAATTGACAGGACAAAGCTGGCAAAGATTGAACTTAAGATTCCAGTAGGAAGACAGGAAGGTAACTATTATTTTCTTCCAAACAAGACTGTTTAGAAGTGAAGTAGAATAGTACTGCCCCGAGAAAAAGTTGATTCAAACCAGAAAGACAAAAACACAAACATCAAAGGGAAAAAAAATCCACTACAAGAAATCCCTAAAACAATGCTACTTCCAGAAAATAAAAAAAATTGATTCACAGCATAATCTCAACAGAAATTTTTTGTAAGAAGTTTGTATGAAATGTCCAAAATTCAAACTCTTATCTGAGATGCCATTCAGTTTATCAGGAAATGTGACATTAAAGGAAAAAAAAAAAAGACTGCATTTCTTAAACTAAGTTGTGAAGAGAATGGTAAGTTTAAATAAAAAGAAAAGGATAATCTTAATTACCAGGAAAATATGAATGCGTCAGTCAAAAAAACCCAAAACCAACACACACAGACAAACAAGCAAACAAAAATAAAGGACAGGTGCTTTTATGGTGTGAAAGGTAAAATCTTAGGTCAGGAATTAAATGAATCAGCCACTTCTGTACAAAAAACTGGTGGCAAAACTCTAAATCTTAAATACGACTCCTATGTTAAATTAACAGTTTTCAAAGACTGGATTCCTTGGGATTTTTTGTTTGGTTTTGGTTTTTTTGGCGTGTTTTGGTTTTAGTTATTTTTTTTCCCTCCAGCATATTAAAAAAATAAAAGAAAACAAACCCTGAGACAGATGGACAGGAAAGAATAAGGCTGTTATAGATCAAAGACCCATCATCTGCACATTATTTGAGACAAGGGTTTTTTTGCATAAGACCCATAAGATTTATTCAGAAGCTATGACATACAGATACACATGTACTACCTGGTTATATGGTGTGAATGGCAAATCCTCACTGTGGAGACATCTCCGTTTTAATACATGTGGCTCAGAAGAAAGGTTGGGGTAAAATAATCATGAAAAGAAGTGAAACCAGAAAGAACTTTCATTCAAAATTTATGATGAATAGTGTCCAGATTTTTCTAGCACCTTAAGAAATTATTAGGCTAAGTATATTTCTGGATGATGAACAAGGATCTGTGAAAGGAAGATGGCTATCGCTACTCTCTTTTGGACAGAGAACACTGAAAATGAGAGGATTTGAACTGCAGTTAAGGTGAAAATGAAAACAATGACTTACCTGATTAAGAGGCTGTTATTATGCAGGAAATTGAAATTAAATCCAGATAGTCACATGGACAATGTATAATGTAAGGGGTGCATTGGTTTTGAGACACAGTGATGAATTATCAAAATGGGCGTCTTTGTCCATGAAGAGCTGTGTATAGCTACTCATTTAATTGATGTGAATCTCTGGGCAACTCCAACTTTGGACCAAAACATGTTCCTATCTGACCAACCTTTTTGTAAATATAAAACTATGTTTTGATTGTGCCCATTCTCCTTCTGCTTTGGCATTGTCTCCTTTACTTATTTATTTTATGGCATAAATAGTTAATATTCTTGTGGTACTACATAAGTCCTTTGGAAACTTTTAGAGAGAAATATGCATAATAGGGCTTAAGCTTGATTAATTTTGCTTCTCATCTCTCAGTCCTTGTAGAGATTGATATGACTGACTAAACAAATTGCTCTGGTTGTTTAATAAATTTTACAATCTAATGGCCTCAATTTCTACTCCAAAAATTTCTTTTATTCATTGGGAATGTTTAATCTAAATCCAAAAGAAATAAAATAGATCTATAGGAGTGCTGCTCATAAGCTCATGTGCAACTTTTACTTTCATCTGAATCAGAACCAGACTTGCTCTGACCATCTGGTTTCTGTATTTGCAGCCCAGCTAAAGAGATATCCCTTCACTGAGATTTTAGCACCAGTGAAGTTGCTAGAGTGTGGTGGTGATGACCCAGGAGAGGTGAGGACTCCACTAGGTCAGCCTCCACAGGGCAGGATGTCCCCAGCTAGGTAGCAGGGCAGGCCAGGTCGTGTTTTCCATAACTGTATTCGTGTCCATTCATGTCTAAAGATGGCTTGATGATTCATGTCTCACAAACTTGCTGAGAAATATGTAGTATTTGCAGCAGTCAGCCAATATATTTTTAAAAGTTTGCCCTAAAAGTCTGGTACTTAGAAGTGAGGTGGAATCATTTACAAAATGCAAAATGATAGAAATCTAACCTTTGCTTCCATGTCGACCAAAATTTAATTTACAGCTGTAACCAAAACACCATGCATTTTTTTCTCAGATATGTAATGCATTCCAAAAATTTTAAACTCATTTGCTTCTGAGTGGCCTCAGGGAAGAGCTATGAAACCATTATTCCTAAAGCTAAAAAATTTCATCACAGCCTGGGAAACTGATTTAGGTTATACTTTCAGTTTAGCAGTAATATCTTGAAAGATAAACTCTAACAGTCTCTATTGTAAGTTAGAAAACATTCATATTTTTAATTTGCATTTGAAAATGCAGAGTGAATTAGCCAACATACAAAGTTTTCTCTGTTTCATTACAGGGAGCTCTATCAGTTATTTATATATGCAGATCATAAGCATATATATAACTGGGGAAAAACCCAAAGCAAACAGGATTTTTGATCCTAGATTAATTTTCAGGATATTTTTCATCTTTTACCTTTGAAAATCATGCACAAGATATCCCTTGGAATCGTGGAATCACAAAATCACAGGGGTTGGAAGGGACCTCTAGGGATCATCTAGTCCTGCTCATGCCAGAGCAGGGTCACCTAGAGTAGGCTGCACAGGACAGCATCCAGGCAAGTTTTTAATATCTCCATAGATGGAGACTCCACAGACTCCTTCGGGTAGCCTGTGCCAAGTGCTCTGCCACCCTCAGTAAAGAATTTCCTCCTTGTGTTTATGTGAAACTTCCTATGTTCAAGTCTGTGTCCACTGCCTCTTGCCCTCTCACTGGGAATCACTAAAAATGACTGACCCCATCGTCCTGACCCTCACCCCTCAAGTATTTATCACCATTGATAAGATGCTCCCTAAGTCATCTCTTCTCTAGGCTAAAAAGTCCCAAATCCCTTAGCCTCTCTTCGTAAAAGAGATGTTCTAGTCCCCTAATCCTTTCATATTTGAATCTGAGTAGAGAGTCTTCATTTTGACTTTGTGCAGTAGACAAGTCTGCCTGCCAAGATATGGACAAGGAAATAAATAAGTAAATAAGAGAGTATTTTTATCTCCAAACTATTATTATTATTGTTGTTGTTGTTGTTATTGTTATTGCTATTGTTATTGTTATTATTATTAGCATCATCTTCGATAGGTCTTGTCGAACAGGAGAAGTGTGCGAGGACTGAAGGATAGCCAATGTCACTCCTGTCTGTAAAAGGGCAAGAAGGAGGATCCTAGCAACTATCGGCCAGTCAGCCTCACTTCTGTCCCTGGAAAGGTGATGGTACAGCTTGTTCTGGATGCCATCTCCAAGCAACTGCAAGAGAAGAAGGTCATGAGGAGTAGTCAGCATGGATTCTCCAAGGGGAAATCGTGCTCGAGCAATCTCATAGCCTTCTATGATGTCATCACCACTTGGGTGGATGGAGGGAGAGCAGTGGATGTCATTCACCTTGACTTCAGCAAGGCTTTTGATACTGTCTCCCATGACATGCTGATAACAAAGCTGAGAGAGTATGGGATAGATGAGTGGACAGTGAGGTGGGTTGTGAATTGGCTGTCGGACCGAGCCCAGAGGGTTGTGATCAGTGCAGCAGAGTCGGACTGGAGGCCTGTGACCAGCAGTGCTCCCCAGGGCTCAGTGTTGGGTCCAGTCCTGTTCAATATCTTCATTGATGAACTTGATGAGGGAATAGCATCCACCCTCAGCAAGTACACTGATGATACAAAGCTGGGAGGTTTGGCTGACACGCAGGAACACTGTGCTGCCATCCAGCCAGACCTGGACACGCTGGAGAGCTGGGCAGGGAGAAACCTAATGAAGTTCAACAAATGCAAGTGTAGAGTCTTGCATCTAGGGAGGAACAACAATTCATTTCAGTACAGGCTGGGGGATGTCCTACTGGAGAAGAGCACTATGGAGAAGGACCTGGGGGTCCTAGTGGATGACAGGCTGGCCATGAGCCAGAAGCGTGCTGTGGTGGCTAAGAGAGCCAATGGGATCCTGGGGTGCATCAGGAGGAGTGTGGCCAGCAGGTCCAAGGAGGTTATCCTCCCCCTCTACTGTGACCTGGTCAGGCCCCACCTGGAGTCTTGTGTCCAGTTCTGGGCTCCCTGCTATAAAAAAGACAGGGATCTCCTTGAGAGAGTCCAGAGAAGGGCTGCAAAGATGATTAAGGGCCTGGAGCATCTCTCCTATGAGGAGAGGCTGAATAAGCTGGGACTGTTCAGTCTGGATAAAAGAAAATTAAGGGGAGACTTAATTGTTGTTTGCAATTATCTTAAGCATGGGATGAAGGGCAAGTTAGCTAGCCCCTTTTCAGTGGTCTGTGGAGACAGGAGAAGGAACAATGGCTGCAAATTGGAGCACCGGAAGTTCCACACCAACATGCGGAAGAATTTTTCACAGTGAGGGTGACAGAGCACTGCAATAGGCTGCCCAGGGAGGCGGTGGAGTCTCCTTCCCTGGAGATATTCAAGACCCGTCTGAACACCTATCTGTGTAATATGAGCTATGGAGCCTGCTTTGGCAGGGGGGTTGGACCCGATGATCTCTTGAGGTCCCTTCCAACCCCTACAATTCTGTGATTCTGTGATTCCGTGATTTTTTGTTTGTCATGTTTGGAGACAAATTTCATGCTGCAAGAGCTACTGGCAAATCTAGTGTTAATTGCATATGATTCAATGTAGTATTGTAAATCATAGGTTGTTTTCAAATAGTGAATATGGAAGCTGCTTGGACTGTGTTGAGAAGTATAATATATGTTTTCTGGAGAAAATAAAGCCTATAGAAAGATAAAAAAGGCATTACCTATTCTACTTTTAAAAGCCTGTGTAATTTTTTTTGCATTTATTTTTTCTTCTCCTACTTTCTATTAGGAGGTATAAAACAGAACTAAGGAAAATAATCAGAAATACTAGAGATAGATGTATAAAATTCCCACAGCTACCTAAGGCTATTCAGAAAGAAATAAGTGCTCTTCTCCCTAGAAAATAATAGGTAAACAAATAAAAGATAAACAAATAAAGATTCAACTTTTCAAAAAGATTTTAAAAACCCAACCGAAGAATCAAATATTTATTGAAACAATACTTGTGAACTCTTTCTTAAAAAAAATTTGAAAAAAACTATTTGATGGATCATTTTAGTTGTCATCTATGCAATATATCCATTGCTAACAAATTGCTTGATCTATTTGTTGTGCTTTCATTTTGAGGTGTTTGTTGTTTGGGGTTTGTTTTTTTTTTTCAGTTGTGGGAAAAGTCCCAGTAGAAGGTGAGGCAAAATTAGATAACTGGATTCAATTTTCTCCACAATAGAGTTCAAAGTTGGATCTGAACACAAACCCCAGTTTTCTCTCTACAAAGAAATGATCCAGTCCTGATTGTAAGACTCCTTCATCTATATTGTGCTATGAGATTTGACCTTCTGAATTAAAACTGAAGAATAGTTTTCACTGTCTTTTACAACATAAGCACAAATCTTAAAAAAAACCCCACACAAAATAAAAAATACTGTAATTCCCAAAAACACAGTGTACATTTAGTGATTAGCTACTGAATTAGTATTCAGAAATGTGAGCCAGTTTAATTTTTTTATCAAATCTTTTATTATGCCCCCTTCCATGATGCAACTGTATAACCCCCTAAATTCTAGGTAATAAGAAGATGTTTCACCTTCTACTGAAGGGGTATAAAGGGCTGGTTGCACATTCGTGTCACCTCTAACCAGCAGCTCTGTGAAAGCTATAAGCTAAGTAGAGGCAGGGAATCACCTGCCAGCATCTGCTGCTTCTGTTTCCTTAAAACAGACATCACCGCAGCAATAGGCACATAATGGATGACAGTTGGGAGATTGTGAGGTTAGACAATAAACTGCAAAGCTGTTTAGCCAAAATGTTAGGGACAAGAACCAGATGGTAGGATACATCCTATGTATTTTAATATAGACTTGTTACCGTGAACAGTTCTTTTCACCACTGTACTGACTACAGTTACCTTAATCTTAGGGTTGTCGCCATTCCTCCTATAAAGGAATATGTTTATAATTAAATTGATATGGTCTTGACTGTCCATTTTCTTTTTCAAATTAAGCAGACCTTTTTTCTTTTTCTTTTTTTTTTAAAAATCTTTCTGAATTAGAAAAGAATAAAAACCAACGTAATCCTGCCTTTCTTTCAAGAGTTGCATAAAGTGTTCTAGATAAGACATATGATTATGCAAAATTCCCAATTTGGCTTTTGCTTTCTGCACTTTTCATGTTATCTTTCTGCTTGATCTTCTATTATTGTTGCGGTGTGCCAATATATCAATATACTTTTGTTTTGAAGTTTCTGTTGTGCAGCAGGATGGGTGTACAATTTTCTGTCCGTAAGCTATGCTTTTCATAATGTCCTTATCTTTTAAATCATAGAGCTGTCAGAATACAGCTGTTTTTTAGTTTTCTTTTTGTTTTCGAAACTTACTGCAAACCAAGAAAGCATTGAAACTGTGTAACTCTTACTTGGTGGTTTTTAAATATTCTTTTCTTTTTTTAAAATATGCTATAGGCCTTTGATTTTGTATATTGTTTTTTTAAAAAGTTTGTTCTTTTGCCATCCTTTTTTTTTTTTTGACCACTATTTTGCAGTTCCAGGATAAATTTTCCAAGATAATATCCTTTCCTGTTCTCTGTGAAGATCACTTGGTATGTGAGAAGATTTCCATTGTAGGTTTTAGCATTTTAATATTCACCGTGATGTTTTTTCTTCCCTGACACTCCCCACTCACTCAGCCCTCACACCCCCAGTGAATAAACTGTTTTGTGTTTTTCTTTCTTCAAACACAGTGCATTTATTTCTTTACATGGTAAAACATCTGTGATTTATGTGGACATATGCAAGCTAAAACCTGGATTCTATAATAACTATGCAAGAAATAGTCACCATTTCAGGAACAGCATTTTTTCTCTGACTCCTGGATTTCAAGTATCATATTTTTAGTATCACTTTCTTTTATCTATGTTTTAAAAAACTTTCTTATATAAAATATTAATCTACAATTTTATTAATAACAAGTTACACTTTCAAGTTCTTTTTGTAGCAGTTGATTTTATGCTTAAGATCTTAGTAACTACATCTGGATGATAAGTGTTATGATTTAATTTTTTTATCCTTTTATCAATGTGAGTAATTTTTCATGGGGTTTTTTGGGGGTGCAAGGGGGCGAAATGGCAGTAGGTATTTTATTAACAACTAATTATGTAAAATCATGTTATTAGGAATATTTTTTTTCTCTCTTTCTTCTAGTGGTGGCTAGTAATTTTATGTGGTCTCCTGAGATTTTGTTCAGAGATTTTATTTTGTCAAAATTAATTGGTAGAGGCTCAGGTGTTGAAATTTGCTGTTTAAAACTGTTAAACGAAAATAGGAATCTTGTCCAATTCCACATTGAATGAAACTTGTATATATTCTTTAACAGAAAGTTCAGACAATGTCAAGTGACTACATGAAAGTTATGTGAAAGTCATTCATGAGATATTATAATGGTTCTGCACATCTACCATGAATTTCACTGAGACCTTTAATCTTGACTGTTATAGACCTAATAGAAAAGTAAGTACCTTACTCTTACTCCTGCTTAGTTTCACTCAAAGTGGATACACATCAAACTGGTGGTTTATGACCCTAATATTCTGTACTGTTTAGATATTTAGATGAGAAATTCAGGGGATACTCCAATTGCAGTTTTCCAGGTTTTGATAGTATTTTTTAAGTGCTTGGGTTTTTTCAGTTGTTGAATTTTAGTAAGCTATTTACCAGAGCATCCTATTTCCTACATATATTCCTTCAAGAAGGTGTATAAAGAAAAGATTCACAGAACTTTATAGTTGAGTGATTATCTTTAAGTAGGATATTAAAAAAAAGTAGATTTTTTCATGTCATTCCAACCTTTTGGCCCACTTTTTATGCTTTTCTTAAAATAAATAAAATGCACTGGGTTTGATTTTGGTTTTGCCTTTAGTATTAGTCTTTTTGTATATCTTCTTTTTTTGCTAGGATACCCATTATGTTGCAAATGTATTCAATCAAAGGGCTCAATTGTATATTTTCATTTATAGCAACATGAGCAGTGTTCAAGACTTTTGTGGAGGGTTTACCCAGGCAGGACACCAAGTGCCCACCAAGGCTGCTCTTTTACTCCCCTTTTCACCTGGACAGGGGAGGGAAAATAAAACAAAAAGGCTCATGGATTGAGATAGGGACAGGGAGAGAATCACTCACCAATCACTGTCATGGGCAAAACAGACTCAACTTGGAAAAATTAATTTATTACCAGTCAAATCAGAATTGAATCATGAGAAATAAAACCAAATCTTCAATCACCTCCTCCCACCCCTCCCATCTTCCCAGCATAAACTTCATTCTTGATTTCCCTACATCTTCCTCACAGTGGCACAGGGTGACAGGGCATAAGGGTTGCTGTCAGTTTTTTACAAATTGTCTCCGCTGCTCCTTGCTCCTCAGGGGCATGGATCCTCACACTCTTCCCCTGATCCAACATGGAGTCTCTCTCTCTCACAGGACACAATTCTCCACCAACTTCTCCAAAGTGAGTCCTTCCTATGGGCTTCAGTTCTTCATAAACTGCTCCAACATTGGTCTCTTGCATAGGGTGCAGGCCTTCAGGAACAGACTGCTTCAGTGTGGCTGGTCTCTATGGGTTCAGAAGTCCTACCAGAAAACCTGTTTCAGTATGGGCTACTCTGTCCACAGGGTCACAGGTCCTGCCAGGAGCCTGCTTCAGCACAGGCTTCCCATCAGGTCAAAACCTCCTTCAGGTGCTTCTACCTACTCTGGTGGGCTGCAGGTGAATATCTGCTCAAATGTGGACATGGGCTGCAGGGCGACAGCCTGCCTTATCACAGTCCTCTCCACAGGTTGCAGTGGAATCTCTGATTCAGTGTCTAGACAACCTCCTCCCCCTCCATCACTGACCTTAGTATCTGCAGAGTTGTTCATCTTCCATAATCTTACTCCTCTCTCTGGCTGCAATTGCTCTCAGTGGTTTTTATTTTTTCCCCCTTCTTTATTATGTTATCCCACATGTGCTACCACTGTCTCTGGTGGGCTTTGCCTTGGTCAATGGTATGTGTCATGGAGCCATCTGGTATGGACTTTGTCAGATGCAGGGTAAGATTCTACATCTTCTCACAGAAGGTGCTTCAGTAACCCTGCACTAGCAAAACTTTGCCACACAAATGTAGTTTCACTGTTTTTAAAAATTAAATACTACTAATTCAGCTTTATTCTTATGATTTGATTTGTTACATTCTTTTTGTCTGCTTTATATGATGCATACTATATTTGCTTATATTTTTCAATAGTTTTAAGAGGTTTTGCTAGTTGTCCTTTTCCATTTTTTTCTATTTTAATTTTCTCTGCATGTAAAACCACAAGCTTTTCTCACAATTGTTTTAAATTTCACATAATCTTGAAGTGAGAGGTATATAATGGAAATGTGACTTGCCAGTACTTTAGTCGTCATCACATTCCACTTGTTAACAGAGCAATCATTTACTTCAAATTGAATATAGATTGATCACTGTCAATAATCTTAATGCCATATTATTGGCTTTTGTGGTCAGTGTGCCATGTGGTAATATGTAAACTGCCTTGCTAAAATCAGAGAATTATGATAAACAGCTAAGTCTTGGGATACCTATATTAAATTATAATCATCCAAAATTTTATGCCTCTCTCCTAGTCATTCATACCTCTGACAAAAGCCTCATAAATGCCTCGATCCACTTCTTAAATGGCTATGCTTTTGTCGTGTATCTCACAGCATTCATATCCTGTGGATATAATTCACTGCCTTTGTTTAAAACAACTCCACTATTCAAAATCATGTGCTTTTTTATTTCTTCTTGCTATTTCCTTTAGGATTGGGGAATATAATTAATCTGGGCATGGTACTTTTTCTGCTTTTCATAGTTCTTATTCCAGATTATCTGTTCTTGATTATCTGTTCTTGTGCAACTCCATACCATGTTGACAGGAACATCTATAATGAATGTACTGCTTGGATATCAAGAAGATTTTTATAATATAAAGCATGCTATATTGTATATGAAGAAAATAAGGCAGAAGGCAATTTTGAAGGTAGAAACACAGTAAGAATAAACCAGTCATGGTTAGTATCATAAAAGATTTAGTTGCAATCCTTTTATCTAAAACCTTCCTTTTTTACTTTTTTAAGAACTTGGTAACTTTCTGAGAACTTCCCCACATTTTTCCTCAAGCTGAGTGCGAACAAGTCACTTTTGTAAAATGATCAATTTCTTCTTACCCATAATGATGAGGTGAAATCATAGCCAAAAGTATACACTTTAAATTTTATGTTCTAATGAAGCCACAGTAGTAGCAGGCATTTCTCTATAATTTAAGAAATACTGAATATTCTCTTTTTCATATAAAACTGCCCTCAAGTGTCACTAAGGATGTGACTGCTTTAGTTCTGATGTAGCAGTATGACATTAGTCATCCAAGCAGGCTGCATTTCCAACATCTAGACTGGGAGATGTCTAATGAGTCAGATCTTATTATGCTTATAAACTCAAGTTTCCATCTGACCTGTGCATTTCACAATACCCAAGATAGAAAAGTTAAACTGCAGAGATGTATCCTGTGTAATTTTATTTACCAGTTCAACATAAATACTATTCCCTAAAAAACCCAAAGAAGTAGAAGGACTGCATATGGTACTGAAATACTCTTTTTTAAATTTCCCATCAACTTTGGTCAATGCACAGTGTTAATTTGAGTTTATACTTATATTTAAATTTTGAATTTTGGAAAGAAAAAAAAATATATACTTTAGAGGCAAAATAACATAGAAAATCCTAGCCTGTTCGGAATAAAACAAAGGGTACAGAGTATAACATATTTGATGGAAATCATAAAATAAAACGGAAAGATACAGACCAAATCTGAACACCCTTTTGCGTGAGTGCAAATCAGGAAGTTAAAAATAAAGACTCTCACTGAAGGCAGAATTAGACCTTTCATTTATTCATTGTATGAGTCAATTTATACCTAACTAGATGGTTTGTTTCTGTGGCTTATCTGACTGTTAGTGTCTTTTCATTTAATTTTACATTAGGAAAAAAACCCCTCCTCTCTCAGGTCATGATTTAGCTTGACATAAACAATGCAGTTAATTTCTGGGTTCTTATAGCTGTCCCTCCAGTATTTATGAGTTAAACGTTTACTAAATATGAAATAGAATTGTTCACACCCTTTGCTTTAATTTATTTTTTCAATGTCATGCTGCTTGTAATTTTGAATAACTGCTTTTATGTGCTGTGAAGAACAGTAACCATTGAGTATTGTGTTTTTGTTCAAATCCTATTTGTTGTTATGGAAACAGCATCCCTATTAAGCTTCCTGCTGTAGATCTGCTCTATCAGACATTATTTAAAATGTTCAGCAACAAGGGTAGAAGGATAACATAAATTCAAATAATACATAGTTTGATTATTACTACTTTATATCCTTAAGATATTTTAATGGTGAATACATGTTACTGTTACCAGGCAGCTTTTCAATCTTCTGAAATTGAGTTATTTTTTAACATTTGATAACTAATGGATTTTATTATATTTTTTAATTGGAGTCAAGATTTAAAAAGTTCTTTCTCTAGTTTCACTTAATTTCCTGTGGCCTGAATTGTTTTGAACCTGTAGGAATAATACTGACAGGATGCATAACTGTGAAAAGATGCCAGTGTAAGCTGAGTAAAGGCGCCTTGCATGTGCTGAGGAAGGCTTCTTGTTAGATATTGTTGGCACTATTATTTCTTTGTGGAAATTACTAAGACTCAGCAATTTTCCATAAATATCCAGTTATTCCTTACAGGATAAGAGTGAAAGAATCAAGTACTGTCTTTTTTATTTCTTGAAATTGAAAAAGTAAAATTTGACAGCTGCTGTATGACCACATATCAGTGTCTAGGTTCCCATCTGGAAGAGTTTGCACTCTGAGCATGCCAGAGAAACACAAATGAGGGGACAATTGAAGTTTGCGAACAATAGTAGTGAACAATGGTTTCAAAGATTTTCTGCATGTATGTTTGGGGTGAGAATCAGTGTGAAGTGAGAATTTAAATGGAATCAGCAAGGAAGCAATACACTAAATAAAATGAGAATGGAAACAAGAGAAGGAGCAAGTGGCAGACCAAGGAATAGATCAGATTGAAACTGTTTTGTAACAGTGAGTTTTGACCAACAACCAGTTACTTGTGAACCCAGAGCAGTGCTCCAGAGAGGATCTGAGGACAGGGGGTCTTAAAACATAGCAGGGAAATACTGTAGCAAATAGTAAAGATGGACAGTCAAAGTTTAAAAAAATCCTGAATTTTGTGGGTCTCTACAGTCCCATTTTTGCTGCTAAGGAAAGGGTTGAAAAAGCTGCAATATATACATAATGGAAAAAAGAGCCTTGATGAAGTACTAGGGGTTTTATGAATATCCAAGAGCCATACTTTTGTCCTATTGATAGATTATTTCTCTATCTAGCTGTTTTCTGCAGTAATGTCTCTCTCTGTCTCCCTCGTGCATTTACTGCTCAGAGTTCAGAGTTTATTAACTGTGGGCCAAGTGCTGACTTTCATTGCATGCAGACATTTATTATGTGGATTCAAATACTGTAACCCTAATTTAGATATTTTTTTTTTTAATCAGCCTTGTAAATTAAAATCAAGAGACTACACAAGAGAAAAGTGAACCCCATCAGACAAAGGTAAGTCATGTTAATATTCCCCTCAATATCATGGCAGAATTTTAGCCCGACAGTCCCAGGAACCTTGAATAGTCTCATTTTCTATATCAAGACAGTATATTTTTTGTGCCAGTCTGCAAATTAATTGAACAGAGAAATGTATACTATGCTTTTAGATATTAATATTTGATATGAAAATAATACAGACTGAAAGAAATAATACTTAGTTCTAATGTCTAATTTTTGGTCAGAGACTATAGGAGCATGGGTATTTTGTCTATATAAAATAAAACGTAGTCACCTTTTATTGCTTTATATTACCACAGTGAAAAATATAAGTATGTAAGTAACACAAATAATTGTTTTCAGGTTTGAACCAAAGGACATTGAATCAAGCAGAATCACCCACTTTATAAAGGATTATTTGAATTAGGTCCTAAACAGTGTTGTATTTCATGATTAATTTTATCTTCATACTTCATTTAATATAAAGATGTTTAGTGGGAATTTTACGAAGTTACATTCTGGATTTTGAACAATTAAAAATATGCATTAAAAATAAAATACTAATTATACAGACAACATAGTAAAAAGGGAAAAATAACAGAAACTGCTAGTTGAGCTAATATAAATATTAATGATCATAGTAGAAATAGAAAATTAACAGAAATTGCTAGTTGAGCTAACATAAATTATTTTGTATACTTTCATGTCCAAAAGTTGCTAACGGGAGACAAACATTTCATTGAAATATACTGAAGGAGTGTGGTACAATTCGATATAGTGCCATTAAAGTCCCATGGGAATTACTGTATGTAACTTGGTTTCTTCTTGTAGCTCCTGTTTCCCCGATTGTTAAACTGAGATTGTGAACAGACTACTTAGGGACAGTGACAAACTGTCATTTCCTGCTTCATTAGGGTCCAGAGTAAATGATAGTTTCATACTCACTCCACATGGTGGATATGAATTGTTCACTTAAGAATAAACAAAGTATCAAAACAAGGAAAAAAATAGTATCAAGAACAATGCTTTATATAGGTTTTTATTGTCTTCAGCTCTGACCCATAACACAATTCAGACATTAGCAAGGCTCTTACAAATTTAAAAGAGCAAAATGCTGAAAGTAAATCCTATCCCTTTATTGTTTGTGTTTACTAAAAAGGAACGAGCTTTTTCTGGGCTTAAAAGTGCACATTTTGTTACTGCATTAAGCAATAAAGTAAAAGTATAATAGAGCCGAGGCTTTTGCATAACTAAGGAAGGTAAATTAGGGTTGAATGGAGTGATCTTCCTTGAGCTTCATTGTAAAACCACTAATCTATCTCTATTTACATCTTAGATTAAAATGGGGAATTCCAGGTTTAAAATTACATAGGTTTTTTTTCAAATGAAAATGCAGAAAATACAATTTGTTAGTACACAGTTTAAAACTAAATAGAATGTCTGATTTTTTTTCTCTGTAATTGAGCTCTGCTGAAAAAGAGTATTTTACTTTGTGAGATTTTAAAGAAAAATTAATTTGGACTGTAGCATTATATCTTTGTAATGGAGTCCAACGTCTAATACTACATTGTTTTGACATTGACAATGTTACTCTAGTCAATTGCTTTTGAGGTTTACACAAAATTAGACATTCTAAACTCTTCAACAGAGAAATGTGATTCCAAACAAATCCAAATCATGTGTAATGAAGGGAGAATGGTTTACTATATGTATTCTAGCTATTCATTAAAAGTGAATCCTAAAGCCTACGCAACTAATTTTAAAATAACAGCTAAAGGGATTAGTTGCCAATTCTCTCTTTATCTTGATGGACCTGGGCATTTTCTTTGGAGGTGCAAAGATACTGACTGTGTAAAATTAATATGTAATATTCTAACAATGAAAATTTGATATTTAAATGATGTAACACTCATCTGTTGTTCAAAAAGTGATGCCTGACACACTCTAAGGAATAAGTCTTTCAAAAAAGCATGTTTGTTCTCTGGTATATATGCAAACATCATGACCTTCAGAGAAGTTCTACACACAGCCACATCAAAATGTACACATCACAGAATCATAGAATCATAGACTGGCATGGGTTGGAAGGGACCCTAAGGATCAGAGAACTCCAACCCCCCTCCACAGGCAGGGCCACCAGCCTCCAGGCCTGGATATACACAAGGTTGCCCAGGGCCCCATCCAACCTGGCCTTGAACACCTCCAGGGATGGGGCACCCACTACTTCTCTGGGCAGCCTATTCCAGCACCTCACCACTCTTTATGTAAAAAACTTCCCCCTAATATCCAATCTAAACCTTCCCTCCTTTAGCTTTAAACCATTCCCCCTTGTCCTGCCATTATCGGCCCTTTTAAAAAGTTGATTCCCCTCCTGTTTGTATGGTCCCTTCAGGTACTGGAAGGCTGCAATGAGGTCCCCCCGCAGCCTTCTCTTCTCCAGACTGAACAAGTCCAGCTCCCTCAGCCTCTCCTTGAAGGGCAGGTGCTCCAGCCCTCTAATCAACTTTGTGGCCATCCTCTGAACACTCTCCAACAGTTCCACATCTTTCTTGTATTGGGGGCCCCAGATCTGGACACAGTACTCCAGGTGGGGCCTCACGAGGGCGGAGTAGAGAGGGACAATCACCTCCCTTTCCCTCTTCTGATGGAGCCCAGGATACCATTGGCCTTGCGAGCTGCAAGAGCACACTGCTGGCTCATGTTAAGTCTCTCATCCACTATGACACCCAGGTCCTTCTCAGCAGGGCTACTCTCAAGAAGCTCTTCTCCCAGTCTGTATCTATGACTGGGATTCTTCCGTCCCAAGTGCAAGACCTTACACTTGGCAGTGTTGAACCTCATTAGGTTCACCCGGGCCCGTCTTTCCAGCCTGTCAAGATCCCTCTGGATGGCTTCCTTTCCTTCTAGGGTGTCAACCACACCACTCAGCTTGGTGTCATCTGCAAACTTGCTGAGGGTGCACTCAATTCAATCATCGATGTCATTGATAAAGATGTTAAAGAGAACCGGTCCCAAGACAGACCCCTGGGGGACACCGCTTGTCACTGGCCTCCACCTGGACGTAGACCCATTGACCACCACCCTTTGGCTATGGTCTGTTAACCAGTTTCTTATCCACTGGATGGTCCACCCATCAAACCCACATCTCTCCAATTTTGAGATAAAGATGTGGTGGGGGACTGTGTCAAAGGCCTTGCACAAGTCCAGGTAGATGACATCTGTTGCCTTCCCTTTATCCACTGATGTTGTCACTCCATCATAGAAAGTCACCAGATTGGTAAGGCACGACCTTCCCTTGGAGAAGCCATGCTGGCTGTCCCAGATCACATGCTTTTCCCTCATGTGCTCCAACATGTCACCCAGGAGGATCTGTTCCATGATCTTCCCAGGCACAGAGGTTAGGCTCACCGACCTGTAATTCTCTGTGTCTTCCTTGCTCCTTTTCTTATAAATGGGAGTGACATGACCTTTTTTCCAGTCCCCAGGGACCTCTCCTGACAACCATGACTTTTCAAATATGATGGAGAGCGGCTCAGCAATCACATCAGCCACCTCCTTCAGGACCCTGGGATGCATGTCATCCGGCCCCATAGACTTGTAGTCATTCAGTCTCGAGGCGGTCTCGGACTTGCTACGCTCTTACAGTGGGGTGGGGGGGATTTGCTCCCCCAGTTCCCACCTAGAGGTCCAGGGATGTAAGGTTCTGTGATTTGAGAATTATGAAAATCCTGGCTGCCTGAGAAGACTGAGGCAAAGAACTCATTCAGTACCTCAGCCTTCTCCTCATCAGTTGCAGCCAATTCTCCTTTCTCATTTACCAAGGGGGGTACGTTCTCTTTGGCCTGTCTCTTCTGGCCAGTGTACCTGTAAAATCCCTTCTTGTTGTTTTTAACATCCCTTGCCAAGTTCAGTTCCATCTGCGCCTTGTCTTTCCTGACCCTATCTCTGCAAGTCCGAACAGCATCCCTGTATTCTTTCCAGGTTACACACCCTTGCTTCCAGAGCTTGCATTTGCCTTTCTTATCCCTCAGTTTTACCAGCAGGTCCTTACTTAGCCATGCTGTCCTCCTGCCCCTCCTGCCGACTTTCTTATTCAGAGGGACAGAAAGCCATGCTACATCATGCTACAGTTTGTCCCATTTTACTAAAATGTGTTGTCCTACAAAGAAAAAATAACCTATTATGAGGAAATCATAGGTGTAATAAATAATGCACTTTATGTCTCAAGGTCCACAGTCTATGCTGATTTTAATATTAGTTTTTAACAAACTGGACTGTATATTCCTGCATTAAAGCTATATTGTGTTTTCTTATCACATTAAGTTTCTTTCATATTTGTAAGTAAATGAAGGCATTCTTTCTCTTTCTATTCTGGTACAACTAATTGGATTAAATCAAGCTTATGAGCTTAATACAGACTAATTAGTGTAGGCAAAGCACTAAAGAAAGCAGGATTCTTTTTATTTAAATGATCACAGTGACCACAGAACTGTTTCTTCAAAAGGACCCTTTTTTATTCAGTGTTGGATGCTAGCCAGAGATACAATATAAGTTAATACCAAGAGAGATCATTTAAGTGCTGTTATTAAGCAGACTATGATTGATAGAGGTTGTAGCTGGTAAAGTGCTTCCCCCTTGGCTGCTCAGTGAACATCAGCAACAGATCAATATCGCATCTGCATGAGATTACAGGCACTTCTGACAATAATCACGTGGGGAAAAACCCATGCACTTACTTGTAAATTAATATTGTTGCTAAGTGACTGTTTGTTAAATTTCTTTACCGTGTTGTCCTCACCCACCCCAAAAAAAAAATAAAAATTGACCATATTCCCTGTAAAACAGTGAACTGCTGTGTCACTGTCTCCTGTGGTTTCAGCTGGAGTTTGCCTGCTCTTGTCACTTTCTCATACTGCAGAGGGAAGACTTCTGATATCACTGCAGCAGAGGTAACATAGTGATTGTGTCAGAAAATTTGAGAAATCTCATCCCATCTTTGTGGCCTCTTAAAATTGCTTTCAGTACATATACTTTTCTGGTTTAGTTTGTGGTAACAAGGTCAGTTAAATGTGTTGAAGACATGTCAAAGTATGAAAACAGTACTGTTGCTGCTGAATTGGTGAGTCCACCTGCAATAAGAAAATATCTTCTTTCCCCTTCTCTGTGAAGTCTAACTAATGTACATTATTTTGCATGGAAAGTATTTCAGCAGCTGTTTTCCAAGACAGGTTGAAATCATCAAGAGTGTGTACATAGGTACATCACTTCATTCAGCTGGGTAAACAGCACATGTATTTTGCTCTTGAGGATAAGATCAAGTATCCTCCAGATCTGCCTATTTGAACAGTATTTAATGAAGAGACATGAAGAGATGAATGGTAAGCACCATGAAACAGGATTTCTTTTTTTATATGTAGTATTGCTTAAGGCTATAGCAAGCATCACTTCCTAATATAATAAATTACTCTTCATGTGGCAACATGGCTTGCTTAGGACCCACCCTTTAACACTATACTGTCTTAAAATGGCTTAAACTTCTGCTCTGTTAATCTGATCTCTATGGGATATTTATTTTGAGTTGATAAGCTACACAATTCCTAGCAAAACAATTAGAAATAAAAAGAAGGGATTATGAAGTTACAAAGTTTAGCAGGAATCAGATTCTAAATATGACCTGGAAGGACATTTCTGGCATAAGATTTGCTTATTAAATTTGAATAATTTTAAGACTGAGCTTTTTGAATAACATTATAAGCTAATAAGTAAAATTGAAACAGTCAGATTCTTTGAAATTTTGTTTAAAATGCATCTAAGTTAATTCATCAGGATTTAGGGACCCAACACTAAACAGGGTCTTATGGAATGTGCTGAGCCCTCTGGAAATGTTAGCTCGAGACTGATTTGCAAACTGTGATTGAGGAGAAGTGTCTGTCCCTGGATTTTAAAAATCTCTATACCTTTATGAAGATTCATCAGTTGGCTAAATCTGTTTTTTATGTCTCACTTTATTGGATTGAAACAGGAAAAAATACATTTTCAACATTAAATGTTTTGTATTTAGAGGCCATCTGACCATTTTCTTTTCTTACTAGAATTCATTAAGTGAGCCTTCATTTTTTTTTCATTTTTGAATGAAAACATAGGGGGAAATTGTCCTTTAAAAAGCTTATATCTACACATCAAATTATTAACATCTTGCTACAGTCAGCTGCAAATGAAACTATTCTTCCAATCCCTACTAAATATTTGACATTACTTACGTGGATGGATCTCTCAGGCAGCAGGTATTTATTCACTAAATTTTGGCTAGAAATCAGAGTTTTCACAACTAGCGTTTTAAAAGTTATCTTAGAAATGAGCTTTTGTTCTTTCTGGAAGGCCTTTTATGTAACAGAGTAATTCACATTGCATTATGCAAGTGACTAAAGGTCCTATTTGAACAGGAAATTTATACTAAACAAGTATTTATTTTTTGTTTGTTTTGTTGCTGTTTTAGAGCAACAACTACGTTTTCCTGGTCTAATGGCACTATACACATTAGTGAGAACAGACCTATATTAATACTATTTTTTATTTCTCAAGTACATTGACCTATTTGGACAGAATGGACTGTTTAATCCTCACAATAGTTCCAGAGGCACTTAAAATAGAAGAATATTTACATGGAGAAATGAAACACAAAACATTTAACAGAATTCTCTATAGGGGTTTCTTAATGCATAATATTTTAATTCAAAGTTGGAGTGAGAAGGAGACTGTAAATAAAATTCAGTTTCATTCCCCTTCCCTCTTCCTAGGGATATTTGAACTTTGGTGAGTGTTTTTTTTAGTTCTTGAACATTTCTTGACTCTGCAACATTAGTATTTCTATTATACCATTTATAGGCTGGTTTTGGATGCTGGTACTACAGTGGAAATCATGACATTACAGATGGAAGCAAATGACAGTGAGAAAAACATGCAGTTTCTCATTAAATTTACCAGACTTCTTGTTAGAGAAATATTGCAGCTGAGTATATGTCTGCAGATAACATTCACCTACTGTTGATCAGTCAGTATCTCTGTCCCACACATCCTCCAGAAAAGATCTAAAATTACCTGTGCTCTCTTTCTTTATAATGTTACCTGTAGCATTTTAAATAGTACTTTACAGAGTTGATTGTCTGTTGTCCTGGGATCAAAGCAGCACATATTGGTGCTGCAACCTTTAAGGTTCCCATAGGTTTTTTGCACTAACCCTTCCAAGCTCCAGCATCATGAAAAATCTGCAGGAGGTGAACTATTCACTCTACCTAAAATTTTCAGAAATAGAGTAAAAAAATGGCACTGACTCTTCTGCCTCACTCTACCACAGAGTTTATTTCCATAAGCAATGCATTAATTAGCATGATGATTATCAGAGCTGGTCAGGATTTACTTTGAGGTTTTTTTAGAAGAAGCCAGTTTATTGGAAGGAAGCTTTGTCTGGGAATTTGCTACCTGAGCAATTGGTTTAATTAAAGAAAATGGAAAGCTTAAGTGTTTTCAGAAATAAATGGAATGTTGAAAATTAACTAAATAGATAAATCCATACCAGATTTTAATTTTTATTCTTGCTAAAAATAAAGTGCATTAAAAATGAAAATAAAACATTTAAAATGCATATTTAAGCTTAATGAGTAGAATTATTATTTCATCATGAAAAAGAAGCCCAAACTGAAAATGAAAAGGAGTGAGGGAGGAGGAAATCACAGTTTTGTATGTAGGTGGCTCATTTTCTAGGAGATTGTTGTAGTTTTGCTTGGCTGGGTTATGGTGGAGGAGGGGGTGCTGCAGGGGTGACTTCTACAAGACGCAGCTAGAAACTTTCTAGAACACCCAACAGAGTAAACACCAGCTAATTCAAAGCTAGAGCCATTGTTGACCAAGGCTGAGTCAATCACTTATGGTCATACTGCCTCTGTGAATAACATTTAAGAGGAAAAAATGCTATCAGCTGCTTTTTGCCACCAGAGAAGGGAGTAAGAAGATGTATGAAACTGTGCAGACACCAAGGCCAGGGAAGAAGGGGGAGAGGAGATGCCCCAGGTGCCAGAAAGAAAGATTCCTCTGCAGCCCATGGAGAAACCCATGATGGAGTGGGTGTCCCTCCACAGACCATGGATGATGATGGGGAGCAGAGACCCCACCTGCAGTCTGAGGAGAGTCCCCATGCTGGAGCAGGTGGAGACACAGAAATTGCTGAGACCCTTGTAGGAGCAAGCCTCTGACAGCACATGAAGTCTGTGGAGAGAGATAGAAGACACAGCGATGAGCAAGAGAGAGACATCCACACTGGAGATAGGTTTGCTGGGGAGGCAAGGGGGGGTTGTGGCTCTGTGGAGGACCAGGCTGGAGCAGTCTCAGCCTGAGAAACATTTATGACTGCACCCCATAGCAGTGGCCCACACTGGGGCAGCTGGTGAAGAGCTGAAGCCCTGTGGGAAAGGACACACGTTAGAGATGTTCATGAAGGACTGCCTCCCGTGGGTGGGACCACAAGGGGCAGCAGCAGAAGAGTGTGAAGAATGTCACCCTACCCCGGCTAAGAAGTAAAACAAGTCATGATGAACTGACCAAAACCTCCACTCCCCCATTTCCTGCCCCCTCTCCATGCCACAACAGAGGAGAAGAAGGGAGCAAATGACCAAAGTGAAGTCTGCTAAGAAGGGAGGGGTGGGGGAGGTGGTTTAAATCTGGTCACACTTATTATCTGACTGTGGTTTCACTAGGTGTGTTTGTGTGTGTGTGTGTAATAAATTAGATGTTTTTTCTCTTATTCCATGTTGAGTCTGCTTTGCCCATGACATTAATTGTGGAATCATCTCTCCCTGTCCTTATCCCAACTCCTAAGCCTCTCAATATATTTTTTGAATTTTGAATGAATGACATTTTGAATTCTGCAGTATGAAATTTAAAACACTGATAGCTTTTTTAAGTAATAAAGATGTATTTGGTCTTTGTCAGGCATGTAATAACTGACTAGAGGAGTTAAAGATATTTAAATGTTATAGAGCTTAGTGATTTAATGACAATATCTGATGACTAGAAACCCAATAATGACTCCTTCATGCCACTTCAACTTGAAGAAAGATTGCTTTCCTCAAAACTTCTTTCTGGTTTTTTCTTCCAGTAAGGCATTGCCTCTTTACAGCATTTCTTTATGCTATGCCCACATATATTTAATTGTTTTGGGAAATAATTCCTTAACTTTTTTCCTTACGAAACAATTTCACAGCCTAGTGGTTCTCAGTGTCAGAAAGATTTCCTTGTTATTTAACTTAAACATTCCTTTCCTAATTCCATCTCATTACTCCTTTACCTACCCTAGGCAATATACTAATTGACTCTTCTCTGTCTTTGGTGTTTATATCCTTCAAATATTGAAAGAGGAAACATTATTTAAGGCCCCAAACATCCTTAACAGCATTCTTCTTATTTAAACAGTACTGTCGACTCATAACTGTATACTCAGAGTTTACAGGATAAATATCTAAAAAAAGATCAAATAAGATTTAATTCCCTAGATGATGAAAAAAAAAAAGAAAAAAAAAGCTAGCTGCTTCTGTGACAGTTATTGTGCAGATTTTAGTGATAGGTCAGTTATTTGGAACGTATCCTAGCAAGAAAGAATTTTTTTTTAGAAAACAGATTATACAATGCTCCTTTTCCAAATGTCTCCCTAACTCCTGGATACTCTGGGAATGACTAGTAATTCATGATTGTTCAGGAGAATTCATTCATTGGGAAGTAAAAATAATGACAAAACGAAACCAAAATCTAGATTATGCTAATAATTTTCAAGAATAATGCAGGAGTTAACATCAGAAAAATGTGTGATCTAGTGACTAGTATTAAATTATCATATAGAGGAATAAAGTCAGGAACAGGAAGATATGACAACTTACATAACCAAACACGCATGGTATATGTGAATCACATGTAAAACACAACAAACGTGTGCCTCATGGGAAATTTAACTAGAAAAAGAATACAGCTAAAGTCATGACTACAAATGTCACAAAAATACCAAGGGAGAGGCATGTGTGGCATGTACAATATAAGAACACAGAATAGAAAGAACTTTAAAAAAGCTAAACAGTGTGCCTAGACATAATCAGGGCATATAAATCTCATCAGTCATAAACCAATCTTAAAATAATAATTCAAAATTAATAAATTTCAACTTAAAAAATATCATAGGGAACATTTTTTTCCTGGTTTTACTTACTATCATATTGATGAAATTAGATAATGGTTTTTCTGATAAACATACAAATATAAGAATATTTGTTGTGAAAAACACCAAAAATATATTTATAGCTTTGAGATTGTACAATAAACAAACTGATTGCTTGAAGATTGGTGTTAGTCCACCTAACCTGGTTTTCAGCCAGGCCGTTTCTGCAACATTCCTGATATCCTCTCTATAGATGAGTTGTCCTGTGAATAGGACATATGCTTAGGAGAAAATGGAAAGCTGGGTGAAATATATAACTATGGGGGAATGTACATTTATGACATTAAAATTTAAATACAATATTTCATGATGACAAGAATAGGCAAGTGTAATTTATTTTTTATGAATGTGATCTGAAATTTTTTCATCTCTGCTAGTATAGACCATAAAGACACAAGAAATAATACATCAGAAAAGAAAGTTTGATTAGAAGTCCAAGAAGTAAATAAATGACACTGTAAAATCTGCTGCCTCCCCTTAGCTCCACTAAAACCTGGAAATTTTACTCCTCCAAAATTGCTTATACTATTAACATATTTGTTTGGTTTTGTTATGTTTTAATTAATGCAATCTGTACATACATGCTGAGTAGGTGAAAAGGAGCCTAGTCATTTCTCATCTTGTCTAAGAACAAAGTGAGTTACGAAGACAAAAGTAATGCTTTGCTAAATAAATGTGCCAAGGGCACATAACTAATTTTGTGCATTCAGAATATTTTGGAGTTCTATGAGACATCCTCATAGCTAAGCATAGGAAGTGTGGATTAGACTAATGGATTGTGAGGTGGATTGAGAACTGGTTGAAGGGCAATGCTCAGACAATTGTGATAAGAGTCTAGTTGCAGATCTGTAAAAATCAAGCGTATCCCAGGAGTCAATACTAGCTCTGGTCTTATCCAACATGTTAATCAATGACCTGGACAAGGGACAGAGTGTACCAACACTAAGAATGCTGATTATACAAAACTGGGAAGAGTTGCTGATACACCAAAAGGCTGTGCTGCCACTCAGAAAGGCTGGGACAGCCTGGAGAGTTGGGAGAAGAGAAACATAATTAAATTCAAAGAGGGCATGTGCAGTGTCCTGCATGTAGGAAGGAATAACCCCAAGCACCAGTGCAGGTTAGGGCTTGACCTGCTACGAAGCAGCTCTGCAGAGGAGGACAGGGTAGTCCTGGTGGACAAGAAGTTATCCATGAGTCAGCAACAGGACCTTTGTGGCCAAGAAAGCCAATGATATCCCGGGTTACGTTAAAAAGAATGTGGCGAAAAGACCAAGGGAGATTCTCCTCCTCCAGTACTTTGTCCTGGTGGGGACACATCTGGAGTACTGTGTCCAGATCTGGGCTCCTGAATTCAAGAAAGTTGGGGAGTTACTGGAGAAAGTCCAGTGAAGGACAAAAACCAAGACTGCATATGAGCATACATACATGCATGCTCATAGTAACATCTCATATATGTAGGAAGGCTGAGATAGTTGGGTCACTTCAGTCTGGAGAACAGAGGACTAAGAGGAAATCTCATTAATGCTTATAAATATCTAAAGGGTGGGTAGCAGGAGTATGGCTCCAGACTCTTCTCAGTGGTGCCCAGTGACAGGACAAGGAGCAATTGGCACAAGCTGGACCACAGGAAGTTCTATCTCAGTAAAAGGAAAAACTTCTTTACTGTGGGGGTGACAGGGCACTGGAACAGGCTCCCCAGAGGGGCCATGGTGTCTCTCTGTCTGGTAATATCCAAAGCCAGCCTGGACATAATTCTGTGCAACCTGCTGCAGTGGTTCAGCCCCAAACAGTGGATGAGCATCACACACTGCTTACTCAATCCCAGAGAAGAAACAGCACTGGGGTAAGGACAGTTTATTGACAAAAATCACAGTGAAAGGCGAACAATAACAGCCCTATGCCAATTAGATTCACACCCAGTGATAGCACAGAGTACCTTACCAACCGGACAATATCAGGGTACAGCAGAACACAAGGACTGACCCTACACCCTAGCTGCACTCAGGCTGCCCTGGAGGCATCCAGGAATACCCCTTCCTGACCCCTTCCTGATCCCTGTTATGGAGGAGTGATGTCTGTGGTGTGGAAAACAGCCCAGGCTAACTCAGCTCACATGTGCTGGCTGCTTGTAAGGTTAACTCTGTCCTGGTCACAACCAGGACACCTTTTCTAGGTGATCCTGCTTTATTAGATCCTCTCCAGAGGTGTCTTCCAACCCCAAGCATTCTGTGAAAGAAATTTCTCAGGGCAGATTCTATGCTTCTGTCATGTAATAATAATTAAGAATAAATAGTTAGAGAAGTAACAGTGCCCTTAACTTTCTTATCTGTGCCTGATATTTGATCAGTTACATACATCCCTTTGAGTAAGAAATCGGGAAAGAGAGGTAGAAGACCTGCGTGGATAAGCAGGGAACTTATGAGTAAACTCAAAGGGAAGCAGAAGACCTATAAACTGTGGAAACAGGGTCTGAGATCATGGGATGAATATAAGGATGTGGCCAGGGCCTGTAGGGATGCAACTAGGAGGGCTAAGGCCTGCTTAGAAATTAAGCTGGCAAGGGACATAAAGGACAACAAAAAGAGCTTTTTCAGGTATGTAAATAGTAAAAGGATGACCAGGGATAATGTAGGTCCCTTGTTGAATGAGGCGGGTGTCTTGGTGACGGGAGATGATGAGAAGGTGGAGATACTTAATGCCTTCTTTGCCTCGGTCTTTACTCCGAAGGCTTCTCAGGACTCACATATCCCAGATGTAAGTAGGAGTGGTTGGGGAACGAGTGGTTGGGGAACGAATGGCTCCCCTCTAGTAGAGGTAGGGGTGGTCCAGGAGCGACTCAAAGGAATGGATGCACACAAATCCATGGGCCCGGATGGGATACACCCACGTGTGCTGAGAGAGCTGGCGGAGGTGATTGCGGAGCCGCTCTCTATCATCTTTGACAGATCCTGGACTACAGGAGAAGTGCCTGAAGATTGGAGGATAGCCAATGTCACTCCAGTCTTTAAAAAAGGCAAGAAGGAGGATTCCAGTAACTATAGGCCAGTCAGCCTCACCTCTGTCCCTGGAAAGGTGATGGAACAGCTTGTTTTGGATGCCATCTCCAAACAACTGGAAGAGAAGAAGGTCATGAGGAATAGTCAGCATGGATTCACCAAGGGGAGATCGTGCTCGACCAATCTCATAGCCTTCTATGATGTTATTACCAACTGGGTGGATGGAGGGAGAGCAGTGGATGTCATCTACCTCGACTTTAGCAAAGCTTTCGATACTGTCTCCCACAACATCCTGATAGAGAAGCTGAGGAAACAAGGGATAGACGAGTGGACAGTGAGGTGGGTTGAGAACTGGCTGTCAGACCGGGCTCAGAGGGTCGTGATCAGTGGAGTAGAATCTGAATGGAGGCCTGTGACTAGCGGTGTTCCCCAGGGCTCAGTGTTGGGTCCAGTCCTGTTTAATATCTTCATTGATGACCTTGATGAGGGAATAGCATCCACCCTCAGCAAGTACGCCGATGATACAAAACTGGGAGGAGTGGCTGACACGCAGGAACACTGCGCTGCCATTCAGCGAGATCTGGACAGACTGGAGAGCTGGGCAGGGAGAAATCTAATGAAATTCAACAAAAGCAAGTGCAAAGTCTTGCACCTGGGGAGGAATAACCGACTGTATCAGTACAGGCTGGGGGATGACCTGTTGGAGAAGAGCTCTATGGAGAAGGACCTAGGGGTCCTGGTTGATGACAGGTTGGCTATGAGCCAGCAGTGTGCCCTGGTGGCCAAGAGAGCCAATGGGATCCTGGGATGCATCAGGAAGAGTGTGTCCAGCAGGTCGAAGGAGGTGATCCTCCCCCTCTACTCTGCGTTGGTCAGGCCCCACCTGGAATACTGTGTCCAGTTCTGGGCTCCCTGGTATAGAAAAGACAGGGACCTTCTGGAGAGAGTCCAGAGAAGGGGGACAAAGATGATTAGGGGTCTGGAACATCTCCCCTATGAGGAAAGGTTGAGTGAGCTGGGTCTGTTCAGCCTGGAAAAAAGAAGACTTAGGGGGGACCTAATTAGTGTTTAAAAGTATCTTAGACATGGGTGGCAGGGGGAATTGGCCAGCCCCTTTTCAGTGGTCAGTGGGGACAGGACTAGGGGCAATGGCTGTAAGCTGGAGCACAGGAAGTTCCGCACCAACATGCGGAAGAACTTTTTCACAGTGAGGGTGACGGAGCAGTGGAATAGGCTGCCCAGGGAGGTGGTGGAGTCTCCTTCTCTGGAGATATTCAAGTCTCGTCTGGACGCCTATCTATGTAATATGAGATAGGGAGCCTGCTTTGGCAGGGGGGTTGGACCCGAAGATCTCTTGAGGTCCCTTCCAACCCCTAAGATTCTGTGATTCTGTGATTCTGTGATTCTGTGATTCTGTGTGATTCTGTGATTTAGGTATTTGGGGAAAAAATAGTCACCCCAAGCTTCCTTACTCCCAACAGCTATTTCATGAGAAAGACTGTTGTGGTTTAACCTCAGCGGAAAGCTGAGGCCACAGAGGTCAGACAAAGAAGCCCCTTACCACTTTAAGAGTTGGAGGATGGGCAAACGGAGCTAACCGAGGAGCTGCAGAGCCAGAGGAAAAAAAACAAAGGCTTGCAGAGTTGGGTAAGGATAGTTTACTAAACAACAGGGAAAGGTATGAAAACAACTAACTACAGTGCTATTATATACAGTGCAAAACTCTCCCCACACTATGTCATTTGAGCCATGCCCGAACCGATTCAGATTCCCGAACGCAGCACTCCCCAAGCCCAGCACCCCCGAGCACCCCCCTCACCACCGCCTGCCACGCCGATCCCGAAAGAGAGAGAGAGAGAGAGAAGCCGGAACTCCCACACGCCTGCTCAGACCGGGACTTCCCGTGCCCGGGTCCGGAGTCGCCCCTTCAAGGCGGGGGGGGGGCAGCCTGTCTGATCATGATGCAATTGGTATGGAATACTCTCAGGGCTAACATAGCCTGCTGCCTGGCTGAACCCAGGACAAAGACTATCCAAGCTGACAGCCTTAACTCAAATTTCAGGGTGCAATCCCCTTTGAACAGGATGAAGTTAATCCAATTTAAGCAAGAGAGAAATGTTTGTTAAAACACGTCACATACTGTTGAAATACAGCTCATTGTAGTAATCACAAGTATATGACTTATCTAGATGTTTACCTGTCTGCCTATTTCATACTCTGCTGTAATGATGGCAGACTGTCCCGTAATTAAAAATGTGCCTGTTTTATAAAACTGGATACATATAAACATTTTTTAATCCTGTTGTTCTCAATTTTTTACTCCAGAGAGGAAAAGCCATCAGCAAAAGTGAAGTCTTATATGTAACTCCTTAACAATGCTGTGTGTATGAGCTGCAGGGGCTGACCACTGGATGGTGTTACCTCGACGTGTTTTATTCTGGCTTTAGACATCTCTGTTCTCCCTGTTTATATATTGAACAAATATTATTTCTTCTCTTTTTGTTTTTTCCAGATTCTATAACCACAGCTTGACTAGAAAACATTGCAACTCTTAAAGTCTAATTATTTTTTATAATTGTGCAATCACGATGTGAATAGACTTGACAAACAAAGTTGCGTCTCAGGTTTAAAAAGAATGGGTCATGAATAAACTAATTTTCTGATAAACACTAATCTCATTTCACTACATCTTTGAGCAGTTCAGATAGATATGCAATATTTTAAAGCACACAAACTAAACCCAACTAACTAACTAACTAACCAAACAAATAAAAACAAACCTCTGTCATTCATTGCTTAAGTTTAAACCCAACATTCTCCCAGGAACCTCATCATGACTGTTGATGACATGTACATAGTACTGCTGATGTAGCTGAGGTGGTTAATAGATGTTGCCTGTACAACACCTTTGGGTGTCTAGAGAGCAGTCCATTTTCACTGCACAGAATATATTGAAGACAGAGACAATTAATGTCAATAGTTCCTCTAATTCCCTGAGTGTGGTATTTCCCTGAGTATGATGGTAACACCACAAACCTACAGAGTCCTTGGCAGGCTACTGATAGTAAGCATGGAAGAACTACATATTTTATCTACCTGTCTTTTGGTTTATTTCTGTGAGTCAACAAAAGCAATACCACCTTTCTCTTTTTCCTGGATCTACCATTTATCCCTTTCTATTTGCTGATTTATTCCATCTGAAAGAAAAGCCACACATGCTGGAAGTATATGATACGTATGCTTTGTTAAAAAATCTATCACCATAGTTTAAGTGGAAGATATATATGCATTTTTGAGCATAGATATAGTGACATCTAGTCATATATTAAAGCTTTGTTGCAGTTCTGATTCTGATCTTCATATTCAATTTTCTTTAAGCATCTTTTAATGCACTGCTATCTGTTAGCATATTTTTAGACAAAATACACTTTACGTTACAAAAATCAGAATAACCTAACATAAAACCATAACTGTTACCTGTTAATTGTTTTCATTTGTAATCCATGGGAGCTACTTTCTAACAAGCAATCAGTCCCTATTGAGTGCTTAATTTAGGCAGGAATCTTCCATTCAATTAAGCCACGTGTTTTGAGGGGATTATTGTTCTACATATAAAACCATTAATTCATGATAACTCTAGAATAGAGCACTAAATGATATATATCATCTTACTTTTGTCAAAACATAGCACAAAGGGTTTGTTTCTTTTCCTGATGAAATAAAAAAATGCAAAATAAAATCTTGAAGGAAAATTTACAACTGTTTTGAAGTAAAAGTTAACCTGAATTACGAACAACACAAAATCTGTATGACTGAATGTTTAATTTCAAAGAGAATATCAGAATGATCCCAGAAAAAAAAGAAAAAAGTACATTTCTGATTTTTTATGTTAACACAGGCCTTTAAGAAAGGCGTTTAGAGTCTGACTAACCTGAATTAGCAGAAATCTTTGTTTCTTCATTGAAGCAGATTTAAAGCCTATGCGGTTTTGTGTGTAAGTCCTGGACTTGTGTATATCAGACCTCATGGAAAAGGTTGTTTATTGTTGAAAGAATATGATTCTTAAATATTTTCTTTGTTGTCTTTGCTGAAAGATTGAAGTATTTTTTATAATTTTTTTTCAAACATTTTTTATTAAATTATTGGTTACTTGAATAGATTTGCTGAATCTTCTCCAGTTCTTTAAAAAACAACAACAAAAACTATCCAAACACATAACCTGCTCAGAGGTTTGAATATACTGAAAAATGTATTTCACATCTATATTTGAGTTTGTATTCCCCACTGTGGAGAAAAAAGGCAGGTGCCTCTTCAAATCTGTAACTCTTTTGCAGTCTAAAATATCCTCCCATAGTTGAGCATACACATTCTTTGATTAATATAGCCTGTTCTCCTTTCAGAGAGTAGTAACTTTCATACTTCCGGAAATTTCATTGCTCATTTCTTTTCTACTGAGTATTTTGGACATCCACTTGTCTTGGTTTCTTCACAAGAAGCCAGGATGGGTGAGCAAAGCTGGCCAAGGGTGTCTTCCATACCATGTGACATCATACTGTGGTGGTTTTATAGTATGACATCACTGTAAAACTGAGCTTGTTGGGGAGGGACATCTCCCAGCTGGTCTGAGTGTGGGGTTAATGTTGCGTCACTAAAGTACCTTGTAGAATCATCATTTTGTATATTCTGTTATAGGTATTGTTGCTATTTTCCTCTCCCTTTGCTGCCCCAGGAAAATGTCTACATTCCGATTCTCAAGGTTTGCCTTTGTGTCTTCATTGCCGTCCCCTTCCTGATGGGGGGAGGGGTGAGTGAACAGCTGGTGACACACAACGCAGTTTTCCTCTGAACTGCGCGACTCAGACCTGCTCAGACCTGCCACAAAGCAGGACTGTTCCCAAACCGGATGTCCTGGAGGCAGGTGCTCCTCCCACATCAGCCCCTCTTTATGCAGAGCATGATGTCATTGGTATGGGATACCCCCTTTAGCCAGTTTGGGTCACCTGTCCTGGCTGTGTTCCCTCCCAGCTTCCTGGGTGCCTGTCCCCCATCTTCGCATGAGCAGGGCAGCATGAAAAGCTGAGAAGTCCTTGACTGCTTGGCAACAACTAAATCACCAGGTTGTTACCAGCAGTGCTCTCACCCTAACTCCCAAATACCACACCAGCTGCTAGAAAGAAAATTAACTCTATCCTAGTGGAACCCCAAAAACATGGGAAATCAGGAGCTTGTTTGTTGCTTGTGATCAAAAAGGAACTTTACTATTCTGAAATGTTATAGTGCATAAAGGCCTGTGCAAAGTCTTATATCCTGGTGTAAAATCTTGTGAAAACCACCAACCATATATGTATCTGTACAATCCTGGGCAGTATGAATTGGAAACCTAAATTTGTCATCCTTCCCTGCAGCTCATAAACCTGACAACTTTATGTAATGTTATGGATCTTCATTTACTGGTACATCTTCCCTTTTTTTTTCATGCATATAACTGCAAACAAATGATACCTACAGAAGCAAACAACTGAAAAACTTCTATGACTTTGAAGATGATATTTTTGTTATGTTGACTATGAAGTACTATTTTATTCCACCTTAAGGGTTATTCTCAAGTAAACGACTTCCATAAGAAAAAAACCAACCACCTGTGAAGCCCTGCCTAGAAATAAAGGACAGAAAATTAGGGAAAAAAGATATGTTTTATAAACATATCTTTCCAAGGTTAAGTAAATAGAAGTAAAGTGTCCCTTCCTTTAAAACTTTATGAGTTTTGTAAGGCTTTGCACAATGCATCAGAATTAAAAGTCTTCAACACAAAAAATTATTTTATCACATGACTGAATACATCTAAGAGTCATTCACTTAACTGAAACAAGGTAACCAAGATACTTTGTACTGTATTTTAGCAAGGAATACTATGCAGAAAACTTTGGAAAGCATATGTTGATCATTATGATCCATGTTATATGTAGTCTGTCATGCTCATTGGCTCTGAAGCTGACATAAAGCACACAAAGGCTATGCCTGTACCTGGAAACAAGGCAGTGCCCGTATATAAGCTGCCACCTGCCATGGGAAGAGTAGTTGGTTGACACATATGCAAGCCATTGCATGCTTGGTGGCCTAGTTTGTTAGGGGTGATCCAAAGAATATTTTATTTACTAAGTTTAAGTTGGTTCAGGGCTAATAAAAAATCCTGAACTATTCATAGTGAAATAGTTAACTATAGGATAAGGGCATATTATCCCATTACACCTGAAGCTAAAAATAGTCAGGTAAAGTCAGAGACAAGCTTTCCTGCCCCTCCTGTACCATCTTCTATGATGTGAATGCTGTAGTACAGAGAGGAACTGTAATTGGTATGTTTTAAATGGATTTTTCAGGTAGCTTGTGCCTTATTAACTCATTTGGTTTATAACAGCAATAATTCTCTGTTCCATATACAGGATTTACAGGAAAGATGCAACTTAAGTTCAGTAGTACTATTTCTATTTGTCAGATTGCAATTCTTAGAAACCTTGCAAACTTTTTGCATATTAATATTTTGATCAAATGTCTTATGTTGCCTCTTGAGGCAAGCCTTTCAGAGGTAGGGCCATCATATTTCTATTTGTTAAAGGGTGATCATGCAAGCAGTCTCCAGGATGCATATGGAATTTAAATGGTATCATCCTGCTCTCAAATACAGGTGCTAACTGTCTCCCTAGTATGCTGTTTAATGACCTTTTAACTTTTGGGCTCAATGTATTTCAGTGGATGTATTCCATGGTCGCTCAAGAAATATATTTGCTAGCAATGGTGTTTCTTAGGGTTTTTAAGGAAACTGGCTATTAGTTTTGCTACACCGGCCAGTGCCTTAACATGGAAAAAGGCTGGAGCTCATGGAATTCCAGTCAAACAAGGAGCTAGCAGAACAGGTTTTCCCAAGGTCAGCTTTTTTTGTCTCCGTGTTTATTTTCATGGCATAGTTTTTGAAATGGGCTACAATCACCTGTGAAAACATTTTTGTTCTAAGTTATATTTTAGCCTATTCTCATCTCTTCTGATTATCAAGATTGATACAGTACTGCTTAAGTTATGCAGAAAAGAGCATGCCTTACAACATGCCTACTTTCTCTGGAGCTGTGTTAAAAGAAAAACATTGCCTAGAAACTCCCTTTCATGTATTTGGATTTACAGCAGTTACAGAGCAGTCACTCAGATCCAAAAGCTTTTTCCTGATGCTTTAAAGTCTGGTGTACTAAAAGAAATCTTGTACAGTTTTGCCCACTGCATTATAAATATTTTTGCCTTTGCCATAGATCAACATCTGTTTTACAGTATGCCTATTCACATCTGACCTCTTTGTCAAGAAATGTAAGCCCACCAGTCAAATCCATCATTTGAAATAAGTAGGAACTCTATAAAATCTATATATTTGTTTGAGGGGTGGGGTGGGGTGGGAAGGGGGAGGGAGTGCAGTAAATAAACAGGAGAAAACAGCCAGTGATTTAAGAAATCTAATTATCTGTATTGCACTGAAAGAGACATTCAGAACTTCAAGCATAGCATATTTTAGCTTATAGTTTAAACTGACTAAGTTGCTGTCTTTCTTTACTTTTTCTGCTGCATTCTATAAACTGCTAAATGTTATGAAGTAAATATGTTTAGAGCTATTGCAGCACTTGTGTTTGAAAATGCAATTTTCTCTAAATGTTAAGATTAGTTTGTGGTTGTTTCTTTTAATTGAAACAATACATTTTAATGTTACAAAGCTGCCACTAGTTTATTAAAAAAGGTAATTTTAGCCTGTAACAGGGAGCAGCTAGTTTGCGTGCTATCATTCTTCCTGGAATATACAGAAAGAAATATCCAGTAGCAAGAGAAAACAGGAGCTGGAAGTGACATTGTTCTTACTATGTTTACAGATTGCATGATTCTGTTTGGAAATGTTCCACAATAGCTGTTAGGTTTTTACAGTCCCTGTTTTCATGATTCTTAGATCATTACATTTAGCTTCAACCAATTCAAGTTTGTATTAGCAGGAATTGGTGATCATCTCTCACCTCTGACCTTTAGGTTAATGAGAAGTTTCTCTGCGTAATTGCTATATCTTAAGATGGCACTGTGCTGTATAATCTTTATTGCTGTAAAATGACATTTAAAGTTTGTTTTACATGAGCAAGTAGAATAGCATTATTTCTGCAGTGAGCAATAATTATCTGCCTCCTAGCTGAAAATACATGCTGTGGATAAATTGTGTTTATCTGGTAGCCTTTGTTTGTAAGACAAGTTAATTAAAAGAGGAATGTTGAAAAATATGTCTGCCCACAGCATGCTGATAGGGTAGTACTATTACTTTACAAGAAAACATTAAAAAAAAAAAATTGGTTTTTCTCTGAAGGTATGGATAACAATGAAGTAAACATAATGTATTTACACTGTGATCGTAATAAAAATTTATTTGTGAAAGGAAATATCTATTTGTTCCAATGGAATAAGAAATGCCTCAAACACTGTGTATTCAGTTGGTACTTATATGGGATAAGACAAGCATGGAGTACTGACCCTGATGAATACATTTTTCACCTTGCGATTTTCTGTATATGGTAGTGAATTACACATTAGGCATTATATATGTGTTCTTCCTCTCCTGCTTTAATTAATTCAGCTATAAAAGATACCACAGTTACCCCATTAATATTTTAGCATTCAGAAAAGTTTTTATTCAATATTTATTTACCAGGACAACATTCACTGTGTGACAATTACTTTAAATTTCAAAGTATGTTTGCATATATAGCATAGGACCCAATGACCTTGATCTGCTATGAATTACCTTTTCGGTTTTGCGTAGGATTGAAAGAATAATGTTGTATCCAGCAGTTTTGATTTTGTTTTCCCTGTCTTATAGAAACTTTACAGCATATCAGTTGCCTGTTCTGTCATTAGAAAGAGGAGTTAGATTAAGAATTTTGTTTGGCTAAGTTACTTTTTATCTCTTTCAATACAGGATAGTGCACAATTACTATACTAACCAGTACTTGTATTTAGTTCTACTTTCTTCTGAAAAAAAATCATATAGAATTTTCACTAACATTGCACTCTCCATTTCAATGGTCAAGAACGAATGTACAACAGAGCATAGACCAAGGCCTCATTGAATTGATTCACTGCTTTTTCCTAGTTTGCATACCGACTGGCAAGAACATTTAAGGAAAAAATAAAAAACAGTATTTGGCTTATATTTCCCACATATGTTTAAATGTGCACTTTTACACCAAGCCAAATCAAACGAAACACTTTGCTTACAGTATTTTCTAATGATTTTGACTCTTTGGCGTAATTCTACTATTCAAATAAAGAAGATACATCACAGATATAGAAGTAACATTTCTTTGATATGAGGTGGAATTCACAGTAACATTATACTTGATTGATCTGTAGTAACAGCGGATTTACATAAAAAGACCCAACCAATCTAGTCCTGTTATACCTAAAATGTAATTTCTTTAAATTTCTGATAAGAAATAACTTTACAATAAAAGCATTTACTGATGTAAGGTATTTTTATAATCTGTTAACTGTATTTATTTAGTCTATAATAAGTTAACCTTATTATGCATTTTGCCTACCAGGAGGAAGAAAGCTACAAATAGATTCTCATAGTAAAAATATCTAAAACTGCTCAGAGAATAGATGGCAACACTCATATATATATATGTTTTCAAAGGTCAAGTATATCCTAACTGGTGTGTCAGAAAGAAGGATGCATATTATAGGATTGAATATACAGTGGATGGGAATCTAACTACATATTACAAGTAGTTTGTTCATACAGAGAAATAAATCTAGGCTATTGTTGCCAATGCTCTTTACAGTAGTGGCTTAAAGGTTCAATATAACACTAATTTTAAAAAAACTTTAGTTTTTTTTCTCTGAAATTGTCAAGATACATACATTAAAGATGGAAATAGTTCCCTAGTGATATTTTCAACTTCAATATTTTTTTTCAGATTCTTTATCTATTATCTTTCTTGGTCATATATAACTTTAAAAATCATTCCAATTCACTATGTTTCACCCCTAAGTGCCAAAAACACCCCTGAAGAAACAAACATGCAAAAAGCCTGCCCATTTAGTAGACCAGGCAGTGTCTGTTTTGTTGAACAATAGATGCACTGCATTATCCAACATTATTAAAGTTGCTGATGCACTAGCGTATTCATTAAAGCCTTGATTGCCTAAGAGGTCCTGCACACTACATTTCCTAAATAAGAACATCAGAAAAGGAAAACTTACATCACAGTCCTCAAGTTTAATTTATAGAGAAAAGCTTTGATTCTTTGTGTGACTGTTAAGTGCAAGAATCTGTAGTTTTCAGAACAGTGTTGGAATACAATCTCCCCCATGTATACTTGCAAACAATTGCATAACATCGTCGAGCTTTTAGTTTAAAAATATAAGTGTATTTGGAAACATACATGGAAGAAAATATGAACATTATTTACAAACATACTACGAGATAGGAGTCTTATTTAGTTGTACAATGGAAATACCAGAAGGCACACTAATAGTTATCCCTGGAAAAACCTGTTCAAATGATAATTGACCTAACATTACTTGCTATTTAGTGAAGTGCAACAATAACATTATCCTTGAGTAAAGGAGCTATTCCTGTGAAAAAAAACTATTTTCACATCTCAGTTTATGTCCTTTATAAAAAAAAATAAATCAGGGTTAAGCAGTACATTTAAGATTAACCAGAAGGCAAGAAAGAGGTTTGAATTAGGAACAATTTTAAGTAGGGATTTGAGATTCAGACCCAAAGCTTTTAGTTTAGGTTAGCAATAAAATATTAGGAATGCATTCATGATGTACATAATGTCCTATTTTATGCCTTTATAATCCAGTGGCTGTGGTGTCAGTTACTCTGTCAGTATATAGACCGTAATGGTATAGAAATATCTTCCTCTAACTGATCAACATAGCTTTTTAACAAATAAAGCCCATCCAAACACAAAACCCCCTCTATTTTCTGTAACAGTTATATCTGTACACATTTGCCTATCTATGAATATGAATGAAAACACAGATCAGCCCTTGATGCTACCCATCAAAAGAGGTGGGAAGTTCTGACATTCATTTGGGTGGGAGGAATTAGCGTCCTGGATGAGAAATAAATATTTGATTTTCTTCCCACAACCAAATTAAAAAAAAAAACTAATTCCAGGATGCTTTAAAGAAAAACACTTTCCTTGTTTTTTGCTACTACTTATCTACTTTAAAGTATGGTAAGATTCCCAATAAATGAATGAGTCATAATGGAAAGCTCTGGATTTTAGCATGGGAGCTATAATCAGTGTTTTCTCTCAGCCTGGTCACCTAGGTTTCCCTATTTGAGTAAGAATGATCTTTTCTGTGATAGGATGACAGCTGTCATGCGATATTCTGCAGAAACACCACAATCAAATCACAAATCCTGAGCATGTGGCAGAGCCAGTACTATAGAAATAGGCAGAATTCTTAATACTGAAGGCATATTTTATTAATATAAACAGAAAAAAGCTCAAAAAGTTAATATTTTTACCAGTTACGAAAGTATTTTGAGAACTATAAACCTGGAAATACCGGCATCCATTAACTCCATTTATTTACTGCTTTTATGGAGCTGTGTACATGAAAAGCTTTTATCTCTGTCCAGTGACATCAATCTTGCAGAAGAAACAGGAGCAGAAATCCCTGGAAACAGAAAAAAAACCCAAAGAAACAAAAGGAACAAAAATTCCCACCACGACTAAGCAACAAAAGGAAAATCCAAAGATTGCATGTCACTAGACCTGGGAAGAAATACTTGTTTCACATTGTTATCCCAACTTAGTACACAAAAAAGCAGCTACAACAACTGAAGTATTGCCTTTTGGTAGGTTCCAGCTCACAGTACTTAGTGTACCAAGCCTACCTATCTCACAGAGAAGCAGACAATCTCTATGAATAATCATTATGTACAATAGCAGATGATCTGAAAATAAAACAAGTCACAGTTTTCAAGGCTTATCTGTGTGCAAGGAAAATGTGAGTTACAATGAGCTTAAATCATAGCTCAGTTATGGTAGATATCATGAAAAGCAAGGTAAGGACTTAAAAACATATACATCAAGTTCAGGTATAGTTTCAAGGAGTCAACTGATGCCTCTGACAAGCAATTACAAGTCCACATATATATAAAAAATCAAATAAAGAAGACTCAGTGACAGATAATAAAGGCTTAGCTATCCATGGAGCAGCTAATTTTCCAGGTGTATCCCAAAATAAGATAATCTCCTGCTTGCATCTAAGAAGCAGATAAAACTGTTAAACCATTTGGGTAAGAATAATAAGATAGCGGAAAATCAAATTTGCAAAAAATGTAAAAGGATTTCAATGAATGATGAGATGTGGAGATACCTAAAAAACTTAGAACGAAAAAAAAAGGAAGAATATATGTTTAAATACAGATAGGTAATGATTGTCCTTCAAAACAGCTAGAAATTCTTACTTGAGAGAAGTAGTAAACAGGCTATTGTCCCTGCACTGTAGTACATAAATGCAAGCCACAGAGCATGGAGCAAAAAAATCCAAAACCAAACAAGTCCTGTGTGTTTTCCTCTCCCCCCCCAGATTAATGTTTTGCTGATATAAAGCATTCATAGTCCTAGAAACACAGACTAACCAGGTACTGTAAAATCCTCAGTCACACTGTGTGGTGTAGCTGAAATGTTGTTTACCAGCATGTTTACATTTTTAAAAATTTTTTTAAAATCAATTGAGTTTAACTTTTGCCATAGGTGAACTGGGTAAATACTATATTCCAAGTAAGTGTATGGCAGAAAAAAAAAAAAAAAGAAAGAAAAAATTTTTTAAAAATAGTTTTTAAAAAAATTTTCATTTTCTATGTGTTTCAGTCATAAATTAATTCACTTTATTCACTGAACTGGTGAACTGATTCTGTTTTTGTTGTGGTTTAACCTCAGCGGAAAGCTGAGGCCACAAAGGTCAGACCAAAAAGCCCCCTTACCTCTTTAAGAGGTGGAGGATGGGCGAACGAAGGAGCTGCAGAGCCAGAGGAAAAAAAAAACCAAGGCCTGCAAGGTTAGGATAAGGATAGTTTACTAAACAACAGGGAAAAGAATGAAAACAACTAACTACAGTGCTATTATTATACAGTGCAAACCTCTCCCCACACTATGTCATTTGAGCCGTGCCTAAACCGATTCAGATTCCCGAACGCAGCACTCCCCGAGCCCAGCACCCCCGAGCACCCCCCTCACCACCGCCTGCCACGCCGATCCCGAAAAAGAGAGAGAGCGAGAGAGAGCGAAGCCGGAACTCCCACACGTCTGCTCAGACCAGCACTTCCCGTGCCCAGAGCAGTTTCTGATAGGTCCGGAGTCTCCCCCGGAACTGGCACTGCGGCTGCCCAGACCGGGACTTCCCGTGCCTGGGTCCGAAGTAGCCCCTGCAAAAGGGGGGGGGGGCAGCCTGCCCGATCATGATGCAATTGGCATGGAATACTCTCAGGGCTAACACAGCCTGCTGCTGGGCTGAACCCAGGACAGTTTTCTTGACCCTGCTGGATTTACGTCACTGTATGTGTATGGGAATAGATTTTGTGGGCTATGAGAAGTCAAGAGCTGTAAATTTTCATTTATTTAACAAATAACAAATTGGATTGTAATCTGATTTTTTTTATTTTCCCACCAGCATCCATGGTTCATCCCTTAATAATTATTTATTTTTAAACTTTTATTCACTGTTCAGTAGAAGAGTTCTTAATGACATGTGTATACAAATGAGACTATAGAATTAAAGACCTATTGAATAACCATCTTTTCTCCTATCTGATCCTCCCCACATTTTCATTTCTTTCCACTCAGTTAACATAGTTTTTTCAAATACTCATTTCGGTTTGATTTCACTTTCTCCAGCAACACAGAATCATTTAACGTCGTCTGCTACTCTGGGGTCCTAACTTGTACTTTTGCTGTCTACTTTTCCTGTCTGCTGGAGGAGAAAACATTGTTTCTACCCATCTAGTTTAGCAGAAGATAGGAAAGTTGGGGGGTTCTGAGTGACTGAGTCAAGAGCAGCAATGCAGAAAAATTAAAGGGGCAGCATCAGAAAAAAATGATAGAGAAATGTCCCGTTATTTTACTATAACACCCCACAATATTTGTAATTTGTAATTCTAGTAATTTTTCACTTTAAAAAGGCCACTGAAGCACCAAAGCAGGTTCTGTTGATATCATTATACAATGGAATAGCAAAAGTCTTTGCAATGATATTTCTGCACTTCCCCCACACACACACTTTGTTTTTCCCTCTGTTCAGCTAACAGCAGTGGAAAGTCAGAATCTGAGCTAACCAACTCCTGGGCCATATTCTCATCTTAGTTACATGGCATCAGTTACCACGGTGAAAGCTAATTGGTGGTAACTCAGGAGCACTGTTGTAACTCTTTGGGGAACTTGCACTGCACCGACTTTGAACTTTGGATTATGGCAGATACACGAGCAGCTAGGTAAAAAGTAAGGGGTGAGAATTGCAGACGTAGCTCAAAATCTCTCATCTTCCTTTCTCCCTGTAAACACCACTTCTCAACAGCCACTCATTCATTGCTGCACCCTGCTTTCTGTTACAAGACTCATAGTAGTGCTATTAGACCTGCATAGCAAACATCCACAAACTGTTCTGTTATGTGACTTTGGCCACATTTTCTTACTTAAAGGGTGCTCAGTCAATCACTCACATCCCCTAGTTGCTGTCAGCATGAGGTCTGAGAAAATTCAATGCTAATAGTAAAGTCACTGACTGGGTAAGCGTTAATTCTGAAAACCAAGGGGTCAAAGGCAAAACAATGGAGCAGTTCTTCCTGCTGGAACAAGAGTAAAAAAAAATTAAAAAATCATATTGACTTGAAATGTCTTTCTTTATTACAAAAATATTTGTATGGTGTGTTTTCCTTCTTGAAGATTCTGCATAATTTTTTTAATTCAGTCTTTTGAGCAATTGCAAATTTCTTTGATGTCCCATCAGTTTATCTACCCTGTTTAGAGTAATAAAATTAGGAAAAACCCCACAACTTTATATCCTGATGAATGATAGGCAAACTCTTATTTGGGATGCCAGACTACTTCCAATTATAGCTAAAAAAAGAAGCCTTATTTAATTTAGGTGAGAGCTCAGGCTGGTACATACATATATGGCTTTAGAGTACATGTAATATCACTGTAAATAGGTACCACAAAGTCTGTCCCAGTGAAACAAACTTTCTTCAAGAAAACAGTTCTTATTGTTCATAGCCACATGAATAGTTAGGGGTCTACTCATTTTTCCTTAAAAGAAATAGAGATTTAGAAATTAAATTTTTCTCAATAATATTTGCAAACTCTGCTTTGAATTTTTGAAAAAGAGCAAGATAAACTATAGTAAACTGTGATTCTTTTAATTAAATTACAATCTGTGCTTTCTGTTTAAATGTATAATGAAATGTTACATTATCCTATAAAACTGCTACAAAATTTTAAGGAGTAAATGAAGAAGCTGGGCTTCAGTACCAACCACTTTGAAAGCAGCTAAAATTCTTTAATATGCTGCAAATTTCTCCTTTTATGTTGGAGTGTAGCAGGCCTCAGACCTCTGTATCCCTGACTCCAAATCCCCAGGGGTTGGCTTTGAGTCTCCTCTGGTACTTTCTGCTAGAGACTCTAAGTACGGCCATTTTCTCAAGGACTGGCCCAAGAGCTACTGCATGGATGACTTCCTGTTGATTTATTCAAAAGCCTGTCACTGCTCAGGGTTCCACTGGAAATTGTTCTTTTTAAGGTCACCTGATACAGAGAGCTTGCAGTCAGACTGCAATTTGGAATATGTGCTCACCAGAAACACACAATGCCTAGAAAAGCATTTTTGTTGGATAGCAAAGACATTGCTGCTATTCTGATCACATTCATTTGGATTTGATAATCCAACATGACATTTTATTCCTGAAAACAGGATCCCCTGGACACGTCCCTTGACCTTATTTTATTTCATATGGTGAAACAGTATTTCAGCAGATTTTGGATTATTTTCTCCTTCTCAGAAACTTCTGTCAAGTTGCCCAGTGCGATGAAGTCATCAGTGTACTGCAGGTGCTTTGGGGTTTCACTCCTTTCCAGTGCAGTCTGGATCAGCCCATGGCAAATGGTGGGGTTGTGTTTCCACCCTGGGACAGTTGATTCCCCGTGCAAGTAAAAGCAAACAATGTCCTCCAGTCTGCCGCCAAAGGGATCAAGAAAAATGTGTTTAGGGTGTATCACTTGGCTGCCTTTGACTTGAGTTCATATTAAGATTCCATCATGTCCAGCATAGCAGCACTCATAGGTGGCATGACTTCATTCAGGCTAAGATAGTTAGTGTGGTAATACTGCAAGTGCACTGTTGTAGTAGCAGTGGGCATCTGTTGTTCTTTAGTCTGCAGAAATCTCTCAACAGAAGGGTCCTCTGAGATATTGAGCAAAGTAAGCAAAGGTTCAACTTCATAAATATGCAAGACACGTACACCAAAAGCCCAACAGTACCTTATTGGGTTGGTGAAATAATCTCTCTGGAGGGAGTCTAAGACCAGGATGTGCAGAGTCTGTATGCCAGTTACAGTTGAGTACTTTTATCAGTTATTCAAAGCCTCATTTGTCTTCAGTGGAACCAACTCTTGGGATCCTTTCGTCACTCCAGAAATACAGATGGATTCTGTCCCTATATGGCTCAATGGCATTAGGGTACATTGTGTACCAGTATCCATTAGAGCTTTATACTCTTATGGATCTGATATGCCAGGACACTAGATCCACACAGTCTAATAAAAATGGTGTTTCCTCTCCTCCACCTGGTTGGAAGTAGGCCTCTCCTGGTCCCGTTCTTCGTACTTGTTACTCACTTCTGCAAAAGGGAATTTGATGTTCCTTCATAGGTATGATCAGGCATTTCACGCAATCTGGGAACTGCCCACTGGAAACAGAAGCAGCATTTTTCCCAGAAGCATCCTTTTTTATGACTATTTTTCCTTGCAGTTAACATACTTGTGCATGTTGAGGTCAGTTTTCCATCCCATTTCCTCATGTCCTCTTGTGGTCATGCAAGTAAAACCACAGGATGCCTCATGATGTGTAATTTCCTTAAACCCTGTCTTAACAGAGAAACTTCTAAGTGGTGAAATACTGGTCTGGACAGGTGGAGAGTAGAACATGTCCTCTCTGAGTCACCAGACCTCCTGTTGCAGTATCTTCCCAGCTGAGACAATGGAGGAAGAAAGATTTTCTTCATATTGTTGGAGTCAGCCAGCGTCTTCATCTACTTCTTCCATTCCCTTCACTTTTCCAGTCTCTTACTGGTAGTGGATTGGTGTTCAACGATTGTGCACTCTGTACAAACTTCACTCATGTATGTCGTGTACACTGGACTTCATCAGGATCTCTGGATACATGCACATGGTCTCTATCATAATAATCTCTTTTCCACAAGGCTGATTTCCTCAAGTACTGGATACCTCTCTCCATGGTGGTCCACTTGTCTGAACATACCACATGTTCACTGAAGGGACACCTTTCCTTCATTCTTGACAGCAGCTGCCTCCAGAAGCTGAGGGTTTCTTTCTTATTCTAAATTCCTTTTTTCCAATGCTCTCTTCCCTAGACAGGGATCTCAGCTGTTTGATATCCCCACCCTCTAATTCCAGGCTACTGCCCTATTAAACGAGCATTGGAGCAGCCAGATAATGATGTGCTTAACTGGAAGGTAACTGAAATCTTTTCTCATATCTTGCACCTCACTCGGGGACAGAGGTCAGGTGATTACCTCTGGTTCTACCTTTCCTCGTGTTTCTTGTGATAGTCTCACTTCATCATAGTCCTCCACTAAGCACACCGATTATTTTGTCTATATTTTCTGTACTAGGATGACTGGTACTGGTATGCATTCATTTTCCTGCTCAGCTACAGTGCCTATTACGGTGCCTGTTTGAGTAGCCACAGTAACTGTTGAGGGCTTCAAGTAGCCTGTGCTCCTCTGGATCTGTTTTCCCTCTCATTTCCATGATGGTGCTGCCTACTATTGAGCAGTGTTTGCTGGGTGGTGACCAGGGCCCAGAGCAGTGCAGTGAGTTGTGCCTCCTTGGAACAGCTCATGTTTTCCTTTAAAATAAGCTATCACTTCATAAAGGTCCTGTAGTTGTTTGGGAGTGAAGCTCCAAACAATTGGTGGTGAGAAGGTCTCTATATATCTGCCCATACTTTTCCACATGCCATGCCGGTCCTGACTATCAGTCCCAGGGAAGATCTCTCAGTTGTATTCTTAAAACAGTACTTTGTACCCCTGAAGAGGACTTGAAACGCGTTCAGGAGACCGAGCATGCTAGCCTGCACATCTCAAGGCTATTCATAGTTCTTAAAAACTGCTGTAACCAGCCTGAAGGGAAGAGTGGAGGTGAAAGATTGGAAGAAAGTATCCTTCCCTCCTTGCCCTCAATTGGGTGTGATTATTAAGCAATGCTGAGAGATGTTGTCCAAGACATGAGCATGCCAGAATTGCCACATACAAATAACATCTCAGGCTCATGACCACAGCTGTTTTCTTATCATAAATTGATATCACACAGTACAGCAAAAGGAGAATCTGGACCCTTTTCCCAGAGGTGATAAACAACATAGCAAGGGTTGCATCATTACGTACAGATTTACCTACTACAGCCACGTGACAAAACAAAACATCATTGTGACAAACAATTTATAGCATGAATATTAATAACAGGGTGTTTGGTTTTAACACACTGAGGTCAGACCTACTGTTACATTAAACCTTTGAGCCCCATGTCCAAAAAGGACAGCCATGGCTTAACTCTAGCAGACAACTGAACACTTCTTGTGGTGGGATGGGGAGGAGAATGGGGAGACAAAGAGAGACTTTATGGGGTGGGATGGCAATTTACTGGGATAGAAAAGGGAAAGGGAAATTACAACACTATTAATAACAGAATATACAAAACAGGTGATAACACAAGTAAATTTACTGGCAACCGGATGCTCAGCCCACATTAATATCATGCCAGAGCTCAACACAGATGCCCTCCCTTGACTAGCCCCCTAGCATGGTGTCACATGGTATGGGAAAACCCCTTGGCCAGCTTGGTTAACCTGCTCTGACTGATTGTGAAAATTAACTCAATCCTAGACAAAACCAGGACGGGGTTATTTCATTCCAGCAAATTTCTACTCTTCCAACAGCTAACTCAGACTAATACGTCAAGTTTGTATCTATTTTTAATGTACAGGTATTCATGTAAAATTATAGTGGGATTCCAACTTTAAATTATAACTTGCTAATTTAGAATTTTCCTTCCCCCTCTTACTTTGCAGTTTTGTGTATAATTTGCACATGGTTGGATTACACTTCTCTGAAGAGACCTTTTCACTTTAATAACTGAAGTGGCTGCAAAAGAGTATGCCTAGAGAAATCTTGCATGCACTCAGCAGGAAAACTTCTGATGTCTTCAAGGCTGTTGAAGTTCCTTCTCTGGTAGAGAGGTCAGTGTCTTATAAGGTTGGTTTATTTTTTTTTGGTGATATACTTGAAAATACTTAGAAAACCACTATTAGGTTCCTTCTGAGACGTTCTCATAAGTTGCTTTCCACGCCTACTCTGGAATGTAATCTTGACAGTTTCAGTACAACTGGTCTGTTTCAGCATGACACAGGTCAATATAAATCATATCAGAGATAGCAATCACTTCCAGTGTAGGGGATAGCAGCTTACAGCAGTGGAGCAAAGCCAATCACAACCATTGGTCTGGTTGTACAGAGCTCACACTGTTATTTAAAATGCCTCTGCTGAGAGGGCAGCAACTCATAGCTCAGCAACAATGATTTTTTAAAATATTGAGAACATAAGTAGTCTGTGTGATCTCCTGAAAAGACTCAAACGAGGTTAGGCAGACCTGCAGGGAAAATAAAAAAATTACAGTCAGTTCTAATGGTTCAAGCAATGCATTTAAATAAAGCAATACCTGCATGTATTCTGTCTCAGCTGGATCATCAGCTGATAAATTTTGACATATTAACTAGCAATACACTGAGTACTTCTACTGAGGATTTTCTCTTAGATAGATAGATAGACAGACAGACAGACAGATACAGGTAAGCAAATAATTCTGTCTACTTGTTGGTCAGCTTTGTATCTCACAATCTCTTCTAAGTTTCTTCAGCAGATACTCCATTGAGATGGTTCAGCTGAGTATGATCTGAGGCTATGAACTGGTTTATGTATAGAGGTTCATCAGAGAGGGGAAACATACCTGGAAAATTTTCCACATATTTTGTGATTTCTGAAGCAGTAACTTACTGAGTGGTGAATTATACTAATAAAGAGGTGTCATGAAATCATGAGGGCATAACTGTTTTTTAATCAGTATAAAATTTCACCATGATTATGCCTACCTTCAAGCTCCAATAATTGCTTCTTGTTCCACCACCCTGCTGATCTATTCACTCTGTTTCTCAGCCATTTCCTCAGCTTTGATCTATTCATCTTTGAGAATATCCTATGCCCTCTTCACATATTAAATTTGAAAATTAAATACTGTCCTTAAAGTTTGAGGTAACCCAAATGTGAGACCATGTATCATCGCAGTATAAATAATGTTCTTA